>JARQOD010000006.1:110606396-110848022 GCA_033576555.1 Oophaga sylvatica
ATATAAACACAGTCTAGACTTTACTGACTTTACTCCGGAAATTGATAGTCAAAAAAAAAAAAAACAACTCTAAAAACTTGAGTGATATTTTTTTCTGCCATAAGAAAAAAAGGGTTAGGATAAGTTTTTTTTATGTAGTAATCAAAAGAAAAATAAAAGTAGGAGCAGAAAATACATAACCCGAAATTCCCGAAACCGAGTGTATGTATTTTTATTAGGCATATTCTGTTCCAAAACCAACTGTTGAAGTAATATGTTGATGCACTGTAGAAGTTTAATATTAAAGTTTATATGAGTGCTGGTTGCTATGCAGACCTTAAATCTTAATCCTTTCACTGCTAGTGAGACCTGCAGAGCGCGTCACTGCTCATAGGATAATGGCTGGCTTGGGTCCATTTTATCAGTGCCAATAATTGCTTGAAATTGTAGACCGAATAGAAAGGGGAACAGAAAAGGTAGAATAGTCAAGACTGCTCAGCTTTCTCATGTGCAAAGAAGTTTGAGGAATAAATACAACAAGTCATCATTCTTAAAAAACAGCAAAAAATGATAACTGTCCTAGGAGCGCAGGAAATAAGACCAATACAAGGATTTTAGTGTTGAACCACAATGCATTTCAACGGTTAAACCGTCTTCATCAGGTGGAAGTTTATTAAGGCAGAACAGGAAGGGGTATTTAAACAAATAGCAACCAATAAAATTCACAACCAGCAGGTCACATGTAAGAACAAATCGCATAATAAACAGGAAACAGGTGATTTTTCTGTTTTAAAGTGTTATTTTATCATATGTTGTTTTTATTCCCTGTTCTTATCTTGTTTTATCATGTTTTATATTTTTATCAGGTTTAGGGATTTATTTAATCTTTTTTTTTATATATATATATAGTCTTGTTCATATTATGCTTTTATCATGTGACCTTATTGTTTCATTATGCGATTTGTTCTTATCATGTGACCTGCTGATTGTGAATTTTATTGGTTGCTATTTGTTTAAATACCCCTTTCTATTCTGCCTTAATAAACTTCCACCTGATGAAGATGGTTTAACCGTTGAAACGCGTTGTGGTTCAACACTAATATCCTTGTATTGGTCTTATTTCCTGCGCTCCTACGACCGCTATCATTTTTTGCTGCATTTTATATCCTCTTAGAAGGTTGGTGGCGGGAGCTGCAGTGGACCTCTTTTTTTTTCTGTCTTATTTATATTTGCGGCCCTCACAGCGCTCCCTAGTGACCGCTTTCTTTTTACCTTGATTTCATCATTCTTAAAAAAAGCTTTTACATCAAAACTGTGTTATCAAAAATGAGTAAAATAATTTGTTGTGTCTTAAAATTCGATACTATATTGTGGACAACATTGCAATACCATACATTTTGTATTACTGAATAGTTCTATGCAGAGGCGTCCAGTGGGTACGGAAAGTATTCAGACCCCTTTAAATTTTTCACTCTTTGTTTCATTGAAGCCATTTGGTAAATTCAAAAAAGTTCATTTTTTTTCCTCATTAATGTACACTCTGCACCCCATCTTGACTGAAAAAAAATCAGAAATGTAGAAATTTTTTCAAATTTATTAAAAAAGAAAAACTGAAATATCAAATGGTCATAAGTATTCAGACCCTTTGCTCAGTATTGAGTAGAAGCACCCTTTTGAGCTAGTACAGCCACGAGTCTTCTTGGGAATGATGCAATAAGCTTTTCACACCTGGATTTGGGGATCCTCTGCCATTCTTCCTTACAGATCCTCTCCAGTTCCATCAGGTTGGATGGTGAACGCTGGTTAACAGCCATTTTCAGGTCTCTCCAGAGATGCTCAATTGGGTTTAGGTCAGAGCTTTGGCTGTGCCAGTCAAGAATGGTCACAAAATTGTTCTGAAGCCACTCCTTTGTTATTTCAGCTGTGTGCTTAGGGTCATTGTCTTGTTGGAAGGTGAACCTTCCGCCAAATTTGAGATCCAGAGCACTCTGGAAGAGATTTTCATCCAGGATATCTCTGTACTTGGCCGCTTTCATGTTTCCTCCAAATGCAACCAGTCGTCCTGTCCCTGCAGCTGAAAAATACCCCCATAGCATGATGCTGCCACCACCATGTTTCACTGTTGCGATTGTATTGGGCAGGTGATGAGCAGTGCCTGGTTTTCTCCACACATACTGCTTAGAATTATCACAAAAAAGTTCTATCTTCGTCTCATTACACCAGAGAATCTTATTTCTCATAGTCTGGGAGTCCTTCATGTGTTCATGTGTTTTTTAGCAAACTCTAACCGGGTTTTCATATGTCTGGCACTGAGTAGAGGCTTCCGTCAGGCCACTCTGCCATAAAGGCCCAACTGGTGGAGGGCTGCAGTGATAGTTGACTTTGTGAAATTTTCTCCCAGCTCCCTTCTGCATTTGTGGAGCTCAGCCACAGTGATCTTGGGATTCTTCTTTACCTCTCTCACCAAGGCTCTTCTCCCATGATTGCTCAGTTTGGCTGGACGGCCAGGTCTAGGAAAACTTCTGGTGGTCCCAAACTTCTTCTATAAGGATTATGGAGGCCACAGTGCTCTTAGGAACCCTGAGTACTGCAGAAATTCTTTTGTAACCTTGGCCAGATGTGTGCCTTGCCACAATTCTGTCTCTGAGCTATTTGGCCAGTTCCTTTGACCTCATGATTCTTATTTGGTAAGATATGCACTGTGATCTATGAAGTCTTATATAGACAGGTGTGCGCCTTTACAAATCAAGTCCTATCAGTTTAATTAAACACAGCTGGACACCAATGAAGGAGTAGAACCCTCTGAAGGAGGATCACAAGGAAATGGACAACATGTGACTTAAATATGAGTGTCTGAGGAAAGGGTCTGAATACTTATGACCATGTGATATTTCAGTTTCTCTTTTTAAATAAATTTGCAAAAATTTCTACATTTCTGATTTTTTCAAAGTGGGTTGCAGAGTGTACATTAATGAGAAAAAAATGAACTTTTTTGAATTTAAAATGGCTGCAATGAAACAAAGAGTGCAAAAGGGGTCTGAATACTTTCCATACCCACTGTAGCTAGGAGGCTCAGCTCAGGGGGAAGCAAAACATCTGAGTGGGCCCACAGCAAGGTTACCCTGATTACAACTACAGAGGCACATCTTAAGGGCTGAGTCACAGTAAACATATGAAAAATCGGTCCGAGTCTCCCAGCCTTTGAAAGTCACAGAGTACAATCCGATTTCTCACACCTAGCATCTGAATTACATTCGAATGCAGTGCGATTGCTATCTGATTGCAATGTAATTTTAACATGAGCTCTTGCATAAAGCAATTCTCTATGTCATTCATACATAATTTTCAAAGGAAATATTAGTCAAAACACACATTATATGCAGTACAGACGAAAAGTTTGGACACACCTTCTCATTTAAAGATTTTTCTGTATTTTCATGACTATGAAAATTGTACATTCACACTGAAGGCATCAAAACTATGAATTAACACAAGTGGAATTATATACTTAACAAAAAAGTGTGTAACAACTGAAATTATACCTTACATTCTAGGTTCTTCAAAGTAGCCACCTTTTGCTTTGATGACTGCTTTGCACACTCTTGGCATTCTCTTGTCCAAACTTTTGGTCTGTACTATATATATATATATACATACATATATATATATATATATATAGATATATATATATACACTGCTCAAAAAAATAAAGGGACCACTCAAATAACACATCCTAGATCTAAATGAATGAAATATTCTCATTGAATACTTTGTTCTGTACAAAGTTGAATGTGCTGTCAACAAAATCACACAAAAATCATCAATGGAAATCATACTTTTGAATCAATGGAGGCCTGGATTTGGAGAGACCCCCAAAATGAAAGTGAAAACAAGTCAAAATGAAATTCAAAACAAGACAAAATTAAAGTGGAACAAGTCAAAATGATGCTCAGTATTGTGTGTGGCCTCCACGTGCCTGTATGACCTCCATACAATGCCTGGACATGCTCCTGATGAGGTTGAAGATGTTCTCCTGAGGGATCTCCTCCCAGACCTGGACTAAAGTATCCGTCAACTCCTGGACAGTCTGTGGTGCAACGTGACGTTGATGGATGGAGCGAGACATGCTGTCCCAGATGTGCTCAATCGGATTCAGGTCTGGAGAACGGGCAGGCCAGTCCATAGCTTCAATGCCTTCATCTTGCAGGAACTGCTGACACACTCCAGCCACATGAGGTCTGGCTTTGTCCTGCATTAGGAGGAACCCAGGGCCAACCGCACCAGCATATCGTATCACAAGGGGTCTGAGGATCTCATTTCGGTACCTAATGGCAGTCAGGCTACCTTTGGCGAGCACATGGAAATGCCACCCCACACCATTACTGACCCACTGCCAAACCGGTCATGCTGAAGGATGTTGCAGGCAGCAGATCGCTCTCCACGGCATCTCCAGACTCTGTCATGTCTGTCACATGTGCTGAGTGTGAACCTGCCAGTTTGGCAGTGGGTCAGTAATGGTGTGGGGTGGCATTTCTTTGGAGGGCCACACAGCCATCCATGTGCTCGCCAGAGGTAGCCTGACAGCCATAAGTTACTGGCAAATTCATTCATTCAGTGAAAGTACATTTTGATCACTGTGATAAACCCTATCACAGTGATCAAAATAAAAAAAATAGTAAATAAGCCCCCCTTTATCAACCCCTTAGTTAGGGACATATAATAAAATAAAGAAATTGTATTTATTTTCTTTTTTCCATTAGGGTTAGGGTTATAATTAGGGTTAGGGTTATAATTAGGGTTAGGGTTAGGATTAGGGTTAGGGTTGGAATTAGGGTTAGGGTAACAATTAGGGTTAGGGATACAATTAGGGTTAGGGATACAATTAGGGTTGGAATTAGGGTTAGGATTAGGGTTAGTGTTAGGATTAGGGTTAGGAGTGTGTTGGGGTTAGGGTTGGAGCTAGAATTGAGGGGTTTCCACAATTTAGGCATATCAGGGGTCTCCAAACACGTAGCGCTCAAAAAGTCAAATGGCGCTCCTTCCCTTTCGAGCCCTGCTGTAAACCCAAACAGTGGTTTACCCCAACATATGGGATATCGGCGTACTCAGAAAAAATTGCACAACAACTAAATAGCGTGCTAAAAAAATCATTTTTGAGGAAAAAAATGATTTTTTACTTTCACGGCTCTACGTTTTAAACTTCTGTGAAGCTCTTGGAGGTTCAAAGGGCTCACAACACATCTAGATAGGTTCCTTAAGGGGTCTAGTTTCAAAAATGGGGTCACTTGTTGGGGTTTTCCACTGTTTAGGCACATCAGGGGCTCTCCAAACCTGAGATGGCGTTCAGCCAATTCTGCGTTGAAAAAGTCAAACAGCGCTCCTTCCCTTGCAACCTCAGCCGTGCGCCCAAAAAGTGGTTTACCGCCACATATGGAGTATCGGCGTATTCAGGAGAAATTGCACAACAAATTTTGTGGTTCATTTTTTCTTTCAACACTTGTGAAAATAAAAAAAATTGGTTCTGAAATAAAGTTTTTGCAAAAAAAGTTAAATGTTAATTTTTTCCTTCCACATTGCTTCAGTTCCTGTGAAGCACATAAAGGTGGTTTTGAGCACCTTGAGGGGTGCAGTTTTTAGAATGGTGTCACTTTTGGGTATTTTCTATCATATAGACACCTCAAAGTGACTTCAAATGTGATGTGGTCCCTAAAAAAAAATGTTGTAAAAATTAGAAATCGCTGGTCAACTTTTAACCCTTATAACTTCGTAACAAAAAAATTTTGTTCCCAAAATTGTGCTGATGTAAAGTAGACATGTGGGAAATGTTATTTATTAAGAAATTTGTGTGACATATCTCTCTGATTTAAGGGCATAAAAATTTAAAGTTTGAAAATTGCTAAATTTTCAAAATTTTCGCCATATTTCCGATTTTTTCATAGTTAAATGCAAGTCATATCAAAAAAAATTTACCACTAACGTGAAGTACAATATGTCACGAAAAAACAATCTCAGAATCAGCAGGATCCGTTAAAGCAGTGGTTCTCAACCTTTCTAATGCCGTGACCCCGCAATACAGTTCCTCATGTTGCGGTGACCCCAAACCAAAAAATAAGTACAGTCCTCCATACAATATTATGGGCACCAAATAGTCCTCCATACAGTATTATGGGCCAAATATAATGCTCTATAAAGAATATTGGACCCCAAATAATGCTCCATACAAAATATGGAGCTCTCCTCTGCACTGTGCTGAGTTCTGCACTGTTACGGCTCAGGAAAGGGCGCTGTGGAAAGACTCCCCATTATCATCATCATTGCCTCCCCATCATCATTGCCTCCCCATCATCATTGCCTCCCCATCATCATTGGCTCCCCATCATCATCATTGCCTGCCAATCATCATTGGCTCCCCATCATCATCATCATTGCCTGCCCATCATCAGTGGCTCCCCATCAACATCATTGCCTCCCCATCATCATCATTTTCTCCCCATCATCATCATCTTTGCCTGCCCATCATCATTGGCTCCCCATCATCATCGCCTCCCCCATCATCATTGCCTGCCCATCATCATTGGCTCCCCATCATCATCATTGCCTGCCCATCATCATTAGCTCCCCATCATCATCATTGACTCCCCATCATCATCATCGCCTGCCCATCATCATTGCCTCCCCATCATCGCCTGCCCAGCATCATCATCATTGGCTCCTCATCATCATCGAGGCCTTCCCCACCACCATCACACATACAGCACCACACACAGACAGGACTGCAGCACTCTCTCACATGCACACACGCAGGCAGGCAGACACACACACACACACACTGATACACACAGACACATACAACTCACATCTCACCTGTCTGGCGCCAGTGCTTACTCTCTGCCACAGCCGGCCACTGAATGATGACATCATCCAGCGATGCTGCTGTGACAGGAAGCGCAGGCAACCTGCAGGCGCCCCCTGGAGCCCGGAGCTGCGGAGGCACGGGGAGAGGTAAGTATTGTGCCGCCTGCTCAGGCCGGGTCCCCCCTCTCCCCGCACAGTGGACTCACCGACCCGCCGCTCAGCTCCGGAGGGTCCCGGGCCACTGCACTGTGCCTCCGCGCTTCTCCCACAGGGGAGGAGTAATTACTGCTGCTGCCATGCCGCCCTTACACACGTGCCACCTGGGATTGACTGCCCTCCCACCTACCCACGCTACGCCCACCCACGCTACGAGCGCTACGAGCGTTACGCCCGCCCAAGCTACGAACGCTACGCCTGCCCACGCTACGCCACTGGGCTAAAGCCATTGGAAATATGTATTTTCAGATGGCTTTAAGCGACCCCTGTGTTTTGGTCGTTCGACCGCCGCCGGGGTCGCGACCCACAGGTTTAGAACCGCTGCGTTAAAGCGTTCCAGAGTTATAACCTCATAAAGTAACAGTGGTCAGAATTGTAAAAATTGGCCCAGTCATTTAGCTGCAAATTGGATCTGTCACTAAGGGGTTAAATTATATGCTCAAAATAAATTTACATCATTCATATCATATGAATTGTCTTTTGCAAACGGTGAATATATTTCTTGAGTCAATTTTTCTGATAAATTGCATATGACATTTATAACATCTGACCTTGTACAGTTTGTTTATTGAGCACATACTATGGTTGTGTTATAAATCATTCCTTTATTGATTATGAGTTAATGAGGGATTTAAAGAATTTTAACAGGTTTAGTAAAGTGGATCTCTACCTTCTTGCTACTTTAATAATAAAAAATAAATGTGTGTGCTACTTTTAGATTAAATCAAAAATAACAACAAAAGGAATTTGCCTTTCGGGTGACTTAAACTTAGACAGCATGATAATAAAGTATATATATATATATATATATGCAGAATATATTTTACACAGTGTGCTAGGAACAGATGAAAAACACAGCACTTCCAATAGTCAAAATAACCCACTACCGATCAATTCCTACTGCTTTAATCGCCATGTCAGGGAAAACGATCATACACATATACCAGTTATGTGCATGTAAAGTTTAGACTTATTGTAAAGGACACAGCAGCAAGACTCCACATTATATTGTTTATAACCAGGAATGATGACTCCCTACATTACCATCTCAAATGGACTTGTCAACTCCACTGTTTTTTTACTCTCATATAAGGTGAAAACCCCCCCCAAAATTATGGACCACCATTGTAAAGTACCGCAACTCCAGGTGTTAATCTGCACATTGTTTTTGTTTTCCTCACAAGACAAATGGTAAAAATCAGCATAAGGGCTCATACTCATCTGCATTTAAAATGGACGAGCGCAATCCAATAAAAAAATTGGACTGCACTCTGACTAATGTTAGTCAATGATTATGTGTTCATCTGCGATTTTTTTCTCAGCTAGGATCGGACTGGGAAAAAAATTGCAGCATGCTGTGAGTGCCACGGGTATATCGGAAGAGACTCACCAATGGGTGGCAGAAAAAAATCGCACTGTACACAGACCATGCATTTGCCGTCTGATTTATAAGCACACATCTCATAGGAAAGCCGACATTTCATTAGCCAAGTACAGTAAATTCACAGTGTGACCGAACAGAATAGAATAGATATATACATAGAATAGATACAAAGATGTCAATAACATATATAATTATTGCAGTGTATGTGTACATTTATCTTAACCAGCTGAGGGAAAGTCGACAGCTGGGGGCTGATGATCTATAAGACACCCCCTTACTTACTCAGTAAGTAAAAAGAGAAGAAAACACACCAAAAAAATCTTTCTTAGAAAAAAACTCCCGAACAATTTCCTTTTTTCCCCCATTTATTAAAAAAACACCAAAAAAATTCCACAGGGTGAGCTGTAATCTGCAATATGAAGGTCCCATGACGATTTCAGTCTTATTCATGCAGCTTATTGAGCGCCATTCAGATAATGCAGCTCTATAGACTGGTGCAGTAGCCACTGCCGGGTCTGATCCTGTACAATACTACGTGAGACCAGGCTGCTGTAAACTGAGGTGACGTCCATAAGGTTACCTCAGTTCACAGCAGCCGACTCTCACGAGGGCAGCACCGCTGTAAACTGAGGTAACTTTAATGACATCACCTCAGTTCACAGTGGCAGGTCTCACAAGGGCAGCTGTTATGTTTCGGTAGCTGAGGAGGACAGTAACAACAGCAGTTGGTAACTGATGGGTTGCAGATTTCTAAACTAACGACACAACTAGAGGTAGCCGTGGAGCGTTCCTACGTTGATCCTAGATGCCTCGTCACAGCCTGAGAGATAACTACACCTAAAGGCAGAAAGATGAAAGCTATCTGCCCCGGAGCAGATCCCCAAAGAAAATAGGAAGCCCCCAAACATATAATGGCGGTTAGACAAGATGAAAATACAAACATAGGCAGAAAATAGACTGAGCAAACGCTGGGGCCACAAGCTGACTAAATAGGATAGGACAGGAGAGATTACTTTCTGCAACCCAGAAAACCCTACAAAAATCCAACAATTCTGATTACAAAAATACTGAGATCACACGATCTCGCCACCCACTAAATCAGATCTCAGTGTGAACAAAAACCAAGGCGCAGCCGCTGAAAAAACAGGAAAAGGCAAATGAGCAAATAACAGTGGCTGCAGAAAAACTGTGAGGAGCTCAGGCCCCAGGAGGGGACCTGGCTGACCTCCACAAAAGTGCAGAAAACATTGCAAAAAGCAAGCACAAAAAGAAAAGCAAAAAATATCTTATCTGAAAGCAGGAGATGCAGGCAAGACTCCAGCAAACTTCCAAATGAACCAGGAACCACAATTGAGACAAGAACAATTGATCACCGGCAACCATCATGGGAAGGAACCTCCCTTATATCAGACCAGTCCGTGATTCCAGATTGCCACTCCTCGCTGAAAGGTTCAGTACTGTCTGTAACCACCAGAGGGAGCCTCTGCTTAGAAATCATCTCTAGCACATACATAACAGGCAGCATGAGTGCCGGACTAATGAGTGCTGGAGCACTGAGTTAAGGATTCATGCTCGCTCATTAGTCCGGCATTTGCGCTGCCCTAAAGAGATCTGGTTGCTGTAAACTGAGGTGACATTAGTAACTGGCTGCTGTAAACTGAGATAATCTTACGTAATTTTTAAAATTTATGTATTTATTAGTATTTTTATTAGTAATAAATAAATAAATCATTTTAAAAAATTACATGGAGTCCCCCTATTTTTGATAACCAGCCAACGTAAAGCAGCAGCTGGGGGCTGATATTCTCAGGCTGAGAAGATCTATGGATGGCAATTCAGTAGTAAAATGTCCCACGATGCCCATCAAATCCTACGGAGTCTTGTTATGATAAAATCCTCAGAACGAGACTTCATAGTTCACTCGCAGGTCTCGAAATTCTCATGCTCCTGCCTGCCGCTAACCGCAAGTAACCCTATTGAGTTTCGTTCTCAGAATGTTCTCAGAGCGAGGCTTGTGGTCAGGTGAAATATGAAGTCTCATTCTGAAAACATTCTCAGAACGAGATTCCATAGGATTCAATGGGCATCGTGGGACATTTCACTATTCGATTACTATCAGAACTTCCTGGATTTATTTTTCATTAATAAATTGGATAAACGAGGGAGTTATTTTTTTTCCTTTGTGTCTGTATTTTTTTAACTATTCAATTACCGGGTTTGTAATGGGGGTGTCTGATAGATGCCACTCCATTACTCACCTCTGGGCTTGATGTCAGCAGACATTACACAGCTGAAATCAACCCCAGATGTTACCCCGCTTGCCAACTCACCATGGCAAGTGGGAATAGCTAGGAAAAGTGCTAGAATTGGCACATCTAATGGATGTTCCTTTTCTGGGGTGCCTGCAGGCTGCTATTCTTAGGCTAGGGAGGGCCAAATATCCATGGACCTTCCCAGGCTGAAAATACTAGCCTTCAGCTGTCTGCTTTACCTTGGCTGGTTATCAAAAATAATGGGGACCTCACATATTTTTTTTTTTTAATTATTTATTTAAATATTTAAAACAAATGGCATGGGAGCCCCTCTATTTTTGATAACCAGTCAAGATAGACCACACTTCTAAGGTCTGCAGCCTGCAGCTATCTGTTTTATCTTCACTTGTTATCAAATCTAGAGGGGACCCCACGTTCTTTTTTACATATTGTGTCGGCCTATCACAGCCATGCCAATACTGCAGCCTTTCAACAAGCTTTTTTTGGGCTGCTGAACCTGAATAGTAACACATACTTCTGTGAGAAGTCCTTATTCGGGGTCTGTGCACAGATACTAGGTTACTGTTTGGGTTCACCCTTCACTAATTATAGCAATATACACTGCTCAAAAAAATAAAGGGACCACTCAAATAACACATCCTAGATCTAAATGAATGAAATGTTCTCATTGAATACTGTGTTCTGTACAAAGTTGAATGTGCTGTCTACATAACACCACAAAAATCATCAATGGAAATCAAATTTTTGAACCAATGGAGGCCTGGATTTGGAGAGACCCCCAAAATGAAAGTGGAAACAAGTCAAAATGAAAATCAAAACAAGACAAAATTAAAGTGGAAGTGGAAGTGCTAGTGTCTCTTTTAAATCAATCATTTTTTTCTCATGTATAAAATTTTTTTTGGTAATTATTTGGTGAATTATCCATAGCACTAACTATTTTAAATATTTTTGGGAGTATTGTTGCTTTTGTTTTTTTGCTAACCATGTCCCCACATTTTTAAACTTTTTAATGTTTTTTCTAATTTGATTCAATAAAAATTATCTATTTTATGGTACATGCTTCCTCATTCTTTTCATTGGTATATAAATATGTTGGGAGTGCCATTTTCCTAGGCCTTTCTTTATGGGTTATTCTAATTATAGCAATAGCAGCTTTGTCAATAAATTACCATATGACTTAAATGGATCATTTATCTTATGCTTTAGCAAGTCTTGTAAAAGTCTTTGTAAAAAAATCAATTAGAGACAAATATACAGTAAATGCAAAACTACTCACAAATGGTAATAATTTGAAAAGGCCTCTAATGGCCAAATTCACTATGCAAGTGTAATTTATAAGTACCGTATTTTTTGGACCATAAGACGCACTTTTTTCCCCCAAAATTTTGGGGGATAATGGGGGTGCGTCTTATGGTCGCAACATACCGGAAAGTTCAGTGGCGGCGGCTCTCCCAATGCAGCTTGGCTGCGATGCGGTGATGGTGTCCGGGCAGCAGCGGGCCTCTGGGCTGCATGGGGGGCTCCGCTGGCATCTCGTCCCAGCCGGAAAACCCCCCCGCAGCTGCGACGCGGTGCCGGTGCCTCCGGTGGCGGTCCCGATCCAAAGTGCGGTGCGGTGCGGTGGTGGTGTTCGGGCAGCAAGCAGGCCTCTGGGCTGCGTGGGGGGCTCCGCCGGCATCTCGTCCCAGCCGGAAAGCCCCCCCGCAGCTGCGACGCGGTGCCGGTATGAGGAATGGCCGCCTGGGGCCTCCGGCAAGATGGCCGCCGCATACTCTTGTTCAAATCTCGGCAACGAGATCTTGTCCTCGGGAAGAGATCTCGTTGCCGAGATTTGAACGAGAGTATGCGGCGGCCATCTTGCCGGAGGCCCCAGGCGGCCATTCATCATGCCGGCACCGCGTCGCAACTTCGGGGGGGCTTTCCGGCTGGGACGAGATGCCGGCGGAGCCCCCCACGCAGCCCAGAAGCCCGCTGCTGCCCGGACACCACCACCGCATCACAGCCAAGCTGCATTGGAAGCGCCGCCGCCACCACCGGACTTGTGAGTATATGGCCACCCTGGCCACCCCACAGAACACAGCCACCCCACATAACACAGCCACCCCACATAACACAGCCAGGTATGAGTTGACCCTGTTATCGCGCTCCATACACCTGCTACCAGCTTGCTCATTCCATGTATGGTCAATCGGTACGGGGCTTAATCAAGCGTGAAAATCTACACCAAGTTTGAAATTTATAATCTACAATCAGGTTTGAAATTTACACATGATATTTAATTAAAGAAATTTCAAATGTATTTAGATATACATAGGTTTATTATGAAATTGAATATATTTAAATGTATGTAAAATGTTCCACCATCCACCAACAAAAAGTAGAGGTGTTAAGCATAAAACATTCTGGCCAGAAGAGTAATGCATTATGAATCTGTAAAAATTTATATGTATCCGAAAATGTTAAATAGTGAATGTACAGACGTATTCAAGTATTCACGCTATATATTCTAAGCAAGAGAAACTAAAGCTAGGTACTGGAAGATCCAAAAAATATAACTGTAGAGGAACAACAGATAATTAACGATCCTAGAAATAATGCTATAGTCTAGTGTTGAGCGATACGATACCGCAAGTATCGGGTATCGGCCGATATTAGCTGTTTCGGCCTTTCGATACTTAGTTCCGATATTTTCCATATATCGTATACCGGAATCGGAAGTTCCCATAATTCTTTGAGAGGCAATGTGATTTTAGTCAGCCAATGAGGAATCCTAAGAAGTGTGGGCACATCCTGTACTGCTGCGGTCATGTTAACTAATGGCATGGCTGTGATTGGATGCTGAAATGATGTCAGAATGCACTATAAAAGGCGCCGCCGCCATTTTAGCGTCACTGTGCTGTGAATTCAGTAAGGGACAGAACGCTGCTGTGCTGACTCTGAGGGACAGTTAGAGATTGCGATTTAGTGTACTGTGCTGTAGGCAGGCTAGCACCAACCGCTGTGTAAAGCTTCCTTTTGCCTGCAGTGTTGTTTTAACAGCTCTGCAAGGTGTGTGTGAGTGCAGGTGACGCTGCAGTTTGCTCTGCATGCAACGCTGTCTGTAGGCATCTGCACGTGTCACTCACAGACTCTTTTTTTTTCTTCAATGTAATTCTTGCTGCTCCATGCAATTTAACTATTAGTGTGACGCGCTTCCATCCGTATCCAATACATTGGTTGCAAACACTATAGAAGTAGACAAAGGAGTAGCCTTTCACAGATTGTGAACAGTTGTGTTTCAGTGTTCACTTCAGTCTGTGTTTTTTATTTTTTGAGTGCACATCACGCTCCAGTTACTTGTTCAAGCACTGCTGCTTGTACTCTGCTGAGCGTGTCTCAGTGCCTCATCCTTTTCATTTCTCTCCAATTGGTTCTGCTCCATTCCATTTAAAATAAATATAATCTATTAGTGTGACGCGCTTCCATCCGTATCCAATACATTGGTTGCAAACACTATAGAAGTAGACAAAGGAGTAGCCTTTCACAGATTGTGAACAGTTGTGTTTCAGTGTTCACTTCAGTCTGTGTTTTTTATTTTTTGAGTGCACATCACGCAACAGTTACTTGTTCAAGCACTGCTGCTTGTACTCTGCTGAGCGTGTCTCAGTGCCTCATCCTTTTCATTTCTCTCCAATTGGTTCTGCTCCATTCCATTTAAAATAAATATAATCTATTGGTGTGACGCGCTTCCATCCGTACCAATACATTGGTTGCAAACACTATAGAAGTAGACAAAGGAGTAGCCTTTCACAGATTGTGAACAGTTGTGTTTCAGTGTTCACTTCAGTCTCTGCGTAATAACCACACTTAGGCCTTATAACTTTTCTGACTTTCTTTATCAATCTACCAAGATGAAGAAGGCAGGGAGTAAGGCACGTGGTCGTGGCCGTGGAGTTTCAGCAGGGAGAGGACGTGGGGATTCTGTGGCTGCTGCCGCCCTCAGTGACACAGCATCCACCAGTTTTACCCATGAGCGTTCCTTTATGCGCAGTTTGGTAGGAGCTCGGCGTGCCCCCCTGCTGCGGGAAGAACAAATTGAAGCCATTGTTGGTTGGATGGCAGCCAATGCATCGACTTCAATTCCTTCCACCTCCTCTCAGGAACACAACACTGTTGAGCAACCATCTGTCTGTTCACCGCCTGTCAAATTGCCCAGGCAGTCAGAGAGTTCTGTACAGGAGCCAGCTGAGTCTCTGCTTCTGTTCTCAGAATCTGTTGGCTCGCAAACACGGGCACAGGCAAGCAGCATTCTGCAATTTGAAGAAGAGGGAGTATGCAGTAATGCGCAACAGCTGTGTCTCTCTCAATCTGAAGAGGCGGGTGAGCCAGTGCCGATGGACAGCACACCGCAGAACGCATCTTATGATGATGATGAGACTCAGGTGCCATGTTTTGTGGAGCATGGTGCTGCCCAGACCATCCAACAGCAGCAGGTGTTGGAAGAGGGTAGTGGAGATGATGAAGTCCGAGACCCAACATGGCGTGAGCAACAGGAAGGTGGTGGGAGCAGCTCTGAGGAAGAGATTGTCCCAACGGTACAAAGAGGAGGGAGAGGTAGGCTGCAGACTCGCTTGCCTGTAGCCTCCAGTTTGGCACCTGTTGGGAGCAGTTCTCTTAGAAATGTCAAGATTGGCGCTCCCATGACTTGCACTGCGTGGTCCTTTTTTGACAGACTTGTAGATGATATTTGCTATGTTCAATGCAAGCTGTGTAAGCAAAAAGTTAAAAGAGGTAAAAATATCAGTAACCTGAATACCACAAATATGTGGAAACATGTACGGACAAAGCACGTAGCTGAGTTACAAAGACACACTGGAGATGTAGGCCAACCTACAGCAGCACCTACATCTTCAGGTCGTGTTGGAGCCTCTACCTCCAGCTCACACACACCTGGTTCGGCTTCCTCACAGGATCTCCATGGAAGAACCTCGGTCACTGTTGTCCATAGACAAACTGTTATTCCACCCACAGCAGCAAGTTCACAGGCATCGTCACACTCCCAGACCACAAAACAGCCATCGGTACCACAGGCATGGGATAAAAGACGGCCATACTCGGCAAACCATCCACGAGCACAGGCTCTGAATGCTGGCATTGCAAAACTCCTGTCCCTTGAAATGCTGTCATTCAGGCTGGTGGAGACTGACAGTTTCAGGAACTTTATGGCATTGGCAGTCCCACAATATAATGTGCCAAGCCGATTTTATTTCAGCAGGCAAGCCGTCCCTGCTCTGCAAAAACATGTCGAGGGAAACATTAAACATGCGCTACTAAACGCCGTCAGTAGCAGGGTCCACCTGACCACCGATGCGTGGACCAGTACCCATGGCCAGGGACGATACCTTTCCCTCACTGCCCATTGGGTCAATGTTGTGGAGCCGGGTACAGATCTTGCCAGTGGCGCTGTACGTGTTCTGCCAACTCCAAGGATTGCAGGAATCCAGTCTGTACACATTGATTCCTCCTCCTACTCCAGTTCCTCAGAATCATCGCTGCACGAGCCGTCATGGTATACCTCCACATGGACCCGTGAACGCTTACCGATATGAGCACAGCCGTGGCCAAACGTCAACAGGCCATCCTGAAATTAATTTCCATGGGGAATCGAAGCCACACAGCGCAGGAGCTCTGGGATGCCATCAAGCAGGAGAGCGACGTGTGGTTTTTGTCAGCTAATCTCCAGCCAGGCTTGGTAGTGTGTGACAATGGCCGAAATCTGGTGGCAGCTCTGGGCCTTGGCAACCTCACTCACATACCATGTCTGGCACATGTGCTCAACTTGGTCGTGCAGAGTTTTTTGAGGGACTATCCGGATCTTGATGCACTGCTGCACAAGGTCCGCCTAGAGTGCGCTCACTTGCGACGTTCCAGCATGGCCAGATTGCGCATTGCAGCTCTGCAAGTCAGATTTCGCCTTCCTGAACATCGCATCATATGTGACGTACCCACCAGGTGGAATTCCACGTTACATATGTTGGAGCGGTTGTGTGAGCAGCAACCAGCAGTAATGGAGTATCAGCTGCAACAGGCGCAATCAACTCGCAATTTGCTCCGTTCACACTTCACCACTACTGAGTGGGCCTCTATGAAGGACATCTGTGACGTTTTGCGTGCGTTTGATGTCTCAACGCGGATGGCGAGTGCAGATGATGCACTAGTCAGCATGACTGTCCCCCTTATCTGCCTGCTTCAGAAATCACTGAAAGCACTAAAGGAAGAGGTTTTGGAAGAGGTGGAGGATGAGGAGTCACAAATTCAATTACCTTCAGGACAGTCATCGCAACGTGGTTCCTCACAAAGGGCTGGGCAGGGCTCACTTTGTGAGGAGGATGAGGAGGAGGAGGAGGAGTCAATGGAGGAGGAAGAAATCCCTACAGAGGGAGGTACACAACGCTCTAGTCAGTATGTAGAGCGAGGGTGGGGTGATGCAGAGGAGGCAGAGATGACGCCTCTTCCAGAGGACAGCCTTTGTTGGCCAGTTGGGAGTCTGCAGCACATGGTTGATTTCATGCTTCAGTGCCTGAGAAACGACCGCCGCATCGCCCACATTCTCACCACGTCAGATTATTGGGTGTACACCCTCCTAGACCCTCGCTACCGGGACAACTTACAAACCCTCATCACACCGGTGAACCGGGACCGTAAAATGCAGGAGTACCAAGACACACTGGTGCAATCCATACTGTTGTACATTCCAGCCGAGAGAGCTGCTGCTGCTGCTACTGCTTTACAAAGCAGCTCTGTGCGTCGAGGCAGTGTAGACACCTCTACAACAAGAGGGAGCACAAGCAGCGCCTCTGCACAGGGCAAGAGCTGTATGTTACAAATGTGGCGAAGTTTTGTGACAGTGCCAGCAAGGTCTACACCATCCGAGACGGCTCCAGTCACCAGGAAGAAACGTTTCCGTAAGATGGTGACAGACTACTTGGCTTTCCCTCTAAGTGTACTCCCAGATGCCTCTTCCCCTTTCAAATTTTGGGTCTCTAAGTTGGATACATGGCCAGAGCTTAGCCAGTATGCATTGGAGGTGCTGGCTTGCCCTGCTGCCAGTGTATTATCTGAGCGCGTCTTTAGTGCTGCAGGTGGTGTAGTAACAGACCGTCGCATGCGACTATCCTCAGAGAATGTAGACCGGCTTACTTTTCTGAAAATGAACAAGGCATGGATCTCACCTGAATTTGCCTGTCCGTTTTCAGATTAAATAACTGTTTGGCAACGTTTTCCATGTCTCCTGTTATGTTCATCTTTCTACCACCTGAACTCTACTCCCTGGGCTACAACACCGCCATTTGTTGCTCGTAAGTAATTGGCAGGGGTACTGACTCCTGGCTAGCCTGGTTACAGCACGACAGCTGTTTCCTGGCAGTGTGAACGTCAATTATCCTCCAATAAGTTGTGCTGTCGTGTTGCATTCGGGTTAGCCGACTCTATGGTGCCTGCAGTTTAGGTGATTCCTATGTGTGCTGTGGGATATGTAAATAAAGGCTGTTTCCATTGTGACAATAGGACAAGCACCCACTGTAGGACTGTGTGATTCGGTAACTGCGGACGGCTTGCGTCCTGTCAACTTACATTTTCATGGGTGCGTTCTGCTACCCGTCCGGGGTCCAGTACCGTCAACTGGTTCTCCCCAGTGCCTTTGGCCTAGGTGCCTCCATCTCCATATCCGAGTTCCACCAACGTCTGCTGGTCCTTGGTAGTGCTTTGGAGCACAGGTACCTCCTGCTTAGTAACCGTGTCACAGTAACGTCAGCTGGTACTCGGTTGTGACATTGCCTCTTTTCCTTCTGCTACCCGTCCGGGGTCCAGTACCGTCAACTGGTTCTCCCCAGTGCCTTTGGCCTAGGTGCCTCCATCTCCGTATCCGAGTTCCACCAACGTCTGCTGGTCCTTGGTAGTGCTTTGGAGCACAGGTACCTCCTGCTTAGTAACCGTGTCACAGTAACGTCAGCTGGTATTCGGTTGTGACATTGCCTCTTTTCCTTCTGCTACCCGTCCGGGGTCCAGTACCGTCAACTGGTTCTCCCCAGTGCCTTTGGCCTAGGTGCCTCCATCTCCGTATCCGAGTTCCACCAACGTCTGCTGGTCCTTGGTAGTGCTTTGGAGCACAGGTACCTCCTGCTTAGTAACCGTGTCACAGTAACGTCAGCTGGTACTCGGTTGTGACATTGCCTCTTTTCCTTCTGCTGCCCCTCCGGGTTCCAGCACAGTCAGCTGGTCCTCGTTACTTCCATTGTCTCTTGCTCCATCTGATACCCGTCAGGGTTCCAGTAACGTCAGCTGGTTCTCGGAAATTAGACGACCTTAAAGACCACCCAGAAGAAGATGACAACAACAAGGACGACGAGCATGAAGCCAACCAGCCTGAACACCATCACAAAGAAAAAATAAAAGATTACCCAGAAGAAGATCACCAACAGGACAAAGAAGGTTAAGACAAACTACAAGATACAGTACAAGAGACAGAAGAACAATAAGCAGAAGATCAAAAAGCAGAAGAACATGAAGTATAAGACCAAAATGAAGAGCAAAATATATGCTCTAAATTCTAAGCAGAAGAAGACTAAGCAGTGTATGGGGGTGAGTCCGTTCCTCCTCGTGGTGCCCCTGGAAAATGCCTGCTGCTGCAGGCTAAACTGAACACGGACAAATACTGTTGTAATTTAAATCTTTTGTGACAGCAAGAACGGAAGGATGAACAATTCATACTTTTACAGATTACAAGTACAGGAATCTCTGTCACAAATAAGAATATGATGAAGAAGATGAAGAGGAAGAAGATGAAGAATTTGAATATGAAGAAGATTAATTAGTTTAATAATAACAATATGAGTAATGTAAACAAAAACATGAATAGCAAGAAGTTTAAGAAGAAGATTAAGAAGGTGAAGATGAAGAATAATTTGATGAGTAAGATGATGCTGCTGAAGATTATGAAGGAGAAAATGTGGCACTGGCAAAAGTTAAAAAGGTGAAGAGCATGGAAGTTGTGAAACATACATATTTGCCAAAATAGAAAAAAGGTTAACAACATTGTCAATTTGTTGGTCAATCCAAACGTATTTCCAAAAAAATATATATTAATGCTATTCCAATGCATTGGGTTAAACATGTATGCCTTTATTGTCTCCTCAACCTCCCCCAATACATTCTACATTAGTCTTTGTTGTTTTCCTTCATGTACAATTAACCAACAAGGCAAGAATGGTTTTTTTTTAATGTCGATATTTGGTTCCCATAGACTTACATGGGACTTCCGGTATCGGAATCGGATATCGACGATATTTAGTGATATCGGTGATACCATTCCGATCCGATATTTTTAGATATCGAGCAGTATCGCTCAACACTACTATAGTCATAATAAAAACCCCAGATAAAGGGGAGTAGTTGTAGTGATTAACAAATCAAATTCTGATGCAGAAATTATTTGACTCTATTTACAGTTCAATGTATAAATCCAACACAGGATTTTAAGAAATAATTAACTTCATTATTAATCACAGTAAGGGTGCAATCAGATGGTCGTATAACACAGACGACAATGGTATAGCAATGCTCGGACTGGTCGGCAGCTCTCCTCACCAAAGCATGATAGCTGCAAAGCGTGATAGAGGCTGTCATGCTCAGGCCAGGAGAGCTGCCGGCCAGTCAGAGTATTGCGATGCTATCGTCATCCATGTTATACTGCTGTCTGGCATTGGGCTTAAACAGTGGCAATGTTAAATAAATTAGAATATGAATATTTAAATAAAAAGATTCAAAGATACCTGTTATATTCTATTTTTACACATAAAAATTTAAAACAAAATGCACCCGGACGACCTATGATATCAAGAATATCAAGAATAAACTGCCTCACCAGCCGTCGATCTGAATATATAGATCATTATTCACAGGAGAATGCTAGGAGAACTTCTTATTTAAGAGATGTGCAATATATCATTGATTCTTTAAAATCTTTGCCCATAGCAGCATTGGTGAAGTTCTAATGAACAGGAGATGTTAACTCCCTCTACACTATTATTCACTTTGAAATAGTTATTCAAGAAGCTTGTTTTTTTCCGTACTAGTGATGAATCTATATCAGAAATATTTTTTTAAAAAACTTTTTTAATTGATTGCTCATCTTGTTTGATAATGTTTAATTATTTTTTAATGAATAATGTTTTTTTACTTACAGTTAACCAAAACTTCAGTTATGGTTAAATTTGACCCCAGTTTTGCAAATATATTGTATAGATTAGTTAATAACTGAATAGGACTATCTGCACATATAATGCAATTTGTGATGTGTTTTTGTATTTTAATGTTATAAATCCTTCTTTTATCCTGATGAACTTTATATTCTATAATTGTTATTATTCATAACTTTCATGAACTACCATCGCTGTATGCGCTAATAAATTAAGCTTAAATTGTGTTTGGCTATAAGCTATCTTTATAAATGATTACCATTTGCAAGTAGTTTCCCCTTTAAATTTGTCAGAGCTTGCTTTCATGCAATGACCCTTTGATTAGGCTGAAGTAATGACAATCTAATGGTTGACTTATGAATGATGCTACTCAGGTTGTAGTTGTAAACAGTTTGCGGGATGCAGTGACGGATGTGAGGCAGAGCAAGGGTTAAAAATTTTACTTAACAAGGGAATACTCCACTCAGGGAGGTAAAGGGTTATACAGGAAAATAAACAGTTCAGGTGTAAATAATATGTAGAGATAATGAACAAGGTAATGGAAGTTCTGTTGTACACTTGTCGCGTCAGAAGTTTCTCCAACTGTAGATGCTCTTTGAAAGTCAGTAGCGCCGACAACAGCTTACATTCCCCCTCTCCTTTAGCTCACCATTCCATGGGCGAGAACTCTTCATGTTCCTCCATGTCCTCCTGAGGCGGGACAGATGTCCACAGTTTTCGCATCCATTTCTGCCTCTCTTGCACCACATTCTGCCAAAAGAAATTGTTCTGTGCATACCGCAGAGGCGCATCACTTTCAGGAGTCTGTTCCTCTTCTGGGTCAACATATGGCAGGTTGAGAAATTCTTCCTCTTCTGGACCAATAGCTGCAGGAGGAGATGTCTCAGATACACTTTGTATCTTTTCTACTTGGTCAGGATCTCTTGGGCTAGCGGGCAGTGAACCATCCATTCCAGGGAACGAAGTAAGGGGCTCTACCTCCTCACAATCTGGAACCGTGTGGGTGGGCATTTCAAGGACATTTGGCACTTTCTCCCATTCAGGTTGTACCTCCCGGATGGTACCATTGGTTCCATTCTGGCGCTCCACTCGTTTCGCCTCTACGTGACTGAGCAGCGCAGACATCTCACCGTAGACAGTTGACATCTTCTCCCCTACTTCTCGGCGTTCGACGTTGTGGCTCTGTCCTGCTCTGGGTGAGGTTCCCACCGTACTATTTCTTTCAGGGGCAGCATTCTCTCCAGTGGGTATGATTTTCGGAAGGGTGAGCGCATTTTCGCTGTCGGCTGTCTCTGTTAGGGCAACTTCTTGACAGGTGTCCCATTCTTAAGCACGTCCAACACTCACTTCTGCGCCTATCTGGTGGGCGCTTCGGTATGAATCGCTAGCCTCTATGGGAAGCATACCCTCTCTGCAATCGCTCTTCACCCCATGACTGGGGATTAAATTCTGGGGCCACTGCTGAAGTTTTTCATATACTCCGCATCTCTTCTCTAACTTCTTTCTTCTTTTTGCTGTGAGTTACCTCAGCGCATGGGATTAGACTCCAAGGCCGCAGCAAGGGCTTCCTCTCAGACCACATTATCCGCATTCCCCGCAATAATTCACGGGACCACTCCGACTTTTCCTCACTCGGGGTAGGTACTTCGTGGCTCCAGACCATCCCTGCCAAGGCTGCGGCCCCCTTCTCCTGCTCCCTTTTGTGCGCTTCTGCTCCCACTTCTGAAAGAGTCATGCGCGGGTTAGCTCGCAGACGCTCATGAAAAGCTTGCTTAAGCAGCGCATCTCTAAAGCCTGCACTAACTGATCTTGCAGGACTATGTCAGGGGGTCCTAATGCCTATGCCATCTCGCTTGGTAATTGCAGCATGGATTTCTTGCAGCACATTCATGTAATGAGTCATGGTCTCCCCCTCCCTTTTGACACGCCTAAACAAGCGCACTCGCAACTCTCCATCGTCTGTGGGGTCTCCGTACATTTTTTCTAGAATCTGTAACACCTTGTTGAAGGTGTCACGCTCATGGGGGGCCGTAACATGACGGAGCTCCTTGCCTCTCCGTCCAGAGCCAACATGGCAACCTCTGCCTCTAACATGGGGGGTCATTCCCCAGTCTAGTCCCATAACAGAGTGTTGCTTCCAGAAAATTTCGGGAGGTTACTCAATATTGCGCCCAGCGGTATACTGTCCCTTGGGTATCCCTGACTGCTTGGTCTGCCACCTCTGCATCCATAGACTGCATCTTGCGAACTACGCCAAGTGTAAACAGGTTGCGGGATGCAGTGACAGACGGGAGGCAGAGCAAGAGATTGAGTGTACTGATGTCCTATCATATGTTCTGTTGGAGTTTGAGCATGTGGGTGAAGAACTGAAAATGGTCAGAGGACCATTGCAGCTCATCCTTGATGATTAAATCCATGTTCCAACTGCTGCAACTTTCTGCTTGTGTAGTGCGGCAAGGAGGGCAGTGACGAGGACTGGGTGAAACATCATGTGAAGGATTATTATTATTATAATATTTTGCAGAGAACCATTGATTCCATAGTACTGTACATGAGGGGAGGTTACATACAAAACACAAATACAAATTGCAATGAACAACCTAATAGTGACGGACAGGTACAGAGGGGAGATAACCCTACCTTTGCAGCCTTACATTCTACAGGATAATGGGAAAGAGCGTGTAGTTTCAGGGGCTGCAGCATCTCTGGTTTTGGTGACAGTGTAAAGGTTCGTCAGATGCAGTAAAGAGCAGGAGGCAGAGAAGGGGTTAACAAGAATTTACTTTAATAGGTTATCTTAGTCTTCAAGGAGTACTCCAAACAGGGAGAGGAGTAGACAATGACACAACCGATATGAAGAATGAACTTGCACAAACAAATTTACAATATCTCAAAAGAGAGAACTGACTTATCGGTTGTGAGTTCTTGTCGGGGGACGGTTGGAACAACTCTTGACAACGTCGTACAAAGTCTCTGGCTCTGCTGCGTAGGAATTAGATGCTCTGTCTCCTGACCGTGCCGAAGTATCCGGGTCTGTGGGGCTTGGGTCCGCTGAAGCGTGGATGAAGTTCCTCCTGTTGGTTCATCGGGAGTGAAGCTTTACACCGGAAACACGCCACTGTGCAGGCCGCAGGGGGGTAAAGGCCTCGCACGGACTCACAAAGTTCGGGAAAATGAGACGCGTATACTAAACTGCACATTATGGATTGGGTCGGCAGAGGGACACTCGGTAATGGCTGAGAGGGTGAGTCAATCTGTAATGAGGTGGCGTCAGTGGCGGTAGTAATTTGAGGAGAGGAGAGGGAGTCAACCTTCGTCTTACTCGGTAGTCGCCTTCCCGCCAAGTGCCCCTTGTTTCCGCGCTCAGTACCTTTTATCTCCACCATGCCCCCTACTGTCAGGTGTTCAGGCCCTTCCCATACAGACAAGTCGTCCCCCTGCAACAGTGGTGACAGGCCTGATAGTTCCGGCTCCAGAGGGCATCTTGAACTGACAACACTGTTCATGTTCCTGTTCATCCTCTTACAACAGAGGGGTCATTGCAGGCTGTAAGCTGTTCTGAAGGCAGAATTCGGGAGAAGTCTTGCAGGTGATTGAATGAGACGATTGTGGAGGAGAGAAGGTGGTCTTGGGAGGACCAGAGATTACGTGGTGGGAGATATTTAGAGATTAGTTCAGAGATATATGGGGGAGACAGATTATGGACAGCTTTGTAGGTCACTGTTAGTAGCTTGAAATGGATACTGTTAGGCACAGGAATAGCTACTCTGTATTGATTCGCATTGGACCAGAAAAGTGCAGTCACAGACGCACTTTGCGCAAGACACCACTGCTAGGCAAATCCTTAAGAACCGGTATATTCTTCATCCACTACTGAAGGGGGGCTTTACAGAGCCCTTTCCAGACTGCTGTGAGAGGGGAGTTGACATTTGGGGGACAATTTGCAGTCAGGTACAAGAGTAAAGCCCCGTCACACTAAGCGAGATCGCTGATGAGTCACAAGTTTTGTGACGCAACAGCGATCTCGTTAGCGATCTCGCTAAGTTTGACAGGTAGCAGCGACCAGGCCCCTGCTGTGAGATTTTTATCGTGTCGGAATGGCCTGGACCATTTTTTGATCGTTGAGGTCCCGCTGAGTAGCATGCATCGGTGTGTTTGACACCTTTTACCAACGATCTCGTTAGCGACTCAGCACTGAGACACATAGGCTACACATCGTTACACAGGTCGCTACGGGTCGCCGATCGTTGCTGCGTCGTTGGGAAGATCTGGTTGTTTGGCATCTCACCAGCGACCACATAGCGACGCAGTAACGATCCCTGCCAGGTCGTATCGCTGTCGGGATCGCTGTTGCGTCACTGAGTGTGACGGTACCCTAAATCCAGAGCTAGCAAAAAACCCAAATGAAAACCAAAAGGAAACCTTAGGACAATAGCTAATAAAGAAGAACCAATAACGACCATTAGCAACTATTGAGAAGTAGAGATGAGAGAACTTGTTCGGAAAATGTTCGCCAATCTCAAATTCGGCATGAACGTAGCACATTCGGATGCGTGTTCTGTTTCACCAGCGTTTTTACTCATAGTCGGCAAAATGTGGTCACAGTTCAGTAAATAATCTTGTTTCCACAAATGCTTTTGTTATCACTTTGGCTAGGATAGTAGTGCTATATGATGAGCAGGGGGGACAGGGGATGTGTTTGATGAGGGAGGGAGTGCCTAGGTGAGAGGAGCTGCGGAGTGTAATATTTTTTTAATTTCTTTTTCTTTTTTCTTTAATAACTTAATGTGTGTACATTCCGGCAGCCAATCAGGGCACAGAAACTATCCACAAAGTCATGACACAAGGTGTGCTGTGATTGGCTGCCGAAGTCACATGTCCCTGGCCATGTAAAAAGCGAACATCTTGTTTTTCTGGCACCATTTTCTCAGTGTCACAGCCGATCCTGCTTGTGCTGCAAGTGAACTTGTCAGTTAGCTAGTTAGGATCCTGTCCTGTTTAAAGATGATCTTGCAGCATCTAACTAGATTGTTCAAAAACTGTGTTGCAGTTTCAGGAGGCCCCATTTGCTAATCCAAATCGTTTGTGATTCAGTGAGAAATAAGAAGGCCAGATTTTCACTTAAAAATCATTAGGCCTAATATTGGGGTGCAGCCATGAGGCCCAATTTGCTAATCCAAATAATTTGTGATAAAACAATGTTTCAGTGAGGAATCAGAAGGCCAGATTTCCATTTAAAAATTGTTAGGCCTAATATTGGGGTGCAGCCAGGAGGCCCAATTTGCTTATCCAAATTGTATGTGATAAAACTGTGTTTCTGTGAGAAATCAGAAGGCCAGATTTTCACTTAAAAATCCTTAGGCCTAATATTGGGGTGCAGCGAGGAGGGCCTTTTTTGAGATCGCAAAGGATAACCCAACTAACGTTATCTGCCAAATTTGCAAAAAAAAAAACTCAGTAGAGGCAAAAATTGCAATAATTTGACAACTACATGCATGAACCGCCACATGTGAGATCAACATGCCATAGTGTTGGAATCTCACTGCGCTAAAATGCCGACTAACAGGCCTCGCTAACCACCGTCGACTTGCCAAGTCATCTCACATGGGTTTCCTGCCTTCAAAACTCCACTTGCTTACCCTCTACAGTCGGGGTGCGTGAAAATCCATCAGCTGTCATGAAAGTGGACATGATTGCTGTTTTTGTGTCACCTAGCACAACATATCTTTCTCAATCCATCATAACATTTGCGCTTGCACCTCACTCACAGTCCAGCAGTTTGTCCTGTTCTCTGTACTCCGCCCTTTCTCAGTACAGCAGCCAGGCCTCGGTGACGCAGTTGTGGTCACGTAAAAGTAGGTTTCCTCCTACACATGCCGAAGCTAAGAGCTTGAACTCCATCATCTCCAATCTGTTGGTCATGTAAATGGTGCCTTTCCACCTAGTGGATACAGATGGTTTCAGAAAGTTCATGGCCGTCAGTACCCCAGTACCAGTTGCTCCATCGCCATTACTTTTCTAAGAAAGCTGTGCCTGCGCTACACCAGCATGTCGCAGACGACACCACCCATTCCCTGAAAAAATCTATGTCTGCCAGGGTGCATGTTATCTCTGACACCTGAATGGGCAAACATTGGCATTACATTTCGATGACTGGGCACTGGGTGACTGGTGGCTGTGGTGGCAGACGGTCAAGGGGCTGCTCCACAAGTGTTTGAATCCCGTAGTTTTGCAGGACTGTATCTAACACATCCTCCACTGCTTCTGGCTCCACCACTTCCTATAGGGCCTCCACCTGTGCCCTCAATCCCTCCCTTAATCAGACACGCATTCCAACAGTGCAGATAGAATCCCCCCCACCTCTGCACTGCGCAGCCATGGCTCACTGCAATCAGGCAGTATCCAAATTAATATGCATTGAAGATAGTGTTGAAGTTACTAAAGGAGAAAAATGTGGCACTATGTAAGTGTAGTAAGAAATAATCAATTGAGAAGGTGAATATCTATAGGAATTTGCTCACTTGAAACAGTTGTGCAAACAGAGGCACAACTGCCGCTTGAAGTATGTATATGTTTGCAAGAGACTGCTACCGACCTGGTAAGCAAGGATTGGACCCTGAAACAGGAGTATCTCACAAAGTAGATGCCAGACAGGAAGACCAGGGAATGGCGATGTATTTAGCACCGAGAGAAATCCAGGTGCAGAAATTTCAGGTAGCTTGTAGGTAAAATTTTATTCAAACTGATAAAAACTATATACACAATGCGTTTCGGGTGTTTGCAGCCTTCTTCTTTTGTATGGAGAAAATTAATTTGATCCTTCTTATAAAGCCCTTTTCCCAGTGTGAGAGAGGAAGGGGAGATTTAGAGGAAGAGGAGGAGTGATTAATCCAACATTGTTCTTATACATATATAAAAACATGACATAAAAAAGTTGTTTTTTTCAAATGTTTTTCCCCCTTTTTTAAAAAATTGAAGGTTATACTGTATATTCTGATACATTTTAGTCTTCAGATGGGAATTTAATTAGAATGACATGTTTCTTACTAATAGGTCAATTATTATCAATTTTTTTTATACTTTTTATATGTCATGTCTGACAAGCAACCAGAGCTCAACCACAAAGCACGCACCATACACCTATGTAAGGGAACTTAATAAACAGAACTGAACTGGATTAGAAGCAGGCCTTACAAAGCCAGTCCTAATCCAAGGATAATGATCAGGTAATGCATTCCTCCCAGTCATGTCCAGAGAGCCACTCCCTGCTCACCTGAAGAGCAGGGTGCACAAATTCTCACCTTTTTCTAAGGGTCCCGTCACAGTCTTCAATGTCCCAGCGATCCCACCAACGATATGACCTGGATGGGATCGCTGGGACATCGTTAGCTGATCGATGGTGAGCTGTCACATGGTCAGACTCACCAGCGATCAGGACCAGCGAGCAAGCTGGTATCCAATGTACACATCGGGTAACTAAGCACCGCGTGGCACCTAGTTACCCGATAAGTACCCTAGATACAGGCACTCAGCACTCTAGAGCAGAAGCTGGGAGCCGGTAACCAGGGTACATATCGGGCAACTAGGTGCCGCGCGGTACTTAGTTACCCGATATGTAGATTGGATACCAGCTCCCAGCTCGCTGATCATTGGTCTCCTGCTGTCACACGCAGCGATGCGCGCTGGCCAGCGGGAGACCAACAATGAAAAAATGGTCCAGGACATTCAACGACGATCAGCGATACCCAACAGGGGGGCTGATCTTCGCTGCGTGTCACACTAAGCGAGATCGCTGCTAGGTCGCTGTTGCGTCACAAAATCGGTGACGCTTCAACGATCTCACTAGCGATCTCGCTCAGTGTGACGGGGGCTTAACACCAGGCAAGGCAGCGTCCTGCGCTGCCTGGCAACCAGGAGACAGCCTTTCATGTCTCCCATGTCTCAAAACCAGTGGGAAGCACAGTGTCCCATGTTCCCACATCGCCCACAACTTCCACACATGAGGCACTATCGTGTGTAGTCACACCACCCAAGTGCACGCTAGCTCTGCCCCATGCATGAACCCACCGATGGAGCAGTCTGGAAATTGGAGAAGGATGATTGCATCCACAGGGGGTATTCCTAACAAATATGTTGTGGAATTGGGAAATAATGAAGGGATTTGCCAACACCCCAGCAGAAAAGAGAGCAGGAGGAGGCTCAGATCTGTCATGTTTTAAAGGTGTGTACTCCACCTCATGCTTGGAATTCAAATGCCTCGTCATGAAGATGGTGCCAGTTTCGGAAGATTTAAGCCTTTCTTCAGAGTCTGACTGAACAGCGTGCAAACCACCTATCGCTTGTTGTCAGCATATCCTCTGTAGAAATACCATGCCAGGAAGTTCTTTTGAGCTTGCTTTGGCATGCTGATTTCAGTGGCGAGGTGGGTAGTAGCAGTCGTTGTACTGGCTAGGGTCACCCGCTGTGCCTTTGCACCCTGCTCCGTCTTTTGCTGTGTTGCTGGGGCAGCGTGGCCACCTCCTCTTCCTCCTAACTGCACACATCACTAGGATGGCTTCCACTCCATATGGAGTCTAGGACCTCATCATTCCCTGTATCATCTTCCACCCACTCCTCATCCCTGCCCTACTTGTTGGTATGCATACTGCAGAAAGACTCTGTAGTAGGCAACTGTGTTTCCGTCATCCTCTGAGGTGTGTTGCGGTGGTGGATGGGCCATGGAACCCCAGTCAGTAGACTCATCAAAAAGCAGAAAAGACAGCAATGACTGCCTGTCTGATTTGCAAAGGGGTAAGGTGGAATCTGGATGTCCATGGTCCTCAGGTGCCAACTCTGCACTTTCTACAGAGGAACGAGTGGAAGATAATGCGTATTAACTGGAAACACTCTCAGCCATCCAATCTAACACCTTTTCAACATTTTGTGGCCTCACCATTCATGCAGCAGTACTCGGCCATACAAAAGAACGCTTAATGTCCCATCTCCTGCATGCACCAGAGTAAGGTGTTGTATTTGGGCATGTAGCAGGCACAGAATGACCACATTCTCTCCCTGCAGCAGCTACACCACCAGCACCATCAGCTGCTACACTAGCAACACCACGGCCATGTCGACGTCCCCTATTTGATACTCTTCTCATTTTTGGAAGTGTTTTTTTCTGCACACTACTCGCACAGAGATGGCGGAAAAGTAGATTTATTTTTTTGCCACACTGCTTTAAAAATATTGGTACAGTAAAATTATTTGTTTGGCATACAAATGGCACAGGCACAATAGCAGAGTAGAATTATTTTTTGTCCACACTACGCTTGTAGACACAGCAGTACAGTAAAATTATATTTTGGCCTACAAATTGCAGAGAAGACAGCTGCAGAGTACAGTAACTTTTTGGACCAAAAATGGCAAAGAGACGGCTGCCGAGTAGATTTATTTTTTGTAACACTACTTGAATAGACAATAGACACAACTGCAGAGTAGAATTATTTTTTGGATACACTAGTCGTATAGACACAGTGGTATAGTAAAATATAGATATTTTGGGCCTACAAATGGCAATGAGACTGCTGCAGAGTAGATTTATTTTCTTGGCATACTACTCGTACAGACATGGATGCAAAGTAAAATAACTTTTTTGGACCACAAAATGACAAAGAAATGACTGCACAGTAGAATGATATTTTTTGCCACACTAATCATGGAGACACAGCTGTACAGTATAATTATTTTTTTGGCCTACAAATGGCAAAGAGACCGCTGCATAATAAATTTATTTTTTAGGAACACTACTCTTACAGACACAGCTGCAGAGTACAGAGAAGCTTTTTGGCACAGTACTCCCATAGGTGGCTCAGCAGAGTATACACAGCTGCTTAAAGGCACAATACACCCACAGGGAGTTGCAGAGTACACACAGTGGCTTTTTGGCACAGTACTCCCCCATGCAGGGTTGCAGAGTACACACAGTGGCTTAGAGTCACAGTACTCCCACAGGCGTGGGTGCATAGTACACACAGTGGCTTTTTGTTAGAGCATTTCCAAAGATATGGGTGCAGAGTACACATAGTGGCTTTTTGTCATGGTTTTCCCAAAGGAGGGGTTGCAGAGTACACACAGTGGCTTAAAGGCACAGCACTTCCACAGATATGGATGCCCCCTTACAACAGCTGCTTAAAGGCACAGTATTCTAACAGGCAGGGGTGCAGAGTACACACAGTGGCTTACAGGAACTGTACTCCCACAGGCAGGGGTACAGAGTACACACAGCAGCTTAAAGGCACACACTCCCACAGATATGGATGTAGCCTTTCAACAAACAAACTGTAAATGCTGTTGTCAAACTCTGACAGCTGCTTTTAACAGTATGCCTGTGGCACCCACAACTTAATATGTGGTTGCACACCCTTTAGAATAAATAACGACAATCAATCGCTTCCTATAAACATCAACAAGCTTCTTATACCTCTTCGCTGGAGTTTTTGACCACTCTTTTTTTACAAAATGTTCCAAGTTTCTCATATTTGAAGATTACCTTCTCTCAACAGCATAGGTGTTCAATGAGGTTTAGATCTGGACTCATTGATTGCCACTTCAGAACTCTCCACTGCTTTATTCCCTACCATTTCTGAGTACTTTTTGAAGTATGTTTGGTGTTATTGTCCTGCTGAAAGACCCATGACCTAGGACGCAAACCCAGCTTTCTGACAATGGGCACTACATAGCCACCCAAAATCCATTGGTGATATTCAGATTTCATGATGCCTTGCAGACACCGAAGGCTCCCAGTGCCAGAGGCAGCGAAACAACACCAAAACATCTTTGAACCATGACCATATTTGACCATAGGTACTATGTTCTTTTCTTTGTAGACCTCATTCCGTTTGCGATTAACAGTAGAATAATATGCTTTATCAAAAAGGTCTATCTTGGTCTCATCTGTCCACATGCTTTCTCAGAAGAATTTTGGCTTACGCACATTTTGGCAAACTGCAGTCTAGCTTTTTATGTCTCTGTATCAGCAGTGGTGTCCTCCTGGGTCTCCTGCCCTAGCGTTTCATTTCATTTAAATGTTGATGAATAGTTCGTGCTGCCACTGATGCACTCTGAGCCTGCAGGACTGCTTGAATTTAGAGCTTTATTGGTGTTGCTTATCCACCATCCGGACTATCCTGTGTTGCAATCTTTCATCAATTTTTTTCTGCTGTCTACGTCAGAGAGATTAGCTACAGTGCTATGGGTTGTAAACTCCTTGATTATGTTGCACACCATGGAAAAAGGAACATCAAGATCTTTGGAGATGTACTTGTGAACTTGAGATTGTTGATATGTTTCAACAGTTTTTCTTCTCAAGTCCTCAGACAGTTCTTTTCTCCTCTTTTTGTCCGCCATGCTTAGTGTAGCAACACAGACCCACAATGCAAAGATTGAGTCAACTTCTCCCCTTTTTATCTGGTTTCAGGCATGATTTTCATATTGCCCACACCTGTTACTTTCCGCATTTGAGTTTGAACAAGCATCACATGCTTGAAACCAAGTTGTTTACCCAAAAGTTTGGAAATGTCCCAGCAATTTTGTGAAGCCCATTTTTGGAGTTTAGTGTGAAATTATGTCCAATTTGCCTTTTTTCCTCTGTTTTTTTTGTGTTGTTCCAATACACACAAAGGAATAAAACATGGGTATAACAAAACATGTGTAATTGCAATATTTTTCTGGGAGAAATACTTCATTCTCTGGAACAATTTCAATGGTGCCAACACTCTTGGTCATGACTGTATTTGTATAGCAAGAATAACTACGGCTAACTTTAATCAGGTTGCCTCCCTTTCATTTCCCATTTAAGTGTAGTGTCATTTTTAAATATATTTTTAATGTTTCAATAAAGGTCATTTTTATTCTCACTATTGACTTCATGTCTTATACTGTTTTAAATTTTTTTTGAATTTTTGGTACTCTGATGCTCATGATTGTTATTATAGACATTACCTCTTAGGCGTTTTGTTATATGATTGCAGAACTTTTTAAGGGATTTGCATGTTTTGCTGTTAAAAAATTGCAAAAAAAGGAATTAAAGACAATAAAGAACATTTTTGATTTTGCATCAAATTCATGAGCCACTTGTACCATTTTGATGAATTTGGTGCAAAAACCTTAATGTATAACACAAGACAAAAAATAAATGTAATTTCAATAAATCATGACTCGTGCCATTTGTGCCTGTTTTGCGGAAACAACTTAGCATAATAAGGCCTTTATATACTGGGTTCATAATAATGATACAGTGAAAAGCGAACTAGTTCTATTTCCCTTAATTATTTTGTTACAATTGACTGTTGGAAAATTGTCATTTTATTATCCCTATACAAATAATGCTTTAACATATCAGCTTTACAATGTTATTTTTTTAGTGTTTCTGAAGATGAAATAAATCTGTCAGTTTCACCTTGTCATGCCAATGTTTTACAACCACTCTCTCTATCTTACGCGTAGCAAAGGTTTTTCCCTGCTCAGCAAATTCAGCAGATATATTATTTTCCCATACCTAGAAATTATTTCGAACAGATACATTAAAATTGGCTCCTTTTTTTTCAATCATTTCTCTTTGATAACAAAAAGTGTTATTTACAGCCATTTGTCAAAAAAGTGTCATATAGAGTAAATTAGAGGTAGCAGAAAACTAGACTTTTGTTGCTGAAGTTGGACAATGAACGAAAATATCCAGGATAGGGGGGAGGACACCCAGTGACAAGACAGTAACAGAAAATCAGAGGTGACACGATATGATGATAATAAAAATAATTTTATTGAATCAATAAATAAAAAGTGTATGTAAACACTACAAATAGAATAAAAACTCAGTAAATATTAATTAAATAAGAAGAGGCAAAAACCCATATAATGTGATGAAGCTACAAAAATAGACAATAAGCACCACAATGTATACCCTAAAGTATATATACGATTTCTATATAGAATGACGTAATTGTAAAACAGTATACATATATGGAAAATAATGATATGCTTGATAAAAACCAGGTAATGACCCAATATATAAAGAATGGCAATGATAATATTGTGCAACACCAAAAATAGTGCCCGTGCTACACAAGAAAAAATAATAATAATAATAATGGGTGCTACAATAAACGTGGGTTCAAAAAAATGTATATTTTTTATATATAGTTTTAGTGTAGCACTTTTATTTCTGAATATATTATTGTATGTATTCATTTATTTTTTCGCTGCACGCACACTATTTTTGATTTTTCATTAATGTCCTTTACATTTTTGTGAACCCACGTTTATTGTAGCACCCATTATTATTATTATTATTTTTTCTTGTGTAGCACGGGCACTATTTTTGGTTTTGCACAATATTATCATTGCCATTCTTTATATATTGGGTCATTACCTGGTTTTTATCAAGCATATCATTATTTTCCATATATGTATACTGTTTTACAATTACGTCATTCTATATAGAAATCGTATATATACTTTAGGGTATACATTGTGGTGCTTATTGTCTATTTTTGTAGCTTCATCACATTATATGGGTTTTTGCCTCTTCTTATTTAATTAATATTTACTGAGTTTTTATTCTATTTGTAGTGTTTACATACACTTTTTATTTATTGATTCAATAAAATTATTTTTATTATCATCATATCGTGTCACCTCTGATTTTCTGTTACTGTCTTGTCACTGGGTGTCCTCCCCCTATCCTGGATATTTTCGTTCACAACTCCGGATGGTCTGCCATCCACACATTTGGTGGTATTGTCATTATTGATATTTTCAGTTATTAATTTTATCTTTGATTGGTATATTGTATTATTACTGTGACAGTTATATCATCATATTTCTCTTGAAGTTGGACAATGTAGACTACATGGACATAGCATTGGTATTTTTTTTAAAGATCTATAATATTAAAATGTGATAAGCTTTTTCTGTCCTGTTGACTGAATCATTCATCGTGTTGGTTTCCTACATTAGTTGAGTCAAATTAGGCACCAATTATAATGGTACTTAAAAAAATTAGCAAAAAGCTAAGACAGAGCTCAGTTGAAAAAATGGTGGCCACCAAGGAGTCAAATGTCTTCTTCAGTTTTAAGAAATTGAACCTGAACATAAAGGAATTGTACAAACGAATTTTATGGATATCATCGGTGCTGCTGAACAAATAGAAATCCGGACATATTGAAGAAAAGGAATGGTGGCTTTATTCAACGCGTTTCGAAGTCTATATATGACTTCTTCCTCAGGATTACCACATGCGGACATTCTCGGACCTGTCCAGACACGCTCAAACAGGTCTATTCTCTGATGTCAGCAGTAAGTATAAAAGGCAAGCTTGACAGAGTTCAATAAAGTGATCTGTTATAGTCCTATCAGTTTTGAGGCTTGAGATGGATAGACGAAAATGTGTTACCAATCCGGACAATTTCTGCTACATATGTGGCAAATGCACTGCTTCAGATCGGTGCAAGAATCTGATAAGAGAGTGCGTTTTGCTTAGATATGTTACTTTTTGTTAAAGGGGAGCCGGTTTTGCTCCAAAATAACTAAAATTATAGTTATTAAAGGAGGAACTCTTCCTGCACCTCTATTGAGGTCTGATATTAAATATTAACACCAAACTTGACTATTAATAATTAATATACACTTAGTAATGCCTTAAAATTATCTTTTCCTATGTTATATCCTAGCTGAGAGAAAACAGTGTATCAATAAAGGATATTCATTACACACACAAATCTACAGTCTATTACATACATATATATTTATACCCAAGCTGTCGACTGTAAATATATATATATATATATATATATATATATATATATATATATACAGTACAGACCAAAAGTTTGGACACAACTTCTCATTCAAAGATTCTTCTGTATTTTCATGACTATGAAAATTGTAGAATCACACTGAAGGCATCAAAACTATGAATTAACACATGTGGAATTATACATTACACTTTACAAAAAAGTGTGAAACAACTGAAAATATGTCTTATATTCTAGGTTCTTCACAGTAGCCACCTTTTGCTTTGATTACTGCTTTGCACGCAGAAAAGGTGAACGGATGGACTCTACATGCCTAGTTCCCACCGTGAAGCATGGAGGAGGTGGTGTGATGGTGTGGGGGTGCTTTGCTGGTGACACTGTTGGGGATTTATTCAAAATTGAAGCGGTGAGCGGCCTAACTCACCCCAAACCATCTCGATTGGGTTCAGGTCTGGTGACTGTGGAGGTCAGGTCATCTGGCGTAGCACCCCATCACTCTCCTTCTTGGTTAAATAGCTCATACACAGCCTGGAGGTGTGTTTGGGGTCATTGTCCTGTTGAAAAATAAATGATGGTCCATCTAAACGCAAATTGGATGGAATAGCATGCCGCTGCAAGATGCTATGGTAGCCATGCTGGTTCACTATGCCTTCAATTTTGAATAAATCCCCAACAGTGTCACCAGCAAAGCACCCCCACACCATCACACCACCTCCTCCATGCTTCACGGTGGGAACCAGGCATGTAGAATCCATCCGTTCACCTTTTCTGCGTGCAAAGCAGTAATCAAAGCAAAATGTGGCTACTTTGAAGAATCTAGAATATAAGACATATTTTCAGTTGTTTCACACTTTTATGTAAAGTGTAATGTATAATTCCACATGTGTTAATTCATAGTTTTGATGCCTTCAGTGTGATTCTACAATTTTCATAGTCATGAAAATACAGAAAAATCTTTGAAAGAGGTGTGTCCAAACTTTTGGTCTGTACTGTATATATATAATATATATATATATATATATGTATTATATGTGTATATATGTAGTGTTTTGTGAGCTGTCAGTGTGATTTTACAGTAGCCGGGGATGATTTGCCGGCTTTTCAAAGGACACTGGTGCGTATAAATCAGACAGCACTCGCATGGTGCGAGTGCGGTCTGATTTTTTTATCGCATCCATAGACTTGCATTAGCGATTATCATGGCAAGATCGCTGCAAATCGCAGCATGCTGCGATTTTTTTCTCAGACCGATTTCAGCTGAGAAAAAAAATCGCAAATGAGAAGTCCCCTATTGAATAACATTGGTCCGATTGCAATCTGATTTTTTATCGGCTTGCAATCATCCGTTTTTGTCTCCAGTGAGTATGAGCCCTTAGTGTGACGCCGGCCTAACCCATTTTATTTGTCAAATTTGACCCACGCCAAGCCAATACGTCACTCTATTGTTGCTGTTGTTTTTTGACTGTGCTGTTTACCTACCATTTTTTATTAATTCTTTTTGAGAAGTGGAAATTATGTTTCAAAACAGGATCAAAAGTAAATTCTAATGTAGTAAAACTATATGGTAAAAGAAAAAGTTACACTGTCCATGGATGGGTGAATGTAAAACAAAAAACCCATACCACAGCATCTGGCGATAAAAAAATGTGAGAGTTGCAAATAACAGCAGCTGCTCACCACTGGCACCAGACTTACAGGCAGTAATATTACCAAACACAGCTGACAATTTTCCTCATTTACCTCTGGCAAGCATATTAGTGGAAAGGAAACTTAGGATGTTATGGATTATATGGCCCATCAACCATCTCAACCACAGCAATATGATGTTACCTCTGACAGTGACACAATCAGTTTGAGTCTGAGCCCTACACATTCCTCCTCCGCCATTGCCATAGCAATTAAATTTTGATTGTGAAATTTTCAGTCTGCCAATGACATCTCTGCATTTTCTAACTTCAATCCTCTAAACAACAGCACTCCATGTCTTAGAGAAGATATTTCACAACAACTTCTTCTAGTAATGAGAATGATCAACATATGGATTTCAATGAGATGCGTGGTAATGGCCTAGCTGTTTAAGCGTTAACAGTAGAAGTTGAATTGGCAGTCATGGTGGTAGGAGCACTTATATTCAAAGTGTATACTATTGAGAATTCTGCTATTAGAATCTACATAATAAAAATATTGAAGAAAGAGAAACCAATCACAAACTAAAATGTTTCTATACCAATGCACAAAGCATGGGCAACAAACAAGGAGAATTGGAACTACTAACGCAGGAAAAAAAATATGATGTCATTGGAATCACAAACTTGGTGGGATGGTACACATGATTGGAATACAAGGCTAGAAGGATACAACTTATTTGCAAGAAACAGACTTGATAAACGAGGAGGAGGTGTCGCATTGTATGTTAGAAAAGCGTATATCTGCACAGAGATTGACGCTTCAGAGACTGGGAGTTCTGTGGAAACTGTTTGGGTAAGAATACAAGGACAGAACAATGGAAAGGACACCATTGTAGGCATTTACTACAGGCCACCTATTCAAGCTGAACATATGGATGAACTCTTTATGCATCAAATGGTCAAGTTCTCCAAAAATTATGACATAGTAGTCATGGGAGATTTCAACTATCCAGACATTTGTTGGGAATCTCTCTCAGGCAAAACTAACAGGTCAAGGAAATTCTTATCCTCTCTTGCTGACAACTTTATCTTCCAAAAGGTAGGGGAGAAAACAAGGGGATCTGCTACCTTGGATCTAATCCTTATAAACAGGGAGGAAATGGTTGAGGAGGTAAGAGTGGCTGGGACACTAGGAGGTAGTGACCATGCTATTTTAGAATTTTGGATAACTAGAGGAGGAAAACCTGTGAAGACTCAGACGTCAAGGTTAGATTTCAGAAAGGCTGAATTTTAAGGGACTCAGAAAGAGAATTGGAGGGATCCAATGGCTGGATATCCTTAAGGAAAAAAATGTCCAGGAAGGATGGGAAATCTTGAAAAATGAGATTCTCAAAGCACAATCGTTAACAATTCCGAAAAGAGGGAAGAATGGGAAGCATTCATGAAAACCAGGATGGATGAACACAGAACTTAAACACATGCTAAAAAGGAAGAAAGAAATGTTTATCAAATGGAAAGAGGGAGGCATGTCTAAAGAAGAATATAATGCCGTCTGCAGAACCTGCAGGGCACACATCATATTATCTAAAGCTGACAATGAATTTAGGCTTGCAAGAGACGTCAAAAGCAACAAAAAAGGATTTTGGGGATACGTCAAAAGTAAAAGAAAAGTCAAAGATCCTATAGGATTTTTACAGGATGAAAATGATGAAATGGTAAGACAGGATGTTGAGAAGGCTGAACTTTTAAATTCCTATTTTGCATCTGTTTTCTCTCAGAAAGGAAATGTAACATCAACTGATCATCACTGTCCTATTAAAGGATTAGAAGAATCCAGGATATCTATAAACAGAAAGACAGTGAGGAAACACTTAGCTAACCTAAATGAATTCAAGTCTCCAGGTCCAGATGAATTACACCCCAGAGTACTGAAGGAGATAGCAGAAGAAATTCTTGAACCATTGTCCATAATTTTTGAAAATTCTTGGAGAACAGGAGAAGTCCCAGAAGACTGGAGAAGAGCAAATGTTGTTCCTATCTTCAAAAAGGGGAAGAAGGTGGACCCAGGGAACTACAGGCCAGTGAGTTTGACTTCTATACCAGGAAAGATCTTTGAACAAATTATTAAAGAACATGTATGTAAGTACCTGGATAAGAATGAAGTGATTAAACAGAGTCAGCATGGGTTTTTATAACTAATAAGTCATGTCAGACTAACTTAATTTCCTTCTATGACAGAATCACTGACTGGGTGGATCAGGGAAATGCTGTAAATATAGTATATCTTGACTTCAGCAAAGCATTTGACAAAGTATCTCACACAATCCTTATTGATAAAATGACTAAGTATGGAATGGACAAGGCAACTGTTAGGTGGATTCATAACTGGCTTAGTGATCGGACCCAAAGAGTGGTCGAAAATGGCTGCACATCCAGTTGGAAGAATGTCTCAAGTGGGGTACCACAAGGCTCTGTTTTGAGCCCTGTATTGTTCAACATCTTTATCAATGATTTAGATGAAGGGATTGAGGGTAAACTGATCAAATTTGCTTATGACACAAAGCTAGGAGGGGTAGCTAATACTAGAGAAGAGAGAGAGGATTCAAAAAGATATAAGTAAACTGGAGCAGTGGGCAGCAACTAACATAATGGTTTTTAACAGGGAAAAATGCAAAGTACTACATCTGGGCAATAAAAATTAAAAAAGCATATACAAAATGGGAGGAATAGGGCTAAGTAACAGCACATGTGAAAAAGACTTGGGTATACTAATTGATCACAGACTGAACATGAGTCAACAGTGTGATGCAGCAGCAAAAAAGGCAAATACAATTCTAGGATGTATCAACAGAAGCATACAGTCTAGATCACGTGAAGTCATTATTGCCCTCTACTCCTCTTTGGTCAGACCTCATCTGGAATACTGTGTCCAGTTTTGGGCACCACATTTTAAAAAAGACATCAACAAACTGGAGCAAGTTCAGAGAAGAGCCACCAGAATGGTGACCGGTCTGCAAACCATGTCCTATGAGGAACGGTTGCAGGATTTGGGAATGTTTAGCTTGCAAAAAAGAAGACTGAGAGGAGACTTAATAGCTGTCTACAAATATCTCAAGGGCTGTCACATTGTAGAAGGATCTTTATTCTCATTTGCACAAGGAAAGACTAGAAGCAATGGGATGAAACTGAATGGGAGGAGACACAGATTCGATATTAGAAAAAACTTTTTGACAGTTAGGGTGATCAATGAGTGGAACAGGCTGCCACGAGAGGTGGTGAGTTCTCCTTCAATGGAAGTCTTCAAACAGAGGCTGGACAGACATCTGTCTGGGATGATTTAGAGAATCCTGCTTTGAGCAGGGGGTTGGACCAGATGGCCCAGGAGGTCCCTTCCAACTCTACCATTCTATGATTCTATGTGTAAGCGGTACTCTGAGTCAGGGCATATCTAATGGTGGGAATAAGGATGGTGGGGGCAAGAACCTCACAACATTTTCCACAATGAGGCGTGAAGCAACTGTCTACAGAGTCAGGTATGATGATAATAATGTTTCTGTGGAGGACAGCACCTTGGAACCGAAACTGGGGTGATAAAGATGTGTTGTCTTCAAAGAGGAGAGAGGGAGCAGAGCTGAAATCAAGCCAAAAGATCTTCTAGGGGAAGATCTGCTTCTCCTGCAGTCAATGGCAGAATGGGATAAAGTGATTCCTTAACTGTTGGTGGTGAAGGAAGCTTAGTAGTGATTGAAAGCTTTGGTTAAGGTCGCGATGACGGCGAAACCTACAGTATGTGCGGTCATCTTGGGAGTGGGAATTTTATTCCATGATGCTAGCTGGTGAATCTTTCACAATGGGCAGATTATGCAGAAGGAAAATAAGCTGTGTACTCCCAATCAGCACATTAAGCAGCATCACATGCTCACTTGGGAAAATCAAACCAGCCAGCAATATGATGAAGGCTTAAGTTGCCCTCCCCATCCTTTATCTTATTACCATCCTTTCACATAACCAGTTTGCATCATCAAGTAGCATGTGTTTTCATCATCATCCCCATCTACTCATACACCCAATTATTCCTGCTCCTTTGCACCCTTAGTATATAAATACATGATTTTGTGGCCAGAAAGCAAAAATATGCACCCAGTCATACACATGTGTGCCACACCTGGTCAAGTTTATGGAAGTTTAGTTGCTGCCATACTACATTTTTTTCTTAAATATGTATGAGTTGGTGACTCTAGGTTTTAGCACCTGTTCACATTGGATGTTTGGATGTGCCGGTCAGTTTTTTTTATGTGTATTCATTTACCTTCTGCCTGAGCACTCCATCTGTTGGTCACAGGCTTTTTAATTACACTAGGTTCATTACCCCCCACAGAGATGTAGATTTTAGTCTGAAGAGAGGATTCGTATGTTCCCATACAGGCAGACTTTTCTAAGTGAGGTTGGCATAGTTAGGACCTGGGATACGAGAAGAGCCCTAACGTGGCTCCCAGGTACACATAAATTGGCCTTTTTATGCACTAAGACTTCTCAATTTTTCATATTTCTAAGGCAGTGATGCAATTCATTTTTCATATTTTCATATTTTGTGTCCGCAAGCTATAGCGCTACAGTGTGCTACCTTTTTTTCTTAAATATGTATGAGTTGGTGACTCTAGGTTTTAGCACCTGTTCACATTGGATCTATATTTGGATGTGCCGGTCAGTTTTTTTGATGTGTATTCATTTACCTTCTGCCTGAGCACTCCACCTGTTGGTCACAGGCTTTTTAATTACACCAGGCTCATTACCCCTCCACAGAGATGTAGATTTTAGGTTGAAGAGAGAATTCATATGTTCCCATACAGACAGACTTTTCTAAGTGAGGTTGGCATAGTTAGGACCTGGGATACGAGAAGAGCCTTAACGTGGCTCCCAGGTACACATAAATTGGCCTTTTTATGCACTAAGACTTCTCAATTTTTCATATTTCTAAGGCAGTGATGCAATTCATTTTTCATATTTTCATATTTTGTGTCCGCAAGCTATAGCGCTACAGTGTGCTACCTTTTTATCTTAAATACTACTTAGTTGATTCCATTGCTTTTTTGATTTGTGATCAGCTTCACTGGAAGATACCCATTGGTCATTATTTCTCACAGAAAGGGATACGTCCTCTGTGTCCCCATGTGCAGGAGAAGATGAGCTGTCATCAGATTCCCCACCAGGGCAGTGGGGATCATCGGTACCGGGCCACTTCTTAAAGAGGAAGTGTCACAGCAGCAGTAACCCAGTTTGTGGCCCTGGGCGTCCAATAAAAGGGATAGTGAAAACGGGATAATAAAGTTTGTAATAAAGTGTTTGTGATGCCACCCATGGTATTCAGTCAGGGGACCGACACTGCAATTCAGATCCTCTGGGATGATGATAGGCCAGCAAAGATGGTTAAGCTCTCCATGGGTAGAGCTGTGTCCCAGGGCAGTTAGAATGTTAAAGGTAATGTTGGTGGTGAGTGTGGTGCAGGGCAGGTGGCGCATGAATGATTCAGAGGACACAGCAGGGTGCAGTTTCCAATGCTTTACTCACAGTTCACTTGTGCACAGATGCCCGCTTGGTGCCGTGTCCTCCAGGTGAGGGGTCCAGCAAACTCCCAGGTAGATCAGGATGCACCTTCAGTGTGTACCTCTCCTGGCCATCTCACTGCACTGGCTTCCTCCATCCTGCCCAGCACCTACACAATCAGTGTCCCTAGAAAGCAGTCGCAGAGCTTGTCGGACAACGTCCTCTGAGTCCCCTTGCTCCTATATGGCTGCCTTTTCAGCAAATTATTGTGGATGTGGCTGAGGCACGTAAAGATAACTCGGCCTCCAGCTTGCTAGCTGAGTCTTGCAGTCCTCCTCTAGTCTTGGTGGCCGGTACCCCACTGCAACCTGGTCCCTCCACTACTGGATTCGGACCCCACGGGTGACTTCAGCACTCTTTGTGTCCCTAGGACCCCTTCTGTTCTCCTGTGAGCTTCCTTCAGCCTCTCCTCTCAATTCCCTCTCTCTGCAGCTTCTCTGCTGCACTCCTTCTCCTTTGGTCTCCTCAGAACAACTGCTCTGTTCTTCCTGCTCTCTAAGCTCCTCCCCTTTCTACCTTCTCCACCCACACCCCAACACCCTTTCCTAATCCAGCCTGAGATGAAGCCCTCCTCACTTGGAGTATGCCCAGGTGCCCTAACTGAACTAGTGTGTGTTGGGTGCGAATGTTAGAATCCTGGGTAGTACTCCTTCCTTACCTGAGAGTGGGATATCACACCTCTGGATGAGGTGCAGTACCTCTGTGGCGACTGGACGCTCAGGGGCGCCACATTCCCCCCTGATAAACACAGCACGTCTGCGGGCTGGATAAAGTAAAACAGGTGTTATAAAGAAATGTGCAAATTTTTAAGATGTGCACATTAACAGGTAAAATACAAATAAAACACATCTTCCCTTAATGGGAGGCACTTTTTCTTTAACGTTGCATAATAAACAGAATAGAAAACATAAATACGGACATTACTTTAAATAAAACATTTTAGCATTTACTACAGGTAAACATTCACTTTAAAGTGCTAAAGTGCTATTAAAACTTTCTTCAAACTTTCACTTTAGTGCAAATTAACATTGAGTCCTACAAGTTTCAACAGAGTTCAGCTTAATCCTGAACTGAGGTATTCTTCAATATGGGGGACCCGTCTCAAACCCCCCACGTAGGCCTTGGGCGTGGCTACAAGGCATTGATGGCCTCCACGTTGGACCACTTCTTCGGCGACACCAGACAGTTTTAGTTCTTTGGTCAGTAGTGCAAAATATAGGGTGTCAGACGCACCCTAAGGTTGTACGTAAAACCAAGAAGGAGCACCTTAAGAAGTGCTAACTTTATACAATTTCAATTCGGATTAAACATTGTTCATGATCTCTTAGTTCTCTTTAATCAATGGGTAAACTTTTTACAGGAACCCTACTGGGTTAACTTTAACTTTTAACTATATACAGTCATTGGCATGTAACTACTTCTTTTCCTGAGGAAGCACCTGGTGCTGGCTGCTCCCTGGCCGGTGAAAGCCATACACAATGGTCAACCCTGGTGACACAAAAAGTTTGTGGCCGGTGCAGTCATGCACATTCAGGTTATGTCCTGCTAATGGTGTTTGTGTGCCCACAGTCCGGGCTGAAGTAGGCTCCCAGTAGGCAGTGAGGGCTGGTGCAAGGCTAGATGTTGTAGCAGGAGTGGCTTTGGCCTGCGATGGTATGGGCGTTGGCCTTTGCCCCTTCCAGTGGCTGCTCGGTCAGAGGCGGTGGGTTTACGATTCCTCACATTTACGGCGTACCAGACTTTTGCACCCCAATGACGGGTGTAGGTGACACTGTTCCCTGGGTAGAGATCACTATCCGGGTGTCCCTCTAGGAGTTGACATTCTACGTCCCGCCTGTTGACGAACGCCTTCACCAGCAAATTGGGCTCTTTTATGAAGCCCCAGCCTCCTTTTAACTTAAAGGCAACCACAGTCCCTGTTTCAGTGGCCCCTGGTCCGCTCCCCTAGCTTTGCGGGCCTTTTTCTTCATTTGCAGATCCTGCTCATCCAGGGCTCTGCGATGGGCCTTGTGCTCCTCCTCCTCTTTCTCCCACCTGTTGGTGACCTGCTGGCTATATTCCCTCCAACTGAGGACCTCCACTCTGCCACCTTCCTTCTGCTCCCCAGGGAACCCTATGAGATCTGCTCCCTGGTTGGTTCAGCGGTATACCACCCTTTCCGCGTAGACCTCCCCCGCTAGAATGGTGTGTTTAAGCAGGGCCCCGAAACGATCTTCTAGGCCAGATTCCCGGTTCCAATCCAGGGATGCACGAGCCCGGCCGGGTTCGCAAGCTGGGGGTGCAGCTAGTGGACCTACTAGGAGCTCCTAGGCTACCGGGGCAGGGTTGGTGTTATTTCCTGCCTCTAGTACAGTCATGGCCAAAAGTTTTGAGAATGACACAAATATTAATTTTTACAAAGTCTACTGCTTCACTTTTTCTAATGGCAATTTGCATATACTCCAGAATGTTATAAAGAGTGATCAGCTTAACAGCAATTACTTGCAAAGTCAATATTTGGCTAGAAAATGAACTTTATCCCCCAAAACACATTTCAACATCATTGCAGCCCTGCCTTAAATGGACCAGCTAACCTCTTTTCAGTGATTGCTCCATTAACACAGGTGTGGGGGTTGATGAGGACATGGCTGGAGATCAATCTGTCATGATTAAGTAAGAATGACACCACTGGACACTTTAAAAGGAGGCTGGTGCTTGGCATCATTGTTTCTCTTCTGTTAACCATGGTTATCTCTAAAGAAACACGTGCAGTCATCATTGCAATGCACAAAAATGGCCTAACAGGGAAGAGTATCGCAGCTAGAAAGATTGCACCTCAGTCAACAATCTATCGCATCATCAAGAACTTCAAGGAGAGAGGTTCCATTGTTGCCAAAAAGGCTCCAGGGCGCCCAAGAAAGACCAGCAAGCGCCAGGACCATCTCTTAAAAGTGTTTCAGCTGCGGGATCGGGCTACCAGCAGTGCAGAGCTTGCTCAGGAATGGCAGCAGGCAGGTGTGAGTGCATCTGCACGCACTGTGAGGCGGAGACTCTTGGAGCAAGGCCTGGTCTCAAGGAGGGCAGCAAAGAGCCACTTCTCTCCAGAAAAAACATCATGGACAGACTGATATTCTGCAAAAGGTACAGGCAGTGGACTGCTGAGGACTGGGGTAAAGTTATTTTCTCTGATGAATTCCCTTTTCGATTGTTTGGGACATCAGGAAAACGCCTCATTCGGAGAAGACAAGGTGAGCGCTACCTCCAGTCTTGTCTCATGCCAACTGTTAAGCATCCTGAAACCATTCATGTGTGGGGTTACTTCTCAGCCAAGGGAATCAGCTCTCTCACAGACTTGCCTAAAAACACAGCCATGAATAAAGAATGGTACCAGAATGTCCTCCAAGAGCAACTTCTCCCAACCCTCAAAGAGCAGTTTGGCAATCAACAATGCCTTTTCCAGCATGATGGAGCACCTTGCCATAAAGCAAAGGTGATAACTAAATGGCTCAGGGAACAAAACATAGAGATTTTGGGTCCATGGCCTGGAAACTCCCCAGATCTTAATCCCATTGAGAACTTGTGGTCAATCATCAAGAGACGGGTGGACAAACAAAAACCTAAAAATTCTGACAAAATGAAAGCATTGATTGTGCAAGAATGGACTGCTATCAGTCAGGATTTGGTCCAGAAGTTGATTGAGAGCATGCCAGGGAGAATTGCAGAGGTCCTGAAGAAGAAGGGTCAACACTGCAAATATTGACTTGCTGCATTAACTCATTCTAACTGTCAATATAAGCTTTTGTTACTCATATGTTTGCAATTATATTTCTGTCTGTGATAAAAACATCTGTCAAACACACATAAAAACCAGAGGGCAGCAGATCATGTGAAAATATAATATTTGTGTCATTCTCAAAACTTTTGGCCATGACTGTATGGTTCAGGTGCAGGTCTCCTCCTTCTCCTCCGTGGGGATTGGGGTTGCTGGCCACCAGATTGAACACTGCTCCTCCAGTTTCTGTTTCTCTGGCAGGGCGGCCTTCCACTTCTCCACCGTGGTCAGCTGCACGCCCAGGAGCTTGGGGCTCAGCTCCCCCACTCGTGCGCTTAAGAGCTCCGGGTCCATGGCTGCCATTGGGTCCGGGTTCGGACTCTGTCGGCCGGGGAAGCTCTCTCATTTTCCCCATGCTCAGGGTCATCACCGCTCACCATCTTGTCCTCCAGCTCTTCTGCAGCACATACGTGGCATTCCCGCTCTCTCCTCTGTGGGTGGGGTTTCTTTTTCTTCCTTTTCCAGCCAACCTGGATCAGAAGGCGGATTTCAGTGGCTGACTGACAAGTTCTTAGGGTACAGTAACACTTGGAGTGGGCGGCCATGATCTTTGCGCCATTTCCCTTGTGTAGCGTCGGCGTCAGCGTCCCTGCCCTCTGCCAGGCAGGGACGCTGTTCCCCTCACCCCTCTGCTACAGGTCCGGCGTCCTCTTGCCGCTCTGCTGGCGGTGCACGCTCCTTTCCTGCCTCTGTGCTTAGGGCGCGCGCGCGGGCGCTGCCCCCTCTTAAAGGGGCCGCGCGCGTCGTCCTAAGAAGTCCCCGGCCAATGGCCGGAGTACTTCACCTTATATAAGGCCCCTCCTCCAAAATGGAGGTGCCCGAGCAATGTTGTTGCACAGTTCACTACTCTGCTTCAGTCCTCAGGGTCCTTGTCAGATACCTGTCTGTCGCTATCTGTTACCTGCCTGCACGCTCACCTTAGAGCGCTCATCTGTTACCTGCCTGCACGCTCACCTGGGAGCGCTCATCTGTTACCTGCCTGCACGCTCACCTGGGAGCGCTCATCTGTTACCTGCCTGCACGCTCACCTGGGAGCGCTCATCTGTTACCTGCCTGCACGCTCACCTGGGAGCGCTCATCTGTTGCCTGCCTGCATGCTCACCTGAGAGCGCTCATCTGTTGCCTGCCTGCACGCTCACCTAGGAGCGCTCATCTGTTACCTGCCTGCCCGCTCACCTGGGAGCGCTCATCTGTTACCTGCTTGCCCGCTCACCTGGGAGCGTTCATCCGTTACCTGCCTGCTAGCCTACCTGGAGGCTCAGCCATCACAGGTCGTATCTACACTCCTCCAGAGACTGCCCCGGTCACTTGCCGTGACCTCCTACCCACTCATCCAGAGACTGCCCCGGTCACTTGCCGTGACCTCCTACCCACTCATCCAGAGACTGCCCCGGTCACTTGCCGTGACCTCCTGCCCACTCTTCCAGAGACTGCCCCGGTCACTTGCCGTGACCTCCTGCCCACTCTTCCAGAGACTGCCCCGGTCACTTGCCGTGACCTCCTGCCCACTCTTGTCCGGCCGTATTAAAGATGAACTCGCCGGTCGGGACATTCCTACCACTCTCGATGACCTTATAACTCTCGCCACCCGGATTGACCTACGGTTCCAGGAGCGGGCCAAAGAGGTCACCCGTGAGAGGAGGTTTCCACGTCTAGCTCCTACGTTTCAGAAACCCGTCACTCCCTCCGTTTCTCCCCAATTACACTCTCCTGAGCCTATGCAGGTCGACCAGACCAAGATGGTCAAAACCCGTCAGGACTTACGCCGTGCTGAGGGGAGTTGCTTCTACTGTGGCAGTAAGGAGCATCGGATTCGTACCTGTCCGGAGAGGTCGGGAAATGCCTGTGTCTAGGTTCGCTCAGAGAGGTCAACCTAGACAAGGAGAAAGCCTCTCCATCTCTGCTGCTGTCAGTCTCCATTCTCTGTGGGGAGAATCGTTATTTTGAACTAGCCCAACTTGACTCTGGAGCAGCCGGGAATCTTATGTCACAGTCCCTGGTAGAAAAATACCGCATTCCCACCAAACCTTTGGTTGTACCATTATCAGTCGCTGCTGTGGACGGGGGTCTTTTACCACACCCCATCCAACTCATCACCGAACCCATAACTCTGCAAGTGGGAATGCTGCATTCTGAGAGCATCTCTTTTCATGTTCTGCCTGGACTCTCTCAAGCCCTCTTACTAGGGCTACCTTGGCTTCAGAAACATGGACCCGTGCTCGACTGGCAGACCGGAGAGGTTCTTCGCTGGGGACAGGATTGTCATAAGACGTGTTTGGTTCTTGTTCATCCTGTCTGTCCTTCTCCTACCCCAACTAATTTACCTGGACTTCCGATCCCCTATTGGTCATTTGCTGATGTCTTTAATAAAAAAGAGGCAGAGACATTACCTCCTCACAGACCATACGATTGTCCTATCGACCTGTTACCTGGTACTACGCCTCCCCGTGGGCGTATTTACCCATTATCCGCTGCTGAGACCCGGTCGATGTCCGAATATATCGAGGAGAATTTGGCCAGGGGATATATCCGGAAATCTACTTTCCCGGCAGGAGCAGGCTTCTTTTTCGTAAAAAAGAAGGAAGGCTCTCTTCGCCCCTGTATAGACTATAGAGGTCTTAACCAGATCACGGTGAAGAATAAATACCCCCTTCCGCTCATTCCAGAATTATTTGATCGTTTGAGGGGGGCTAGAATCTTCACCAAACTGGATCTCCGTGGGGCGTACAACCTGGTCCGTATCCGTCAAGGGGATGAATGGAAGACTGCATTTAACACCCAGGACGGCCACTATGAATATCTAGTGATGCCCTTTGGTCTCTGTAATGCTCCTGCCGTCTTTCAAGAGTTGGTCAATGACATCTTCCGGGACCTTCTCTACTCCTGCGTAGTGGTTTACCTGGACGACATCTTGGTCTTCTCTCTGGATCTCCAGACTCTCCGGAGGGACGTTCGTCAGGTTCTGCTCAGGCTCAGGCAGAATCACCTCTTCGCTAAATTTGAGCAGACCTCGCTGCCGTTTTTGGGCTACGTTATTTCTCAGACCGGCCTGCGAATGGATCCAGAGAAACTGTCGGCCATCGAGAAATGGCCCCGACCGGAGGGATTGAAGGCCATTCAGCGGTTCCTGGGCTTCGCCAACTACTACCGCCTCTTCATACCGCACTTCTCTTCCCGGACTGGCCCAATCTCCGCACTTACCCGTAAGGGTACTAACCCCAAGGAATGGACGCCCGAAGCAGAGGAGGCCTTTCTTTCCTTAAAGCAGGCCTTCTCTTCCGCCCCGGTGCTGCATCGCCCGGACGGCAACAAGCAGTTCTTCATGGAGGATGACGCTTCCTCCTCTGGAGCCGGAGCGGTACTTACTCAAAAATCATCTTCCGGGAGGATGGTAACTTGTGGCTTCTTCTCCAAACTCTTCTCCTCTTCTGAGCGCAATTATTCCATAGCAGACCAAGAGTTATTGGCCATCAAGCTGGCATTGGAGGAGTGGCGTTACCTACTCGAGGGGGCTCTTCATCCGGTAATTATTTACACTGACCACAAAAACTTGGCTTACCTCCAGCATGCCCAGAGACTTAACCCGCGTCAGGCCCGGTGGTCCTTGTTTTTTGCTCGTTTCGATTTTGTTCTACATTTTCGCCCGGCAGACAAGAACATCAAGGCGGACGCCTTGTCTCGATCCTTCCTGGTGTCGGATCTCGAGGAGGAACCGAAACATATCATCGATCCCGCCAGAGTAATGCAGGTGGCTCCCGTGAGTCTAAATCGTCTCCCTCCCGGTAAGACGTTCGTATCGGTACCCGATCGGGAGAGAATCCTACACTGGGGCCATTCGTCTAAATTAGCTGGCCACGCCGGTCAAAAAAAGACCCTCCAGCTTATTACTCGGCATTACTGGTGGCCTACCCTGCACAAGGACGTAATAGACTTTGTTTCTGCCTGTGCCTCATGTGGCCGCAACAAGGTTCCGAGACTTCTGCCTGCCGGTCGTCTCCTTCCGCTTCCTGTACCCGCTGCTCCCTGGCAGCATATAGCCATGGACTTCATAACGGACCTCCCCGTTTCTGCCGGTTGTACGGTCATTTGGGTGGTCGTTGACCACTTTTCCAAGATGGCTCATTTTATTCCCCTGCCAGGCCTCCCGTCTGCACCCAAGCTGGCTAAGGACTTTATCCGCCACATCTTCCGTCTTCATGGCCTGCCTCGCCATATCGTGTCGGATCGAGGGGTACAGTTCACCTCACGTTTCTGGAGAGCCACTTGTAAATTGCTAGACGTCACCTTGGACTTCTCCTCCGCCTACCACCCACAGTCCAATGGTCAAGTTGAGCGGGTCAATCAGATCCTGACCAGTTACCTCCGGCACTTCGTTAATGTCCACCATTCTGACTGGGTGGATCTCCTGCCATGGGCCGAATTTTCTTACAACAATCACGAGAGCGAATCTTCCTCCAAATCCCCGTTTTTTGTAGTCTTCGGTCAGCAACCTCGGATCCCATTTCCCGTCTCCATCTCAGTGGACAATCCGGCTGCGGAATCTCTTGTTAACAAATTTTCCTCCATATGGGAGAATACCCGGTCTGCACTCCTTCTGTCATCCGACCGTATGAAAAGACATGCTGACAAAAGACGTCTGGATCCTCCTCAATTCCGTCCTGGGGATAAGGTCTGGCTATCGTCCAAGTATGTCCGGCTCAAGATTCCTTCCTATAAGTTAGGGCCTCGATTCATCGGTCCTTTGTAAGTCATCAGTCAAATCAACCCAGTGGCCTATAAATTGAAACTGCCGGCCAACTTGCGGATCCCTAACTCCTTCCATGTATCTCTACTCAAACCGGTGGTACTTAACTCTTTTTCCAAGTCTACAGGTACGCCTCCTGCTCCGGTTTCAGCTGAAAACGAATTTGAGGTAGAGAACATTTTGGCCACCAAGAGGGTAAGAAGGAAGACCTATTTTTTGGTGGATTGGAAGGGGTTTGGTCCTGAGGAGAGAACATGGGAGCCTCGGGAGAACATCCATGCCCCTCTCATCCTAGCTAAATTTCTTTCTAGCCTAAAGAAGGGGGGGCCTAAAGGGGGGGTACTGTAGCGTCGGCGTCGGCGTCCCTGCCCTCTGCCAGGCAGGGACGCTGTTCCCCTCACCCCTCTGCTACAGGTCCGGCGTCCTCTTGCAGCTCTGCTGGCGGTGCACGCTCCTTTCCTGCCTCTGTGCTTAGGGCGCGCGCGCGGGCGCTGCCCCCCCTCTTAAAGGGGCCGCGCGCGTCGTCCTAAGAAGTCCCCGGCCAATGGCCGGAGGAATTCACCTTATATAAGGCCCCTCCTCCAAAATGGAGGTGCCCGAGCAATGTTGTTGCACAGTTCACTACTCTGCTTCAGTCCTCAGGGTCCTTGTCAGATACCTGTCTGTCGCTCATCTGTTACCTGCCTGCACGCTCACCTGGGAGCGCTCATCTGTTACCTGCCTGCACGCTCACCTGGGAGCGCTCATCTGTTACCTGCCTGCACGCTCACCTGGGAGCGCTCATCTGTTACCTGCCTGCACGCTCACCTGGGAGCGCTCATCTGTTACCTGCCTGCATGCTCACCTGGGAGCGCTCATCTGTTGCCTGCCTGCACGCTCACCTGGGAGCGCTCATCTGTTACCTGCCCGCACACTCACCTAGGAGCGCTCATCTGTTACCTGCCTGCCCGCTCACCTGGGAGCGCTCATCTGTTACCTGCTTGCCCGCTCACCTGGGAGCGTTCATCCGTTACCTGCCTGCTAGCCTACCTGGAGGCTCAGCCATCACAGGTCGTATCTACACTCCTCCAGAGACTGCCCCGGTCACTTGCCGTGACCTCCTACCCACTCATCCAGAGACTGCCCCGGTCACTTGCCATGACCTCCTACCCACTCATCCAGAGACTGCCCCGGTCACTTGCCGTGACCTCCTACCCACTCATCCAGAGACTGCCCCGGTCACTTGCCGTGACCTCCTACCCACTCATCCAGAGACTGCCCCGGTCACTTGCCGTGACCTCCTACCCACTCATCCAGAGACTGCCCCGGTCACTTGCCGTGACCTCCTGCCCACTCTTCCAGAGACTGCCCCGGTCACTTGCCGTGACCTCCTGCCCACTCTTCCAGAGACTGCCCCGGTCACTTGCCGTGACCTCCTGCCCACTCTTCCAGAGACTACCTCGCTTATCTGCTGTGACCACCTGCCCGTCCACCCTGGTCGCCACCTGCTCTCTTACAAGGTACGCCCCTTTGTATAGTAGCTCAGAGGTTCCGCCTCCCAGACCCGTTACACCTTGTACCGCCCACGATGACACGTCTCTCAGTGCACCATGTGGGACAGCAATGGCAGCCATTAAACAATTTAGCACAATCTAAAGCGCACAAGACCCGATTTTTCGGGTCGGTTCATCCTGTTTGTGACGCCAAAAATAGATTGCCCGCTAGGGCAGTGGGGATATTCGCTAACGGGCCACTTCTTAAAGGGGAACTGTCACAGCAGCAGTGACCCAGCCCATGGCCCTAGGCGTCCTATAAAAGGAATAGTGAAAACGGGATAATAAAGTTTGTAATAAAGTGTTTGTGATGCCACCCGTGATATTCAGTCAGGGGACCGACGCTGCAATGCAGATCCTCTGGGATGATGATAGGCCAGCAAAGATGGTTAAGCTCTCCACGGGTAGAGCTGTGTCCCAGGGCAGTTAGAATGCTAAAGGTAATTTTGGTGGTGAGTGTGGTGCAGGGCAGGAGGCGCATGAATGATTCAGAGGACACAGCAGGGTGCAGTTTCCAATGCTTTACTCACAGTTCACTTGTGCACAGATGCCCACTTGGTGCCGTGTCCTCCAGGTGAGGGATCCAGCAAACTCCCAGGTAGATCAAGATATACCTTTCCAGGACTCCCTTCAGTGTGTACCTCTCCTGGCCATCTCACTGCACAGGCTTCCTTCCTCCTGCCCAGCACCTACACAATCAATGTCCCAAGCCAGCAGCCGGTGACCTTATCAGGCAACGTCCTCTGAGTCCCCTTGCTCCTATATGGCTGCCTTTTCAGCAAATTATTGTGGATGTGGCTGAGGCATATACAGATACCTCGGCTTCCAGCTTGCTAGCTGAATCTTGCAGTCCTCCCCTAGTCTTTGGGGCCAGTTTCCCTACTGTAACCTGTCCCTCCATCACTACTGGATTTGGGCCCCATGGGTGACTTCAGCACTCTGCGTGTCCCTAGGACACCTTCTGTCCTCCCGGTAGCTTCCTTCAGCCCCCCCTCTCAATTCTCTCTCTCTGCAGCTTCTCTGCTGCACTTCTTCTCCTTTGGTCTCCTCAGACCAACTGCTCTGTTCTTCCTGCTCTCTAAGCTCCTCCCCTTTCTACCTTCTCCATCCACACCCCAACACCCTTTCCTACCCAGGCTGAGATGAGGCCCTCCTCCCTTGGGGTACGCCCAGGTGCCTGACTGAACTAGCGTGTGTTGGGTGCGAATGTTAGAGTCCTGGGTAGTGCTCCCTCCTTACCTGAGAGTGGGATGCCACACCTCTGGATGAGGTGCTGTACCTCTGAGGTGACTGGACCCTCAGAGACATGTCTAGGCATGTCATTGAGCTCGAAAGTGCACTGTACTGTAGACACATGAGAAATCAAGCAAAGAGGGCACCATCATCTCATTAAGGTGGGATTAACCTATAGCATGCCAAACAAGTTACATGTGAAAGAGACAAAGAAGCATGCCAAGCAAGGGATCACCGTTATAACAACATCAGTTTTTTAATAGAATATAAAAAACAAACAAAACACACATACAGATTAAAAGCTATTAAAAAAGACAAAAGATGGTTATATTGACAAATCAGGGCATGCTCAGAATAAAGACTATGTTTGACCTCCTATAATCAATAATTTTGTGATACTAACCTCTAATTATATTTCACGATATAGACAAGCATGCTAATGTAATGCAATTTCCCAAGACATATGACATATCTAACCTTCTAAGAACCCATAACATTAGTGAAGCACAACAAATTTTAATATTTGATATATAAGAGTATATTTTTAGCATAATGCACCAAAATCTGATAATTATAGGCTGCACTGATATACAATAATAGTGCAAATAAAAAGTGTGCAAAAAATGCTAAATAATAATAATCTTTATTTATATAGCGCCAACATATTCCACAGCGCTTTACAGTTTAACAGTTTCAAAACACAAGTCATAAGTAACAACGTTAACAATACAATAATTAAAGCAAAATAAGACGACCCTGCTCGTGAGAGCTTACAATCTACAATGAGGTGGGGGAGATACAAAGTACAGGTGTGTATATACAATGGTGCATTTACAATGATGGTCCAGCCATCTTGAGGGAGTGAGGGATGGATGGAGATAGTGAATGGGCTACACACACACACTTACACATAGAATGACTTTGATTAGTGAATGTGATAGGCCACTCTGAACAAATGTGTTTTGAGGGAGCGCCTGAAACCATGCAAATTGTGGATAGTCCTAATTTAATAAGTCCTAAATAATACAATCATGTAGTGAGGGCTACGGATACCAGAAAAATGCTGTATAAAGGGATATGTGTAAGACACCCTCTTAAAATAGAACAGGACAGAAAAACAAGAGAGGGGAAGGGGTGTAATTACTACATGTGAGTAGTGTCCCAAGTATAATTAAACACTGAGTCTGATCCACAAAACTCTGCACATAATCCTTACAGGGACCGTGCAAGTTTTTAGTCACAGGAATGATTGCTCAATCTATATCACCAATACTCAGTGAGTCCATCGCTTCCACCTATTTGTCAATGCTTCCAATTATGGAGGCGAATGATTGACGAATCTGCAACTGTCTTCACTACTAGACCAGTTTATGATGAACACACAGTGAGTATATGGCATATACACCTCCGATTCCAATGTATGGAATACACACATATATATTTATATATATATATATATATATATATATACACCCCGGTACGGTCACTGCCAACCTCCACAGTAACAAAAAGAACTAAATGGCACCAGCAATTGTTTATACAGGCGAATTGGACACCCTTTACAGGTTTACAGAACGGGTGGGAGATATTACGGTCATGTTTCATGATTTTAAGTTTATATGGATAGGAAACTTGGCATGGATAGCATCATTCATCTAATCGCTGTTCAATTGAATGTGTTATGGTCACCGCCCAGTGAAGTAAGACAATGCATTATGTATGCCACTTTGTCTTGACTCCGAAAATATGACTTTCATATCAATTACATTCATGCCTTTCAGAAAACCACAATTTATAATTTCTATAAGGGAGATAAAGGATTTTAAACACTTTGCATGTTTTTCTGTTCAAGATAAACGAAAAAAAAAAAAAATTGGTTTGGTACCGTGTTAGCCAGTAGAAAAAAACATATAGAGTGCTTTCAGTGGGAGAAGCAAAATAGTAATGTTATGGGTATGATACCTTTTAATGGCTAACAAAATATAGTTTAAGATATTACAGGGCAAGCTTTCGAGACTGCTTACGTCTCTTCATCAGGCTGGTGTAACAAAATATTTGAAGAAACACAATTATATACAGTGAAAAACAGGGATGGTGTGATGCATGGACATTTAAATAAACAAACACTGAAATAAACAAACACTGAGCTTAAAGAGAGAATCCTTAATTAGGTAAGATTAGATAAGTGGTGTGAAAGTTTTATGGACCCCATATGCATGTGAGATCAAAGGACTGGTGGTGTCTCCATTGTTTTTGGAGGAAGTAGCTCAGATTTGGTAATGGGCCATGAATCCTCCTGACAGATTGAGTCCTGTGTGAACAGAATCAAAGATGTTAATGAATTTGCATTCCCAAATCCTGCAATGTTTTTGCGATTGGAAATTGCCTTTCAAAATGACAATTTTCATATTGTCTATGTTGTGTCCTGGACCACAGAAATGTTTAGCCACAGGGAGATGCGTTTTTTTGTCTGTAATCGTATGGCGATGAGACCTCATCCTTGCTCTCAGTCTCTGTCCTGTTTCTCCAACATAGAGGCCACCCACAGGACATATATTGCATAGAATTAAATATACCACATTAGAGGAGGAACATGTGAATGTCCCGGGGATCTTATAGTTTTGCTGTGTGTTGGGGACTTGGATCTTGTCGTTGGTCTCTATATGACTGCAAGTTTTGCATCTTCTCCCATTGCAAGGACAGTTAAAAATATTATTCAAAGACCCCCCCCTTGCTGTGTTACGGGCAACCTCCAAATTTAAGAAACATCATGATCCGAAGTTCAATGCCCTCAGATTCACCAAGAGGGACCTATCCTTGCAATGGGAGAAGATGCAAAACTTGCAGTCATATAGAGACCAACGACAAGATCCAAGTCCCCAACACACAGCAAAACTATAAGATCCCCGGGACATTCACATGTTCCTCCTCTAATGTGGTATATTTAATTCTATGCAATATATGTCCTGTGGGTGGCCTCTATGTTGGAGAAACAGGACAGAGACTGAGAGCAAGGATGAGGTCTCATCGCCATACGATTACAGACAAAAAAACGCATCTCCCTGTGGCTAAACATTTCTGTGGTCCAGGACACAACATAGACAATATGAAAATTGTCATTTTGAAAGGCAATTTCCAATCGCAAAAACATCGCAGGGTTTGGGAATGCAAATTCATTAACATCTTTGATTCTGTTCACACAGGACTCAATCTGTCAGGAGGATTCATGGCCCATTACCAAATCTGAGCTACTTCCTCCAAAAACAATGGAGACACCACCAGTCCTTTGATCTCACATGCATATGGGGTCCATAAAACTTTCACACCACTTATCTAATCTTACCTAATTAAGGATTCTCTCTTTAAGCTCAGTGTTTGTTTATTTAAATGTCCATGCATCACACCATCCCTGTTTTTCACTGTATATAATTGTGTTTCTTCAAATATTTTGTTACACCAGCCTGATGAAGAGACGTAAGCAGTCTCGAAAGCTCGCCCTGTAATATCTTAAACTATATTTTGTTAGCCATTCAAAGGTATCATACCCACAAGATTCCTATTTTGCTTCTCCCACTGAAAGCACTCTATATGTTTTTTTCTGTTCAAGCTGATGCTTGAGGTGGCTCCCTCTACTGGTCATAAGTCTGCCACCTTCCGCTTACTTAGGCAACTAGGGACAAGACTCCCATATATTAGAGGATGCTCTCTAATTACAGTCATGGCCGAAATTGTTGGCGTCCTTGAAATTGTTTCAGAAAATGAAATTATTGCAATTACAGATTTTGTTATACACATGTTTATTTTCTTTGTGTGTATTGGAACAGCACAAAAAAACAGGAAAAAAAGTCAAATTGAACATAATTTCACACAAAACCCTAAGAATGGGCCTGGCAAAATTCTTGGCACCTTTCTAAAAATGTGGGTGAACAACTTTGCTTCAAGCATGTGATGTTCGTTCAAAATCACCTGTGGCAAGTAACAGGTGTGGGCAATGAAAAAAAACACACCTGAAACCAGATAAGAAGGGGAGAAGTTCACTCAATCTTTGCATTGTATCTGTGTGTGCCACACTAAGCTTGGAGAACAAAGAGAGAAGAAGAAAACTTTCTGAGGGCTTGAGAACCAAAATTGTTGAAAAATATCAACAATCTCAAGTTTACAAGTCCATCTCCAGAGATATTTAATGTTACTTTGTCCACCATGTGCAACATAATAAAGAAGTTTACAAACCATGGCACTGTAGCTAATCTACCTTGTTGTTGATGGCAGAGAAAACTTAATGAAAGGTTGCAATGCAAGATAGATTGTATGGTGGATAAGCAACTCAAATAAAGTTCTAAAGCAGGGGTGGGGAACGTCAGGCCCGGGGGCCATTTAGACCATTGATGACCTTTTATTCAGCCCCCGGGCAGATTCCTGGGCACCGCGGTGCTTGGGCTTGTAGCTGTATTTTGATGGCCTCCTTCCCATTAATCTCTTTTTGATCTATGAGCACACAGACACAGTGTTCACCACTTGACGTTGATGCTCAAGATTATGTCCTGACACCAATGCCTGCGCCAGGATATACTTTGTGGGCAGAGTTAGGGTACAATTTGTATGGCCCCTGAAGGATGGTATCAATATTCAAATGGCCCTTTGCAGAAACAAAATTCCCCACCCTTGTTCTAAAAAAATTAAAGCTTTCCTGCAGTTTCAGGGTACATCAGTGTCAGCACAAACTATCCATCGACATTTGAATGAAATGCTACAGCAGGAGATCCAGGAGGACCTCACTGTTGACACAGAGACATAAAAAAGCTAGACTGCAGTTTGCCAAAATGTACATGCTTAAGCCAAAATCCTTCTGGGAAAGTGTCTTGCGTACCGATGAGACCAAGATAGGGCTTTTTGGTAAAGCACATCACTCCACTATTTACCGAAAACAGAATGAGGCCTACAAAGAAAAGAACAAAAGAACACAGTACCTATAGTTAAATTTGGTGGAGGTTCAAATATGTTTTGGGGATGTTTTGCTGCCTCAGGCTCTTGATGCTTTAACCCCTTCATGACCCAGCCTATTTTGACCTTAAAGACCTTGCCATTTTTTGCAATTCTGACCAGTGTCCATTTATGAGGTAATAACTCAGGAACGCTTCAACGGATCCTGGCGTTTCTGAGATTGTTTTTTCATGACATATTGGGCTTCATGTAAGTGGTAAATTTAGGTCGATCATTTTTGTGTTTATTTGTGAAAAAAATGGAAATTTGGCGAAAATTTTGAAAATTTCGTAATTTTCAAATTTTGAATTTTTATTCTGTTAAACCAGAGAGTTATGTGACACAAAATAGTTAATAAATAACATTTCCCACATGTCTACTTTACATCAGCACAATTTTGGGAACAACATATTTTTTTGTTAGGAAGTTATAAGGGTTAAAAGTTGACCAGCGATTTCTCATTTTTACAGCAAAATTTACAAAACCATTTTTTTAGGGACCACCTCACATTTGAAGTCACTTTGAGGGGTCTATATGGCAGAAAATACCCAAAAGTGACACCATTATAAAAACTGCACCCCTCAAGCTACTCAAAACTACATTCAAGAAGATTATCCCTTCAGGTGCTTCACAGGAACTTGAAAAGTATAATATTACAGGCTATATTCACTAGTTTCCTAGATACAGCGTTGATCCAGGGAGCTAGTCTGATTGCCGTATGTGGAGTCGGGAAGGAATTTTTTTCCCCAATGTGAAGCTTACTGTTTGCCACTTGGGTTTTTTTTGCCTTCCTCTGGATCAACATGTTAGGGCAGGTTAGGATAGGATATGGGTTGAACTAGATGGACTTAAAGTCTTCCTTCAACCTTAATAACTATGTTACTATGTTACTATGTTACTAAAGCAACGTGGAAGGAAAAAATGGACATTTTAATTTTTCCAACAAAAATTTTCTTTTACCATCAATTTTTTCATTTTTACATGGGCAACAGGATAAAATAGATCCTAAAATTTGTTGGGCAATTTCTCCTGAGTAAACAGATACCTCATATGTGGTCATAAACCACTGTTTGGGCGCACGACAGGGCTCAGAAGGGAAGGAGCGCCATTTGACTTTTTGAATGGAAAATATGCTAGAATATTTAGCGGTTGCCGTGTCGCATTTGGAGAGTCCCTGTGTGCCTAAACATTGGAGCTCCCCCACAAGCGACCCCATTTTGGAAACTAGACCCCCTAAGGATCTTATCTAGATGCATAGTGAGCACTTTGAACCACCAGGTGCTCCACAAATTGATCCGTAAATAAAAGAAAGTACTTTTTTTTCACAAAAATTTTCTTTTAGCCTCAGTTTTTTCATTTTCACATGGGCAACAGGATAAATTGGATCCTAAAATTTGTTGGACAATGTCTCCTGAGTACACAGATACCTCATATGTTGTCATAAACCACTGTTTGGGCACACAGCAGGGCTCAGAAGGGAAGGAGTGCCATTTGACTTTTTGGATGGAAAATATGCTGGAATATTTAACTGTTGCCATGTCGCATTTGGAGAGTCCCTGTGTGCCTAAACATTGGAGCTCCCCCACAAGTGACCACATTTTGGAAACTAGACCCCCCAAGGAACTTATCTAGATGCATAGTGAGCACTTTGAACCCCCAGGTGCTTCACAGAAGTTTATAACGCAGAGCCGTGAAAATAAAAAATTTTTTTTTTTCTCAAAAAATGATATTTTGGCCCACTATTTTTTATTTTCACAATGGTTACAGAAGAAATTGGACCCCAAAAGTTGTTGTCCAGTTTGTCCTGAGTACGCTAGTAACCCATATGTGGGGGGGAACCACTGTTCGGGCACACATTGGGGCTCAGAAGGGAAGTAGTAACATTTTGAAATGCCGACTTTGATGGAATGGTCTGCGGGTGTCATGTTACGTTTGCAGAGCCCCTGATGTGCCTAAACAGTAGAAACTCCCCACAAGTGACCCCATTTTGGAAACTAGACCAAGCAAAGAACTTATCTAAATGTGTGGTGAGCACTTTGAACCCCAAGGGATACACAGAAGTTTAGAACGCCCGGGCATGAAAATAAAAAAATCATATTTTTTCCACAAACATGATCTTTAGTCCCCAATTTTTTTATTTTCCCAAGAGTAACAGGAGAAATTAGACCCCAAAAGTTGTTGTCCAATTTCTCCTGAGCACGCTGATATCCCATATGTGGGAGAAAACTACTGTATGGGCACACGTCGAGGCTCGGAAGGGAAATAGTGACGTTTTGAAATGCCTACTTGATGGAATGGTCTGCTGGCGTCATGTTACGTTTGCATAGCCCATGATGTGCCTAAACAGTAGAAACCTCCCCCAAGTGACCCCATTTTGGAAACTAGATCCCCCAAGGAACTCCTCTAGATGTGTGGTAAGCACTTTGAATCTCCAAGTTCTTCACAGAAGTTTATAAAGCAGAGCCTATATCAAAAAACTGACCGGCACATCCAAACTTAGATTCAGTGTGAACAGGTGCTAAACCTAGAGTCACCAACTCATATACATACAAGAAGAAAAGGTAGCACACTGTAGCGCTATAGCTTGCAAACACGAAATATGAAAAATATGAAAAATGAATTACATCATTACCTTAGAAATATGAAAAATTGAGAAGTCTTAGCGCATAAGATGGCCAAATTATGTGAGCCTGATAGCCACGTCAAGGCTCTTCTCGTATATCAGGTCCCTAACTAATGCCTATCCTCGCTTTAGAAAAGTCTGTCTGTATGGGAACCTATGAATCCTCTTTTCAGACTAAAATCTACATCTCTGTGGAGGGGTGATGAACCTGCTGTAATTAAAAGGCCTGTGACCACCAGGTGGAGTGCTCAGGCAGAAGGTAAATGAATACATATCAAAAAACTGACCGGCACATCCAAACTTAGATTCAGTGTGAACAGGTGCTAAACCTAGAGTCACCAACTCATATACATACAAGAAGAAAAGGTAGCACACTGTAGCGCTATAGCTTGCAAACACGAAATATGAAAAATATGAAAAATGAATTACATCATTACCTTAGAAATATGAAAAATTGAGAAGTCTTAGCGCATAAGATGGCCAAATTATGTGAGCCTGATAGCCACGTCAAGGCTCTTCTCATATATCAGGTCCCTAACTAATGCCTATCCTCGTTTTAGAAAAGTCTGTCTGTATGGGAACCTATGAATCCTCTTTTCAGACTAAAATCTACATCTCTGTGGAGGGGTGATGAACCTGCTGTAATTAAAAGGCCTGTGACCACCAGGTGGAGTGCTCAGGCAGAAGGTAAATGAATACATATCAAAAAACTGACCGGCACATCCAAACTTAGATTCAGTGTGAACAGGTGCTAAACCTAGTCACCAACTCATATACATACAAGAAGAAAAGGTAGCACACTGTAGCGCTATAGCTTGCAAACACGAAATATGAAAAATATGAAAAATGAATTACATCATTACCTTAGAAATATGAAAAATTGAGAAGTCTTAGCGCATAAGATGGCCAAATTATGTGAGCCTGATAGCCACGTCAAGGCTCTTCTCGTATATCAGGTCCCTAACTAATGTCTATCCTCGCTTTAGAAAAGTCTGTCTGTATGGGAACCTATGAATCCTCTTTTCAGACTAAAATCTACATCTCTGTGGAGGGGTGATGAACCTGCTGTAATTAAAAGGCCTGTGACCACCAGGTGGAGTGCTCAGGCAGAAGGTAAATGAATACATATCAAAAAACTGACCGGCACATCCAAACTTAGATTCAGTGTGAACAGGTGCTAAACCTAGAGTCACCAACTCATATACATACAAGAAGAAAAGGTAGCACACTGTAGCGCTATAGCTTGCAAACACGAAATATGAAAAATATGAAAAATGAATTACATCATTACCTTAGAAATATGAAAAATTGAGAAGTCTTAGCGCATAAGATGGCCAAATTATGTGAGCCTGATAGCCACGTCAAGGCTCTTCTCGTATATCAGGTCCCTAACTAATGCCTATCCTCGCTTTAGAAAAGTCTGTCTGTATGGGAACCTATGAATCCTCTTTTCAGACTAAAATCTACATCTCTGTGGAGGGGTGATGAACCTGCTGTAATTAAAAGGCCTGTGACCACCAGGTGGAGTGCTCAGGCAGAAGGTAAATGAATACATATCAAAAAACTGACCGGCACATCCAAACTTAGATTCAGTGTGAACAGGTGCTAAACCTAGAGTCACCAACTCATATACATACAAGAAGAAAAGGTAGCACACTGTAGCGCTATAGCTTGCAAACACGAAATATGAAAAATATGAAAAATGAATTACATCATTACCTTAGAAATATGAAAAATTGAGAAGTCTTAACGCATAAGATGGCCAAATTATGTGAGCCTGATAGCCACGTCAAGGCTCTTCTCGTATATCAGGTCCCTAACTAATGCCTATCCTCGCTTTAGAAAAGTCTGTCTGTATGGGAACCTATGAATCCTCTTTTCAGACTAAAATCTACATCTCTGTGGAGGGGTGATGAACCTGCTGTAATTAAAAGGCCTGTGACCACCAGGTGGAGTGCTCAGGCAGAAGGTAAATGAATACATATCAAAAAACTGACCGGCACATCCAAACTTAGATTCAGTGTGAACAGGTGCTAAACCTAGAGTCACCAACTCATATACATACAAGAAGAAAAGGTAGCACACTGTAGCGCTATAGCTTGCAAACACGAAATATGAAAAATATGAAAAATGAATTACATCATTACCTTAGAAATATGAAAAATTGAGAAGTCTTAGCGCATAAGATGGCCAAATTATGTGAGCCTGATAGCCACGTCAAGGCTCTTCTCGTATATCAGGTCCCTAACTAATGCCTATCCTCGCTTTAGAAAAGTCTGTCTGTATGGGAACCTATGAATCCTCTTTTCAGACTAAAATCTACATCTCTGTGGAGGGGTGATGAACCTGCTGTAATTAAAAGGCCTGTGACCACCAGGTGGAGTGCTCAGGCAGAAGTAAATTAATACATATCAAAAAACTGACCGGCACATCCAAACTTAGATTCAGTGTGAACAGGTGCTAAACCTAGAGTCACCAACTCATCAGGCTCAAATAATTTGGCCATCTTATGCGCTAAGACTTCTCAATTTTTCACCTGTTTAGCACCTGTTCACACTGAATCTAAGTTTGGATGTGCCGGTCAGTTTTTTGATATGTATTCATTTACCTTCTGCCTGAGCACTCCACCTGGTGGTCACAGGCCTTTTAATTACAGCAGGTTCATCACCCCTCCACAGAGATGTAGATTTTAGTCTGAAAAGAGGATTCATAGGTTCCCATACAGACAGACTTTTCTAAAGCGAGGATAGGCATTAGTTAGGGACCTGATATACGAGAAGAGCCTTGACGTGGCTATCAGGCTCACATAATTTGGCCATCTTATGCGCTAAGACTTCTCAATTTTTCATATTTCTAAGGTAATGATGTAATTCATTTTTCATATTTTTCATATTTCGTGTTTGCAAGCTATAGCGCTACAGTGTGCTACCTTTTCTTCTTGTATATAACGCAGAGCCGTGAAAATAAAAAATCATTTTTTTTCCACAAAAATAAATTTTTAGTCCCCAATTTTTTTTTCCCAATGTTAACAGGAGAAATTAGACCCCCAAAGTTGTTGTGCAATTTTTCCCGAGTACGCTGATACCCCATATGTGGGGGTAAACCACTGTTTGGGCATATGTCGGGGCTTGGAATAAAGGGAGCACTGTTTGACTTTTTGAACGCAAAATTTGCAGGAATCAATGGTGGCGCCATGTCGCGTATGGAGACCCCCTGATGTGCCTAAATAGTGGAAACCCCTCAATTCTAACTCCAACCCTAACCCCAACACACCCCTAACCCCAACCCTAACCCCTACACACCCCTAACCCTAATACAAACCCTAACCATAACCCTAACCCCAACACACCCCTAACCCTAATCCCAACTCTAACCATAAACCTAACCACAAGCCTAACCCTAATCCCAACCCTAAACCCAAAACACCCCTAACACTTATCCTAACTCTAACCCTAACTACAAACCTAACCCAAATTCCAACCCTAACCCAAATTCCAACCCTAACCCAAATTCCAACCCTAACCCAAATTCTAACCATAACCCTAATTCTAACCCTAATCCTAATTCTAACCCTAATGCTAACCCTAACCCTAGTTCTAACCCTAAGGCTGGGTTCATATTGTGTTTTACCAGCCCGTTCAACACGTAGCGTTGACCGGCTGGTAACGGTATAGCATAACGCGATCGCGTTATGCTATACCCGCTAGCGCAGATGAATCAGCAGATGATTCATCTGTGCTAGCGGTGACGGAGCCCAGACGCTGCAGCCCGTGTCCGAGGCTCCGTCACTGAATGACGGCATGTCGCGAACGCATGCCGCTTAACAGCATGCGTTGCGATGCGCACACAAATGGGGTGAATGGCAGCGTTAACGGACTGCGTTACACCTCGTTATACCGTGGTTAAACGCAGTCCATCTAACGGACTGCCATAATGCAATATGAACCCAGCCTAACCCTGAGGCCCCGTGCACACGTTGCAGATTTTTCTAAAATCCGCAGGTAAAATGACCTGCGTTTTACCTGCGTATTTAGAGCGGTTTTTCCCTGCGGTTTTACACCTATAATGGAATAGGTGTAAAACCGCTGCGGAATCCGCACAAAGAATTGACATGCTACGGATTAAAAACCGCAGCAAATCCGCGCTGAAAAATCCGCAACATGTGCACAGCGTTTTTTTTACCATTTATTTGCATTGTACTGTACATGGTTTCTGGATCTGCTGTGGATCTGCAGCGCCAAATCTGCTGCGGATCAGCAGCACAATCCGCTGCAGATCCCCAACAAAATCCGCTGCGGATCAGCAGCAAAATCCGCTGGGGATCAGCAGCAAAATCCGCTGCGGATCAGCAGCAAAATCCACTGCGGATCAGCAGCAAAATCCGCTGCGGATCAGCAACAAATTCCGCTGCGGATCAGCAGCAAAATCCACTGCAGATCAGCAGCAAAATCCGCTGCGGATCAGCAGCAAAATCCGCTGCGGATCAGCAGCAAATTCCGCTGCGGATCAGCAGCAAAATCCGCTGCGGATCAGCAGCAAAATCCGCTGCGGATCAGCAGCAAATTCCGCTGCGGATCCGCAGCAAAATACGCTGCGGATCTGCAGCAAAATACGCTGCGGATCCGCAGCAAAATACACAACGTGTGCACAGGGCCTAATAGGAAAAAAAAAACTTTATTTTTTTATTTGTCCCTACCTATGATAAAGGGGGGGGGGTTCATTTACTTTTTTTTATTTTGATCACTGTGACAGTTTATCACAGTGATCAAAATAAATTTTTGGACACTGGGGGTGCACTGCGCATGCGCCGGCCGGCGCACTGCGCATGCGCCCGCCATTTTCCAAGATGGCGGCGCCCATGAAGAGGCCCGGGTGGACGCCGGGACGGATCCAGGGACATCGGTGGACCGGGAGAGGTGAGTAGGGGGGGTCGGAAGGTTAGGGGGGGATCGGAAGGTGGGGGCAGCGGAGCAAAGGAGGAGGGGAGCAGATAGTCACGGCGGTGACCGAATACCGCCATCTTTCGGTGGCGGCGGCCGATCGCTGCCGTGACTACGTGTGGGGGGGTCATGGCTCGGTGTCCAGCCATGGCAGATGCTATTGCAGCATCGGCCATGGCTGGATTGTAATATTTCACATTGGTGAATATTACAGATTGCTCTGATTGGCTGTTTCACTTTTAACAGCCAATCAGAGCGATTGTGGCCATGGGGGGGTTAAGCCAACCCCTCTGTGGTGAAGCACAAAGGGTCCTGTGCCTGCGGGTCGGGTGACCTTTGAGTGACCCCGGTCACCCGGCCCGCAGGAACGCGATCCTTTCATGACACAGGGTATGCGTCATAGGTCGGATTGGCCCCGACTTTCATGACGCATACGCTGTGTCACAGGTCGGGAAGGGGTTAACTGTGTTCATGGCATCATGAAATCTGTAGATTACTAGAGGATTTTGAGTGGCAATGTAGTGCCCAGTGTCAGTTGGGTTTGCATCCTAGGTCATGGGTCTTCCCAAAACTTACTTCAAGGAGCACCCAGAAATGGATGGAAACAAAGCGATGAAGAGCTCTGAAGGGGCCAGCAATGAATCTGGATCTAAACTCCATTGAACACCTGTGGAGAGATCTTAAAATTGCTGTTGGGAGAAGGCACCCTTCAAGTATGAGAGACCTGGAGCAGTTTGCAAAAGAAGAGTTTCCAAAATTTCAGTTGAGAGGTGTAAAAATATTGTTGATGATTATAGGAGGAGATTGATTGTATTTATTTATTCCAAAGAGTGTGCAACCAAATATTAAGTTGAGGGTGCCAACAATTTTGCCTGGACCATTTTGGGGGGTTAGTGAAATTATGTTCAATTTGCCTTTTTCTATCTTTTTTGTGTTGTTCTAATACACACAAAGGAAATAAACATGTGCATAACAAAAAGTGTAATTGCAATAATTTTCTGGTAGAAATATTTCATCTTCTGGAACAATTTCAAGGGTGCCAACATTTTTGGCCATAACTGTACCTGTTTCCAAAGGAGGGAGTTAGATTTTTCTCAGCCACAGTTAAGGTCATCTAAAGTTTGAATAGATTGCTAGCCTTGGTTTAGTATTCACTACGATAACTATGATACGTCTTATAGATTTGCAATTATATCTATAACATGCACTAAGTTTAATTAGCCAGCAATTGCACCTACTCTCCCAATATTGCACATTTTTTGATGTTTCTTCAAAAGAACTTTAACAGCACATCTTCAAACCCCAGCCTGCTTTAGTATCTTTTCCTGGGAGAGACCTTGCTGATGCCGAAGAATTACTTTTGTCTTGTTGCTGTGCTCAGTCTTGCTGTGATGTATGACCTGAGACATGAAAGAATAACAAAGTCCTGGAATTGATTATATGACCCCCACAGAGTCCAAATCTCAACATTATCAAGTCTGTCTGGGATTACATGAAGATAAAAAAGGATTGTGCAAGCCTACATCTACAGAAGATCTGTGGTTAACTCTCCAAGATATTTGGAACAACCTCCCTGCCGAGTTCCTTCAAAAACTGTGCAAAAGCCTAGAATTGATTCTGTTTTAATGCAAACCCTATATTCATTTGATTTAGATTTCCCTTTTGTTTATTAAATTTTTCATTTTAATTGATAAATATAAACTATTAGCTTTTTTATTTTTTTAAAGCAGTTTTACTCTGCAGCATTTTTTCCTGAAATGTGTGCACAGTCACATAAGTGACTCATACAGTAAAGCCCGGGTCTCACATAGCGATACACCAGCGATCCCGACAACGATCAGGATCGCTGGTGTATCGCTACATGATCGCTGCTGAGCTGCCACACAGGAAGTTCAGGGCAGCGATCAGCACAGGGACACTGCGGGTAACATCGCTTAGTTACCCGCAGTGTACCTTGGATACCAGCGCCCTGATGCAGGGAGCTGGTAACCAAGGTACACGTCGGGTTTCCAGGCGCTGCGCGGTGCCTGGAAACCCGACGTGTACCTTGGTTACCAGCTCCCTGCATCAGGGCGCTGGTATCCAAGGTACACAGCGGGTTTCCAGGCACAGCCCCGCGCCTGGCAACCCGCTGTGTACCTTGGTTACCAGTGGATCGCTGGTCTCCCGCCTGTCACACGCAGCGATGCGTGCCTGTCAGCGGGAGACCAGCGATCAAAAAAATGTCCTGACATTTCTGACACGACCAGCGATTCACAGCAGGGGCCTGATCGCTGGTACGTGTCAGAAATAGCGAGATCGCTGCTGAGATCGCTGTTTAGCAGCAATCTCGGTAGCGATCTCGCTATGTGAGACGGGCCCTTAACTATATGAGTGACACAGGCTAATTCTTGTTGACTCAGGAATAGCAAATTGATCATTATAGTCTAATTCATTGCTATGCAATCTGATATTGGGTATCTAATACCAAATAATAAAGGTAGCAACAGCAAAAAATTTTTATCATTCTGATATTCAGAATCCCTTCTAGACTTGCCTGAGCTACCCCTTAAGGCTGGAGTCACACTTAATGTATAAAAAAATTGGTCCGATTTTGACAGAAGAATCGCAACAATGTTTTGTGAACAGTCATCCGTATGTAATCCGTTTGCAATGCGAGGATGCAATTTCCTCGCATCTAAGTATCCGTGTGACATCCGTATGGCATCCGTATGCCTTTATTTTCTCGCAGACTTGCAAAATGGATATTTAACTGATCCATGGCCTGAAATATTCGTCAAAACATTTATATATACAGTATATCAATAAGACTCATATATATATATATATATATATATATATATATATCTTTATATTTCATAGAGAGATAGATAGCAGAATAGCAGTTAATTCATTTGTCGGCTCCTGTAGAATCTCTGCAGGAGCCGACAGGATAGGATACATGGTTTACAGTAAACCATTGCAGAGCAGTTAGATTTATATATGTCACTGACTACTACTGTTAGTAGTATATGTGTGCAAAATTGCAAAATTTGGGAGCTGTAGGTATTTATTAAAAGAATGTATTCATGGAAAAAACTGGCGTGGGCTCCCGCTCAATTTTCTGCGCCAGAGAGGGAAAGCCAGTGACTGAGGGCAGATATTAATAGCCTAGAAAGGGACAATGGTTCTTTCCCCCCCCGGCTAAAAACATCTGGCCCATCTAATAAGGGGTTAATGTCACCTTTGTATTGTAAGATGACATTAAGCCTGGCTTAGTAATGTAGAGGTGTCAATAAGACTCCTATCCATCACTAATTCTGAAGTTTGTAAAAGGTTAAATAAACACACACACGTAGAATAAGGTATTTTAATGAAATGACAGTCCACACATTTTTGTCATCTTTATTCTTCTGCTAATCCAAATGATGCCCTCGATCTCCTGTAAAAAATAAAACATAAAAAACCAACAATATACTATACCTGTCCGGCGTATAGTTAGTCTTACGCCATAATCCATATCTGGGGGATGTATAGTTTACAACTGGGAGCGGTGCTAATGCGACCGCACCGGCAGTAAACCACTGAGGAATGAATGAGAAGCTACTGGGGGCAGCATCAGTGACTAGCGCTGAAGGCCAAAATCCATGGTCCCTTTCTAGGCTATTAATATCTGCCCTCAGTCACTGGCTTTCCCTCTCTTGTGCAGAAAATTGAGCGGGAGCCCACACCAGTTTTTTCCGTGAATACATTCTTTTATTAAATATCTACAGCTCCCAAATTTTGCACACATATACTAGTAACAGTAGTAGTCAGTGACATATATAAATCGAACTGTTCTGCAATGGCTTACTGTATGTAAACCATGTCTCCTATTCTGTCGGCTTCTGAAATGATTTTACAGAAGCCGACAAATGAATTAACTGCTATTCTGCTATCTATCTCTCTATGAAATATAAATACATATACAGTACAGACCAAAAGTTTGGACACACCTTCTCATTCAAAGATTTTTCTGTATTTTCATGACTATGAGTGTGTAAAGCAGTAATCAAAGCAAAAGGTGGCTACTTTGAAGAATCTAGAATATAAGACATATTTTCAGTTGTTTCACACTTTTTTCTTAAGTATATAATTCCACATGTGTTAATACATAGTTTTGATGCCTTCAGTGTGAATGTACAATTTTCATAGTCAAGAAAATACAGAAAAATCTTTGAATGAGAAGGTGTGTCCAAACTTTTGGTCTGTACTGTATATAAGTGTTTCAATGACATATATATATATATATATATATGTATATATACACCTATACTATGTGTATATATCTATTCTATTGTAAGCTGTCAGTGTGATTTTACAGTACACCGCACATGAATTGCCGGCTTTTCTAAGGACACTGGTGTGTATTTCTCGCAAGTCACACTGATGGTCTGTGTGGTGTGCGAGTTTTTCTCGCACCCATAGACTTGCATTGGCGAGTCTTGTCCGATATACGGTGAAAATCGTAGAATGCTGCGATTTCACTCTTCACTCGCACCTATAATAAGGACAAGAAAAAAGCGGATGATGGAGCTGCCCCATAGATTAACATTGCTCCGAGTGCTATGCGAGGTTTTCTCGCATGGCACTCGTCCGTGTTCCTCTCTAGTGTGACGTCGGCCTAAGGAAGACTATGCACAAAGTCTGCAGATGACTTGTTGAGCTTGGTTAACCAAAAGAAACATTTTTATTCAGTCCATGTCTATACAAAATGATGAATTACAAATACTTTTAATGTATGCATGGCCTTACACTCAGATTCAGACATTCATGTTTGATTTATGATGCCAATACTAGCAAAGTGTAGCAAAAGTCGGGATAACACATTAGTGCAGTAGCTGCAACAAAAGGTGTGTTTACTGGCAAACGAAATTCTCAGAGCACTAAGCCATCCCTTGGAAGTCCAAAACGCAGCCTTGGTTATGTTTATGTAAGACAGATGTAGCTGGGCACTGTGACAAGAGATTTGAGGCATGGTGTTTTCTGGCTGCTAAGGAAGTTGTGCACATAAAGCACAAGTGTGTTCGTTCCCATTAATACTGTCCCTTTGGCTGCCAAATCATGTCACACTTTGAGGCCTCGTGATCCATCAGCCAACACAAATAAGAGAAAGGACATAGGTTTTCTTTCTCTATAATAAACTATTCATTAGTACAGATACAAGCGGCACAACCCAGAACTATCCCACAAATAATCCTTATTAAAAAGTGCTCCTCTTATTCAGCACCATGAAAGAGATGACTTTTTGAGATGAAATACCAGCAGCTGTGATCTCAAATCATTAACTATTTTTTGGATTCTGCATTTAGCAGTTTTGAATAATGTGTTTTTACATGGTGTGGTTTAATAACGATCTTATTTTTTTAAGCATTTGCAGAAAAATCTTATATTAATGCAGGTTTAAATGGGGAATGGCATAATTTAAGTACTAACATGCATAAGTCTACTCTTCCCATTCTCTACTGTCAGCACAGTGATAATCTTGCTTTATTGTGAATACGTCATTTGAGGAAGACTGGCTACCAGATATAGATGGTCATGTATCAATACAATTATGTCATAAATTATAACAAACGTATCGGAATATTAGCGTTTTCCAGATTTTCGGATCCTATTCTTTACAGAAATAATCAGAGATGACCGAATCTTTTGACATTCAAATTTGACGACTTCATTGAATTTTTGAGTTTGCACAATATGTGAAAATCTCAATATAGTGCAGATTGCAATTGCATGGAAAACACATATTTGGGAGAGAGGGAGGGAGAGAGAGTACCCCACTGACCATCAGAGCTTACTCTCTACTCCACTGTACAGGAGAGAGAGAGCTTGAGAGGACCTTACCTACCATAAGAGCTTACACTGTACAGCAAAGGTAGAGAACAAGGACCTCATTGATCATAAAAGGAAATGGTGACAGACATTTTTTTTTTGAACAGTGAATTCACTCTCGAAATGTTCAAAATCATGTGAAACTGAATTTCAGAAAATTTGATTTGAACTCGATCCTCCACTGATCGATTAGCTCATCTCTACAAACAACCTTTTTCAAAAAGACATAATATTTTCGATGGTTGCAATGAAAAGTGGTAGGTATAAAAATAGAAATATAGTGCAGGTTAGAGAAATCTTTTAGATTGCCTTACCACTCAGTCAAGTGCATTTTTTTTTATAAATGTACCCCACCATGCCTAAAAATTATAGACTTTTCTATGGATCATTCTTTATTCTTTTAGGTGTCTCCAATTGCCCAACTTTTCCAATTTTCAGGTCATTAATACTAAACAAAGAACTTTTTCATCAGGGTTCAACTAATTGAATTACCAGTGAAATAATAAATATTATGGCACCTCTTAGGCAAATTAAAGACCAGGTTCCTATGACTAGACAACCCAAGTACGCAATAGAACTGGAGAATGCCATGGTACCATGGGACAGTACGGCAAGATTGTTTGGTAAGATTGAAACCCATTGCTGTAAGAAAGAATAGGAAGTACAATGCTGTGAATTATCCATAGAAGATTCCCGTACTAATTCTCTTTGACTCGCTAGCCATTATGCTTTCTTCTGATATTCTCTATGTTTATGAATTGCCCAGAAGGTAATCACAGTTCTGCCTGTGTTACTAATATCATCGATTGGTAATATCTTCAATGAAGTACATTTTTAGAAATTAAATATATTTTACCCCCCCCAAAAAACACAAACCAAAGTTGAACCTTGTAGAAAAATTAAAGAAAAAATGACTTGAACTTTACATTAACAGTTTTTTCAAACTCTAAAACCTCAAAATACCCACAGCTGTGGGCTTCTGCGAAACAAGCGAATGTTTACGTTTCCCTCATATCCATCGTTATCCCCAAGCTTCCATACCATACCTGCATCAAGGGACTTGCAGTAGAGTTGCCGTGTTCAGACTTTATTTAATGAACTCTGAGTGAGTAGTGGGTGACCTTGAGGTCAGCACCATCATGTTAGAATCCCTGCAAGTAGAAACAACCAAAGCAATTTCACAACAAAGGCCTAATGGTGTGAAACTGTGTGGAGGAGGAATAGCAATAACCTGTCGAGTTGCTACCTTTGGAATGAGGGTGATGAAAGCTCTGTTATCCATTGATTTCTGCATCAACCTTTATCTTACCACTTGATTCCCTTCACGCAGTGGTGTTGGGAGTGGAAACCAAGCAGATCATACAGAATTTGAAGAAGGATGAGTCTGCTTATATCTCACACTGCTTTGAGAAATAGGCATTCATGTAGAAGTTTATGAAGCACAGAGTAGATTCATTTCCAGCTAGATTGGGATACAAGATACAATAGCATCAAATTTCTCAAGCTTCATTATAGTATGGTGATAACATTTTTTTTCCATTTATGCTTTAAATCTTTAATTTATGTGGAGTAAATACTATTTTTAGACATTTGCATGGGCTCATCAGTTCTCCTGAAATGAATATGTAAGGAAACAATTGCATTACCAAAGTATTTATTACTGTTGCTTTTTTAATATCAATATATTTTACAGCTCTTTACAAACATTGCTTTAACCAGAGGTTCTCACAATCTAAATTCCTTACCAATATGACTTCGGAGTTTGTGAGGATATCAGAGAACCAAGAATAAGTACATGCAAACACAGAAAACATGCAAACTCCATATAGATGATGTCCTTGGGTGGATTTGAACCCAGGACCCCAGTGCTACAAATGCAAAAATGATAACGATGCCAATTAAATAACACTCTCAAAGAACTTGATGCTCCAATATTATTCGGCCTTGAATTACATGTTAACTATGGGGTAATGTTTCTCCTTGCGGAAAGTGACATGTCAAGCCTGACATGCCAAGGTGAAGAGACTTTTAAGCCTTGCAATGCTTCTCTGGGAAATTAAATATGGAAATTGTCTCTTCAGAGAGGAAGAGGACTAGAACTCTTCTAGTCCTCTTCCTCTCTGAAGAGACACTTTGCTTATTTAATTTCCAAAATGAGCATTGCAAGGCTTAAAAGTCTCCTCACATTGGCATGTCAGGCTTGACATGTCACTCTCTGCAAGGAGAAATGTAACCCCTTGGATCCCGGTAAGACGCCTCTCACCCAACCATACCAGATTTCACTCTTTGCATTGCTGAGGGGGCAGTACCCTGAAACACAGTGTCTGCAAATTTAGAGTCTGGTATTGGCTTTTAGCCTAAGACATGTTCCAAGACTTGTTAAAGGGTCGATATTGACTTTTAGGCTTGGTATTTCCAACAGGTGGCGCTAGAGTTCTACTCCTCTTCCACTCTGAAGAGACAATTTGTACAATGAATATAGTTAAAATTGGGTGTTGCCATTCTCCTTTTCATTAAGGTTTACCTGACAATCTAAGCAGTGTCAGATTGTCCAGGGACAATACATGCCACATTGACAGGTGGACTGGTAACACCCAGCTTTCATGATATTTGTACAATTTGACAAAGAATAATGGTTCTAACAAAATATGTTAATTGTTATTTTATAGGGATTTTTGCGTATTTACTAAAATAGACAAATCCAATGACCTGACAAGTATGTCCCTTAATTAATAAATTAGCTATATTTCCTACAGACTCATACATATTAACTATCTAATTTATTACTGGAATAATTATTTTGGACTGTAGAACTAGAGAATATAAGCAAGCCTTTCACGAGAACCCCAAGATGGAAAGAATTGAAATGATTTTTTGAATGTTTAGACATCACTAAGAGGTTATTTTTATAGCAATTTTTATAGTAGTGAAAGCTTTGATATTGGTAAGAGTTGCTACAGTTGAGGCATTGGTTAAAGTACACTACAGACTTCTGCTGAGAGCTTATGGCCACCCGTTACCTCTCACTTCGGGTCAGTTAGAAGTTGCGGTCACAAGATAGTGGCACACGACTGGAGTGGTGGTGGGAAAAGCTGAAGGTGGAGGCTGATAGTTATATTACTAGGGGCAGGAAACTTAGATTAGTAGCACCACTCCAGTGCTGAAATAAAAAATGCACTGCTTTAAATTTGTGAAATATTATTTTACTAAACACTGTACAGACGACATCTACCTTAATTCCATCAGCAAAAAATTCTAAAGATCTAATAGATGGCTTATTTTTGTTTTGTTTTATTGCAGGTCCTAGTAAAAGAAGTCGGGCCAGAGAGACAATATAAAGACCAAAAAGAGGGAGACTGCTAGTTGTGAGTATCAGGCATAGCACAACTGCCAAGTGAAATTACTGCTGCAGACAGAAAAATATTTAGAGTTGAGAGTCCTCAGTGGTTGATACCTTTTAATGGCTAACTGAAAAGATGGTAACAAATTGCAAGCTTTCGAGACTACTCAGGTCTCTTCATCAGGCTGAACAGCCTGATGAAGAGACCTGAGTAGTCTCGAAAGCTTGCAATTTGTTACCATCTTTTCAGTTAGCCATTAAAAGGTATCAACCACTGAGGACTCTCAACTCTAAATATTTTTCTATCTACTGGCTAACACGGTACGAAGATACACATCTTTCCTATATGCTGCAGACAGAGCATTGGAGTCTGAGCCACTCTCGGAGGATGATCATTCCCATACACTACACTCAAGAGCTTTATGATGCATACTATCATGGTGTTCCTCCACTGTACCAATTGTTGATTTACACAAGAATCTAATTGTAACCACTCAGCCTATTACCTTTCAGAAGAAAAATATACATTTTGCACCGCACCTGCGTATTTCTATGTGTGCTTGCTGCACCCTGTTTGCCTAGGTGGCCTCCAGAGCCCCTGTGACCCACCATGCCATTACACTAAAAACTAGTGAAACCCCATCAATATTATTACAATAATAATTCTATATTTTGTAAAGTTTATGCAATATTGTTTTTTACATAGTCATGTTGGCATTTTACAGAGGAACTTGCACATTTTCCATTATTTTTTACTGCGTATTTGGACTTTAGATTTAGGCTATAGTTGTTTAGATTAACTTCAGATATTACAGTAATTTGTTACATGAACCTGATTTTTCTACTTGCACAACCAATTAGTGAGAAATTCTTTTATTTTCTTATATTTCTGTTCAAGCTAGAGCTCCCATGTAAATGAGCCTGGCAACTCTTAGTTATAAACTTGTCTGATTTTTACATGTTCTGTAAATCAACTGTTTTAAAATAACAATAATCTGAAGACAGAAAAGCAGGACATGTAACCTTCATTATTCCCCTGGACCTATCCATCCCTAAGGCTATGATGGCAGGAGGATGCAATTTACTGTATCGTAAACCGTGCGGCAGTAATCAGGTCTTGGCTCCTTAGTGTTTGGCTATGCTACACTATAGAGGGGAAGATAAAAGTCCAGGGGAAAAGACTCACTGAAATGAAAGTACTTGCTGAAAGATGTTATGTTAGCAAAATAAATGTGATGATCTTTACACCCATTTAATTTAAACCACTTGTGCCAAATAAAGTTTTGTTTGTTCATGTTGTGGCTGTAGAATACTTTTAATGTATGTTATAAAGTTTAGAAGTCTAACATATAGAGGTCAAAGTGCTTGACTACCAATTAATTAGCCATAGTAATGGGAATATTGGAAAAACAGATAAAGGGGATTTTCAGGAAATGTCTGACATTCCCAGGAACATCATCACCTTCCTATTAACTGAGAAAGCAGATTTTTTCTTAAAATCTGATTAACGGTAATGATCTGGATAAGGAGACGCTTCCCTTCTAGACTGAAGGCAACAATTTTATGAGTCAAATACTGAAATGTTTTCTGTATTGTAAAAGTTACGTTGTTTAAATTGAAAGAAAAATTATACAAAAAAAAAATAAAATGCTCTAATAATAATAACATGCGTTGTGCAATTTTGTAAAAGCCTAAAATATCATCAATGTATAGGGAGAGCAATGACTTTTGAATGAGAACAAATGGAAAAAAAAATACTTTTCCCCAGCTAATGTGGGAAAAAAAGTTTGGTAACTATAGTAAGGTAATATTAATAATAATAATAATAATAATAATGACAAATAAACAATATTCCTAAAGATCAAATCACAAATAACTCTGATAATAATGAAATCCAATTCAGTTATTTTTTGGTTATTCTGGCTAAATAAATCTATACCTTATAGTTGTTCACCCATCTCCTATAAATATGTTTATTTATACACAAAGTTGTAAAATTTTGCAATACATATGAATTAGTAATACAATGAAATCTGCAGAACTTCTGATATCTCCGGTAGCAATACTACTTCATATCTAATGTTGTTATTAGTGAGGCAACAACTCCTAAGAAATATGGAAAAATCCATCTTCCTCAGAAAATTAACCCATTAGTGACAGAGCCAAATTTGTACTTAATGACCAAGCCAATTTTTACAATTCTGACCACTGTCACTTTACGAAGTTATAGCTCTGAAACGCTACAACTTATCCCACTGATTCTCAGAATGTTTTTTCGTGACATGTGACATATTGTACTTCATGTTAGTGGTAAAATTTCTTCGACATGACTTGCATTTATTTATGAAAAAAATGAATTTTTGCAAAAATTTTGAAAATGTAGCAATTTTCAAACTTTTAATTTTTGTGCCCTTAAATCAGAGAGATACAGTACAGACCAAAAGTTTGGACACACCTCATTCAAAGATTTTTCTGTATTTTCATGGCTATGAAAATTATAGAATCACACTGAAGGCATCAAAACTATGAATTAACACATGTGGAATTATACATTACACGTTACAAAAAAGTGTGAAACAACTGAAAATATGTCTTATATTCTAGGTTCTTCAAATTAGCCACCTTTTGCTTTGATTACTGCTTTGCACGCAGAAAAAGTGAACGGATGGACTCTACATGCCTGGTTCCCACCGTGAAGCATGGAGAAGGTGATGTGATGATGTGGTGGTACTTTGCTGGTGACACTGTTGGGGATTTATTCAAAATTGAGGGCATAGTGAACCAGAATGGCTACCACAGCATCTTGCAGCAGCATGCTATTCCATCCGGTTTGCGTTTAGTTGGACCATCATTTATTTTTCAACAGGGCAATGACCCCAAACACACCTCCAGACTGTGTAAGGGCTATTTGACCAAGAAGGAGAGGGATGGGGTGCTACGCCAGATGACCTGACCTCCACAGTCACCAGACCTGAACCCAATCAGTGTCACCAGCAAAGCACCCCCACACCATTACATCACCTCCTCCATGCTTCACGGTGGGAACCAGGCATGTAGAATCCATCCGTTCACCTTTTCTGCGTGCAAAGCAGTAATCAATGCAAAAGGTGGCTACTTTGAAGAACCTAGAATATAAGACATATTTTCAGTTGTTTCACACTTTTTTGTAAAGTGTAATGTATAATTCCACATGTGTTAATTCATAGTTTTGATGCCTTCAGTGTGATTCTACAATTTTCATAGTCATGAAAATACAGAAAAATCTTTGAATGAGAAGGTGTGTCCAAACTTTTGGTCTGTACTGTATGTCACACAAATTGCTTAATAAATAACATTTCCCACATGTCTACTTTACATCAGCACAATTTTGGAAGCATCATTTTTTTGTTAGGATGTTATAAGGGTTAAAAGTTGACCAGCGATTTCTCATTTTTCCAATAAAATTTACAAAACCATTTTTTTAGGGACTACACCAGAGTAACACTAGAGTCAATGTGTGCGCGTACCGCACTATGGCATCATTTTTATGAAGAAACTGTATATGTGAATTCGCAGATGCAGTGTCATCACAAAAATGGCGCCGGATAGGGAGGTATGTGCATGCTCTGACTTCAGTGCCAATTTATTGAATAATTCTACTACAACATCAACATAGTAGTGTGCACACGCCGGCCATCCCCATTATCCCTATACCCGGCGCATGTGCACTGCCATGTTAATGCTGTACAGTACAATATTACTTAAATAATATGAAGTCCAAGACAGTGCGTGAGCATATCGCGATCTCCGATGCCATTTTATTGAAGACACTGTATAAATGTCCTAATAAAAATGCTTGCCACACTGGCGTAGAACTGATTCAATAGCTAGTACAATATAAATGGATATAGTTAAGTTATTCTTTGGTTATTCTGGTTAAATATATAATGTGTTGGAGAATGTCCTAGAAATACAGGAGTTGTAAAGATAACTAATATATGTATTGTAGCCTTTCCGGGGGGTTTAGCTCTAGGATCGCTGTCTGGGTAGACAGAATGGCACGGAAACAGTTCATTCAGACAGCAGTTTGGTGAAAACTGGCCGCAACCAGTTTTATTAAAGTCCACAGCACACAGATAAAAACAAATCATAAACAGAAAACCTGGGCTTGTCTAGCCTCTAATTACACTTAGATAGATGGCCCTCTCTATCCGGGACCCAGACTCTACCAGTCTGTGCCCAAAACAACACATATGATATATGTTACCCGTATGGAGTTTCACAGACACTCCTCTTTATGTCTGAAGGCAACTCCAATGTCCAGACTTGAGAGAGGTCACCTCCTATTCAGTCGCTATTCGCACGGATTCTCACTGCGACTACTCCTGTGTCCGGGTACTTCCTGCACCCAGACTGAGATAGCTCACACTCTTAGAGACTGCTTCCTTGTGCCAGGACACCTCTCTGTGTCCGGGCTAAAGACAGCTCCCACACTCTTGGAAACACCTTCTGTGCCTGGACCCCTTGTCCAGACTGAATGAGCTCTCTGACTGTGCTCCCAAGCACCTACTTCTGGCTTCCTAATCAACACCTGAGTGGATTCAGGTCTGAGCTGCAAGCGTGTACTGAATGGCAGGTGTAGTGACCTTTCTTTACCACCAGGTTTACAAAGCCACACATTTCGCTCATAACAGTCAGCAAGGTACTTAGGTGAAATATACACCTCATTCACCACATATTCCTTCACTGTCTCACATATCCCCTCCCTCTTCTCCAGACCAGAGGGCTGGTCATCCAGACCGGAGGGCTGGTCAACAATCCAACAGAGACAGTGAACTCTGGACCAGTCATGGCCCTCATCAGCTTCATCCTCACCACTGTCATAGCCAACATCAGTTTTCTCTTCATCTGAAGCATCCGCACTACCCTGTACCCTCCCAGGCCTATACTCTCTGCGGGCCTCGGGTATCCTGCACTGTTTCATCTTGACTTTAGTGCCAGCCTCAGTCTCGGTATAGTGGCTCACCAGATAAGTACGACCAGGCACGTCAGAACAGCTCTGCTGATTCTTCCTCAGAAACTTTCGTACCTCCTGTTTTTGGGGCACTGACCCTGTGTCACCAACTGTCACAGGAGGTATAGGGGTTTTCTCTAATTCCCCCTGAACTTTCTTTAGCACATCTACTTTCTTAAATATCAGTTGATTCATAAATTCTACCTCACAGAACCCAAGCGCCTCTGTCATGGTCTCTGACCATTCCGAGCCACACTGTTCAAACGATTGGCACTGTAGAGGGAGCTGATCGTTTTTCTTGGTCGGTACACATAATTTATCCTCTTCTGGTACAGGCTCACTTTGCATAAGACTCAGAGCTCTTACTTCTTTCTCCAGGAGATCCTCATGGCTACGCATCTTCTCCTGTAGTTGTTGGACGTCCTTTACGTCTTCGGCCCTTTCTTCAGGCTCTTCTGGTAGGACATGCTCAGAAGCCCTACCATCAGTCTTCTTTTCCACCACGTTCTGCATCCCATCTGAGCTCCCGTGTATCTGCAGCGGCAACGGAGCGACACATCGCCCCTCCCACTCACTGGGACGTGGTTCAAGTGTAGACTCCATGAAAATGCGCCTGAGCTCACCAAGGCCAACCCGAGGTCTCAAAATCTCATCTTGGGATTTATCCAGATCCTTTGGGTCGCTCGAGAACTCCGATGGCGCACCGGGCGCCGAACTTCCGGCCCGAGCTTCGCGAGTCGCAGCCACGGATCCGGACAGTACACCGTCCACGCCGCTGTCTCCAACAGAAACATATTCCGGGGCAGAGTCATTCCCCACATCTTCAGTCTTGTTCCTCACAGCTTCACTTGAGACATCAGCCTCTGGTGAGGCACCTGGCCTGGTGTCCACCACTTCCATGGCTTTCTCCACCTCTGCAGCATCACCTTCCGAGTCCTTGGCCTGATGCAGATCCACACCATACACTGACAACTTCTCATTTTCAACAGCATCCACTTGTGCCGTGTTCAGCTTCAGAGTCCTGTCTTTCACCTTAGTCTTCGCCAGGGAACCGGCCAACGTACAACATCCTCAGATGCCATCCTCCGTCCGACTGCAAGGTCAGCCTCAGCCTTCCTCTCAGGACTCTCAATCTCCTCTGCTACCATGCCTTCCTCACTTGCACTGGTTGCTTTATTGTCATCAGATGACTCACTATCACCACCACTATCCCTGTCTGACCCCCTTTTCTCAGCCACATCTGGCTCACTGTCAGGGTTATACAATTCATTCTCATTCACATCTTGATCTGAAACCTTAGTTAACATGTCATCCACAACATTAACTTCACCATCTGGTCCCTGGTTTCCCTCAGGTGGTCCCTCAAGTATGTGACTATGTGATAACCCCAGCACTATACTTCCATATAGCTCAGATACCAGGAGCTGACTTACGACCTCTCCCTGGACTTCAGTGTCCCTATACAATAGGTTATTGTTCATGGCAGCATGAGGAAACCCTCCCCTCAGAGCCAGGCTCTTGGGGAACCTCATTCAGAACAATTACATTTTCCTGTGCCGTTTTAAGAGTGGGGTCTCGCACCGGCTCACTCCCAAAATTGTCACAGGAGCCAGGCAGGTCAGGGACACTCGGTTCCCGAGAACCACCATCCTCGTCTCCCAACATCACCTGCAAAGAAATTTCATCTTTATCACGGTCATCATCAGTATCATCACTATTATGATTAGCATTATCATCATTATCAATATCAGCATCCTCATCATGATCATCATTATCATTATCAATATTATCATGGTCATCATCATTATCACATAAGTTTAACGGCCCACTAGCATTGTGTTCCGCCCCTCGGGACTGCGCACCCTCAGTAGGAGCTTCATCACACTGTCCATCAGAAACATTTTTCCCCCAGAGATCCTTAGACCGGGAAAGTCACCACCCAATATAACGGGGTGCACCAGGGTCTTCACTACCCCCACTTCATATGAAACCTCCCCGAGTTTGGGGACCAAGTCCACGGCAGTCTCTGGTAGACTTTGGTGTCTTCATGGATGTACACCACACTCAGGTGCTTATCAGGGATGAAGTCCCTATCACTCAGGCTGTCACATATGGAAGTCACTGGACTCTCTGAGTCCAAGAGGGCCTGTGCTGGGCAGTCACTTACAACCACCGGGGACCCCTGTGGTCCAGTCTCTTCGGCTGAGGTGGACACACACACAGGCTCTGCGCAGGGAGAGAGGGATCTGCCAACATCACAACACATAGGCTCCCCCTCTATTGGACAGTTGGCTGCAATTTCACGCCAGCTCCAACACTGTCCATCACACTCTCCCACCCACATGTCCCCTCGGGCCTGAACCCGCTTATCAGCATACCCCATGTCCCCAACAGCTGGAACGCTCTTACCGCGAGAGTTCAGCGTCCGGGAACTCCGAAGTGATGACCTCTCAGACGGCTGTACCTCAGGAGGACGTGCTTGGGTGTAGCGTCCACTATCACCTTTTCAACTCCATAATCAGGCCTGCTGACTGCAGACTCCCAACTGTATCTCCAGTCATGGACTCTCCTGGCACGGGCTGCAACCGTAACACCCAGCCGGGTAAGAATCGCCGCTTTCAACTTGGCATAGTCTGCTTGCTCAGGTCAGCCCAGACTTTTTGGGGTTCCCCAATCAGATAGGGTACGACCGCCATGGCCCATTCAGATAGTGGCAGATTCTCCTTCTCTGCCAGTCTCTCAAACCTAGTAAGATATACCTCCACATCATCACGAGGTGTCATTTTTCTCAAGGACCGTCTTAACCGCCTTCTTTATAGCGGACAACGCCGGTGCCTTCACAACATTACTTCGGGACGCGGCACCGAAATCCTTTTTTGGTGCTGTCATCTGCTCAACAAATAACCGGTTATTCTCCTGCTGCTGCTGCAGGAATTGCTGCTGGGCCTGCTGCATGTGCTGCTGGTGCTGCAGGCGCTGCTGCTCCATGCTTCGCTGGGCCTGCACCAGGTACTCAACGAGTTCCTCCATACTGCCGGACTTATCTGTCTCAACCACGGCAGTTTTATGTTGCACATTAACTTGTGCCATTTGTTCAAACAGCGCCTCCATGCTGTCATCCATGCTGTCAGACTTCTCTGTCTTAACAACGGCAGTCTTCACTCAAGACATACACACTACACAGCTTTTTTTCCACAGAAAATTCAGCCTTGCTGTGCAACCACTTTTTTTTTTTTTTTTTTTTCCTTTGCAAAGTCTATTAGGGCTACTGTCTCTTTAAGACTGCTCCACAAACTTTTCTTTTGCTGCTGCACATTCCACAGTCATTTTCACAACAAGTTCAGCTTTGCTGTGCATACATTTTCTCTCTCCAGACCCTATCAGGGCCACTGTCTCTCCAAGACTGCTCCAAACAGACGTTTCTGCTGACACACACTTTTTTTTTTTTTTTTTCTGTTGCTATTTCAATAGACTTCACCTTTAATGCTGTCTCTCGCCACTGTGCTGCATGCACACTCCAGCACTAACTGTACCAGGCCCTGCGCTGCCCCAGCATTCTCCGCCAATTGTAGCCTTTCCGGGGGGTTTAGCTCTAGGATCGCTGTCTGGGTAGACAGAATGGCACGGAAACAGTTCATTCAGACAGCAGTTTGGTGAAAACTGGCCGCAACCAGTTTTATTAAAGTCCACAGCACACAGATAAAAACAAATCATAAACAGAAAACCTGGGCTTGTCTAGCCTCTAATTACACTTAGATAGATGGCCCTCTATCCGGGACCCAGACTCTACCAGTCTGTGCCCAAAACAACACATATGATATATGTTACCCGTATGGAGTTTCACAGACACTCCTCTTTATGTCTGAAGGCAACTCCAATGTCCAGACTTGAGAGAGGTCACCTCCTATTCAGTCGCTATTCGCACGGATTCTCACTGCGACTACTCCTGTGTCCGGGGTACTTCCTGCACCCAGACTGAGATAGCTCACACTCTTAGAGACTGCTTCCTTGTGCCAGGACACCTCTCTGTGTCCGGGCTAAAGACAGCTCCCACACTCTTGGAAACACCTTCTGTGCCTGGACCCCTTGTCCAGACTGAATGAGCTCTCTGACTGTGCTCCCAAGCACCTACTTCTGGCTTCCTAATCAACACCTGAGTGGATTCAGGTCTGAGCTGCAAGCGTGTACTGAATGGCAGGTGTAGTGACTAGAGTTGAGCGATACTTTCCGATATCCTAAAGTATCGGAATCGGAATGGTATCGCCGATATCACTAAAATATCGGCGATACCCGATACCGATACCGGAAGTCCCATGTAAGTCTATGGGAACAAAATATCGAAATTAAAAAAAAACCCATTCTTGCCTTGTTGGTTAATTGTACATGAAGGAAAACAAGAAAGAGTAATGTAGAATGTATTGGGGAAGGTTGAGGAGACATTAAAGGCATAGATGTTTAACCCAATCAAATGGAATAGCATAAATATTTTTTTTTTTAAAGATGTTCGGATTGACGAAGAAATTGACAATGTTAACGTTTTTTATATTTAGGCAAATATGTATATTACACAACTTCCATGCTCTTCATCTTCACCTTTTTAACTTTTCACACACTTTCTCCTTCATAATCTTCTGCAGCATCATCTTTTTCATCAAATTATTCTTCATCTTCACCTTCTTTATCTTCTTCTTAAACTTCTTGCTATTCATCTTTGTTAACATTACTCATATTCTTCTTATTAAACTATTATTCTTATTCATATTCTGCTTCATCTTCTTCATCATATTCTTATTTGTGACAGAGAATCCTGTACTTGTAATCTGTCAAAGTATGAATTTTTCATCCTTCCGTTCTTGCTGTCACAAAAGATTTAAATTACAACAGTATTTGTCCGTGTTCAGTTTAGCCTGCAGCAGCAGGCATTTTCCAGGGGCACCACGAGGAGGAACGGACTCACCCCCATACACTGCTTAGTCTTCTTCTGCTTAGAATTTAGAGCATATATTTTGCTCTTCATTTTGGTCTTATACTTCATGTTCTTCTGCTTTTAGATCTTCTGCTTATTGTTCTTGTGTCTCTTGTTCCGTATCTTGTATTTGTAGCACAATCTTGTACCAGCTGATGTTACTGGGACACGGTTACTAAGCAGGAGGTACCTGTGCTCCAAAGCACTACCAAGGACCAGCAGACGTTGCTGGAACTCGGATACCGAGATGGAGGCACCTAGGCCAAAGGCACTGCGGAGAACCAGTTGACGGTACTGGAACCCGGAGGGGCAGCAGAAGGAAAAGAGCCAATGGCACAACCGAGGACCAGCTGACGTTACTGGGACACGGTTACTAAGCAGGAGGTACCTGTGCTCCAAAGCACTACCAAGGACCAGCAGACGTTGCTGGAACTCGGATACCGAGATGGAGGCACCTAGGCCAAAGGCACTGCGGAGAACCAGTTGACGGTACTGGAACCCGGAGGGGCAGCAGAAGGAAAAGAGCCAATGGCACAACCGAGGACCAGCTGACGTTACTGGGACACGGTTACTAAGCAGGAGGTACCTGTGCTCCAAAGCACTACCAAGGACCAGCAGACGTTGCTGGAACTCGGATACCGAGATGGAGGCACCTAGGCCAAAGGCACTGCGGAGAACCAGTTGACGGTACTGGAACCCGGAGGGGCAGCAGAAGGAAAAGAGCCAATGGCACAACCGAGGACCAGCTGACGTTACTGGGACACGGTTACTAAGCAGGAGGTACCTGTGCTCCAAAGCACTACCAAGGACCAGCAGACGTTGCTGGAACTCGGATACCGAGATGGAGGCACCTAGGCCAAAGGCACTGCGGAGAACCAGTTGACGGTACTGGAACCCGGACGGGTAGCAGAAGGTACAAGAGCCAATGCAAGTAACGAGGACCAGCTGACTGTGCTGGAACCCGGAGGGGCAGCAGAAGGAAAAGAGCCAATGGCACAACCGAGGACCAGCTGACGTTACTGAACCCCAGTAACACAGGAGCAAGTGTTGACTGTGCTAACAGCACTTCCGAGCAACAACTGGCGGTGTTGGAGCCCAGGGTCAAGGAGGATGTTTAAATACTAGATCAAGTAATTTCCTTGTTACCTGTCAATTTTAAATGTCTATACTTCAAACAAGAGAAAGATAACCTTTACTACCATAAGATGATGATTTCATTTAAACTAATATCTAGATAAATAAAGAATTGACAAACATAAACACATACATTAACATGTTGAACAGCAATGCAAACCACAAAATAAATTAGTTAAGGAATCTGCTATACGGTTGTACATAAAAGCATACAAGTACATATCTGAATCCATTAATGATGGATAAGTAACAGTATGTACACCATTTTTATTGTATAGACAATGAATGTCTGACTTCAAAACATCATCAGCATTACAAGTTATCTGTGATATTACTAAAAAGTTCCATTTGCTGAATAATGTCACTAAATATTTTATACAAAATTATACAATTTCCATCATGTAATACTCATAATATGTGGCAATAATCATTTTTATTAACAAACATAACCTTTCAAAAGTGCATAGTGCATAGTGAAAATTGCTATTTATGGCTGACTGTGACTGTCGACTTGGAAGCATGACAACAGATAGATAAGGTATATATAGATGAGACTGCATAGCCACAGATGGTGAATTGCGATGTAATACTGTACCTCAATAAAGTGTGCGTCACTACTACATAATTTTTTTTATATAGCTTTATAAACAGGGTACATGGATGTATGCTTGTGCCTTTGTTTTGACGCACAGACTGCCTTCCTGCTGAGACGCATTGGGTAGTGAACAGTTGTGTGCAGTGTTCACTGCAGTCTCTGCGGAATAACCACACTTAGACCTTATAACTTTTCAGAGTTCTTTATCAATCTACCAAGATGAAGAAGGCAGGGAGTAAGGCACGTGGTCGTGGAGTTTCTTCAGGGAGAGGACGTGGGGATTCTGTGGCTGCTGCGGCCCCCAGTGACACAGCATCCACCAGTTTTTCCCCGTGAGCGTTCCTTTATGCGCACTTTTGTAGGAGCTCGGAGTACCCCCCTGCTGCGGGAAGAACAAATTGAAGCCGTTGTTGTTTGGATGTCAGCCAATGCATCGACTTCAATTGCTTCCACCTCCTCTCAGGACCACAGCACTGTTGGGCAACCATCTGTCTCTTCACCGCCTGGCAAATTGCCCAGGCAGTCAGAGAGTTCTGTACAGGAGCCAGCTGAGTGTCTGCTTCTGTTCTCAGAATCTATTGGCTTGCAAACAGGGGCCCAGCCAAGCAGCATTCTGTAATGTGAAGAGGGAGTATGCAGTGATGCGCAACAGCTGTGTCTCTCTGAATCTGAAGAGGCGGGTGAGACAGTGCCGATGGTCAGCACACCGCAGAACGCATCTGATGATGATGAGACCCAGGTGCCAGTTTCTGTTGAGCATGGTGCTGGCCAGACCACCCAACAGCAGGTGTTGGAAGAGGGTAGTGGAGATGATGAGGTCCAAGACCCAACATGGCATGAGGAACAGGAAGGTGGTGGGAGCAGCTCAGAGGAATAATAATAATATTTATTTATATAGCGCCATCATATTCCGCAGCGCTTTACAGTTTAGCCGTTTCAGAACACAAGTCATAAGTAACAACGTTAACAATACAATAATTTAAGCTAAATAAGTCGCCCCTGCTCGTGACAGCTTACAATGTACAATGAGATGGGGGAGATACAAAGTATAGGTGTTTATATACAATGGTGCATTTACAATGATGTTCCAGCCATCTTAAGGGACTGAGGGATGGAGATAGTGAATGGGCTAGAGACACACACACACTTACACAGAATACATAGAATGACTTTGATTAGTGAATGTGATAGGCCGCTCTGAACAAATGTGTTTTGAGGGAGCGCCTGAAACCATGCAAATTGTGGATAGTCCTAATTTCTTGGGGTACAGCATTCCAGAGGATTGGCGTAGAGCAGGAGAAGTCTTGGAGTCGGGAGTGGGAGGTACGTATTAGTGCAGAGTTAGTCGAAATGTCGTTTGCAGAGCGCAGCAGTCGGTTAGGCCGATAGATAGAAATGAGGGAGGAGATGTAGGAGGGGTGCTGCACTGTGGAGAGCTTTGTGGGTGAGAACCAGTACTTTGGTTGAAAGCTGGGAGAGGCCTAGAGAAATGGTTAGTGATAGAAGGAAGATAGAGGAAGACATTGCCCCAACGGTACAAACAGGAGGGAGAGTTAGGCTGCAGACTCGGTTGCCTGTAGCCTCCAGTTTGGCACCTGTTCGAGCAGTTGTCTTCCAAAGTCAAAACGTGCGCTCCCAGGACTTGCACTGCGTGGTCCTTTTTTCACACACTTGCACATGATATTTGCTATGTGAAATGCAAGCTGTGTAATAAAAATTAAAAATAGCTAAAAGTGTCAGTCACCTCAATACCACAAATATGTGGAAACATGTGCGGACAAAGCACGTAGTTGAGTTACAAAGACACACTAGAGATGTAGGCCAACCTACAGCAGCACCTACATCTCAGGTTGTGTTGAAGCCTCTTCATCGAGCTCACACACAGCTGGTTTATGCTTCCTCACAGGATCGCCATGGAAGAACCTCGCCACTGTTGTCCAGAGCAAACTGTTATTCCACACACAGCAGCAAGTTCCCTGTCATCCTCACACTCCCAGGCCACAAAACAGCCATCGGTAAGCCAGGCATGGATAAAAGAACGGCCATACTCCGCAAACCATGCACGAGCACAGGCTTGAATGCTGGCATTGCAAAACTCTGTCCCTTGAAATGCTGTGATTCAGGCTGGTGGAGACAGACAGTTTCCGTAACTGAATATCATGTCAATCCCACAATAAATGTGCCAAGCCGATTTCATTTCAGCAGGCAAGCGTCCCTGGTCTTGCAAAAGCATGTTGAGGAAAAATTAAACATGCGCTACTAAAAGCCCTCAGTAGCAAGGTCCCCTGACCACCGATGCGTGACCAGTACCCATTGTTATGATCTGCTACAACCAGTAAGGAAAGAAGGGAATTCTTGTCCTACAATACAACTAAGCTGAATCCCTACGATGTAACGGGGGAACCTGATCCTGCGACCAGACCCGCTAAAGTCCTCATCTAGTGTGAACGAAGACCTATAAGTTGCGAGGGAGTAATCCCTCAAGATCTAGGGACTGTGAGAAAAGGTGGACACCTCCTAACATAAATTGTAGCATGGATAATTAAACAGAAAAATAAATACTTTGTGATCCTAACATCAAGCAAACTGACAGATTAAGGCACCTAAAGCACCCGGCTAGCTTAACAGTAGATAATACAATGAAGTACAGCAAAGCCAGAAGGGCGGAGCCAGACTAAATAGGGAAAAAAGGTCATGTGACCAGCAAACTGAAACAAAACCTAACAAGAGGGTTCTAACACCCATGGCCAGGGACATTACCTTTCCCTCACTGCCCATTGGGTCAATGTTGTGCAGCCGGGTACTGATCTTGCGAGTGGCGCTGTACGTGCTCTGCCAACTCCAAGGATTGCAGGAATCAAGTCTGTACACATTGATTCCTCCTCCTATTCCAGTTCCTCAGAATCATCGCTGCAGGAGCCGTCACGGTCTACCTCCACATGGACCCGTGAACGTTTACCTGTTGCGACCGATATGAGCACAGCCGTGTCCAAATGTCACAGGCCATCCTGAAATTAATTTCCATGGGAATCTTAGCCACACAGCGCAGGAGCTCTGTAATGCCAATAAAGCAGGAGAGCGACGTGTGGTTTTTGGAAGAGAATCTACAGGCAGGCTTGGTAGTGTGTGACAAGGGCCGAAATCTGGTGTCAGCTCTGGGCCTTGGCAACCTCACTCACATACCATGTCTGTCATATGTGCTCAACTTGGTCGTGCAGAGTTTTTTTTGAGGACTATCCGGATCTTGATGCACGCTGCACAAGGTCCGCCTAGAGTGCGCTCACTTGCGACGTTCCAGCATGGCCAGATCGCTGATTGCAGCTCTGCAACGCAGATTTCACCTTCATGAACATCGCATCATATGTGACGTACCACCAGGGGGAAATTTCCTCGTTACATATGTTGGAGCGGTTGTGTGAGCAGCAGCCAACAGTAATGGAGATCAGCTGCATCAGGCGCAGTCAACTCGCAATTTGCGCCGTTCACACTTCACCACTACTGAGTGGGCCTCTATAATAAGAATAATAATATTATTTATTTATATAGCGCCATAATATTCCGCAGTGCTTTACAGTTTAACAGTTCAAAACACGAGTCATAAGTAACAACGTTAACAATACAATAATTAAAGCAAAATCAGCCGCCCCTGCTGGTGAAAGCTTACAATCTACAATGAGGTGTGGGAGATACAAAGTACAGGTGTTTATATACAATGGTGTTTTTACAATGATGGTCCAGCCATTTTAAGGAAGTGAGGGATGCATGGAGATAGTGAATGGGCTACACACACAGAATTACACATAGAATGACTTTGATTAGTGAATGTGATAGGCCACTGTGAACAAATGTGTTTTGAGGGAGCGCCTGAAACCATCCAAATTGCGGATAGTCCTAATTTCTTGGGGTAGAGCATTCCAGAGGATTGGCGCAGCGCGGGTGAAGTCTTGGAGTTGGGAGTGGGAGGTACGGATTAGTGCAGAGGTTAGTCGAAGGTCGTTTGCAGAGTGCAGCAGTCGGTTAGGCCGATAAATATAAATAAGGGAGGAGATGTAGGGGGGTGCTGCGCTGTGGAGAGCTTTGTTGGTGAGAACCAGTAATTAGAATTGGATCCTATAATGAATGGCAGCCACTGCAGTGTAATGAGTGGCGAATAACTCTATGAAGGATTTTGCCACGTTTGCGTGCGTTTGATGAGTCAACGCGGATGGCGAGTGCAGATTTATGCACTAGTCAGCCTGACTGTCCCCCTTATCTGCCTGCTTCAAAAAACACTGCAAGCACTAAGGCATGAGGTTTTGGAAGAGGTGGAGGATGAGGAGTCACAAATTTTCCCTCACCTTCTGGACAGTCAGCGCAACGTGGTTCCTCACAAAGGGCTGGAGGACTTTCAAAGTACCATGCTGTATCAACAATTGAACCTCCAGAGTCGCTGTCTATATTTTCATAACCATTACAAACTTTTAATGTATTTACAAAGCACATAATGTACATTTTTTGTCTATCCTTTTTGTAATGGTATTGTGTTTCCATAAACTGATGTTACAGAATTATGATACAAAGTTTTTAAATTTTGAGTTTTAAATTTGTAAAAATTTTTATGTATTTGAAGGACTTTGTGAGGAGGATGAGGAGGAGTCAATGGAGGAGGAAGACATCGCTCCAGAGGGAGGTAGACAATGCTCTAGTCAGTATGTAGACCAAGGGTGGGGTGATGCACAGCAGGCGTAGATGACGCCTCTTGCAGGGGACAACGTTTCTTGGCCAGTTGGGAGTCTGCAGCACATGGTTGATTTCATGCTGCAGTGGCTGAGAAACGACCGCCGCATCGAACACATTCACACCACGTCTGATTATTGGGTGTACACCCTCCTAGACCCTCGCTACCGGGACAACTTACAAAGCCTCATCACACCGTTGAACCGGGAGCGTAAATGCGGAAGTACCAAGACACACTGGTGCAATCCATAATGTTCTCCATTCCAGCCGAGAGCACTGCTGCTGCTACTGATTTACAAAGCAGCTCTGTGCGTCGAGGCAGTGGAGACAGCTCTGCAACAAGAGGGAGCACAAGCAGTGCCTCTGCACAGGGCAAGAACAGTATGTTCCAAATGTGTCGAAGTTTTGTGGCAGCGCCACCAATGTCTACACCATCCAGACGGCTCCAGTCAGCAGGAGGCAACATTTCCGTAAGATGGTTACAGACTACATGTCTTGCCTCTCAGTGTACTCTCAGATGGCTCTTCCCCATTCAAGTTTTGTGTCTCTAAGCTGGATACATGGCCAGAGCTTAGCCAGTATGCATTGGAGGTGCTGGCTTGATCTGCTGCCAGTGTATTATCGGAGCGCGTCTTTACTGCTGCAGGTGGTGTACTAACAGACCGTTGCATGCGACTATCCTACGATAATGTAGAACGGCTTACTTTTCTGAAAATGAACTAGGTATGGATCTCGCCTGAATTTGCCTGTCCGGTTTCAGATTAACTAACTGGTTGGCAACGTTTTCCATGTCTCCTGTTATGTTCATCTTTCTACCACCTGAGCTATACTCCCTGGCTACAACACTGCCAGTTGCTGCTCAGAAGTGTCGTGTCCACAGACCAATACACAAGCTATAGTGATAGTGGGGTTCAGTAACGCCTGCTGTTCCCCTGCTGTGTGTCCGGCAAAAATTACTGCTACCTAGCTACACATGTTTAAAAAAACATGACATGTTAAAGGGCTAGTGCTACACATAGATATCAGGCTACACCCTTATTTCTAAGCTGTAAACAAGTGAAACGTCAAATTTAAAACCATTCAATGATTAGTGTTGGTAACAAATCTGTAACTAAATAATTGTGACATATTATGGCAGATATCCACATGTCTAACACAAATGCTAACACAAAAGCATACTTATGCTATAGGTACTGATGGTGAACCTTCTCACTCCATAACTTTGACCAATCCAACTCACATCCTGCCTCAAATGCTGCAATGTTGGAAGTGCATAATGTGGGTTGAACTTTGACAACAGCTGCAGTGCGAAGGTTATCCTTCTGTGTTCTTGGCTTTTAAATAAAAGCATACAAGTAAATATAATAATACATTGTTGATTAAGGACATGATGTACACCTGTAATATTGTGCAAACAATGGATGTAGGACTATTCCTCTTCAACATTACTTATATTGTGTCATTTGAAAAAATACATATTTTAGTTAAAAATTAAAAACCCATGTTCAGTAGCTGTGAAAGGCCCGTTTGTGTACTTCTATATTGTTTGCAACCAATGTATTGTATACGGATGGAAGCGCGTCACACTAATAGATTAGATTTATTTTAAATGGAATGTAGCAGAACCAATTGGAGATAAATGAAAAGGATGAGCCACTGAGACACGCTCAGCAGAGTACAAGCAGCAGTGCTTGAACAAGTAACTGGAGCGTGATCTGCACTCAAAAAAGTAAAAAACACAGACTGAAGTGAACACTGAAACACAACTGTCCACAATCTGTGAAAAGCTCCTTTCTGTACTTCTATAGTGTTTGCAACCAATGTATTGTATACGGATGGAAGCGCGTCACACTAATAGATTAGATTTATTTTAAATGGAATGTAGCAGAACCAATTGGAGATAAATGAAAAGGATGAGCCACTGAGACACGCTCAGCAGAGTACAAGCAGCAGTGCTTGAACAAGTAACTGGAGCGTGATCTGCACTCAAAAAAGTAAAAAACACAGACTGAAGTGAACACTGAAACACAACTGTCCACAATCTGTGAAAAGCTCCTTTCTGTACTTCTATAGTGTTTGCAACCAATGTATTGTATACGGATGGAAGCACGTCACACTAATAGATTTGATTTTTTTCTAATATAATGGAGCTGCACCAATTCCACTAAATAAAAAAAAAAAAAAAAAAAAAAAGTGACACGTGCAGATGCCTACAAACAGCGGTGGATGCAGAGCAAACTGCAGCGTCACCTGCACTGTCACACACACACCTTGCACAGAGCTGTTAAAACAACACTGGCAAAATGAAGCTTTACACAGCGGTTGGTAAACTAGCCTGCCTCAAGCACAGTAGTACACAAAATCGCAATATCTAACTGTCCCTCAGAGTCACACAGCAGCGTTCTGTCCCTAACTGAGTTCACAGCACAGTGACGCTAAAATGGCTGCGGTGCCTTTTATAGTGCATTCTGACATCATTTCAGCAGCCAATCACAGCCATGCCATTAGTTAAGATGACCGCATCATTACAGGATGTGCCCCACTTCGTAGGATTCCTCATTGGCTGACTAACATCACATTGCCTCTCAAAGAATTATGGAACTTCCGATTCCGGTATACGATATTGAAAAAGTATCGGAATTAAGTATCGGAATTCCGATAACGCGAATATCGGCCGATACCCGATACTTGCGGTATCGAATGCTCAACACTAGTAGTGACCTTTCTTTACCACCAGGTTTACAAAGCCACACATTCGCTCATACCAGTCAGCAAGGTACTTAGGTGAAATATACACCTCATTCACCACATATTCCTTCACTGTCTCACAGTATATTATTAAAAGCATAAATTCTGTGGAAATTCTGATATTTCCTGTAGATGTAACCCCATAACTAATGCTGTCTCTACAGGTCATGTATTGCTTCTTTTGACCTCTACTGTACGTGGTATAGTACATTTGAAGTAGAAGTCATTCTTTCTGTAGTAAGGAGAATCTTGACTAAAAAACTTAACTACACTCCTTCAGCTATTGCAACGAGCAGGGAAATTGGGACACGCATAATAGAAGATAAATGAGTGCAGCGCTGAGACACATCTACTGCATAGACTACACTTCAAAATTAAGGTATACTGTATTTGTATTCTTTACAACTTTACATTATGTGTAATAAAATATATTTACAAGAAATGACCAACCCCTTCATGCCTAATTTAGAGGAATGTACTTTAGCCATGTACACAATAGAACCCTAGTGTTCGTGGCTTTTGGATATTACAAATATCACTTCCAAACAGAAAGACTAGTGTGTACAGGTGTAGAGTAGCCATTTCCATATACAACTAACAAATAAAGTAGCACTCTGTACAGTATAGCATGCAAACATGAAATATGAATTGCATTACTGCTGTTGAAGATTGTCTCTTCAGAGAGGAAGATGACTAGATTACTGCTCCAGAAAATAGGAAAAATTGAGAATGCTTAGTCCATAAATTGGCCAATTCATGTGTATCCAGCAGCAACGATAAGGCGATTCTCTCTGCTGTGACCTATCTTAACCCCTTACTTCCATCCGACGTACTATCCTGTCCATGGTACCTGGCCCGTATGACCATGGACGGGATAGTACGTCCCAGCGATCGGACGAGCTCCCGGGGGAGCGCAGCCGATCGCGGCCGGTGTCAGCTGATTATCACAGCTGACACCCGGCACTATGTGTCAGGAGCAGTCACGGACCGCTCCCGACACATTAACCCCTGGCACACCGCGATCAAACATGATTGCGGTGTACTGGGGGCACAGGGGAGGATCGCGCAGGGTGGGGGCTCCCTGCGCGCTCCCCTGAGACCCTCAGAGCAGCGCGATGTGTCGCGCTGTTCCGAGGTCCGTCCTCCCTCCAGGTCCCCGGATCCAAGATGGCGCCGGGGTCCTGCAGGGAGGCGGCTTCCTCAGTGCCTGCTGAGAGCAGGCGCAGAGGAAGCCTGCAGCGATGCCAGAGCGATCGCTGGTGTGACAGAGTGCTGTGCACTCTGTCACACCAGCGATCTGCTAAAATACTGTGATGTCCCACCCTGGGACAAAGTAAAAAATTAAAAAAATAAAAATAAAAATTGTTTAAAAAAATCATAAAAAAAAAAAAATATTCCCCAATAAATTCATTTTTTCCTGTAAATAAAAAAACAAAAACAATAAAAGTACACATATTTGGTATTGCCGCGTCCATAACGACCCCCCTATAAAATTGTCCCACTAGTTAACCCCTTTAGTGAACCTCTTAAAAAAAAATAAAAAAAAACAAAGCAAAAAATCAATGCTTTATCATCATACCGCTGAACAAAAAGTGGAATAACACGCGATCAAAAAGACGGATATAAATAAACATGGTACCGCTGAAAACGTAATCTTGTCCCGCAAAAAACGAGCTGCCATACAGCATTATCAACGAAAAAATAAAAAAGTTATAGCTCGCAGAATAAAGCGATGCAAAAATAATAATTTTTTATATAAAATTGGTTTTATTCTATAAAAGCGCCAAAACATAAAAAAAATATAAATGAGGTATCGCTATAATCATACTGACCCGAAGAATAAAACTGCTTTATCAATTTTACCACACGCGGAACGGTATAAACGCCTCCCCAAAAGAAATTCATGAATTGCTGATTTTTGTTCATTCTAACCTCCCAAAAATCGAAATAAAAAGCGATCAAAAAATGTCACGTGCTCAAAAATGGTACCAATAAAAACGGCACCTCGTCCCGCAAAAAATAAGACCTCACATGACTCTGTGGGCCAAAATATGCAAAAATTATAGCTCTCAAAATGTGATGATGCAAAAACTATTTTTTGCAATAAAAAGCGTCTTTTAGCGTGACAGCTGCCAATCATAAAAACCCGCTATAAATAGTAAATCAAACCCCCCTTTATCACCCCCTTAGTTAGGGAAAAATAATAAAATTAAAAAAAAGTATTTATTTCCATTTTCCCATTAGGGTTAGGGTTGCGGCTAAAGTTAGGGTTAGGGTTGGCGCTAAAGTTAGGATTAGGATTAGGGTTGGGATTAGGGTTATGGGTGTGTTAGGGCTAGGTTGTGTGGTTAGGGTTGGGACTAGGGTTAGGGGTGTGTTGGGGTTAGGGTTGGAGTTAGAATTGGGGGGTTTCCGCTGTTTAGGCACATCAAGGGCTCTCCAAATGTGACATGGCGTCTGATCTCAATTCCAGCCAATTCTGCATTAAAAAAGTCAAACGGTGCTCCTTCACTTCTGAGCTCTGCCATGCGCCCAAACAGTAGTTTACCCCCACAAATGGGTATCAGTGTACTCTGGACCCCAAGAGTTATTGTGTAATTTGTCCTATTTCTTCTGTTACCCTTGGGAAAATAAAAAACTGGGGATAAAAATATCATTTTTTTAAAAAAAAAAATTATTTTTTGTTTTTATGACTGTACGTTATAAACTTCTGTGAAGCACTTGGGGCTTCATAGCGCTCACCACACATCTAGATAAGTTCCTTGTGGGTCTATTTTCCAAAATGGGGTCATTTTGGGGGGTTTCCACTGTTTAGGCGCATCAGGGGCTCTCCAAATGCGACATGACGCCCCCAGACCATTCCATCAAAGTCTGCAATCCAAAACGTCACTACTTCCATTCCGATCCCCGACGTGCACCCATACAGTAGTTTACTCCCACATATTGGGTATCAGCGTACTCAGGACAAATTGGACAACAACTTTGGGTCCAATTTCTCCTGTTACCCTTGTGAAAATAAAATATTGGGGATGAAAAAAATCATTTTTGTAAAAAAAAAAAAAAGATTTTTATTTTACAGCTGTACGTTATAAACTTCTGTGAAGCACTTCGGGGTTCAAAGTGCTCACCACACATCTAGATAAGTTCCTTGAGTGGTCTAGTTTCCAAAATGGTGTCATTTGTTGGGGTTTCCAGTGTTTAGGCAGATCAGGAGCTCTCCAAACACGACATGGCATCCAGCCAATTCTGTGTTGAAAAAGTCGAACGGAGCTCCTTCCCTTCCAAACTCTGCCATGCACCTAAACAGTGGTTTACCCCCACATATGGGGTATCAGCGTACTCAGGACAAATTGCACAATAACTTTTGGAGTCTTGTTACCCTTGGGAAAATAAAAATTGGGGTGAAAAGATCATTTTTGTGGAAAAAATATGATTTTTTAATTTTACGGCTCTACGTTATAAACTTGTGTGAAGTACTTTGGGGTTCAAATTGCTCACCAAAGATCTAGATAAGTTCCTTAGGGGTCTAGTTTCCCAAATGGGGTCACTTGTGGGGGGTTTCCACTGTTTAGGCACATCAGGGGCTCTCCAAATGCAACATGGCGTCCAATCTCAATTCCAGCCAATTTTGTTTGGAAAAAGTCAAATGGTGCTCCTTCCATTCCGAGCTCTGCCGTGCGCCAAAACAGTGGTTCCCCCCCACATATGGGGTATCAGCGTACTCAGGACAAATAGGACATCAACTTTTGTGGTCCAATTTCTCCTGTTACTCTTGGGAAAATAAAAAATTAGTGACTAAAAGATAATTTTTGTGGGAAAAAAATAGGATTTTTTATTTTCATGCTCGGGCATTATAAACTTGTGTGAAGCACTTGGGGGTTCAAAGTGCTCACCAAAGATCTAGATAAGCTCCTTAGGGGGTCTAGTTTCCAAAATGGGGTCACTTGTGGGGGGCTTCCACTGTTTAGGCACATCTGAGGCACTGCAAATGGAACATGACCCCCATCAACGTCTGCATTCCAAAACGTTACTACTTCCTTTCCAAGCCTTGTTGTGCGCCCAAACAGTTTCCCCCCCCATATATGGGTATCATCGTACTCAGGACAAATTGGACAACAACTTTTGGGGTCCAATTTTCTTGGGAAAAATCAAAAATTTGGGACTAAAAAATCATTTTTGTGGAAAATTGTTTTTTTTTTATTTTTCAGACCCAGGCATTATAAACTTTTGTGAAACACTTGGGGTTCAATGTGCTCACAACAGATCTAGATAAGTTCCTTAGGGGTCTAGTTTCCAAAATGGTGTCACTTGTGGGGAGTTTCCACTGTTTAAGCACATCAGGGGCTCTCCAAACACGACATAGCGTCCAATCTCAATTCCAGCCAATTTTAGTTTGAAAAAGTAAAACGGTGCTCCTTCCCTTACGAGCTCTGCCGTGTGCCCAAACAGTGGTTTTCCTCCACATATTGGCTATTGGCGTACTCAGGAGAAATTGCACAACAACTTTATCTGTCCATTTGCTTCTTTTACCCTTGTGAAAATAAAAAAAAAGTTTGTAATAGATCATTTTGTGGCTAAAAAGTTAAATATTCATTTTTTCCTTCCACGTTGCTTCAGCTCCTGTGAAGCACGTTGCTTCAGCTCCTGTGAAGCACCTGAAGGGTTAATAAACTTCTTGAATGTGGTTTTGAGTACCTTGAGGTGTGCAGTTTTTAGAATGGTGTCACTTTTGGGTATTTTCTGCTATATAGACCCCTCAAATTGACTTCAAATATGAGGTGGTCCCTAAAAAAAATGGTTTGTAAATTTAGTTGTAAAAATGAGAAATCGCTGGTCAACTTTTAACCCTTATAATTTCCTAAGAAAAAAAAATTTGGTTCCAAAATTGTGCTGATGAAAAGTAGACATGTGGGAAATGTTATTTCTTAACTATTTTGTGTGACATATTTCTCTGTTTTAAGAGAATAAAAATTCAAAGTTTGAAAATTGCTACATTTTCAAAATTTTCGCCATATTTGCGTTTTTTTCAAAAATAAACGCAAGTTATATGGAAGAAATTTTACCACTAACGTGAAGTACAATATGTCACGAGAAAATAATCTCAGAATCGCGAAGATCCGTTGAAGCGTTCCAGAGTTATAACCTCATAAAGAGACAGTGGTCAGAATTGTAAAAATTGGCCCTGTCATTAACGTGCAAACCACCCTTGGGGTTAAGGGGTTAATGTGAATCCTCTCCTAGACGGAAGTAAGTCTACAATTACATGGAAGGTAGGATCCTGCTGTATTTAAAACCACCAAGAAATATATGAAATATGAATTGCATTATTGCTTTGGAAAATATGAAAAATTGAGAATTCTTTGCGCATCAATTTATTACATCTGCCAGCTCCCTATTCCATCATTGGGTCTGTGCGTCTAAGAGCACAGCAGGTGCAATGACATCACTACGTTGTGCCAGCAGTGTGACAATACGCTGCGCAGACCGGATCTGCAAGGAAGCAGGGTTAGGTGTGAAGATTGTTAATACATAACTCTGCGGTGGAAGAGAGGTGTAGGACATAATACTGTAGTGGAGCTGTGTGGGGATTTCATTCTTCATGGAAGCTGTGTAGGGACATAATACTGTGTAAGGGGGCTGTGTGGAATATAATACTGTCTAAGAAGGGTATTTGGGACATGATACTGTGCAAGGGGACTCTCTAGGGACATAATTTTAAATGGGAGGCTGTGCGTAAACATAATAATGTATAAGGGGGCAGTGTGGGGATATTATTTGGCATGGAGTAGTGTGTGGGGAATAATACTGTGGAGTGAGGCTTTGTGAGGATTTCGTACTGTTTAGGGGGTTGTGTGGGGACTTCATACAGTTTGAGGGGCTCTGTGGTAACATCATTCTATGTGGAGACATCAAATAGTGTGTAAGGACTGTGGGGCCTCAAATTGTATTGGGAGCTGTTAACCAAAATACAAGGGCTGAATAAAAGAAGCAGTGTGGTTTACTGCTTTATATAACCTTTACTTAAAGCAGTAAACTATATGGTTTTGGTTAGCTGCTACAGGCAAGAAAACATGTTACAATAAGCCCTATCATAACATGAATTAACAGTAGCAGCTAATCAACAGACTTTATTCTGTTCAATATTAAGTGATAACAATTACCATAGTATAAAACAATAATAATAATCAGAGTTAAGATCGGCCACTTGGTTTGGCCCTCCATAACAGTCACAGTATCTCATGTAGCCCCTTGGGAAAATTAATTGCCCACCCCTGTTCTGTAATATGGACTCTGTACTTGTGTACAATGTGTCCATAGAGAACCAATGAGGCCTAACACTTTGTACCACCTGTCACTTTTAACTTTATAAACACTCAATATCAGTTCAATACTAATCTTTTCGAGTGCAGAAAGATCTATTTTACAGTTCCCACTGTGGACAACACTGATTCGCTGAGTCTGCATTTAAATGTCTGCATTGTATTTATAACAATAAAATGTCCCTATAAAATGAGACAGATGTTGAACACATCCTAATTTGTTTCAAATGTATTTGTGTTCAACATGTTAAAGTTGGCAGAGGGTCACGACGCGTTCTCCGCTATAAGTCTTGTGGCTTACTTGTAAAATTAATGGTTCGATGGTGAAGTGCAGCATATTTTGGACATGAATTCTAGAAGTGAAGAACATTAATGAGACAATCACAATACACTTTTCATAGTTGAAAATGTTCATGTTAACTTGTGCATAATGAAGTTTCTGAAAAAAGTTGTCCGGGCAATGGAAGAATTCTGCGCTTACTGGATAATGACATCCACAATCAGATACAATATGCTGGTTTATTGCCACACCGACTCCTTCTTCAGGACAACCATACATATCGGTTGTGTCACACATAAGCCTGCAAGGTGAATGCATTTATTTTTTCTTTCCTTTTGTAAACTTGGATAAGACCCTATTGCGCTTTTATATTTTATTCAATAATAATTAAGTTTCCAATCCTCTTAGTGGTGCAAAAAGTTTTAATAAAGACAATAAATGATTATTTGAAATAAAATATCCATATGTTAATAGTATTTTGCACATTAAAAGCAACGATAAATAACCTAATTTAAAGCAAGAAAAGATATAAAATGCAGGAGTATAAACCAGGAGGTTCAACTACTTCATTTTTTGAACAGTAATTAGTAGAGATGAGCGACTTTGCCTTTTTTAGGGTCAAGTCGTGTTTCATGAAACCCGACTTTTTCAAAAGTTGAGTCGAATGAAATCGGCCGACTATCGGGAAAAGTAGAAGGTCCGACTGAAACACGAAACCCAATGCAAGTCAATGGGGAAGCAAAGTCGGCAGGGAGTGGAGGACAGTAAACACACCTACAGTGCCCTGTTGTGAACACGTTGGAGGCGACTTCGGAGCTGGGGCTCCCTCCAGTGGTTGCTGAGGGTAATGAACCAATTGCTGAATGGCTTTCAGCTGGGTCCGAATGGTCTGATATAAGTGACCTGAACTCCCATCAGCCTTGCCGGTAATCTATTATTCTTCCAGGTCTTGGTTGGAGCTCAGCTTGCATTCCTGCTTCCATTCAGATAAGTTACTTGCTGTATTTTTTTTCCTCTGGTTGGATTTTCCTTCCTGGTTTGCTGCCTAGCAGTGGACTTCAGCCTGGTCCCCTTTTGGGACCTGGCGCTGCATTTGTGCTCAGTTTGTGTTTGCACTTTTGCTCTGTTCCTGTGTCACTTTTTATTTGCTGTATTGCTGTGTGTTACACCAGAGATCTGATTTAGGTGGTAGAGATCGTGTGATCTCAGGTTTTTTTTGTTAATCAGAAGTGTTGGTATTTTTGTCAGGGTTTTTTTGGGTTGCAGTCAGAATTCTTTCCTATACTTTTCTATCTAGACAGTATTGGGCCCCAGCGTTTGCTCATTCTATTTTCTCTCTGTGTTTGTATTTTCTTCTTGTCTAACCGCCATTACATGTTTGGGGGCTTCCTATTTCTTTGGGGGTTCTGCTACGGGGCAGATAGCTTTCATCTTTCTGTCTTTAGGTGTAGCTATCTCTCCAGCTGTGACGAGGCGTCTAGGATCACCGTAGGTACGCTCCACGGCTACTTCTAGTGTTGCGGTTAGTTTAGGGTTCTGAAATCCAGTAGTTTCCAGCCTCTCTGGTGTATTGCTACTTTGACTATTTTTGCTATTTCTTCTCAGCTACCGAAACATAACAGTATTACCGGCCACACTGAAAATTATATGGTACTCAACAGAAGGGAAAAAAAGTAAAAAAGGAATAAAAAAGGGAGTTGTCGGAAATTTTTTTTTCTGTTTGTTGCATTTTTTCCCTCTTTTTCTCTGGGTGTTGAGGAGGAATTTTTCTTTGTCCTCAATGGAGTTTACACAGTTGTCTGGCCGTGTGGAGCGGCTTGCCGCTGAGGTTCAAAAGATTACTGCCTATCTTGCTGGGTTGCCTGTTGTGGAACCTAGGATCCCCATACCAGATTTATTTTTGGGGGATCGGTCTAAATTTCTGAATTTCAAAAATAACTGTAAGTTGTTTTTTGCCTTGAAGCCTAAGTCCTCAGGGAACGCAGCACAGCAGGTTCAAATTGTCATCTCTCTGCGACCCTCAGGATTGGGCTTTTTCCCTGACACATGGGGATCCTGTTTTGAATGATGTTGATGTATTTTTTTAGGCTCTGGGGTTATTGTATGATGAACCTAATGTCACTGATCAAGCTGAAAAGACCTTGTTGGCATTAAATCAGGATTGTGAAGACGCTGAGCTGTACTGTCAGAAATTCCGAAAGTGGGCAGTCCTGGCCAAATGGAATGATGATGCTTTGACAGCCCTTTTTCGTAAGGGTCTGTCAGAAAATGTAAATGTAATGTATGTAGTACAGTTCATATAGCGTCTTGTGCTTGGGTGCGATGAAAATACATGAGACACAGGTTTGATATAAAAAGTCTTGTATTACTTCATACAAGTTGGCAAAAATAGTCACACAGTTTGCAGACACAGAAGCAGGAGACACAGCAGGCCAGAGTAATCTAAGCTCAGCAATCACTCTCCACAACAGGTTCAGGATCTTCTTCTCTGTTACCGTAAGTCCATGCAAACGTGGCTCTTTCAAAGAGCAGGGTTCAGAGTCCACAAGTGCTTCAGAGTTCCTCAGTAGGAATAGCTGGAGTACAAGGTCCAAGGCTTTAAGAGTCAGGTCACAGGTTCACTGCAGGCTAGATTCTGAAGCACTGATTGCTCAGCTGTGGCTGCTTAAGAAGCAAAAGGAGAGAATCAGGGAGGGAACATGCAAGCTGGAAACTCCATTTTGACTGAGGGCAAGATAGCTGCAGCAAGACAGAAAGTAAAATGGCTGACGAACAAACTGAGTTTCAGGAACATGTACACAGAACCTTACATTACTCCCCCCTTAGGGACAACCTCCGGATGACCTCAGGCCAGGCTTGTGTGGGTACCTCTGATGAAACTGACGGAGCAAGCGAGGAGCATTAACGTTATTGACTGGTTCCCATGAGTTGTCCTCCACTGGGTAGCCCTGCCATTTAATCAGATATTGTAACTGATTTCTATACAACCTGGAATCTAAAATCCTTTCCACCACAAATTCTTCCTGACCATCGACTAGCACTGGGTCAGGGCAAGGAGAAGAACGTCCAGGAAACGTATTGGGTGTCGCAGCCTTTAGTAGGGATACATGAAAGACAGGGTGAATTCTCATAGTTCTGGGCAGTTGAAGACGACAAGCAACGGCACTTATAATTTTACTGATTTTATAGGGTCCAATGTACTTATGTCCCAACTTAGACGATGGAATCCTTAACTTAAGATTTCTGGTTGACAGCCAGACCAAGTCTCCTACCTTGAAAGCTGGTGCAGGTTTACGAAATTTATCTGCTGCTTTCTTGTACCTTTCCTGAGCCGATTCCAGATTCTCCTTTAGAAGATCCATATTCTTCTGTAAAGACGTGATTCTTTCAGCCACTGCTGGTAAAGGCGTTTCTATGGGAAATCGTTGTAGAATGTTAGGATGATAACCTAGATTAGAGTAAAAAGGAGACTGCTTAGTGGAGGCACTCTGAGAGTTGTTATACGAGAACTCAGCTAATGGAAGTAGATCCACCCAATCATCCTGTAGGTGGCAGATAAAGCAGCGGAGATACTGCTCCAGGGTTTGATTGGTTCGTTCGGTCTGTCCATTAGTCTGGGATGAAAAGCAGAAGAAAGGTTTACTTTAATGTCCAATGCTGCACAGAAATTTTGCCAAAACCTAGAAGTGAATTGCACCCCTCGATCCGAAATAACCTCATCCGGTACTCCATGTAAGCGAAACACATCTTTAATCATCAAATCTAATGTCAGTTTTGCAGTGGGTAAGCCGACACAAGGGATAAAATGAGCTGCCTTTGTTAGACGGTCAACCACCACTAGAATGGTGTTCTTCCCTTGAGAGGTTGGTAACTCCACAATGAAGTCCATAGAAATGGATCCCCACGGGTGGGACGGGGTGGGGAAAAGGCTGTAACAGACCAGTTGGTGAGGAGCGAGGTGTTTTGCATCTTGCACAGACTTCACATGAAGTGACATAGTTTAAAACATCCTTCCTGCAAGTGGGCCACCAAAAGAAACGAGAGAGAAATTCCTGTGTCTTTAGAATTCCTCTATGCCCAGCTATCTTGGAATCGTGAATGAGTTGCAATACTCTCAATCTGACTGTTTCAGGAATATACAGGCGTTGTCCCTGAATCCACACACCATTCTTAAAGACAAGACTTACGTCCCTTGGGGGTTGTGCCAAAAAGGAATCCGCATGGTATGCTTCCTTGATGTCCTTAAGTAGGTCTTGATTATGAATTACTCCTAGGAATCTAGAGTCAGGAAGAATAGTCTTAGGAGGAGTAATTGGACGTGTCTCTGCTGAGTAAATCCTAGAGAGTGCATCAGCCTTTCCATTGCGCGATCCTGGTCTATAAGAAATGATAAAATTAAATTGGTTTAAGAAAAGATTCCAGCGAGCCTGGCGAGGAGTCAGGCACTTAGCCGACCTGATAAACTCAAGGTTACGATGGTCTGTCAGGACGACTATTTGCTGTGCAGCTCCCTGAAGAAGGTGTCTCCATTCTTTGAAGGCGGCAATAATGGCCAACAACTCTCTATTGCCCACATCGTAGTTCCTTTCAGCCGAAGACAACTGCTGGGAAAAGAAGGCACAGGGATGCAAGACATTCTTCTCACCTGTTCTCTGAGAGAGTATAGCTCCAACGGCACAGTCTGAAGCATCCACCTCTATTATGAAGGCAAGCTCGGGGTTGGGATGTACTAGGATAGGTGCAGTGGTAAATTTATCTTTTAGACAGGAAAATGCTTCCTGGGCTTGGGGAGTCCAGAGAGAACCTAGACTCTTTCCGGGTAAGTTGGGTGATAGGTGACAGTACCTCAGAGAAATTTCTAATGAAACGTCTATAGAAGTTGGCAAACCCGATGAAGCGCTGTACCTCCTTCACATTTCTAGGACTTGGCCAATCCTTGAGGGCTTGGGTTTTGCTTCCATCCATACTAATTCCTTGTGTAGACAGTACATACCCCAGAAATTGAATTTCGGTCCTATGGAATTCACACTTTTCAAGTTTGATGTAAAGATGATTTTGTCTTAGACGTTCCAAGACCATTCTCACATGTCCATGATGTTCCTCTGTGGAGTTAGAAAAAATTAGAATATCATCCAAATAAATTACCACGAATGTATCTAGGAGATCCCTGAAGATGTCATTCACCAAGTGTTGGAAAGTGGCTGGGCGGTACTCAGACCAAAAGGCATAACTAGATATTCAAATGTCCATAGCGTGACCTGAATGCAGTCTTCCATTCATCCCCAGGTCTAATACGGACTAAGTTATAGGCCCCACGAAGATCTAGTTTAGAGAAAATTTTGGCATGTCGCACTCTCTCCAATAACTCAGGGATTAAAGGCAATGGATAACGGTTTCTAATAGTAACCTTATTGAGTTCCCTATAGTCTACGCATGGTCTCAGAGATCCATCTTTCTTCTTTACAAAGAAGATGGGTGCACCTGCAGGAGATGAAGAGGGGCGTATGAAGCCCTTGGCTAGATTTTCGTCTATGTAATCCTTTAAAGCCTTTAGCTCGGGCCCCGCCAGGGGTAGATCTTACCAAAAGGTATCTCTGCTCCAGGCAATAATTCAATTGGACAATCATATGGACGGTGAGGAGGAAGCTGGTCAGCGTTCTTCTTGTCACATAAATCCACATAGTCCTGGTATACAGCTGGTAGTTCAGGGACTGACATGGTTCCTTTAGGAACAGAGCAAGCTGAAACTTTTGGACTCATCTGTTTCTCTGGAAAGTGTAATCCCTTGGTCTCCCAGTTAATGGTAGGATTCTGAGCCTGCAGCCATGGGAGCCCTAGAATAATGGGAAAGTGGGGAGAAGAGATAAGCATAAAGGACAGTTTCTCTTGATGATCTTTACCCATAAGAACCCTCAAAGGCTCTGTTTCCTGATCCACTGGTCCAGAGGTCAGCAGGGAGCCATCCACAGTTTCCATCTGTACTGGAGTAGCCTTCTTCACTGAACGTATCCCCTGTTTCAGAGCAAAAGAGACATCCATAAAATTTCCACTTGCCCCTGAGTCGATCATAGCAGAGCTAGACACCCAAGCTGAGTCAACCCAGAGTTTGATGGAAAGAAAGCAATGAGAATTGTTTTTCTTACAACTCAGCTGGGACACCGCTGAGGAAACTTGAAAAATGGCAGCGTTTACACAGTCAACGTCCTCAGAGGTAACGGAGTTTAAGTCCGAGAAATCAAGATCTGTTGCTGCAGATCTCTCTGGAGCCTGAGGCTCGGACCTGACAGATCCCCTCTCACAACACTCACAATGAATGAGTGCTGCAGTAGTCTTACGAGAACGCTGGGGCAGTTTATAATGAAGTGCCCTGACTTACCACAATAGAAACATAGATTCTCCTTAAAACGATGTTCATTGCGTGCATCACTAACCCGTCGTTGTAAAGAGTCTACCTGCATGGGTTCAAGTTCAGGTTCCCGTGTAATCCTACTCAAAGGTTCCTTAGCTGGAGAGGAAGGTAGGAAAAGGTTAGTGCGATTGCTTTCGAACCATCTCTCTTGCCTGCGTTCAGTCAGACGAGTATCAATACGGATGCAGTAGTTAATAAAGTCACCTAACGCAGTGGGAGGGTCGGCACGAGCAAGTCCATCCTTAATCAGTGGAGATAACCCCTTTCGAAAAATAGATTTTTTGGCGGAACTGTCCCAGGTGGTATCAAGGGCCCATCTCCTGAAATCCAAGGCATATTCAGCTACCGAGTGCTTACCTTGGCGCAAAGCTAACATGGCTGCTTCAGCTGTTGCACCTCGATTTTGGTCATCAAACAGCTGCCCCATGGCTGAAATAAAAGCATCAAGGTGATTCAAACAATCATCCTCAGTCTCAATCAGAGGTTTGCCCACATCAAAGCCTTGTTGGTATGCAACATAATTATAGTAAGCACCTTAGATCGTTCAGTGGGAAATTGTGAAGCATGTGCAGAAAAAAAAGATTGCATTGATTAATAAATCCCCTGAATTTCTCACGTTCACCGCCAAAACGAAAAGGGGCAACTTGGGAATCCCAGAACTCGGGGCTATGGCAGGAGCCTGGACTCGCTCTTCTAGAACCTCAATCCTGGCTCGCAAATCCTGGGCAGTCTGTCCAAACACTTGCAAATTGTGATTAGTGAGGTCCTGTAGGCTTGAAAAACGGGTCTTTATATTCTGCAAATCTGCAAGGATATTATCAGTCACTCCGCAAAGTTCCTTTATGCGGGCCTCCATTTTCCAGATCTTTTAAGACAGGAGTACTGGAAGAAGAGGAGAGGAGGAAAAAAAAAAAAACAATAGTGTTTACCTGTGGTAACACTGCAGAGAGAAATAAAAATTAAGGGAACTGCTCACCTGGAATGGTTGTGAGAAGTCACAACCACTATCATCACAGAAAGTTCACCCGGACATCTGATATCCACAGTTACAGCAGACAAAAAAGAGAAAAGAAAAAAAAACAAAAAACAATAGTGTTTACCTGTGGTAACACTGCAGAAAAAAAAACACTTAAGGGAATTGCTCACCTGGAATGGTTGTGAGAAGTCACAACCACTGTCATCACAGAAAGTACAACCGGACATCCGATATCCACAGTTACAGCAGACACAGCCTTTCCAGACCCAGCAGACACTAACGTTTTGGCTTCAGAATCTTGTAATGTATGTAGTACAGTTCATATAGCGTCTTGTGCTTGGGTGCGATGAAAATACATGAGACACAGGTTTGATATAAAAAGTCTTGTATTACTTCATACAAGTTGGCAAAAATAGTCACACAGTTTGCAGACACAGAAGCAGGAGACACAGCAGGCCAGAGTAATCTAAGCTCAGCAATCACTCTCCACAACAGGTTCAGGATCTTCTTCTCTGTTACCGTAAGTCCATGCAAACGTGGCTCTTTCAAAGAGCAGGGTTCAGAGTCCACAAGTGCTTCAGAGTTCCTCAGTAGGAATAGCTGGAGTACAAGGTCCAAGGCTTTAAGAGTCAGGTCACAGGTTCACTGCAGGCTAGATTCTGAAGCACTGATTGCTCAGCTGTGGCTGCTTAAGAAGCAAAAGGAGAGAATCAGGGCAGGAATATGCAAGCTGGAAACTCCATTTTGACTGAGGGCAAGATAGCTGCAGCAAGACAGAAAGTAAAATGGCTGACGAACAAACTGAGTTTCAGGAACATGTACACAGAACCTTACAGTAAAGGACGTTATGGTGGGATTCCCTGTTCCCTCTGGTCTCAATGATTCTATGTCTTTGGCTATTCAAATTGACAGACGTTTGCGTGAGCGCAGAGGTATGCGTGAGATAGTGCTGCCTTGTGAGCCAGCTCCTGAGTCCATGCAGTGTGATGGAGTGACTTCTGGGGCTCAGCGTCATGAGTTTTGAAAGCGCAATGGGTTATGTTTCTACTGTGGTGACGCTTCTCATGCTATTTCCGTCTGCCCTAAGCGGGGAAGACGTTTTGCGCGCTCAGTTGTCTTGGGTAGTGTTCAGACTAAATTTCTGTTGACTGTTACCCTGATTTGCTCCCTGTCCACATTTTTGGCTCAGGCTTTTGTTGATTCAGGAGCAGCTATTAACCTGATGGATTTTGACTTTGCCAAACGTTGTGGGTTTCCCATGATACCCCTGCGGAAGTCTATTCCTTTGTTGGACATTGATTCTACCCCTTTGGCGAAGGATAAACCCCAGTTTTCTACACAGGTGATAATGAGGGTTGAACCAGATCATCAGGAGAGTTGCAAATTTCTGGTGTTGCATAATCTGCATGACATTATTGTACTGGGTTTCCCTTGGTTACAGTCTCATAATCCTGTTTTGGATTGGGAATCTGTGTCTGTGACCAGTTGGGGCTGTCAATGTGTTAATACTGACACTCCTGTATTTTCTGCCTCTCCCCAGTCTCAGGATGTCCCTGACTTTTTGACTGATTTTTCTGATGTGTTTAGTGAGAGTAAGTCTGCATCCTTACCTCCTCACAGGAGCTATGATTGCGCTATTGAGTTAAATTTCCTAAAGGTCACCTTTTTAATTTATCTGTACCTGAACACGATGCTATGCGATCTTATGTCAAGGAGTCTCTGGAAAAGGGTCATATCAGACCATCCTCTTCACCCTTGGGCGCCGGTTTTTTCTTTGTGGCCAAAAAGGATGGTTCATTGAGGCCGTGTATTGACTATCACCTCCTGAATAAAATCACTGTTAAATATCAATATCCGTTACCCTTGATTTCTGACCTATTTTCCAGAGTGAAAAGTGCTAGTTGGTTTACCAAGCTTGACCTCAGGGGGGCGTATAACCTTATTCGCATTAAGCACAGGGATGAATGGAAGACGGCGTTTAATACCCCAGAGGGGCATTTTGAGTACCTAGTGATGCCTTTTGGGCTTACTAATGCCCCTTCCGTCCTCCAATCCTTTATGAATGATATTTTCAGGGATTTTGTGGAGAAATTTCTGATCGTTTATTTGGATGATATTTTGATTTTTTCCAACGACTGGGACTCTCATGTGAAACATGTTCGGACTGTGTTCCAGATTTTGAGAGAGAATGCACTGTATGTGAAGGGATCAAAGTGTCTTTTTGGCGTACAGAACATTTCATTTCTGGGATTCATTTTGTCTCTGTCTGTTATTGAAATGGACCCGGTCAAGGTTCAGGCCATCTGTGATTGGGTTCAACCTACTACATTGAAGGCTCTTCAGAGATTTTTGGGTTTTGCCAATTTTTATCGCAAATTTATTGGTAATTTCTCCGGTATAGTTAAACCATTGACTGATTTGACCAAAAAGGGTTCTGATGTGGTGAATTGGCCTCCTGAGGCAGTTTCTGCGTTTCAGGAACTTAAGCAGAGATTTATTTCTGCTCCTGATCTACGGCAGCCTGATGTTTCTCTACCGCTTCAGGTGGAGGTTGATGCTTCTAAGATTGGGGCAGGTGCCGTTTTGTCCCAAAGGGATCCGGAGACCTCTAAGAGTAACCCTTGTGCCTTCTTCTGTCAAAAATTTTCTCCAACTGAACGTAATTGTGACGTGGGTAATCGGGAGTTATTGGCCATGAAGTGGGCCTTTGAAGAGTGGAGACATTGGCTGGAAGGAGCCAAACATCAGGTAGTGGTCCTCACGGATCATAAGAACCTGGTTTATCTCAAATCAGCCTAGCGACTTAATCCTAGACAGGCCAGGTGGGCCTTGTTTTTCACACGTTTTAATTTTGTGGTTTCTTTTCTTCCTGGCACTAAGAATGTTAAGGCGGATGCCCTCTCGAGGAGTTTCTTTGTGGATTCTCCTGAGTTAACTGATCCTGCTTTTATTTTGAAAGAGGGTGTAGTTCTTTCCGCCATCTCGTCCAATTTGAGACTGGCTCTGGAGGGGTGTCAGGAAGATAAATCTGAACGCTACCCTGTTGGGAAATTGTTTGTCCTAGACCAGTGGAAGAAGAGTGTGATGTCTGAGATTCATTGTTCCGCGTTGGCTGGTCATCCCGGTATTTTTGGTACCAGAGACTTGGTGAGTCGGTCCTTTTGGTGGCCTACTTTGTCTCGTGACGTCAGGGACTTTGTGCAGTCCTGTGGGACTTGCTCTTGATTCAAGCCTTGCTCTCGCTCTAGTGGTTTGTTAATGCCATTGCCTGTGCCCAAGAGGCCATGGACCCATATCTCTATGGATTTTATTTCCGACCTCCCTGTCTCTCAGAGAATGACTGTTGTCTGGGTAATCTGTGATAGGTTTTCCAAGATGATACATCTTGTGCCATTACCTAAGTTGCCTTCCTCCTCGAATTGGTGCCTTTGTTCTTTCAGCACGTGGTTCCGTTACATGGCATTCCGGAGAACATTGTGTCTGACAGAGGAGTCCAGTTTGTTTCCAGATTTTGGAGAACATTTTGTTCTAAACTTGGTGTTCAGTTTTCTTTCTCCACTGCATTTCACCCTCAGATCAATGGACAAACCGAGAGAAATAAACCAGACCTTGGAGACTTATTTGAGATGTTTTGTGTCTGCTGATCAAGATGACTGGGTCTCCTTTTTGCCTTTGGCGGAGTTTGCTCTTAATAATAGGGCTAGCTCTGCCACCTTGATGTCTCCATTTTTCTGCAATTCTGGGTTTCACCCTCGATTTTCTTCAGGACAGGCGGAAGCTTCCATCTGTCCGGGTGTTGACTATTGTGGAGCGAATGCAGCAGATTTGGGACCAGGTAGTGGAGAGGTTGTCGCTCTCTCAGGAGAGGGCCCAGCGGTTTGCCAACCGGCATAGGACTGAGGGTCCTCATTTTAAAGTGGGGTACTTGGTTTGGTTGTCCTCAAGAAATATCCCTATGAAGGTTGCATCTCCAAAATTTAAGCCAAGGTTCATTGGACCTTATAAGATCATGGAAATTCTTAATCCGGTTTCCTCCGTTTGCTTCTTCCAGGGACATTTAAGATCCATAACGTGTTCCACAGGTCCTTATTGAAGAGGTTTTTTGAGCCAGTGATTAGTATGGCTGCGCCTCCTGACCCTGTTTTGGTTGAGGGCAATTTGGAGTATGTGGTTGAGAAAATATTGGATTCTGGTTTTGCTAGACGGAAACTCCAGTATTTGGTTAAGTGGAGAGGTCATGGTCAAGAGGACAATTCTTGGGTGTTTGCTTCGGACATCTGTGCTAGGAGACTGATCCGTGCCTATCATTGAGCTCATCCTGATCGGCCTAGTTGCGCAAGTGAGGGTTCGGTGACCCCTCCTCAAGGGGGGTTACTGTTGTGAACATGTTGGAGGAGACTTCGGAGCTGGGGCTCCCTCCGGTGGTTGCTGAGGGTAATGAACAGATTGCTGAATGGCTTTCAGCTGGGTCCGAACGGTCTGATATAAGTGACCTAAACTCCCATCAGCCTTGCCGGTAATCAATTGTTCTTCCAGGTCTTGGTTGGAGCTCAGCTTGCATTCCTGCTTCCATTCAGATAAGTTACTTGCTGTATTTTTTTTTCCTCTGGTTGGATTTTCCTTGCTAGTTTGCTGCCTAGTAGTGGACTTCAACCTGGTCCCCTTTTGGGGCCTGGCGCTGCATTTGTGCTCAGTTTGTGTTTGCACTTTTGCTCTGTTCTTGTGTCACTTTTTATTTGCTGTATTGCTGTGTGTTACACCAGAGATCTGATTTAGGTGGTAGAGATCGTGGTAGAGATCGTGTGATCTCAGGTTTTTTGTTAATCAGAAGTGTTGGTATTTTTGTCAGGGTTTTTTTGGGTTGCAGTCAGAATTCTTTCCTATACTTTTCTATCTAGACAGTATTGGGCCCCAGCGTTTGCTCATTCTATTTTCTCTCTGTGTTCGTATTTTCTTCTTGTCTAACCGCCATTACATGTTTGGGGGCTTTCCTTTTTCTTTGGGGGTTCTGCTACGGGGCAGATAGCTACACCTAAAGACAGAAAGATGAAAGCTATCTCTCCGGCTGTGATGAGGTGTCTAGGATCACCGTAGGTACGCTCCACGGCTACTTCTAATGTTGCGGTTAGTTTAGGGTTCTGCAACCCATTAGTTTCCAGCCTCTCTGGTGTATTGCTACTTTGGCTATTTTTGCTATTTCTCCTCAGCTACCGAAACATAACAGTGCCCATTTCAATACCAACGACATCAATTCTTATTACTTAAGCTTGCCAACCATAATTTACTTTATAATAATAGTTACGCATTGAAAACTGGGGGTTATTTGGCTAAAGTTGTGGGGGGGTTAGGGCTGACTCCAGGTTTTCGTGTGCCCCGGGTGAAAGAGTGTCAGTGGGCCCCTTTAACACATACCACAATTCATGATGCTCCGATACGGCACAGAAATATAGGTATAGTACAATGACAAATACTTCACTTCTTACATGACATGACTGATATCTATTTTAAATTACCGGACAGTATATTGCTCCATACAGTATTATGGCCACCACATAGTGCGCCATACAGAATAATAAGCCCCATATATAGCTCCATACAGAATAATTGGTCCCATATAATGTTCCATACAGTGTATGATGAGCTCCACATAATGCTCCAGTATATGACGGTCCACATATAATGTGCCATACAGTATAGGACGGTCCCTATAGAGTAGAATGAGCCCCACTTATTGCTCCATACAGTATAATGAGTCTCATATAAAGCTCCATACAGTATATGATGGGCCCCATATATTGCTCCATACAGAATGGGCTCCATATACTGCTCCATACAGAATAGGCCCCATATGAGCTCCATATGATGTTCCATACCCTATATGATGCCTCATAAATAATGAACCCCATATGATGCTCCAGTATTTAATGGGCCCCATGGATGATGCTCCAGTGTGTGATGGGCCAATATAATGCTCCATCTATAATGGGCCCCATTTATAATGCTCCAGTGTATAATAGGCCCCGCATATGCTGCTCCAGTGTCTGATGTCCCCCATTTAGAATGGTCCAGTATATGATGGGCCTCATGGATGATGATGCTGCAGTGTATGATGGGCCAATATAATGTTCCAAATATAATGGGCCCCATTTATAATGCTCCAGTGTATAATTGGCCCCGTATATGGTGCTCCAGTGTCTGATGTCCTCCATTTTGAATGCTCCAGTATATGATGGGCCCATGGATGATGTTCCAGAGTATGATGGGCCAATATAATGCTCCATATATAATGGGCCCCATTTATAATGCTCCAGTGTATAATGGGCCCCATATATGCTGCTCCAGTGTCTGATGTCCCCCATTTTGAATGCTCCAGTATATGATGGGCCCCATGGATGATGCTCAAGTGTATGATGATGGGCCCCATATATAACTCTCCAGTGTATAATGCTCCTCATATATTGCTCCAAACATTAAAAAAAATGAAGTACCTCTCCTTGCTGGGCACTGCTCTACTCTGGACTCCTCAACGTCGCCATCTTCCAGCTGTACTTGGACTGATTAGGCAGAGGGCGTACAGACGTGATGTCATCGTGCTCTCTGACCTGAATGTCACTGTCAGGAAACGCGGAAGACGTCCCAGCGGTGGAGCAGGGAGAGGTAAGTATTGCAAGTGCTGGGGCCCTGAGCAAGCAGGGGGGGCCCACTCATGGGCGACAGCACTGGCACAGGGCCCCTCATAGTACGCTGGTGTGTCTGACGGTGAGTGTGACCCCCACCGTCAGAGACACTTTTGCATACTATGAGGGGCCCTGTGCCAGTGCCGTCGGTGACGAGTCGGCCTCCCCACCTGCTCAGGGTACCAGCACTTGCCCGGGTGCGCCAGGTGCTGACGCCGGCCCTGGGGGGGTACAGCACAGTTAGGGAGGTGGAAAAACTGGCATATGTTGAGGTGTAGGCTGGACGTTCAGCAGCAGCAAATGGAGGAATTGGAGAAGTCGGAGTAAGAGGAGGACAAAGCGAGACATTTTGCTGGCAACCTATGTGTCATCAGGGGAAGGTGGTACAAAATCCTTTGAAACCCAGGCATGGTTCATTTTTATGAAGGTGAGATCACCAACATTTTGGGTTGACAGCCGGGTCCTTCTTTCTGTTAGGATTGATTCGGCTGCACTGAAGATTCTTTTTGATAGCACACTACCAGCAGGGCAAGCGAGCTCCTGTAAAGCATATTGTGCCAATTCAGGCCAGGTGTCCAGTTTACAGGCCCAGTAGTCAAAGGGGAATGAACTGTGAGGGAGAACATCGATAGGGGAGGAGAGGTAATTTTGAACCATAGTTGACAACTGCTGTCTCCTGCCTGTCGCAATCGATTCAGTATTACCAGTCGTGTGAGCGTTACTCGAGAAATCAGTCCACAACATGGTCATGAAACCCGTGTCTCCAACGCCACTTTGGCTGTGTGCACCACGAACACCTCTTCCGTTTGGCCCAGTACGGCTCGTGGTAGAACCTGCACCGCTTCTGTGTGCTGGGAATGCCTCTAACAAACGGTTTACCAGAATTGCTTGTTTGTTCGCCAATATTAGCTATAGGTTCTCTTGTGGCATGATGTTCTGTAATTTGCCTTTATAGCGTGGATCGAGGATGCTGGACAACCAGTAGTCGTCATCTTTCATAATTTTGGCAATGCTGGGGTCCCGTTTTAGGATTCGCAAGACATAATCACACATGTGGGCCAATGTTCCTGGTGTCAATGATGCACTGACAGTGGTGGGTGGAGGAGCACTTTCTGCCAAATCCACATCCCTCCACTAACGCACAAACCCTGTACCTGACCTTGGCAAGCCAACATTTTCTCTTGCCCCAAGAAGCATCCTCCTCCCTAAAATAATCATCCCCCTCATCCTCCTCCTCCTCTTCCTCTTCTTCCTCCACCTCGTCCAGGACAGTTGCCTGAGCAGACAATGCCTGACTGTCATCAAGGCTTCCCTCCTCCTTCTCCTCTTCCTCCTCCACTGCAGATGCCTGATCCTTAATGTGCATCAAAGTTTGCATGAGCAGACGCATAAGTGGGATGCTCATGCTTATGATAACATAGTAACATAGTTATTAAGGTTGAAGGAAGACTTTAAGTCCATCTAGTTCAACCCATATCCTATCCTAACCCAAACTAACATGTTGATCCAGAGGAAGGCAAAAAAAACCCAAGTGGCAAACAGTGGCGACGTCTGCGCTTACCAGCCGTGTGCATTCCTCAAAACACTGAAGGACTTTACAGAGGTCTTTCAGCTTTGACCACTGCACACCCGACAACTCCATGTCTGCCCTCAAACTGCCTGCCCGTGTATCCTCCCACAAATGCATTACAGCCTGCCTCTGTTTGCACAGCCTCTCAACCATGTGCATGGTGGAGTTACACCTTGTTGCAACGTCTATGATTAGGTGGTGCTTGGGGTGGTGGAGTGCTCGCTGCAGCCTCTGCATACGACTGGAGTCTACAGGCGAGCGACGGATTTGCGAGCACAGTCTTCGCACCTTATGGAGCAGGGCTGTTAACTCCGGATAATTATTTAGGAAGCACTGCACCACCAGGTTCAAGGTGTGAGCCAGGCAAGGAATGTGTCTGAGTTTTACCAGGGCTATGGCCGCCACAAAATTACGGCCGTTATCACTGACTACCTTGCCTGGCGCAAGATGTAAACTGCCCAGCCATGACTGAGTGCGCAGTGATGGTGTTAGCAGCGGATTAACCAGCGTAACATCCGGAGTCAGCAACAGAGAATGTAGATTTATTCACATCCAGTATAGACAGCTTACAACACAGCATGAAATGTGATCAGCCTGATATCTGCTATAGCTGCAGCATGAAAAACATTACAACAACATAGGAAGAGAAGGAGGAGGCATCCTGTCTGTGAGTGAGGGTTTTTTTTTTTTTACAAAACTTTGTTAACAACCTCACAATATGCACAACATATCAAACAGTACAGTAGTAGTTGTTGCAATACATACAAATCAATATGCATTATTCCAACACCCCCACTCAACAACTACTTATCCTCTTATTCCCATTGTGGTTCTCATTTCTTGGAACCTGGCTCGTGGCAATGGCTTTGTCATAATGTCAGCTAGCATCTTATCAGTTTCACAATAGACAAACTGAATTATGCCACGATCTATCAAATCACGTAGATGATGGTGTCTGATGTCAATGTGCTTGGTTCTAGCACTGATCTTTTCACTGCATGCAAGTTTAATGCATCCTTGGTTGTCCTCATAAATCACCGTCGGCTGAGTTGACAGTTTGCCAAGATCGTCCATCAATTGTCTTAGCTAAACGACCTCCTGGCTTGCATAGGCTGCGGACACATACTCCGCTTCTGTGGATGACAAGGCAACAGACACTTGTTTCCTACTAGACCAGGAGATTGAACTTTCTCCAACTTTAAACAAGTATCCGCTTGTGGATTTACGATCACGCGAATCACCAGCCCAATCCACATCTACATAGCCGGTAAGTTCTAGATCTCCCGCTGCAGATAGTTTTAAATTTACATCTTGCGTTTCTTTCAAATATCGCAGAAGTCTTTTAACAGCATTCCAGTCTCTTTGGCGCTGTTTTTCCACATATCTGCAAAGGATTCCAACTGTTGTTGTGATATCCGGTCGAGTCATAGTTGATATGTACAGAAGTGCCCCCACTCCCTGACGATATTTCTCATTGTTAGGCAACAGATCATCTTCTTCTTCCAGCTTCAGGTAGGATGGTTCCATTGGGGTTGATATACCTTTGGCCTCTGACATTCCAAATTGATTCAGAATCAAATTAATTTTTGCACTTTGGTTTAGAAGAAAACTCCCATCTTCCTCTCTTTGGATTTGGATTCCTAGATAATATGTCACACTTCCAAGGTCTTTTGTTTCAAAATGCTGATTCAGAATTTCAGTCATTTTTCCAATTTCTGCGTCTTCTTGATGAACTACAATCACATCGTCCACATATAAGAGAATATACATCCACTTTCCATCTGTATATTTTGTGTATAAGCATGGATCTGCTTGACCTCTTTTAAATCCTTCTTCCAACAAGACTTTATTCATCTTGGTGTTCCATGCTCTTGCTGATTGCTTAAGACCATAGAGAGATTTTTGTAGTTTGCAAACAAGATTCTCTTCACCTCTTTTTACATAACCTTCAGGTTGAGTCATGTATAAGTCCTCCTCAATGTCACCATTTAAGAAAGCAGTTTTTATATCCAAATGTCTGACATACATCTTTTGTACAGCAGCTACAGCTAACAAAACTCTGAACATAGTCTGTTTAGCGACTGGAGCAAATGTAGCATCGTAATCTTCGCCATACTTTTGAGAATATCCTTTTGCGACCAACCTTGCTTTGAATCTGTGGACTTTACCTTCAGAGTCATATTTGGTTTTAAAGACCCACTTGCACTTGATTGCCTTTTTGCCCTGTGGTAGCTTGGTGAGTTTCCAAGTTTGGAGTTGATGAAGCGACTTGATTTCCTCATTAGCGGCATCAATCCACTTTGTTCTTTCATGGATAAGTAGTCCTTGCATTTCATCCCATGACTGCGGCTCTGACTCAGGTAGTGTCTTGACAATGTAGGATAGACGTTTAGCTGGTATACCTTTGTTTGATTTTGACGATCTTTTGATTTCAGATTCTTCTGATTTTTCTGTTGTTCCTTCAGTGGTTGAAGAATCCAGCCAGACTTCTACATCCTCCTTGTTGTTGTCTTGTAATTGTGACTTCAGCTGGACTACTGGCGTGATGTCACAAAACTTGGGTGATACAAAGTTCTTATCAATCACTACATCTCTGCTTATTGTGACCTTGTTTGTTTCTGGGTGTAAAATCCTATAACCTTTCTGGGTTTCACTGTAGCCTACCAGGATACCTTCTTTAGCATGAGATCCCCACTTAGTTCGCTTTTCTTTGGGAATATGTACAAATGGTTTACTTCCGAACATTCTTATGTGGTGCAGTTTTGGCTTTCTGCTGTTCCATTGCTCAAATGGAGTTTTCTCTGTAGCTTTACCTGGTAGTCTGTTCTGAAGATAGCAAGCTGTCATGATTGCCTCACCCCAATATGTTGTAGGCAGATTTGCATCAAATAACATACTTCTTGCACTTTCACAGAGTGTTCGGTTCCTTATTTTGCTCAGGGTTGTACGGTACAGTGGTCTGAAATAGGATTCCATTTTTTCTTTAGAATGCTCTGTGTCTCATTGCTTGTATATTCAGTCCCATTATCTGCACGTAGAATCTTTGGCATTCTTCCAAATTTATTATATACCTCAGCTAGATATATTTCAAGTTTCTCTGGAACTTCTATCTTGCTGTGAAGCAGATGGACAACTGTATATCTGGAATGATCATCAATAAATGTGAGAAAATATCTCTTCTTCCCAGGAGTCTGAGTGCTCATTGGACCACAGACATCTGTGTGTATTAAATCTAGTGGCTGTTCTGTTCTTGTAGTACTTCTCTTAGGAAAAGCTTTTCTAGACATTTTCCCTTTGATGCAGCTAGTACACTTCATTGTCTGGTTACATAGATCAATTGTGATATCATCAGCTAGTTGCTTCTGAACTAACTTTCTTATTGCTTCTGGGTCTCTGTGTGCCAGACGCCTATGCCATACATGAATACAGTTATTGTGCTCTTCTTGTTGAGCAGTATACACACACTCTTTACATTTCAGCTGATAAAGTTCATCTGTGATTTTTCCCTCTGCTAGTGTGTGACCCTCTTTTGATATGATGCAGCTATCATGCTTAAATGTAACTTCATTTCCTTGTTTTGTGAGTTTCTTCACAGATAGTAAATTACTCTCAAGACTAGGCACATAGAGCACATCTTTTACTGGGATCTTCCTGATTTGTGTTGGTGAGATTTGACAATCAATATCTCCTATGCCTTCTGAACTCATGTACTGACCATTAGGCATGATCACTTTCTCTGACTTATTTTGATTAAGCTTAGAAAAGAAGTCTCTGTTATTAGTCATGTGACTAGTTGCTCCAGAGTCTATACACCATGCATGCTTTGATGTATTTGCACTGACAGTAAATGCAATTTCAGTATTCACAGAATCATTTTCTCCAGACACAGCACTCTTAACCCTTTGCTGACTGTTTTGCTTTTTCAGCTGATTCATTCTAGCTTTCCAAACTCTGCAGTCGGCTTTCAAATGTCCTGATTTCTTGCAAACAAAACATTCATGTGTTTCTTTTAGGTGTTTTCTGTTATCATATAGACTCTGTGTTTGTAAAGCAGACTCTGTCTTGGTGCTTATACATTCTGCCTTCCGTTTATATTCATCTATAAGCTTCCCTCTTACATACTCCAGAGTAAACTCTGGGCCCATAACCTGTTAGCAGCGGATTAACCAGCGTAACATCTGGAGTCAGCAACAGAGAATGTAGATTTATTCACATCCAGTATAGACAGCTTACAACACAGCATGAAATATGATCAGCCTGATATCTGCTATGGTTGCAGCATGAAAAACATTACAACAACACAGGAAGAGAAGGAGGAGGCATCCTGTCTGTGAGTGAGGGTTTTTTTTTTTTACAAAACTTTGTTAACAACCTCACAATATGCACAACATATCAAACAGTACAGTAGTAGTTGTTGCAATACATACAAATTAATATGCATTATTCCAATAGATGGACACGTAACGGCCCTGGCCATGCCTACTGGCCCATGCATCTGTTCTGAGGTGCACCTTTCCTCTCACTGATTGTGTGCATGGACAATGCGGTCTTTCACATGCAGTTGGAGTGTAGGGATGGCTTTTCTAGAAAAGAAGTGCCGACTGGGTAGGTCATAGCATGGGACAGTGTAGGCCATGAGCTCTCGGAACGCTGCACTTTCAACCAAATGGAAGGGCATTATCTCTAATGAGATCAGTTTGGCAATGTAGGCGTTCAAAGCTAGTGTACGCGGATGAGAGGATGAACACTTTCTTGTCCTACTTAGAGTGTCTGCTATGGTGAGCTGGACTTGAGAGCTGCATATGGATGAACTAGCGGTGGACATGATGGACTGAGAGGGGGTTGGTGATGGGGATGGTGGTGGTGGTGATGGCCTAGATTCAGTCTTTCGTTGCAAAAACATTGTGATTCCCTGACTGCTTTGGCCTTGTGACGACACCTCAACATTTCTTGCTGGTCGTGTGGGGGGAAGCGATGGAGCGTTGCTGGCCACCTTCAGTCGGAGCAGGTGCACATGTGCTACCTGAGGTTTTGTAGTCCATCCATGCTTACAAGTGCATGTTGATTAAATGTCTAAGCATGCAACTGGTATTCAAATTTCTGAGATTTTTCCCTTGGCTAAAGATCCTTCCGCACTTCTTACAGATAGCCTTTGCCTCATCAATAGGATTTTGGTCAAAAAAGTGCCACACTTCACTCTTCCTACTATGGAATACATTTTCAGGGCTTGTACGCTGTGCTAATTTGACCGTCTGGCCAAGCTGTCCTGCAACTCTTTTTGTTTTTTTAACACGTTTTTGGACTGCTACGGGCCTGCCAGATAACCGCTGCTGCGATGTTGATGCCTACTGCAGATCCTTCTACTTTTCTGAGCTATTGCCAGCGGCACCCTCTTCCCCCATTGGATACCAATCCGGGTCAACAGCTGGGTCATCCATCACCTCCTCTTCAATTTCATCTGCACCTTCCTCTGTGTCACCATGTAAGGTGGTATAGTATGCGGGAAGGGGCACCTGAGTTTCATCAGGGTCAGATTCTGGCTCAGTGGACAGAGAGGGCAATGTAGTGCTCTGGATGAATGTACCAGCAGAATGATTTAGCAGTGTCTGTGTATCAGTGCACTCCATGTCAGATTCATGTTGGACTGGGGAATTCAGGATTTGACTTGATAACCCAGGCATGGTATGTGAAAAGAGCTCCATGGTGTAATCTGAAGTGTGGCCTGCCACATCCTTCACATTTGGTGGGGTGAAGGACACAAGGAAAGGTGTTGTTTCTGACCAGGAGCCTGCACTGACGACTCAGTGCTTGCATTTTTTGAAACTTTAGAAGAGGAGGCGATAGAGCTGGAGACTATTTCGGCAATGTAAGACAAAACCTGTTCCTGATGCTCTGGCTTTAAAAGCTGTTTACCTACTCCCAGAAAAGGGAGCATTCCATGCCTTCTGGAGCCAGACAATGATGCAGGCTCAACCCCTCCTGCCTTAGGTGCTATTGTGCTTTTGGCACTACCAGCAGATGCACCACCACAACCATCAGTACCAGCTTGCCTTCCCCCACCCATGTCCGCGGCCTCTTCCACCATACTTCCTCATGTTTGGGAAAATGTACCCAAAATACCAGCAGATATATGGTACTGTATCAGAAGCGTACAGCTGTATACGGTGAAGGTGAAAATTCTAAATCTCCGTCTATATTTCGAGAGTAACACACAGACGCTCACAGGCTCAGTATGGATTAGATCACAATATAAAAAGCAGAAAAAGGGTACTGTATCACCAGAGTACAGCTGTATACAGTGTTGGGGTAATTTCCAATCTCCGTATATATTTCAGGAGTAACACACAGACGCTCACAGGCTCAGTATGGATTAGACAAGAATATAAAAAGCTGAAAAAGGGTACTGTATCACCAGATACCAGGTGTATATAGTATAGTGAAAAAATTGGAAATCTCCGTATATATTTCTGGAGTGACACACAGACGCTCACAGGCTCAGTATGGATTAGACTACAATATATAAAGCAAAAAAAGGGTACTGTATCACCAGAGTACAGCTGTATACAGTGTTGGGGTAATTTCAAATCTCCGTGTATATTTCAGGAGTAACACACAGACGCTCACAGGCTCAGTATGGATTAGACAAGAATATAAAAAGCTGAAAAAGGGTACTGTATCACCAGATACCAGGTGTATATAGTATAGTGAAAAAATTGTAAATCTCCGTATATATTTCTGGAGTGACACACAGACGCTCTCAGGCTCAGTATGGATTAGACAAGAATCTAAAAAGCTGAAAAAGGGTAATGTGTCAGAAGATTACAGCTGTATACAGTTGAGGGGTAATTGTAAATCTCCGTATCTATTTCCGGAGTAACAGACAGACGCTCACAGGCTCAGTATTGATTACACCAGAATATAAAAAGCAGAAAAAGGTACTGTATCACCAGATACAAGGTGTATATAGTCTAGTGAAAAAATTGTAAATCTCCGTGTATATTTCTGGAGTGACACACAGACGCTCTCAGGCTCAGTATGGATTAGATAAGAATATAAAAAGCTGAAAAAGGGTAATGTATCAGAAGATTACAGCTGTATACAGTCTAGGGGTAATTGTAAATCTCTGTATATATTTCCGGAGTAACAGACAGACGCTCACAGGCTCAGTATGGATTAGACTAGAATATAAAAAGCTGAAAAACGGTACTGTATCAGAAGCGTACAGCTGTATACAGTGTGGCGGTAATTTTAAATCTCCGTATATATTTCGGGAGTAACATACAGATGCTCACAGGCTTAGTATGGATTAGACCAGAATATAAAAGCAGAAAAAGGGTACTGTATCACCAGATACCAGGTGTATATAGTAAAGTGAAAAAATTGTAAATCTCTCTATATATTTCCGGAGTCACACACAGATAGTCAACATGTATTTGTCCGTGATACTAGCCGGTACACGGTACTGTGAGGAACGTACAGCTCTATACAGTGTGGGAAAAAATGAACGCTCGGTATCTGTGCAGAAAAAAAGAATAAAAGTATTAGTGCTGTGTAAAAAGCAGTCTGCACAGTAGTGTACACACAGCAATACAGCTAGCAGGCAGCCTATTAACCAGCTCTGCTGCTGCACAAAAGAAAATCCTCCCCTGTCACTGCACACTAACTGTACAGCACAATTGCTATCAGCACAAGCACAGAATCACTTTTCTTTCCTGCCTAACTCTCTCCCTACTGAGAACCAGCGGCAGCAACCTCTCCCTACTATTCAGATCGGCAGAAGTAAAATGACGGTCGGAGGTCAGGGCTTTTATAGCCACTGTGACGCCACACAAAGCAAGCCAATCACTGCAATGCCCTTCTCTAAGAGGTGGTGACTGCTGCCCATGTCATCTCGTTGCCCATAGTGTGCGTCCTTGCTCATTGGCTGAGAAAAGGCACCTGCAAGCATTGTGGGAAAACCGACATTGGCGCTCGGGTCGACGACCGCATGGCCGACCTCACGCTGTGGTCGGGTTTCGCTTGGCAAAACCCGACTTTGGCGAAAGTCGGTGATTTTTGAATCTGACCGACCTGTTTCGCTCAACTTTACTAATTAGGCATGTGATTATTTTGACCATGTCATCATTTTTATGCATATTTTCCAACTACAAGCTGTATAAATAAACCTATAATGATGAATACAATATAGATATTATTTTAAAAATGTATATTATTTAATAATACAATAACTACAATACAATATAAAATCTATTAAAAAAAGCAGTTAAATGATAAACGGATATTAAATTAATTGGTAAAAAAAATGTATATCAATGACAACAATATATATATTTGTGCCCACCAATAGATAGTTGCTAAAATCTACTATCTAGGAAGGGAGGAGCATACCTCATTAACTACGATGTACAGGGTGGGACATTTATATGGATACACCTAAATAAAATGGGAATGGTTGGTGATATCAACTTCCTGTTTGTGGCACATTTTCAAGATGGGTGGTGACCATGGTGGCCATTTTGAAGTCGGCCATTTTGGATCCAACTTTATTTTTCCAATGCGAAGAGGGTTATGTGACACATCAAACTTATTGAGAATTTCACAAGAAAAACAATGGTGTGCTTGGTTTTAATGTAACTTTATTCTTTCACAGCATAGACAATTGCCTTCAGATACGAGATGTGCAGCATCTGAAACAACGGATACTGAAAGCCTGTGCTAGCATTTCTTCTGCGGTGTTGCTATCAGTGTGTCAAGAGTGGGAGAAGACGGTTGCATTGACAATCCAACACAATGGGCAGCACTTTGAACACATTTTATAAGTGGTGATAAACTTGTAAAAAACTCATGAAAGAATAAAGTTAAGTTAAAACCAAGCACACCTTGTTTTACCTCACAAAAAGAATCAGCTGTGATCCCATGCTGTCTGTATACTCTTTTGCTTCCTCCCTTGCCCTGTGGTATGACCAGACCATGTACCTGTATGGTTAGACATAGCAATTACACAGCACACAGCAGGGGCACATTTATAAGATTATCTCAGCACAGGAACATTTTATTTAAACACATCCAATTGTGTAATATTTTATTATTCCAAGATCTGTTGATTAAAAGGAACTTTTGTTCATGGGAAAATCCCTCTAAGTGGTGAAAAAAAATCCTGACATTTGAATGAAAAATTCTTTTGGCTTTGGTCACCATTTTCCGAGACCCCTAGCATTTTAATTTTTCAGGATATTGGGCTGTGTGAAGGCTTAAGTTTTTACTGATACAATTTTGGAGCACATGCAATGTTATACAATCTCTATATAAAATGTTGGGCAATTTAGAAATGAATCTAGTGAATTACATTTTATGCTATGCAGTGGCAGTAGAGATTAGTGGATGTTTTGAAGTTCAAATTTGCCCACTTTGCCTATTTTACCTCCAAAATTTAATTAAATTTAAATTTAACTTAATGTACGGTGAAAAAATTTGCACAAATCTCAAATATAAAAAAGTCTCTAATTGCCTAGAAAGTATGAGTTGCGAGTTCCCCTTGGGGTCAATTGCACATGCTGTGAGCTCTGTAATGTAAACACAGCTTTTTTAACCCCTTAATCCCCAAGGGTGGTTTGCACGTTAATGACCGCGCCAATTTTTACAATTCTGACCACTGTCTCTTTATGAGGCTATAACTCTGGAACGCTTCAACGGATCTTCCCAATTCTGAGAACTTTTTCTCGTGACATATTGTACTTCATGACAGTGGTAAAAAATTTTCGATATAATTTGCGGTTATTTATGAAAAAAATGGAAATATGGCGAAAATTTTGAAAATGTTGCAATTTTCAAATTTTGAATTTTTATTCCCTTAAAACAGAGAAATATGTCACACAAAATAGTTACTAAATAACATTTCGCACATGTCCACTTTACATCAGCACAATTTTGAAACCAAATTTGTTTTTTGTTACGAAGTTATAAGGGTTAAAATTGACCAGCGATTTCTCATTTTTACAACAAATTGTACAAAACTATTTTTTTAGGGACCACCTCATATTTGAAGTCACTTTGAGGGGTCTATATGGCAGAAAATACCCAAAAGTGACACCATTCTAAAAACTGCACCCCTCAAGGTACTCAAAGCCACATTCAAGAAGTTTATTAACCCTTCAGGTGCTTCACAGAAGCTGAAGCAACTTGGAAGGAAAAAATGAACATTTAAGTTTTTGGTCACAAAAAATGATCTTTTACAAACATTTTTTTTTATTTTAACAATGGTAAAAGGAGAAAATGGACAGAAAAAGTTGTGCAATTTCTCCTGAGTACGGCAATACACCATATGTGGGGGAAAAACCACTGTATGGGCGCACGGAAGGGCTTGGAAGGGAAGGAGCACCGTTTGACTTTTTGGGAGGCACAATGAACAAAAACAGCAATTCTTGAGTTTCTTTTGGGGGAGGGGCGTTTATAGCGTTCCACATGTGGTAAAATTGATAATGCAGTTTTATTGTTTGGGTCAGTATGATTACAGTGATACCTTATTTATATCATTTTTTTATGTTTTGGCGCTTTTATACAATAAAAACGATTATATATAAAAAATAATTATTTTTGCATCGCTTTATGCTGCGAGCTATAACTTTTTTATTTTTTCGCTGATGATGCTTTATGGTGGTTCGTTTTTTGCAGGACAAGATGACATTTTCAGCGGTACCATGTTTGTTTATATCTGTCTTTTTGATCGCGTTTCATTCCACTTTTTGTTTGGGGGTATGATTCTAAATCATTGTTTTTTAGACTTGATTTTTTTTTAAGGGGTTCACTAAAGGGGTTAACTAATGGGACAGTTTTATAGTACGGGTCGTTACGGATGCGGTGATACTAAATATGTGTACTTTTATTGTTGGTTTTTTTTTTTTACATTTAAGAAATGAATTTATTGGGGAATTGTTATGTTATGGTAGCTGAGGAGACAGGAGCAAAAAACCGCATAGGCAGCCCAACACCAGAGAGGTTGGAAACTAATAGGTTGCAGACCCCTAAACTAACCGCACAACTAGAAGCAGCCGTGGAGCGTACCTACGGTGGTCCTAGACGCCTCGGCACAGCCAGAGAGATAGCTATCCCTGAAGATGGAAAGAGGAAAGCTAACTGCCCCGGAGTAGACCCCAAAAGAGTAGGAAGCCCCCAAACATATAATGGCGGTTAGACAAGACGAAAATACGAACACAGACAGAAAATAGATTGAGCAAATGCTGGGGCCAAAAACTGTCTAGATAGGACAGCACAGGAGAGAATACTGTCTGCAACCCAGAAAAACGCTAGGAAAAACTCCAACACTTCTGAATCCAAAAACACGGTCTCGACAAAAAGCAATGCAACAAAAAGCAAGGAATTCAAACCACAGTAAAAAAAACTGAAAGAGACTTATCTGAATGCAAGCAGGAGACAGCAGAAAAGCAAGCTGAATTCCAACCTAGACCAGGAAGAACAATTGATCACCGGCAAGGATCATGGGAGGTCAGCTCACTTATATCAGGCCAGTCAGCACCACCTGACAACCACTCGTCAGCTGCAGATGTAGGACTCTTGGTGTTACACATAGGTTCAATACCCTCAGCAACCACCAGAGGGAGCTTCAGCTCCAAAGTCGTCTCCAATACATTCACAACAGTTCCCCCCTCTTGAGGAGGGGTCACCGAACCCTCACTTGTGCCACCAGGACAATCAGGATGAGCTCGGTGATAGGCACAGGCAAGTCTTTCAGCATGAATGTCAGAAGCAAACACCCAAAAATTGTCCTCCTGACCATAGCCTTTCCACTTCACCAAGTACTGGAGTCTCCGTCTGGCCAAACGAGACTCCAATATCTACTCAACCACATACTCCAAATTGCCCTCAACCAAAACAGGATCAGGAGGCACAGCCATAGGAACCACTGGCTTGACAAATCTCTTCAATAAAGATTTGTGAAATACGTTGTGAAACTTGAACGTTCCTGGAAGAAACAAATGGAAGGAAGCGGGATTAATAATCTCCATGATCTTATAAGGTCCAATGAACCTAGGCTTAAATTTTGGAGATGCAACCTTCATAGGGATATTTTTTGAGGACATCCAAACCAAGTCACCCACTTTAAATCGAGGACCGCTGGGCCTTCTCCTGAGAGAGGGACAACTTATCTACTACTTGATCCCAAATCTGCTGCATTCTCTCCACAATAAAGTCAACACCAGGACAGACAGAAGCCTCCACCTGCCCTGAAGAAAATCGAGGATGAAACCCAAAATTGCAGAAAAATGGAGACATCAAGGTAGCAGAACTAGCCCTATTATTCAAATCAAACTCAGCCAAGGGCAAAAAGGAGACCCAGTCATCTTGATAAGCAGATACAAAACATCTCAAATAAGTCTGCAAGGTCTGGTTTGTTCTCTCAGTCTGTCCATTGGTCTGAGGGTGGAACGCAGAGGAAAAAGACAGCTGAACTCCCAGTTTGGAACAAAATGTCCTCCAAAATCTGGACACAAACTGGACTCCTCTGTCAGACACAATGTTCTCTGGAATGCTGTGCAACCGAACCACCTGTTTAAAAAATAAGGGCACCAACTCAGAGGAGGATGGCAACTTAGGTAATGGCACAAGGTGTATCATCTTGGAAAACCTATCACAGATCACTCAAATAACGGTCATTCTCTGAGAGACAGGGAGGTCGGAAATAAAATCCATAGAGATATGGGTCCTGTTGTGAATTTGTTGGAGACGACTTTGGAGCTGAGGCTCCCTCCGGTGGTTGCTGAGGGTATTGAACCAATTAAGGAATGGGTGTCAGGTGGGGCTGACTGGCCTGATATAAGTGAGCTGAACTCCCATGATCCTCGCCGGTAATCAATTGTTGCTTCTAGGTCTTTGTTGGAATTTCAGCTTTCTTTCCTGCTATCATTCAGATAAGTGACTTTCTGTTTTTTTCTTTGGTTGAATTTTTCTTGCTTTTTGCAGTCTTGCCTTGGACTTCAGCTGGGTACCCTTTGGGGGCTTGCGCTGCCCTCTGTTCTCATTTTGTATTTGCACTTGTTCTCTTTTCCATTGATATTTTTTATTGCTGGGTAGATGTGTGTCACACCAGAGATCTGATATAGGTGGTCGAGATTGTGTGGTCTCAGGTTTTTTGTAATCAGAAGTGCTGGTATTTTTATTACTGTTTTTCTGGGTTGCAGACAGAATTTCTCTCCTGTACTTTACTTTCCAGACACATTGGGGCCCCAACATTTGCTCATTCTATTTTCTGTCTGTGTTCGTGTTTTCCTCTTGTCTAACCGCCATTACATGTTTGGGGGGGCTTCCTATTTCTTTGGGTGCTTTACTCCGGGGCAGTTAGCTTTCCTCTTTCTATCTTCAGGTGTAGCTAACTCTCCGGCTGTGCCGAGGCGTCTAGGATCTCCGTAGGTACGCTCCACGGCTACTTCTAGTTGTGCGGTTAGTTTAGGGATCTGCAACCCATTAGGTTCCAGCCTCTCTGGTGTCTTGCTGCTTTGGCGGTATTTTGCTCCTGTTCTCCTCAGCTACCAAATCATAACAGGGTCCATGGCCTCTTGGTCACAGGCAATGGCATTAACAAACCACTAGAGCGAGAGCAAGGTTTGGACCGAGAACAAGTTCCACAGGACTGCACAAAGTCCCTGATGTCACGAGACAAAGTGGGCCACCAAAAGGAACGACTCACCAAATCTGGCCAACCAACATGGCTCAATGAATCTCAGACATCACATTCTTCCTCCACTGGTCTGGGACGAACAATTTCCCAGCAGGGCAACGTTCAGGTGTATCCTCCTGAAATTTCTCCAAAGCCAGTCTTAAATTGGACGAGATAGCGGAAAGAACCACACCCTCCTTCAGAATAACAGCAGGATCAGTTACCTCAGGAGAATCCAGGAAGAATCTCCTCGAGAGGGCATCCGCCTTAACATTCTTACACTGTGTGCAGAATTATTAGGCAAATTAGTATTTTGATGACATCATCCTTTTTATACATGTTGTCCTACTCCAAGCTGTATAGGCTTGAAAGCCAACTGCCAATTATGTAAATCAGGTGATTTGCATCTCTGTACTGAAGAGGGGTGTGGTCTAATGACATCAACACCCTATATAAGGTGTGATTAATTATTAGGCAACTTCCTTTCCTTTGGCAAAGTGGGTCAGAAGAGAGATTTGACGGACTCTGAAAAGTAACAATTGTGAGATGTCTTGCAGAAGAATGCAGCAGTCTCGAAATTGCCAAACTTTTGAAGTGTGATCACCGAACAATCAAGCGTTTCATGGCAAATAGCCAACAGGGTCGCAAGAAGCATGTTGATAAAAAAAGGTACAACATAACTACACATGAATTGAGGAAAATCAAGCGTGAAACTGCCAAGATGCCATTTGCCACCAGTTTTGCCATATTTCAGAGCTGCAACGTTACTGGAGTATCAAAAAGCACAAGGTGTGCCATAATCAGGACATGGCCAAGGTAAGGAAAGCTGAAAAACGACCACCTTTGAACAAGAAACATAAGATAAAACGTCAAGACTGGGCCAAGAAATATGTTAAGACTGATTTTTCTAAGGTTTTATGTGTTTAAACTGTTTTTATTATTATTGTACGGAAATAAAAGGCTACAGATAAGGTAAATGCATGTACATAACCATAGAAAAGCATTTTCATCAATGAATCAACAACCACAAACATAGAAAAAATTTTTTTTTAACACTTAAGCAGTAATAGCATCAATACTATTAGTCACAACAAATGTTGAATCGTACATGACCCACACCCACCGTAAGCCATGTACCCCCGACTGAGCATTGGGCCGAAGTGGTCTCATGCTCGTGGCATCATTGGGGGACACATTAACGTCATGTGTCTCGCCAGGACACAGAATGTATTTCCAGAGTGCACTCTGGGTTCATAACAGCTTCCTCAAGCAAGTTAGCTATAAGTCACATAACCTGGGAAACTAAAAACAATAGGTTCCTAAGACGCCTAACATCCTCCAGAAGCATAGAGAAACGTACAGCGTCACTCAAACTTTCAATGCGTACTCAAGAGAAGCAAAAAGAGAAAAGTAGAGGGGGAGGGGGGGAATTAGATTAAGAGAAAGACAAGGGGGGGAGGAGGGGGTAGGAAGAGGGGAGTGAAGGTATGTATCCCACGATTAAACACCTGTTCAAAGTCTTCGCGGCCATGGAGACCAAGTCATCAGAAACTTAGGTTGACATAGGTCAGCCTTACATTGTAATTCTTCAAAAGACCTTATGCTCTCCACTTTGGTGCGCCATGTAGTGGTGGTAGGGCACGTAGCAGACAGCCAGTAATTGGGAATAACTGCATTGGCCGCAATCAAGAGCTATGTAGCTAAATTGAACCTGTGCGGCTTGTATGTGTGATTAGGTATGTAAGCACCGCCTGCTGGAAGGACCCTAAAACACCAGAATCCCAGCCCATTACCGCTCTGATCTCTGATAGGACCTCTTGCCAAAATGGCTGGATATTTCTGCAGGACCACCAGATATGGAATAGAGAACCTGTTGCAGCGCTACATCTCCAGCATAACGCCGAAGGAGCTAGGCCGTAAGCAAACAGTTTCTCTGGGGTCTTATACCACCGTGAAAGTATTTTAAAATGGTTTTCTTGAAGTCTAACACATCGTAAATAACCTTTGGCGTGGTGTAATAATCGCACTTTTTGGTTGTGTGTAAACGATATTCCTAGTTCTCTCTCCCATGAGTCTAAATATCCTGGAAGATGTTCTCTGAAGTCTGAATCAAGGGCGTGGAGAAAAATCCGTAATGGTCGTGAGCGCGACTGAGTGGTACTCAATAAAGCATCAAAAGGGTTGCGCAATCTCTTCATGTCCATCAGTCTGAGGGCCTCCTGACATGTGTTATGAAAACCTTGATAGGTAAGAAAATTTGTGCCCTTACCCTGATATAGGTCACGCAGTTCGTCCATAGAGGAAATAGATGCCCAGTGTAGTATGTCTCGAACAGTAAGATGGCTAAGCCCCTCCCACCAGCTAGTAGTCATTGCATCAGCAGATTTCAGAGCATGCGGCAATAAGTTCGCAGGCAGAGACAAGATGGTATCTTGTTGCAGTTGGTGTCTATATTTAAGCCATGTCAGCTGAGCTCCGCCAAATAATAATGCCTCAGTATTGCGTGTGTTATATCTTATAGTACTGCCCCTCAAAGAAGGGAACCATAATTCCTGTTCCACTGTGCGACCCGTTGATGTCAGTTTCTTAGGGTCCAGCCCTAAAGGTCTTGTAGGGCTGACATATTCTAGCCAGCGCTGTAGCTGTAGCGCTTCGTAGTACTTTTGCGGATCAGGTAATCCCAATCCTCCCGCAGTTCTGTGTCTGGTCAGTAATTTATAAGTTAACCGTGGGCGTTGTTTATTCCAGACGTAGTTGGAGAACAGTCTTCTAATCGTTTTAAAGAGTAGAGAGGGCAATGGAATGGGTAGCATAGCCATTGTATACAGTAAGCAAGGCATAATATATGCTTTCACTATGTTAATCCGTCCTATCCAAGATATCGTCGGGAAGTCATATGCAGTCAGTAACCCAGTTAGTTTCTGTAGTAAAGGGGGGTAATTATATTGGTAAATATCCGCAAGGGAAGCTGGAAATTTTACTCCCAAGTAGGTAATGTGCGACGTCGCCCATGCAAATGAGGTATTCGATTTCATGTGTAATACTGTGCTGTTTTGAATTCCAATATTCAAAATTTCAGATTTCTCGAAATTTACCTTGTAATTAGATAAGGTGCCAAAGCCATTGAGTAAGCCCTGTAGAGTCTGCAAGCCTCTGGCTGGGTTAGATAACACAAACAGCAGATCATCGGCGTATGCTAAAATTTTAATATGTTTAGTAGTTGCTGTTGTGAATGGGTTTGAGATGAGTTCTGAGCAGAGGCTCCCTCTGGTGGTTACAAGCGGTGCTAGTCTGTCCAGTGAAGATTGTGAGGACTGGGAATCAGGTGTTACTGATTGGTCTTATATAAGGGAGTCACCTTCCCATCAGGGTTGCCGGTGATCAATTGTTCTGGTCTGGATCCTTTATTCCTGTTTCCCTTGTAGCCTGCTGTGTCGTTTCTGCATCTCCTGCTAACAGATAAGACATTTTCTTCTTTTGTGTTTGTGCTATATTTTTGCATTTTGTCCTGCACTTCTGTGGGGGCCTTCAGGGTCCCCTCCGGGGGCTTCTGCCCTCTCAGTTTTGTTCAGCCACTGATGTTTGTACTTTTGCTTTTTCCAGTTTTTTCAGTGGCTGCTGTTTTGATTTTGTTACACCAGAGAACTAATTTAGGTGGAAGAGGTCGTGTGATCTCAGGTGTTTTTGAAATTAGTAGAGTTGGTGCCTTTCAGGGTTTTCTGGGATTGCAGTAAGTACCCTTCCTATCCTTTTCTATTTAGTTAGTTTGGGCCCCAGCGTTTGCTCATACTGTTTTATTTCTGTGTCAGTATTTCATCTTGTCTAACCGCCATTACATGTTTGGGGCTTTCTATTATCTTTGGGGTTCTGCTCCGGGGCAGATAGCTTTCCTATTTCTATCTTTAGGTGTAGTTAGTTTCTCAGGCTGTGACGAGGCGTCTAGGACCAACGTAGGAACGCTCCACGGCTGCCTCTAGTTGTGGTGGTTAGTCAGGGTACTGCAATCTCATAGATTCCAACTGCTCTGGTGTATTGCCTTTTTTACCTGCACTCCTCAGCTACCGTAACATAACAGTATCACAGGCCCAAAAATTGAAAATTGTATGGTACTCACAGTAGGGAAAAAATATTGTGAAAGAAAAAAGGTTGTCAGAGTTGTCAGAGATATTTTTCTGTTTATTGCATTTTTTTTTTTTCCCTCTGTATCTCTGGGTGCTGGGGAGGATCTTTTCTCTCAATGGAGTTTGCACAGTTGTCTGGCCGTGTGGATCAGCTTGCCACTGAGGTTCGGAGTATTGCTATCTATCTTGCTGGGTTGCCTGTTGTGGAACCTAGGATTCCCATGCCAGATTTGTTTTTAGGGGATCGAGCTAAGTTTCAGAATTTCAAAAATAATTGTAAATTGTTTTTTGCCTTAAAACCTAAGTCCTCAGGGAACGCAGAGCAGCAGGTTCAAATTATCATCTCTCTCCTGCGCGGCGATCCTCAGGATTGGGCTTTTTCCCTGATACCTGGGGATCCTGTTTTGAGTGATGTTGATGCATTTTTTCAGGCCTTGGGGTTATTGTACGATGAGCCTAATGTCACTGATCAAGCTGAAAAAGCCTTGTTGGCATTAAATCAGGGGCTTGATGACGCTGAGTTATACTGTCAGAGATTCCGTAGGTGGGCAGTCCTGACCAAATGGAATGACGACGCTTTGGCAGCCCTTTTCCGTAAGGGTCTGTCTGATAATGTAAAGGATGTTATGGTGGGATTCCCTGTCCCCTCTGGTCTCAATGATTCTATGTCATTAGCGATTCAAATTGACAGACGTTTGCGTGAGCGGAGAAGTATGCGTGGAATGGTGTTGCCTTGTGAACCAGCTTCTGAACCCATGCAGTGTGATAGAGTGGTTTCTGGGGCACAGCGTCATGAGTTTCAAAAGCGCAATGGGTTATGTTTCTACTGTGGTGATGCCTCTCATGCTATTTCAGTCTGCCCTAAGCGGGGAAGACGTTTTGCACGCTCAGTTGTCTTGGGTAGTGTTCAGACTAAGTTTTTATTAACTGTCACAATGATATGCTCTCTGTCCTCATTTTCTGCTCAGGCTTTCGTTGATTCTGGAGCAGCTATTAACCTGATGGATTATGATTTTGCTAAACGTTGTGGATTTCCCTTGATACCCCTACAGAAGTCTATTCCCCTACTGGGGATCGATTCTACCCCTTTGGCTGAGAATAAACCCCAGTTTTCTACTCAGGTGATAATGAGGGTTTGAACCTGATCACCAGGAGTGCTGCAAATTTTTGGTTCTGTATAATCTGCATGACATTATCGTGCTGGGTTTTCCTTGGTTACAGTCTCATAATCCTGTTTTGGATTGGAAATCTGTGTCTGTAACCAGTTGGGGCTGCCAATGTGTTAATACCAACACTAGAGTTGAGCGATACTTTCCGATATCCTAAAGTATCGGAATCGGAATGGTATCGCCGATATCACTAAAATATCGGCGATACCCGATACCGATACCGGAAGTCCCATGTAAGTCTATGGGAACAAAATATCGAAATTAAAAAAAACCCATTCTTGCCTTGTTGGTTAATTGTACATGAAGGAAAACAAGAAAGAGTAATGTAGAATGTATTGGGGAAGGTTGAGGAGACATTAAAGGCATAGATGTTTAACCCAATCAAATGGAATAGCATAAATTTTTTTTTTTAAAGATGTTCGGATTGACGAAGAAATTGACAATGTTAACGTTTTTTATATTTTGGCAAATATGTATATTACACAACTTCCATGCTCTTCATCTTCACCTTTTTAACTTTTCACACACTTTCTCCTTCATAATCTTCTGCAGCATCATCTTTTTCATCAAATTATTCTTCATCTTCACCTTCTTTATCTTCTTCTTAAACTTCTTGCTATTCATCTTTGTTAACATTACTCATATTCTTCTTATTAAACTATTATTCTTATTCATATTCTGCTTCATCTTCTTCATCATATTCTTATTTGTGACAGAGAATCCTGTACTTGTAATCTGTCAAAGTATGAATTTTTCATCCTTCCGTTCTTGCTGTCACAAAAGATTTAAATTACAACAGTATTTGTCCGTGTTCAGTTTAGCCTGCAGCAGCAGGCATTTTCCAGGGGCACCACGAGGAGGAACGGACTCACCCCCATACACTGCTTAGTCTTCTTCTGCTTAGAATTTAGAGCATATATTTTGCTCTTCATTTTGGTCTTATACTTCATGTTCTTCTGCTTTTAGATCTTCTGCTTATTGTTCTTGTGTCTCTTGTTCCGTATCTTGTATTTGTAGCACAATCTTGTACCAGCTGATGTTACTGGGACACGGTTACTAAGCAGGAGGTACCTGTGCTCCAAAGCACTACCAAGGACCAGCAGACGTTGCTGGAACTCGGATACCGAGATGGAGGCACCTAGGCCAAAGGCACTGCGGAGAACCAGTTGACGGTACTGGAACCCGGAGGGGCAGCAGAAGGAAAAGAGCCAATGGCACAACCGAGGACCAGCTGACGTTACTGGGACACGGTTACTAAGCAGGAGGTACCTGTGCTCCAAAGCACTACCAAGGACCAGCAGACGTTGCTGGAACTCGGATACCGAGATGGAGGCACCTAGGCCAAAGGCACTGCGGAGAACCAGTTGACGGTACTGGAACCCGGACGGGTAGCAGAAGGTACAAGAGCCAATGCAAGTAACGAGGACCAGCTGACTGTGCTGGAACCCGGAGGGGCAGCAGAAGGAAAAGAGCCAATGGCACAACCGAGGACCAGCTGACGTTACTGAACCCCAGTAACACAGGAGCAAGTGTTGACTGTGCTAACAGCACTTCCGAGCAACAACTGGCGGTGTTGGAGCCCAGGGTCAAGGAGGATGTTTAAATACTAGATCAAGTAATTTCCTTGTTACCTGTCAATTTTAAATGTCTATACTTCAAACAAGAGAAAGATAACCTTTACTACCATAAGATGATGATTTCATTTAAACTAATATCTAGATAAATAAAGAATTGACAAACATAAACACATACATTAACATGTTGAACAGCAATGCAAACCACAAAATAAATTAGTTAAGGAATCTGCTATACGGTTGTACATAAAAGCATACAAGTACATATCTGAATCCATTAATGATGGATAAGTAACAGTATGTACACCATTTTTATTGTATAGACAATGAATGTCTGACTTCAAAACATCATCAGCATTACAAGTTATCTGTGATATTACTAAAAAGTTCCATTTGCTGAATAATGTCACTAAATATTTTATACAAAATTATACAATTTCCATCATGTAATACTCATAATATGTGGCAATAATCATTTTTATTAACAAACATAACCTTTCAAAAGTGCATAGTGCATAGTGAAAATTGCTATTTATGGCTGACTGTGACTGTCGACTTGGAAGCATGACAACAGATAGATAAGGTATATATAGATGAGACTGCATAGCCACAGATGGTGAATTGCGATGTAATACTGTACCTCAATAAAGTGTGCGTCACTACTACATAATTTTTTTTATATAGCTTTATAAACAGGGTACATGGATGTATGCTTGTGCCTTTGTTTTGACGCACAGACTGCCTTCCTGCTGAGACGCATTGGGTAGTGAACAGTTGTGTGCAGTGTTCACTGCAGTCTCTGCGGAATAACCACACTTAGACCTTATAACTTTTCAGAGTTTCTTTATCAATCTACCAAGATGAAGAAGGCAGGGAGTAAGGCACGTGGTCGTGGAGTTTCTTCAGGGAGAGGACGTGGGGATTCTGTGGCTGCTGCGGCCCCCAGTGACACAGCATCCACCAGTTTTCCCCGTGAGCGTTCCTTTATGCGCACTTTTGTAGGAGCTCGGAGTACCCCCCTGCTGCGGGAAGAACAAATTGAAGCCGTTGTTGTTTGGATGTCAGTCAATGCATCGACTTCAATTGCTTCCACCTCCTCTCAGGACCACAGCACTGTTGGGCAACCATCTGTCTCTTCACCGCCTGGCAAATTGCCCAGGCAGTCAGAGAGTTCTGTACAGGAGCCAGCTGAGTGTCTGCTTCTGTTCTCAGAATCTATTGGCTTGCAAACAGGGGCCCAGCCAAGCAGCATTCTGTAATGTGAAGAGGGAGTATGCAGTGATGCGCAACAGCTGTGTCTCTCTGAATCTGAAGAGGTGGGTGAGACAGTGCCGATGGTCAGCACACCGCAGAACGCATCTGATGATGATGAGACCCAGGTGCCAGTTTCTGTTGAGCATGGTGCTGGCCAGACCACCCAACAGCAGGTGTTGGAAGAGGGTAGTGGAGATGATGAGGTCCAAGACCCAACATGGCATGAGGAACAGGAAGGTGGTGGGAGCAGCTCAGAGGAATAATAATAATATTTATTTATATAGCGCCATCATATTCCGCAGCGCTTTACAGTTTAGCCGTTTCAGAACACAAGTCATAAGTAACAACGTTAACAATACAATAATTTAAGCTAAATAAGTCGCCCCTGCTCGTGACAGCTTACAATGTACAATGAGATGGGGGAGATACAAAGTATAGGTGTTTATATACAATGGTGCATTTACAATGATGTTCCAGCCATCTTAAGGGACTGAGGGATGGAGATAGTGAATGGGCTAGAGACACACACACACTTACACAGAATACATAGAATGACTTTGATTAGTGAATGTGATAGGCCGCTCAGAACAAATGTGTTTTGAGGGAGCGCCTGAAACCATGCAAATTGTGGATAGTCCTAATTTCTTGGGGTACAGCATTCCAGAGGATTGGCGTAGAGCAGGAGAAGTCTTGGAGTCGGGAGTGGGAGGTACGTATTAGTGCAGAGGTTAGTCGAAAGTCGTTTGCAGAGCGCAGCAGTCGGTTAGGCCGATAGATAGAAATGAGGGAGGAGATGTAGGAGGGGTGCTGCACTGTGGAGAGCTTTGTGGGTGAGAACCAGTACTTTGGTTGAAAGCTGGGAGAGGCCTAGAGAAATGGTTAGTGATAGAAGGAAGATAGAGGAAGACATTGCCCCAACGGTACAAACAGGAGGGAGAGTTAGGCTGCAGACTCGGTTGCCTGTAGCCTCCAGTTTGGCACCTGTTCGGAGCAGTTGTCTTCCAAAAGTCAAAACGTGCGCTCCCAGGACTTGCACTGCGTGGTCCTTTTTTCACACACTTGCACATGATATTTGCTATGTGAAATGCAAGCTGTGTAATTAAAAATTAAAAATAGCTAAAAGTGTCAGTCACCTCAATACCACAAATATGTGGAAACATGTGCGGACAAAGCACGTAGTTGAGTTACAAAGACACACTAGAGATGTAGGCCAACCTACAGCAGCACCTACATCTTCAGGTTGTGTTGAAGCCTCTTCATCGAGCTCACACACAGCTGGTTATGCTTCCTCACAGGATCGCCATGGAAGAACCTCGGCCACTGTTGTCCAGAGACAAACTGTTATTCCACACACAGCAGCAAGTTCCCTGTCATCCTCACACTCCCAGGCCACAAAACAGCCATCGGTAGCACAGGCATGGGATAAAAGACGGCCATACTCCGCAAACCATGCACGAGCACAGGCTCTGAATGCTGGCATTGCAAAACTCCTGTCCCTTGAAATGCTGTGATTCAGGCTGGTGGAGACAGACAGTTTCCGTAACTGAATATCATTGTCAATCCCACAATACAATGTGCCAAGCCGATTTCATTTCAGCAGGCAAGCCGTCCCTGGTCTGCAAAAGCATGTTGAGGGAAAAATTAAACATGCGCTACTAAAAGCCCTCAGTAGCAAGGTCCACCTGACCACCGATGCGTGGACCAGTACCCATTGTTATGATCTGCTACAACCAGTAAGGAAAGAAGGGAATTCTGTCCCTACAATACAACTAAGCTGAATCCCTACGATGTAACGGGGAACCTGATCCTGCGACCAGACCCGCTAAAGTCCTCATCTAGTGTGAACGAAGACCTATAGTTGCGAGGGAGTAATCCCTACAAGATCTAGGGACTGTGAGAAAAGGTGGACACCTCCTAACATAAATTGTAGCATGGATAATTAAACAGAAAAATAAATACTTTGTGATCCTAACATCAAGCAAAACTGACAGATTAAGGCACCTAAGCACCCGGCTAGCTTAACAGTAGATAATACAATGAAGTCAAGCAAAGCCAGAAGGGCGGAGCCAGACTAAATAGGGAAAAAAGGTCATGTGACCAGCAAACTGAAACAAAACCTAACAAGAGGGTTCTAACACCCATGGCCAGGGACAATACCTTTCCCTCACTGCCCATTGGGTCAATGTTGTGCAGCCGGGTACTGATCTTGCGAGTGGCGCTGTACGTGTTCTGCCAACTCCAAGGATTGCAGGAATCAAGTCTGTACACATTGATTCCTCCTCCTATTCCAGTTCCTCAGAATCATCGCTGCAGGAGCCGTCACGGTCTACCTCCACATGGACCCGTGAACGTTTACCTGTTACGACCGATATGAGCACAGCCGTGTCCAAATGTCAACAGGCCATCCTGAAATTAATTTCCATGGGGAATCTTAGCCACACAGCGCAGGAGCTCTGTAATGCCATAAAGCAGGAGAGCGACGTGTGGTTTTTGGAAGAGAATCTACAGGCAGGCTTGGTAGTGTGTGACAATGGCCGAAATCTGGTGTCAGCTCTGGGCCTTGGCAACCTCACTCACATACCATGTCTGTCATATGTGCTCAACTTGGTCGTGCAGAGTTTTTTGAGGGACTATCCGGATCTTGATGCACTGCTGCACAAGGTCCGCCTAGAGTGCGCTCACTTGCGACGTTCCAGCATGGCCAGATCGCTGATTGCAGCTCTGCAATGCAGATTTCACCTTCATGAACATCGCATCATATGTGACGTACCCACCAGGTGGAATTCCTCGTTACATATGTTGGAGCGGTTGTGTGAGCAGCAGCCAACAGTAATGGAGTATCAGCTGCATCAGGCGCAGTCAACTCGCAATTTGCGCCGTTCACACTTCACCACTACTGAGTGGGCCTCTATAATAAGAATAATAATATTATTTATTTATATAGCGCCATAATATTCCGCAGTGCTTTACAGTTTAACAGTTTCAAAACACGAGTCATAAGTAACAACGTTAACAATACAATAATTAAAGCAAAATCAGCCGCCCCTGCTGGTGAAAGCTTACAATCTACAATGAGGTGTGGGAGATACAAAGTACAGGTGTTTATATACAATGGTGTTTTTACAATGATGGTCCAGCCATTTTAAGGAAGTGAGGGATGCATGGAGATAGTGAATGGGCTACACACACAGAATTACACATAGAATGACTTTGATTAGTGAATGTGATAGGCCACTGTGAACAAATGTGTTTTGAGGGAGCGCCTGAAACCATCCAAATTGCGGATAGTCCTAATTTCTTGGGGTAGAGCATTCCAGAGGATTGGCGCAGCGCGGGTGAAGTCTTGGAGTTGGGAGTGGGAGGTACGGATTAGTGCAGAGGTTAGTCGAAGGTCGTTTGCAGAGTGCAGCAGTCGGTTAGGCCGATAAATATAAATAAGGGAGGAGATGTAGGGGGGGCTGCGCTGTGGAGAGCTTTGTTGGTGAGAACCAGTAATTAGAATTGGATCCTATAATGAATGGGCAGCCACTGCCAGTGTAATGAGTGGCGAATAACTCCACGAAGGATATCTGCCACGTTTTGCGTGCGTTTGATGAGTCAACGCGGATGGCGAGTGCAGATGATGCACTAGTCAGCCTGACTGTCCCCCTTATCTGCCTGCTTCAAAAAACACTGCAAGCACTAAGGCATGAGGTTTTGGAAGAGGTGGAGGATGAGGAGTCACAAATTCCATCACCTTCTGGACAGTCAGCGCAACGTGGTTCCTCACAAAGGGCTGGAGGACTTTCAAAGTACCATGCTGTATCAACAATTGAACCTCCAGAGTCGCTGTCTATATTTTCATAACCATTACAAACTTTTAATGTATTTACAAAGCACATAATGTACATTTTTTGTCTATCCTTTTGTAATGGTATTGTGTTTCCATAAACTGATGTTACAGAATTATGATACAAAGTTTTTAAATTTTGAGTTTTAAATTTTGTAAATTTATATGTATTTGAAGGACTTTGTGAGGAGGATGAGGAGGAGTCAATGGAGGAGGAAGACATCGCTCCAGAGGGAGGTAGACAATGCTCTAGTCAGTATGTAGACCAACGGTGGGGTGATGCACAGCAGGCGGAGATGACGCCTCTTGCAGGGGACAACGTTTCTTGGCCAGTTGGGAGTCTGCAGCACATGGTTGATTTCATGCTGCAGTGGCTGAGAAACGACCGCCGCATCGAACACATTCACACCACGTCTGATTATTGGGTGTACACCCTCCTAGACCCTCGCTACCGGGACAACTTACAAAGCCTCATCACACCGTTGAACCGGGAGCGTAAAATGCGGAAGTACCAAGACACACTGGTGCAATCCATAATGTTCTCCATTCCAGCCGAGAGCACTGCTGCTGCTACTGATTTACAAAGCAGCTCTGTGCGTCGAGGCAGTGGAGACAGCTCTGCAACAAGAGGGAGCACAAGCAGCGCCTCTGCACAGGGCAAGAACAGTATGTTCCAAATGTGTCGAAGTTTTGTGGCAGCGCCACCAATGTCTACACCATCCGAGACGGCTCCAGTCAGCAGGAGGCAACATTTCCGTAAGATGGTTACAGACTACATGTCTTGCCCTCTCAGTGTACTCTCAGATGGCTCTTCCCCATTCAAGTTTTGTGTCTCTAAGCTGGATACATGGCCAGAGCTTAGCCAGTATGCATTGGAGGTGCTGGCTTGATCTGCTGCCAGTGTATTATCGGAGCGCGTCTTTACTGCTGCAGGTGGTGTACTAACAGACCGTTGCATGCGACTATCCTACGATAATGTAGAACGGCTTACTTTTCTGAAAATGAACTAGGCATGGATCTCGCCTGAATTTGCCTGTCCGGTTTCAGATTAACTAACTGGTTGGCAACGTTTTCCATGTCTCCTGTTATGTTCATCTTTCTACCACCTGAGCTATACTCCCTGGGCTACAACACTGCCAGTTGCTGCTCAGAAGTGTCGTGTCCACAGACCAATACACAAGCTATAGTGATAGTGGGGTTCAGTAACGCCTGCTGTTCCCCTGCTGTGTGTCCGGCAAAAATTACTGCTACCTAGCTACACATGTTTAAAAAAACATGACATGTTAAAGTGGCTAGTGCTACACATAGATATCAGGCTACACCCTTATTTCTAAGCTGTAAACAAGTGAAACGTCAAATTTAAAACCATTCAATGATTAGTGTTGGTAACAAATCTGTAACTAAATAATTGTGACATATTATGGCAGATATCCACATGTCTAACACAAATGCTAACACTAAAGCATACTTATGCTATAGGGTACTGATGGTGAACCTTCTCACTCCATAACTTTGACCAATCCAACTCACATCATGCCTCAAATGCTGCAATGTTGGAAGTGCATAATGTGGGTTGAACTTTGACAACAGCTGCAGTGCGAAGGTTATCCTTCTGTGTTCTTGGCTTTTAAATAAAAGCATACAAGTAAATATAATAATACATTGTTGATTAAGGGACATGATGTACACCTGTAATATTGTGCAAACAATGGATGTAGGACTATTCCTCTTCAACATTACTTATATTTGTGTCATTTGAAAAAATACATATTTTAGTTAAAAATTAAAAACCCATGTTCAGTAGCTGTGAAAGGCCCGTTTGTGTACTTCTATATTGTTTGCAACCAATGTATTGTATACGGATGGAAGCGCGTCACACTAATAGATTAGATTTATTTTAAATGGAATGTAGCAGAACCAATTGGAGATAAATGAAAAGGATGAGCCACTGAGACACGCTCAGCAGAGTACAAGCAGCAGTGCTTGAACAAGTAACTGGAGCGTGATCTGCACTCAAAAAAGTAAAAAACACAGACTGAAGTGAACACTGAAACACAACTGTCCACAATCTGTGAAAAGCTCCTTTCTGTACTTCTATAGTGTTTGCAACCAATGTATTGTATACGGATGGAAGCGCGTCACACTAATAGATTAGATTTATTTTAAATGGAATGTAGCAGAACCAATTGGAGATAAATGAAAAGGATGAGCCACTGAGACACGCTCAGCAGAGTACAAGCAGCAGTGCTTGAACAAGTAACTGGAGCGTGATCTGCACTCAAAAAAGTAAAAAACACAGACTGAAGTGAACACTGAAACACAACTGTCCACAATCTGTGAAAAGCTCCTTTCTGTACTTCTATAGTGTTTGCAACCAATGTATTGTATACGGATGGAAGCACGTCACACTAATAGATTTGATTTTTTTCTAATATAATGGAGCTGCACCAATTCCACTAAATAAAAAAAAAAAAAAAAAAAAAAGTGACACGTGCAGATGCCTACAAACAGCGGTGGATGCAGAGCAAACTGCAGCGTCACCTGCACTGTCACACACACACCTTGCACAGAGCTGTTAAAACAACACTGGCAAAATGAAGCTTTACACAGCGGTTGGTAAACTAGCCTGCCTCAAGCACAGTAGTACACAAAATCGCAATATCTAACTGTCCCTCAGAGTCAGCACAGCAGCGTTCTGTCCCTAACTGAGTTCACAGCACAGTGACGCTAAAATGGCTGCGGCGCCTTTTATAGTGCATTCTGACATCATTTCAGCAGCCAATCACAGCCATGCCATTAGTTAAGATGACCGCATCATTACAGGATGTGCCCACACTTCGTAGGATTCCTCATTGGCTGACTAAAATCACATTGCCTCTCAAAGAATTATGGGAACTTCCGATTCCGGTATACGATATTGAAAAAGTATCGGAATTAAGTATCGGAATTCCGATAACGCGAATATCGGCCGATACCCGATACTTGCGGTATCGGAATGCTCAACACTAACCAACACTCCTGTTTTTTCTGCCTCCCCCCAGGCTCAGGATGTTCCTGACTTTTTGATTGATTTTTCTGATGTGTTTAGCGAAAGTAAATCTGCATCCTTGCCTCCCCATAGGAGCTATGACTGCGCTATTGAATTAGTACCGGGTAGTAAATTCCCTAAAGGTCGCCTTTTTAACTTGTCTGTACCTGAACATGACGCTATGCGGTCTTATATCAAGGAATCATTGGAGAAGGGTCATATCAGACCATCCTCTTCACCCTTAGGTGCCGGTTTTTTCTTTGTGGCCAAAAAGGATGGTTCATTAAGGCCGTGTATTGATTATCGTCTCTTGAACAATATTACTGTGAAATATCAATACCCGTTACCCTTGATTTCTGACCTGTTTTCCAGGGTGAAAAACGCTACTTGGTTTACCAAGCTTGACCTCAGGGGGCGTATAACCTTATTCGCATTAAGCACGGGGATGAATGGAAGACAGCATTCAATACCCCTGAAGGGCATTTTGAGTACCTGGTGATGCCCTTTGGGCTCATTAATGGTCCTTCCGTCTTCCAGTCCTTCATGAATGACATTTTCAGGGATTTTGTGGACAAATTTCTGATTGTTTATTTGGATGATATCTTGATTTTTTCTAATGACTGGGACTCTCATGTGAAACATGTTCGAACTGTATTCCAGATTTTGAGAGAGAATGCTCTGTATGTGAAGGGATCAAAGTGTCTTTTTGGCGTACAGAGGATCTCATTTCTGGGATTCATTTTGTCCCCATCTGTTATTGAAATGGACCCGGTCAAGGTTCAGGCCATCTGTGATTGGGTCCAACCTACTTCATTAAAGGCTCTTCAGAGATTTTTTGGTTTTGCCAATTTTTATCGTAAATTTATTGGTAATTTCTCGGTTATTGTTAAACCATTAACTGATTTGACCAGAAAGGGTTCTGATGTGGTGAATTGGCCTCCTGAGGCAGTCTCTGCATTTCAGGAACTTAAGCAGAGATTCACTTCTGCTCCTGTTCTACGGCAGCCTGATGTTTCTCTGCCATTTCAGGTGGAGGTTGATGCCTCTGAAATTGGGGCAGGTGCCGTTTTGTCCCAAAAAGATCCAGAGACCTCTAAAAGTAACCCTTGTGCCATTTCTCTCGAAAATTTTCTCCTACTGAACGTAATTATGACGTGGGTAATCGGGAGTTATTGGCCATGAAGTGGGCTTTTGAAGAGTGGAGACATTGGCTGGAGGGAGCCAAACATCAGGTGGTGGTCCTTACGGACCATAAGAATCTGGTCTATCTGGAATCTGCCAAGCGACTCAATCCTAGACAGGCCAGGTGGGCCTTGTTTTTCACACGTTTTAATTTTGTGGTTTCCTTTCTTCCTGGCACTAAGAATGTTAAGGCGGATGCCCTCTCGAGGAGTTTCCTTGCGGACTCTCCTGAGTTATCTGATCCTTCTGTTATTTTGAAAGAGGGTGTAGTTCTTTCCGCCATCTCGCCCAATTTGAGACTTGCTCTGGAGGGGTGTCAGGAGGATAGGCCCGAGCGCTGCCCTGTTGGAAAATTGTTTGTCCCGGACCAGTGGAAAAAGAGTGTGATGTCTGAGATTCATTGCTCCGCATTGGCTGGGCATCCCGGAATTTTTGGTACCAGAGACTTGGTGAGTCGGTCCTTTTGGTGGCCTACCTTGTCTCGTGATGTCAGGGAATTTGTGCAGTCCTGCGGGACTTGCTCTCGCTCCAAGCCTTGCTCTCGCTCTAGTGGTTTGTTGATGCCATTGCCTGTGCCCAAGAGACCATGGACCCATATCTCTATGGATTTCATTTCCGACCTTCCTGTTTCTCAGAGAATGACCACCATCTGGGTAATTTGTGATAGGTTTTCCAAAATGATACATCTTGTGCCATTACCTAAGTTGCCTTCCTCCTCTGAATTGGTGCCGTTGTTCCTTCAGCACGTGGTTCGTTTACACGGCATTCCTGAGAACATTGTGTCTGACAGAGGAGTCCAGTTTGTTTCCAGATTTTGGAGGACTTTTTGTTCTAAACTGGGTGTTCAATTGTCTTTCTCCTCGGCGTTTCATCCTCAGACCAATGGTCAAACTGAGAGAACAAACCAGACATTGGAGACTTATCTAAGATGCTTTGTGTCTGCTGATCAGGATGACTGGGTCTCTTTTTTGCCTTTGGCTGAGTTTGCTCTTAATAATAGGGCTAGCTCTGCCACTTTGATGTCTCCATTTTTTTGTAATTCTGGGTTTCACCCTCGATTTTCTTCAGGACAGACGGAGGCTTCTGTCTGTCCAGGTGTTGACTCTGTTGTGGAGCGTATGCAACAGATTTGGGACCAGGTAGTGGAGAGGTTGTCCCTTTCTCAGGAGAGGGCCCAGCGGTTTGCTAACCGGCATAGGACTGATGGTCCTCGGTTTAAAGTGGGGGACTTGGTCTGGTTGTCCTCAAAGAATATTGCTATGAGAGTAGCATCTCCTAAATTTAAGCCTAGGTTCATTGGACCTTATAAGATCATGGAGATTATTAATCCTGTTTCTTTTCGTTTGCTTCTTCCAGGGACATTTAAGATCCATAACGTGTTCCACAAGTCCTTGTTGAAGAGGTTTGTTGAGCCAGTGGTTCCTGCTGCTGTGCCTCCTGACCCTGTTTTGGTTAAGGGCAATCTGGAGTATGTGGTTGAGAAAATATTAGATTCTCGTTTTTCTAGACGGAAACTCCAGTATTTGGTTAAATGGAGAGGTTATGGTCAGGAAGACAATTCTTGGGTGTTTGCTTCGGACATCCATGCTAGGAGAGTTATCCGTGCGTATCATAGAACTCATCCTGACCGACCTGGTTGCTCAAATGAGGGTTCGGTGACCCCTCCTCAAGGGGGGGGTACTGTTGTGAATGGGTTAGAGATGAGTTCTGAGCAGAGGCTCCCTCTGGTGGTTACAAGCGGTGCTAGTCTGTCCAGTGAAGATTGTGAGGACTGGGAATCAGGTGTTACTGATTGGTCTTATATAAGGGAGTCACCTTCCCATCAGGGTTGCCGGTGATCAATTGTTCTGGTCTGGATCCTTTATTCCTGTTTCCCTTGTAGCCTGCTGTGTCGTTTCTGCATCTCCTGCTAACAGATAAGACATTTTCTTCTTTTGTGTTTGTGCTATATTTTTGCATTTTGTCCTGCACTTCTGTGGGGGCCTTCAGGGTCCCCTCCGGGGCTTCTGCCCTCTCAGTTTTGTTCAGCCACTGATGTTTGTACTTTTGCTTTTTCCAGTTTTTTCAGTGGCTGCTGTTTTGATTTTGTTACACCAGAGAACTAATTTAGGTGGAAGAGGTCGTGTGATCTCAGGTGTTTTTGAAATTAGTAGAGTTGGTGTCTTTCAGGGTTTTCTGGGATTGCAGTAAGTACCCTTCCTATCCTTTTCTATTTAGTTAGTTTGGGCCCCAGCGTTTGCTCATACTGTTTTCTTTCTGTGTCAGTATTTCATCTTGTCTAACCGCCATTACATGTTTGGGGGCTTTCTATTATCTTTGGGGTTCTGCTCCGGGGCAGATAGCTTTCCTATTTCTATCTTTAGGTGTAGTTAGTTTCTCAGGCTGTGACGAGGCGTCTAGGACCAACGTAGGAACGCTCCACGGCTGCCTCTAGTTGTGGTGGTTAGTCAGGGTACTGCAATCTCATAGATTCCAACTGCTCTAGTGTATTGCCTTTTTTACCTGCACTCCTCAGCTACCGTAACATAACAAGTTGCTATGTCCACTCCTTCCATTTCACGCATTTCCCTGACCTGTTGTAACAGTGGTTCCAAAGTAAGAACAAAGAGTGTCGGGGAGAGAGGGCATCCCTGCCTTGTCCCATTAGTGATACCGAAAGAGGGCGAGAGCGTGCCGTTCACCTTGAGTCTACCAGACGGCAGTCCATATAAAGTAAAGATGGCCGCAATGAACTCAACGGGAAAGCCAAATCTAAATAGTGTCTGACGCATGAAGGACCAGCTCACCCTGTCGAAAGCCCTCTCTGCGTCTACCCCCAACAGGGCGAGCTGGATTCCCTTTTTCCTTGCCGCTGGCATCACATGACAGAGTTTCAGGCTGTTGTCTTTGCCCTCTCTCCCCGACACAAAACCCACCTGGTCGTCAAGCACTAGATTAGGTACTAAGTGGTGCATTCTATTCGCAAGTACCTTCGCCCACAGCTTTATATCTATATTCAGTAAGGAAATTGGTCGATAACTGGAGCACCTCGTGGCATCTTTACCGGGTTTAGGTAGCAAAGTAACATGAGCCTCAAGGGATTGCTTAGGGAGAGATTCCCCCTTAAGTAAGGAGTTGCATAATGTTAAAAGGTGTGGTTTCAAGATATCCTGAAATTTGTTGAAGTAAACAGATGTCAGTCCGTCCGGACCAGGGCTTTTATTGGCTGGTAATGTCTTAATCACACGATCGATTTCATCTACCGTAACCGGTAAAAGCAATGAGTCTGTTTCTTCAGAGTTTAGTTTGGGAAGGGACAAGGAGTTCAAAAAATCTCTTTGCTTCAGGACCATTTCATCCTCTGCAACCTGAGTCTGCGCCCGTAGATTATACAGCTCTGTATAGAAAATCTGAAATTGTTTTGCAATGCCTTCCGTCTCGCTAACTAGTTTCCCATCAGCGCCTCGAATATTCTTAATGTGACTCTGATTTCTAGATTTCTTAAGCAGTGATGTCATGAGGTGGCCACATTTGTCCCCATGGGAGTAGAACTTATATTGTCTCAATAAGTGTAGCTTAGCATGTTGAGTCACTAGCATGGTTTTCAGTTCCGTCCGCAGAGACGTTAGTCGCTTCAATGCCTCTGAGGTTTTTGTCTGTTTGTGAATTTTATCCAAAACCGCTATTTTACTTAGGAGAGTGTCAAAGGCCTTTGTACGTTCCTTTTTCTGTATAGTGCCTAGCTGAATGAGAAGCCCCCGTATCACTGCCTTGTGCGTTTCCCATACCGTGGGAAATGGTACCTCCCCAGTGTCATTATAGTTAAAGAATTCGGTCAACGCTGTGCGGACCTTAGATACGATAGAAGCATCATTAAGGAGGTTCTCATTCAATCTCCAGCACCACTGTTTAAATGGCAGCTGCGCTAAGTGGAGCTTAACGTGTACGGGTGCATGGTCAGAGATGGTCATGGGACTAATCGCGAGAGGGGAAGTTGTGCAAAGCAACGCTTTGGAGACAAAAAGGTAGTCCAGGCGTTGGTACGATTTGTGTGTGTTTGAATAGAATGTATAATCTTTAACCAGAGCATTATGGGTACGCCAAGCGTCCACCAGATTTAAGTCATTTAATGTGGAACGAACTCTAGCTAACGCTATCCCACTTATTGCAGACTCTCCAGAGGAAGCATCAAGTGATGGGAACAAACTCAGGTTGAAATCACCCCCTAGGATTACATGGCCCTGTGCAAACGAGCGGAGCTCTGTTAATTTTTGAATTAACCACTGTGTCTGGCCTTGGTTAGGCACATAGAGATTAGCAAATGTGTAGGATGTCCCACTGATGTCACCCCGTACAAAGTTAGCCCTGCCCTCCGCATCTTGATGTCTTCCTTGAAGTTGGAACGGGACAGAGCTGCGGAAGGCAATAGCTACCCCTTTGGAGCGGCCAGCCGTATTACAACTATGAAACCACTGGGAAAACGTGTGTGTAGGGAGCCGGGGTACATTAGTTTGTCTGAAATGTGTTTCCTGCAGAAATATCACATCAGAGCGGTAAGTTTTTAAGAGTCGGAAAAGCTGGTGTCGCTTACCTTCAATATTCAACCCCTGGACATTGAATGACGTAACAGTGAGGTCCATTCCAGCAGGCGGTCCCCTCCTTGTTCAAAAAGATAGAAACTGACAATCCCAGTAAATGACGGCCATTGCAAAAAGGCTCCTAATAGCGATAACAATGTAAATAAATTACACCAGGTCTTTTTGTGAATTCAAATGATATGCTTATACACTATGTGTAGGTATGACCGGAGAGAGGTCTAGCTACAAAACCCTCACTGCCACCTAGATGGAAATGAAGGAGTAAGGTTAACCCCACTTAATTGGCAACTGCAAGGAATGTGTGAATGATAGGTGTGGGGGAGAGGGGATATGCGGGTCAGAGGGGGAGGAAAAGTGAAGGGGATTGAAGAATTGGAAGGATGGGTGAGAAAATGAAGAGAGGAAATAGAAAGATAAGAGAAGTAACAGGTATATCACTGATCGTTAGTAGGCAAATATGAATAGAGCGAGTATCAGGTGTATGAAAGAGTAAGTGTGTGTAAAGGCCGGTAGATGGGCACAACCCACCCAGCCGTTAGTAGCTATAACAAACATCATGTAGCATATAAAGAATAAGTGAATAGGTACTATGGCAGTGAGGTATAATATAACATAGCCACCATACTTTTTTTTTTTTTTTTTAACTAAGACCCCCGTGGGGACCGTGAGATCTAGGGGTAAAACCTGACTATTGAACAATTGTCATCAATTATCAACATTAAAAGCATGTCAAAACAGGAAAAATAAGAAACAGATATGACGCACTGTCTCAACATCTCCATGGGGCTAATGCTCCCCTTTTAAACAGTAGTACTTTAACAATCAACTAACGGTGTGACCCGTTAGGGAGATGCACGACAGGCCTCAAAGACGACTGCGTCGTCATAAAGTCTTGAACATAAATGACAATGTAGCAGTTGTCAACAAAAAGAAACCGTTCCTAGAAAACAAAAGGAATCGGAAATATAAGCACTGCCAGAAGTACCAGATATCAAGCATCATGTGCGAATAATCGCAACATGTGCTTCCTTAGTTACAGTGAGAGGCAATTATGCAGAACTCCGTGCTCTGCTTCTCTGTATAGTTATCCTTCTCCCCCAACTTCGTTCTTAGACTGCACAGAGGAGTCAGAGGTTGGGCTCCCTTCTTTATCTTGGCGTTTGCGTCCCCTCTTAGGGCGAGCTCCAGAGAGACTGGGAAACACCAGTTCTTGAGGTACAGGCATCCATGACGTTATTGCTACAGGAGGGATGTCCAAAGCTGACCAGACTGCGTCCAAGTCTCCAGGAGTATGAATTTGAAACCTTTTCTCTTTGATTTTAAAAGCTAGTCCAAAAGGAAATAGCCAGTGGTAGAGTATTTTCTTCCTCTGCAGAATGTCCAGCAGTGGGCACAGCTGTCTTCTCTTATAAAGAGTGCTAGGAGCTAGGTCTTGGAAGATGGGTGCGCTCTCATATAAAAGGTCTTGTCGTTCTCTCGCCGCCGACAACAGAGCTGTGGTGTCATTAAAGGATAAAAGACCACATATTACATCACGTGGAGGTTCATCTGGTCGCGGTGGCGGTCGCAGTGCACGGTGCACCCTTTCCACCACTATGGATGTCGCCCTCTCCTGTCCCACCAGGTCAGAAAAAAGTTCCGCCATAATTTTCCGTAATGTATCAGCCGCCCAGTTCTCTGGGAGACCTTTGAGCCTGATGTTACATCTTCTGCTACGGTTCTCTTGATCTTCAGCTAGGAGAAGGGCTTTAATGAGCAATGAGTTATGCAATTGAATATGAGACTCCGTGGAAGTGGCATGTTGTACGAGCGCTGTTCTATCCGCTTCCAAACTGTCCACTCTTGGACCCATTGCATGCATGTCTTTCTTAAGGACGGCTAGATCTGCCAATACTGGTTGTAAAGCAGCATTCAAGGTAACTTTGAGATAGTCTTGTGAGAAACGGAGAGAACGACGTCTAGATTGTTCTCTAGTGATACTGTCAGCCTGCGAGCAGTCAGAATATGAGTCATCAGATTCCTCTCTGGAGTTCGCTGATTTTTGTAGGTTCAGAGGAGACTTTCTCCTAAGAAATTTCTGCATATTAGGTTGAGATTTGGCAGATTTGGGGGTTCCAAACTGCCCATTAGAGGATTTATTGCCTTTCACCATGATGTTGCTGTATATGCAAAGTATTCATCGGCTGGGTGAGTTATTAAGTGGTCTTTATTGCATTATCAGAGGGCGAAGTCTCATGCCACAAATGGGGCTAAGTGAACACCTATTCCCCAACCTCCAATGTACTTCAATGATACAGTCTTTGGGATCAGCTGCTATTTAAATCGGAGTATTCCTGTCACTTAGTGATGAAATAGACCAGTTAAATATTAGTCATAAGAAGCTGAGCACACACAACTATTTTTGCAGAGGATTTATCGCCATCTGCTGGAGGAAAACAGTGTCTGCACTAATGAAGATTCTTCAGCTGGAGCTATACAAATAGCCTGGATGTATTATGCAATGGATTAGCAACTGTTGAACACTGAACAGGTATGTGCAGTAAACTGTTAATGTCTTTTATGCAGCCCATCAGCACTACAGGAGGCTCTGCCACCGCAGTGCTGCAGCTCCAGCTGGTAGCTGCCGGATACTCTCCTGTGTTAACTTCAGTCCCCGGCTTTGGGGCCTACCTTCTGGGTGGCTGGAGGAAAGCGTGTATTGCGTCCCACGACTAGAGATGAGCAGGGCTCCAGGGTGGTAGCATGGGTCTCCAAACGGACAGTAGTGAAGGCCGTTCTCAGTAGTTTTCGCCGCTAGGCCGTGGCCGGAATCGAGGCCCAGGCCTCCACACCAGAGTAGGCCGCAACACAGAAGTCAGTGCTAAGGTGATCAATCAGCTCCAAAGTGTCTCTCAGGCTTCCAGGGAGTGATGTTATACTCACAAATAGGTTTATAGCCCTGGATGGCCCTGTATTATAGCAGATGGAACTAGATTATAGAGAGTGTGGTGAGGAGCTGATCAGAAACACGTCCTCTTCCCTTCCTTGCTAGGCCACGCCCCTTTTCTAAGGTTTTATGGACTGATGAAATGAGAGTGACTCTTGATGGGCCAGATGGATGGGCCCAAGGCTGGATCAGTAAAGGGCTCCACTCCGACTCAGAAGCCAGCAAGGTGGAGGTGGGGTACTAGTATGGGCTAGTATCATCAAAGATTAACTTGTGGGACCTTTTCGGGTTGAGGATGGAGTGAAGCTCAACTCCCAGACCTACTGCCAGTTTCTGGAAGACACCTTCTTCAAGCAGTGGTACAGGTAAAAGTCAGTATCGTTCAAGAAAAACATGATTTTCATGCAGGACAATGCTCCATCACATGCATCCAAATACTCCACTGGCTGGCCAGTAAAGGTCTAAAAGAAGAAAAAATAATGAAATGGCCCACTTGTTCACCTGATCTGAACCCCATAGAGAACCTGTAATACCTCATAAAATGTGAGATCTACAGGGAGGGAAAACAGTACACCTCTCGGAACAGTGTCTGGGAGGCTGTGGTGGCTGCTGCATGCAATGTTGATCGTAAACAGATCAAGCTACTGACAGAATCTATGGATGGAAGGCTTTTGAGAGTCATCGTAAAGAAAGGTGGCTATATTGGTCACTAATTTTTTTTGTTTTTGAATGTCAGAAATGTTTATTTGTAAAATTTGTGTTGTTATATTGGTTTACCTGGTGAAAATAAGCAAGTGAGATGGGTATATCTTTGGTTTTTATTAAGTTGCCTAATAATTCTGCACAGTAATAGTTACCTGCACAAACAGATATTCTCCTAAGATAGCCAAATCTAAAAAAAAACCACTTCAACTTCCAAAAATATTAAGCTTTGATATTTATGAGTCTTTTGGGTTGATTGAGAACATAGTTGTTGTTCAATAATAAAAAGAATCCTCTCAAATACAACTTTCCTAATAATTCTGCACACGGTGTAGTGCCCGGGAGAAAAGAGACCACAAAATTAAAACGTGTGAAAAACAAGGCCCACCTGGCCTGTTTAGGATTAAGTCGCTTGACTGATTCAAGATAAACCAGGTTCTTATGATCCATGAGGACCACCATCTGATGCTTGGCTCCTTCCAGCCAATGTCTCCACTCCTCAAAAGCCCACTTCAAGGCCAATAACTCCCGATTACCCACATCATAGTTACGTTCCGCTGGGGAAAATTTTCAAGAGAAAAAGGCACAAAGGTTACTCTTAGAGGTCTCCGGATCCCTTTGGGACAAAACGGCTCCTGCACCAATCTCAGAAGCATCAACCTCCACCTGAAATGGTAGAGAAACATCAGGTTGGCGCAGAACAGGAGCAAAAGTGAATCTCCGCTTAAGCTCCTGAAACGCAGAAACTGCCTCAGGAGACCAATTCACTACATCAGAACCCTTCTTGGTCAAATCAGTCAGTGGTTTCACAATACCAGAGAAATTAGCTATAAATTTACAATAAAAATTAGCAAAACCCAAAAATCTCTGAAGAGCCTTCAGTGTAGTGGGTTGAACCCAATCAGAAATGGCCTGAACTTTGACCGGGTCCATTTCAATGACAGACGGAGACAAAATGAATCCCAGAAATGAAACCTTCTGTACGCCAAAAAGACATTTTGATCCCTTCACATAAAATGCATTTTCTCTCAAAATCCGGAATACAGTTCGAACATGTTCCACATGAGAATCCCAGTCATTGGAAAAAATCAAGATATCGTCCAAATAAACGATCAGAAATTTATCCACGAAATCCCGGAAAATATCGTTCATAAAGGATTGGAAGATGGAAGGGGCATCACTAGGTACTCAAAATGCCCCTCTGGGGTATTAAACGCCTTCTTCCATTCATCTCTGTGCTTGATGCGAATAAGATTAGACGCCCCCCTGAGGTCAAGCTTGATAAACCAACTAGCACCCTTCACTCTGGAAAATAGGTCAGAAATCAAGGGTAACGGATATTGATATTTAACAGTGATCTTATTCAGGAGACGATAATCAACACACGGCCTCAATGAGCCATCCTTCTTGGCCACAAAGAAAAAGCCGGCGCCCTAGGGTGAAGAGGATGGTCTGATATGACCCTTCTCTAAAGACTCTTTGATAGAAGATCGCATAGCCTCATGCTCAGGTACAGATAAATTAAAGAGCCGACCCTTGGGAAATTTACAACCAGGTACTAAGTCAATAGAGCAATCATAACTCCTATGAGGAGGTAAGGATGCAGACTTACTCTCACTAAACACATCAGAAAAATCAGTCAAATAGTCAGGAACATCTTGAGACTGGGGGGAGGCAGAAAAAACATCTTGAGACTGGGGGGGCAGAAAAAACAGGAGTTTCAGCACAAACACACTGACAACCCCAACTTGTCACAGACACAGATTTCCAATCCAAAATAGGATTGTGAGTCTGTAACCAAGGAAAACCCAGTACAACAATGTCATGTAAATTATGTAACACCAAAAATTTGCAATTCTCTTGGTGGTCCGGGTCAACCCGCATTATCACCTGGGTAGAAAACTGGGGTTTATTCTCCGCCAAGGGGGTAGAATCAATGCCCAGCAAAGGAATAGACTTCCGCAGGGGTAATAGGAAAACCACAACGTTTGGCAAAATCAAAATCCATCAGGTTTATAGCTGCCCCAGAATCAACAAAAGTCTGAGCTGAAAATGTGGACATGGAGCAAATCAAGGTAACAGTCAACAGAAATTTAGTCTGAACACTACCCAAAACAACTGAGCGCGCAAAACGTCTTCCCCGCTTGGGGCAGACGGAAATAGCATGAGAAGCTTCACCACAATAGCAGCACAACTTATTACGCTTACGAAATTCATGACGCTGTGCCCCAGAAGTCACTCCATCACACTGCATGGGCTCAGTGGCTGGCCCGCAAGGCATCACAATCTCACGAATATTTCTATGCTCGCGCAGACGTCTGTCAACTTGAATAGCTAATGACATAGAGTCATCGAGACCAGAGGGGACAGGGAATCCCACCATAACATCCATTACAGTCTCTGCCAGACCCTTCCGAAAAAGAGCTGCAGAGCATCATCATTCTATTTAGTAAGGACTGCCCACTTTCTGAATTTCTGACAATACAGCTCAGCGGCTTCATGACCCTGATTCAATGCCAACAAGGTTTTTTCAGCTTGATCAGTAACAATTAGGTTCATCATACAATAACCCCAGAGCCTGAAAAAACACATAAACATCATTCAAAACAGGATCCCCAGGTGTCAGGGAAAAGGCCCAATACTGAGGGTCACCGCGCAACAGGGAGACGACAATTTGAACCTGCTGCGTTGTGTTCCCTGAGGATTTAGGTTTCAAAGCAAAAAACAACTTACAGTTATTTTTAAAATTCAAAAACTTAGACCGATCCCCAAAAAATAGGGATCCTAGGTTCCACAGCAGGCAACCCAGCAAGATACAGTAGATAGCAATACTCCGAACTTCAGCAGCAAGCTGCTCCACACTATCGGACAAATGCTTGACCTCCATTGGGGAAAAAATTCCTCCCCAGCTCCCAGAGAAAAAAGAGGGAAAAAATGTAACAGACAAAAAAAAAATTTTTTCTGACAACTTTTTTTTTTACTATTTTTACCCTTCTGTTGAGTACCATAGAATTTCAGTATGGCCGGTGATTCTGTTATGTATGGTAGCTGAGGAGACAGGAGAAAAAAACCCATAGGCAGCCCAACACCAGAGAGGTTGGAAACTAATAGGTTGCAGACCCCTAAACTAACCGCACAACTAGCAGCAGCCGTGGAGCGTACCTACGGTGGTCCTAGACGCCTCGGCACAGCCGGAGAGATAGCTATCCCTGAAGATGGAAAGAGGAAAGCTAACTGCCCCGGAGTAGACCCCAAAAGAGTAGGAAGCCCCCAAACATAAAATGGCGGTTAGACAAGACGAAAATACGAACACAGACAGAAAATAGATTGAGCAAACGCTGGGGCCCAAAACTGTCTAGATAGGACAGCACAGGAGAGAATACTGTCTGCAACCCAGAAAAACCCTAGGAAAAACTCCAACACTTCTGAATCCAAAAACACTGAGACCACACGGTCTCGACCACCTATATCAGATCTCTGGTGTGGACATGTAGCTACTCAGCATTAAAATATCACAAGAACTGAGCAAATAAACAAATGCAAAATACAAACGGAGACCAGCCAAAGCCCCCCAAAGGGGACCCGGCTGAAGACAAAAAGCAATGCAACAAAAAGCAAGGAATTCAAACCACAGTAAAAAAACTGAAAGAGACATATCTGAATGCAAGCAGGAGACAGCAGAAAAGCAAGCTGAATTCCAACCTAGACCAGGAAGAACAATTGATCACCGGCGAGGATCACGGGAGGTCAGCTCACTTATATCAGGCCAGTCAGTACCACCTGACAACCACTCGTCAGCTGCAGGTGTAGGACTCTTGGTGTTCCACATTTATTCAATACCCTCAGCAACCACCAGAGGGAGCTTCAGCTCCTAAGTCGTCTCCAATGCGTTCACAACAGGAATTTTTTTTTTTTTTTCATTATTTAGGAATTTTTTTTACAAATTATTATTTTTATTTTTTTTACATTTTTACTTTGTCCCAGGGTGGGACATCACTGTGTAGGGTCAGATCGCTGGTGTGACAGTGTGCACAGCACTCTGTCACACCAGCGATCACACAGGCACTGCTGAAGGCTTCCTCAGCGCCTGCTCTCAGCAGGCGCTGAGGAAGCCGCCTCCCTGCAGGACCCGGCAGCCATCTTGGATCTGGGGTACTGGAGTGAGGAGAGTTCCTCTGAACAGCACAACACATCGCGCTGTTCTGAGGGTCTCAGGGGAGCCCCCTCCCTGCGCGATGCTTCCCTGTGCCCACGGTACACCGCGATCATGTTTGATCGCGGTGTGCCAGGAGGTTAATGTGCCGGGAGCGATCCGTGACTGCTCCTGGCACATAGTGCCGGGTGTCAGCTGTGATAATCATTCCGTCCCTGGGAATTAAGTACCAGGTCACATGGACGGAATAGTACGTCCCATGGGATTAATGGGTTAATGTCCAAATCACATCCACTATCTGGCTAGAAGAAAACTGATGGTAACCAAGGATATTTCACACACTGCGGTATCAGCCTTTTTAGGCTCCCTAAATTATCTAAACAGTCTATAAATTATCCATTTTGGGGGCACAGATGTATGCATTGCTGTTATGTAAAGTCATGTGGTGTAAATGGTGGTGGTGTAAAATTAATAAAATGTGGCATTTTCACATGGTTGGGGCAACAATTATCCATTTTTGGGATGTATAAAAGATTTACATTTTTCTAAATGTAGAAGTGATAGATTTTTAATAAGTCATCCAAAAATTATCCCTTTATTATGGAGAAAAAACAGGTAGATTGTACTGTTATGAATGTGAAGTAAAAAAAATGATAATTTTTTGTGGTCTGCAATTTCACCTCACTATCCAATAACCCTAAAAGTCTCTTTGACACTTTTCATTCCCTACTCAACCCAAGAGTGCAGGCCCCAACCATGGATCTCCGCGCTGACTACCTGGACAATTATTTCAAAGAAAAATTGACCATCTCTGACAGGAAATTTTCTCCCAATCCCCTCATACCATGCACTGTCCTTCCTCCTCCACTGCATCTAAGTCACTCTCTGATTTTGAACCAGTCACAGAAGAAGAAATAATCAGGCTCCTTGGATCTTCTCACCCTACTACTTGCACCAGTGAACCTATTCCGTCACATCTCCTCCAGTTCCTTTCCCCTGCTGTCACCACTCACCTACCAAAATTATTCAACCTCTTTCTTCCGGTATCTTTCCCTCCTCATTTAAGCATGCCATCATACATTCATTACTTAAAAAACCATCCCTCGACCAAAACTGTGCAGCTAACCATAGAGCTGTCTTTAATCTTCCCTTCATCACTAAACTCTTGTAACGCTTGGTCCACTCCTGTCTTATTACGCTATCTCTCAGTTAACTCTCTTCTTGAGCCTCTTCAATCCAGTCTCTGCTCTTTACACTCTACTGAAACTGCCCTCACAAAAGTCTCTAATGGATCAGTCCTAGGCCCCCTCCTCTTCTCCTTGTATACTGCCCCTATTGGACAAACAATCAGTAGATTTGGTTTCCAGTACCATCTCTATTCAGCTGACACCCAATTATACACCTCCACTCCTGACATCATTGTGCATTTTCAAAAAACACCAGTGATTGTCTTACTGCTGTCTCCAATATCATGTCCTCAATCTATCTGAAACTGAACCTGTCAAAAACTGAACTCCTTGTGTTTCCTCCCTCTACTAACCTACTTATGCCCGACATTGCCATTTCCGTGTGTGGTTCTACCATTACTCCCCAGCAACATGCCCACTGTCTTGGGGTCATACTTAATTCAGAGCTTTAATTCACCCCCCACATCCGATCACTGACTCGCTCTTGTTATCTGCACTTCAAAAACATTTCTAGAATTCGACCTATTCTTACTTTTGACTCTGCAAAAACTCTTACTCTTTCTCTTATTCATTCTCATCTAGACTAATGTAACTCTCTACTAATCGGTCTCCCTCTTACGAAACTCTCTCCTCTCCAATCTGTCTTGAATGCTGCAGCCAGGATCATATTCCTCACCAACCATTACACCGATGCCTCTACCTTGTACCAGTCATTGCACTGGTTACTCATCCACTCCAGACTTCAATATAAACGTATTACTCTCACCCACAAAGTACTCCACAGTTCAGCACCACCCTACATCTCCTCCTCGTCTCAGCCTACCACCCTACCCATGCCCTCTGTTCTGCTAATGACCTGAGGTTAACATCTTCAATAATCAGAACCTCCCACTCCCATCTCCAAGACTTCTCACGTGCTGCACCAATTTTTTGGAATGTACTTCCCAGGATAATTCGATTAATCCCCAATATCCACAGTTTTAAGCGTGCCCTAAAAATGCATTTCTGCAGACTGGCCTACCACCTTAACACATTAATCTACTATCCCTGTGTTGCCCATTCATAATGTTTACCATAACCAGGTTCCTCGTATCATGTTCTCACACGCTTTATGCATTTAATAGCCCTCTGTGTCTGTACTGTTACATATTCAGACTGATAACCGGCTCATGCAGCATTACATGACCACCCAATTTCTACATTATGGCTGGTCCGAACAATGAAAGCAATTATTACCATCCACCTTTCATGTCTCCACTATTTCCTCATAGATTGTAAACTTGCAAGCAGGGCCCTCATTCCTGTTGGTATCTGATGATTTACCGTTTATACCCATGTATAAGCCAAGATTTTCAGCCCATTTTTTAGGGCTGAAAGTCCCCCTCTCGGCTTATACGCGGGTCATATAAGGGGGTCGGCGGGAGCGGGGGTGTCGGATCATACTCACCCCTCCGCCGGCGCGGTCTCTGCAGCCCCCCTGCTTCTCCCACGATCTCTGGCTCCTTCATGCAGCGGTCACATGGCACCGCTCATTAAAGTCATGAATATGCACATATTCATGACTTTAATGAGCGGTAGCACGTGACCGCTGCAGGACTGAAGCACTGCGGAGAGCGCCGGGAGAAGAGAAGAGGCTGCAGGGACGCGCGGTGGAGGGGTGAGTATAGCTATATTTACCTGTCCCCGTGCCACCGTTGCGCGCTGCTCCCTCGGTCTGACTCCTCTGGCTGTGAATGATCAGGCAGAGGGCGCGATGACGTCATTAGTGAGCGCCGCGCCCCCTGCCAGATCATTCACAGCCAGAGGAGTCAGAAGAGGACGCAGCGCAGCGGTGCAGAGAGGACAGGTAAATATCTCAGGTGCCGGGGTCTTGAGCGAGCGGTGACACCGGCACCTGTCCCCAATAGCGCGCCGCTGTCACCGCCTGCTCAGGACACCGGCACCTGACCCCCCAGCGATGAGAGGTGAGTATGTAATTTTTTTTTTTGCAGCAGCAGCATATGAGGCCTATACTATGGGGCATAATTGGGCAGCATATGAGGGCATAATCTGGAGCATATGGGGGCATAATATGGAGCATATGGGGGCATAAGCTGTGGAACATATGTGGCATAATCTGGAGCATATGGGGGCATAATATGGAGCATATGAATGCATAATATGGAGCATATGGGGGCATAAGCTGTGGAACATATGGGGCACAATCTGGAGCATATGGGGGCATAAGCTGTGGAACATATAGGGCACAATCTGGTGCATATGGGGGCATAAGCTGTGGAACATATGGGGCATAATCTGGAGCATATGGGGGCATAATATGGAGCATATGGGGACATAAGCTGTGGAACATATGGGGCACAATCTGGAGCATATGGGGGCATAAGCTGTGGAACATATGGGGCATAATCTGGAGCATATGGGGGCATAATATGGAGCATATGGGGGCATAATATGGAGCATATGGGGGCATAAGCTGTGGAACATATGGGGCATAATCTGGAGCATATGGGGGCATAATATGGAGCATATGGGGGCATAAGATGTGGAACATATGGGGCATAATCTGGAGCATATGGGGGCATAATATGGAGCATATGGGGCATAAGCTGTAGAACATATGGTGCACAATCTGGAGCATATGGGGGCATAAGCTGTGGAACATATGGGGCATAATCTGGAGCATATGGGGGCATAATATGGAGCATATGGGGGCATAAGCTGTGGAACATATGGGGCATAATCTGGGCATATAATGGAGCATATGGGGGCATAAGCTGTGGAACATATGGGGCACAATCTGGAGCATATGGGGGCATAAGCTGTGGAACATATGGGGTATAATCTGGAGCATATGGGGGCATAATATGGAGCATATGGGGCATAATCTCTGGAGCATATTGGGCATAATCTGTGAAGCATATGGGGGCATAATCTGTTGAGCATATTGGGCATAATCTGTGGAGCATCATATGAGGGCATAATCATTTTTCACCCTAGGCTTATACGTGAGTCAATAAGTTTTCCCAGTTTTTTGTGGCAAAATTAGGGGGGTCGGCTTATACAGGGGTCGGCTTATACATGAGTATGTACGGTATGTGATTATTGTTTTGCTGTAATGTCTATTGTCTGTACAAGTCCCCTCTAAAATGTAAAGTGCTGCGTAATTTGTTGGCGCTATAGAAATAAAATTATTATTATTAAGAGAAGCTTGAGACATCTCCCAAAACACATATATACAATCTGTTTTCCTCTCAACATTTCAAAACAGTTATCTTACCTAAATCCAATTTTTTTGCATAGACACAGGAGTTGTATCCATACAAAACACTATGACGTATTGTCAATCTTTTTTTGTACTAGACACACTTCTATCAAGTGTCTCTACACCATTGTGTATAATGCTAAAACAACTAAACATCTCACACTAGAGAACACTTTTTATAAATTGTAATATCCATCCTATTTCAAATATACAAAAAGTGATTCTATTTTGTTAACTTATATCCCCTTTGTTGACTTCAAAACTGTTTAAATCTATTTGCTTCATATAATTGGGGTAAATAAAATTATTTACATAGTTAAAAGTAGAGAAGAGCAGATTTTTTCTGTGAATGAATAAGCTGGAGTCAAATTTCCTAATATATGTGGTTTTAGATTCAATTTTGTGTTCGTGGGCTAATGTCTTTTTGTATAGCCGTGTGGGCTTTCCCATAATGCCTTGCAGCTATGATATCTATTGAATTATCATACAATTGTATAATCACAAATCAGGGGTTTCCATTAGAACACAATTTCTACGTTGTTTTCCATTGTCAAAATCACTGGGTTAGTACCTCTCTCCTATAGAGTGTAATCTCTTATAGTCCGCAGGGTCCTCACTCTCTCTTTTTCATGTAAAGTAGAATCTCTTATGAGCAGTGGAAACTCCTCTCTCTCTCCCATGCAGTGTAAGCTTTTATGGTCAGCGGTGTTCTGTCCATCGCTCTCCTGTAAATTATAAGCTCATATGGTCAGCGGTGTCCTCTCTATCTCTTTCCTACACAGTGTAAGCTCTTATGGTTAGCGGTGTCCTCTCTATCTCTCTCCTATGCAGTGTAAGCTCTTATGGTCAGCGGTGTCCTCTCCATCTCTCTCCTATACAGTGCAAGCTTTTATCGTCAGTGGTGTCCTCTCTAGCTCTCTCCTATTCAGTGTAAGCTCTTATGGTCAGCGGTGTCCTTTTCATCTCTCTCCTATATAGTGTAAGCTCTTATGGTCAGCGGTGTTCGGTGCATCTCTCTCCTGTAAATTGTAAGCTCATATAGTCAGCGGTGTCCTCTCTATCTCTTTCCTACACAGTGTAAGCTCTTATGGTTAGGGGTGTCCTCTCCATCTCTCTCATATATAGTATAAGCTCTTATGGTCTGTGGTGTCCTCTCTATCTCTCTCCTATACAGTGTAAGCTTTTATGGTTAGCGGTGTCCTCTCTACCTCTCTATCTCTCCTGTAAGGTGTAAGTTCTTATGGTCAGCGATGTCCTCTCTATCTCTTTCCTGTAAAGTGTAAGCTCTTATGGTCAGCTATGTCCTCTCTATCTCTTTCCTGTAAAGTGTAAGCTCTTATGGTTAGCGATGTCCTCTCTATCTCTCTCCTATGCAGTGTAAGATCTTATGGTCAGCGGTGTCCTCTCTATCTCTCTACTATACAGTGTAAGTTCTTATTTTCAGCTGTGTCTTCTCTATGTCTCTTCTGTGAAGCGTAAGCTCTTATGGCCAGCGGTGTCCTCTCTATCTCTCTCCTCTAAATTGCAAGCTCCTATGATCAGTGGTGTCCTCTTCATCTCTCTCCTATACAGTGTAAGTTCTTATTTTCAGCTGTGTCTTCTCTATGCCTCTTCTGTGAAGTGTAACCTCTTATGGCCAGCAGTGTCCTTGTAATGTAATGAGTACAGTTCATATAGTGTCTTGTGCTTGGGTGCGATGAAAACACAGGAGTCACAGGTTTGATATAGAAGGTCTTGTATTACTTCATACAAGTGGCAATAATAGTCACACAGTTTGCAGATACAAAAGCAGGAGACACAGCAGGCCAGAGTAACTTAAGCTCAGCAATCACTCTCACAACAGGTTCAGGATCTCTTCTCTGTTACCATAAGTCCATGCAAACGTGGATTTATCAAATAGCAAGGTTCCAAAGTCCACGAGTGTTCCAAAGTTCCACAATAGGAAATAACTGGAGTACAAGGTCCAAGGCTTCCAGGAGTCAGGTCACAGGTTCACTGCAGGCTTGATTCTGAAGCACTGATTGCTCAGCTGTGGCTGCTTAAGAAGCAAGAGGGAGAGAATCAGGGCGGGAACATGCAAGCTGGAAACTCCATATTGACTGAGGGCAAGACAGCTGCAGCAAGACAGAAAGTAAAATGGCTGACGGAAAAACTGAGTTTCAGGAACATGTACACAGAACCTTACATTACTCCCCCCTTAGGGACAACCTCCGGATGACCTCAGACCAGGCCTGTGTGGGTACCTCTGATGAAACTGACGGAGCAAGCGAGGAGCATTAACGTTATTGACTGGTTCCCATGAATTGTCCTCCACTGGGTAGCCCTGCCATTTAATCAAATATTGTAACTGATTTCTATACAACCTGGAATCTAGAATCCTTTCCACCACAAATTCTTCCTGACCATCGACTAGCACTGGGTCAGGGCAAGGAGAAGAACGTCCAGGAAACGTATTGGGTGTCGCAGCCTTCAGTAGAGATACATGAAAGACAGGGTGGATTCTCATAGTTCTGGGCAGTTGAAGACGACAAGCGACAGCACTTATAATTTTACTGATTTTATAAGGTCCAATGTATTTATGTCCCAACTTAGATGATGGAATTCTTAACTTAAGATTTCTGGTTGACAGCCAGACCAGGTCTCCTACCTTGAAAGCTGGTGCAGGTTTACGAAATTTATCTGCGGCTTTCTTGTACCTTTCCTGAGCCATTTCCAGATTTCCCTTTAGAAGATCCATATTCTTTTGTAAAGACGTGATTCTTTCAGCCACTGCTGGCAAAGGCGTTTCTATGGGAAATCGAGGAAGAATATTAGGATGATAACCTAAATTGGAGTAAAAAGGAGACTGCTTAGTGGAGGCGCTCTGAGAGTTGTTATAAGAGAACTCAGCCAGTGGAAGTAGATCCACCCAATCATCCTGTAGGTGGCAGATAAAGCAGCGAAGATACTGCTCCAGGGTCTGATTGGTTCGTTCCGTCTGTCCATTAGTCTGAGGATGAAAAGCAGAAGAAAGGTTCACTTTAATGTCCAATGCTGCACAGAAATTTTGCCAAAACCTTGAAGTGAATTGCACCCCTCGATCCGAAATAACCTCATCTGGTACTCCATGTAAACGAAACACATTTTTAATCATCAAATCTGATGTCTGTCTTGCAGTGGGTAAGCCGACACAAGGGATAAAATGAGCTGCTTTTGTTAAACGATCAACCACCACTAGAATGGTGTTCTTCCCTTGAGAGGTTGGTAACTCCACAATGAAGTCCATAGAAATGGATCCCCACGGGCGGGACGGGGTGGGAAGAGGTTGCAACAGACCAGTTGGTGAGGAGCGAGGTGTTTTGCATCTTGCACAGACTTCACATGAAGTGACATAGTTTAAAACATCCTTCCTGCAAGTGGGCTACCAAAAGAAACGAGAAAGAAATTCCTGTGTCTTTAGAATTCCTCTATGCCCAGCTATCTTGGAATCGTGAATGAGTTGCAATACTCTTAATCTGACTGTTTCAGGAATATACAGACGTTGTCCCTGAATCCACACACCATTCTTAAAGACAAGACTTACGTCCCTTGGGGGTTGTGCCAAAAGGAATCCGCATGGTATGCTTCCTTGATGTCCTTAAGTAGGTCTTGATTATGAATCACTCCCAGGAATCTAGAGTCAGGAAGAATAGTCTTAGGAGGAGTAAGTGGACGTGTCTCTGCTGAATAAATCCTAGAGAGTGCATCAGCCTTTCCATTGCGCGATCCTGGTCTATAAGAAATGATAAAATTAAATTGGTTTAAGAAAAGATTCCAGCGAGCCTGGCGAGGAGTCAGGCACTTAGCCGACCTGATAAATTCAAGGTTACGATGGTCTGTCAGGACGACTATTTGCTGTGCAGCTCCCTGAAGAAGGTGTCTCCATTCTTTGAAGGCGGCAATAATGGCCAACAACTCTCTATTGCCCACATCGTAGTTCCTCTCAGCCGAAGACAACTGCTGGGAAAAGAAGGCACAGGGATGCAAGACATTCTTCTCACCTGTTCACTGAGAGAGTATAGCTCCAACGGCACAGTCTGAAGCATCCACCTCTATTATGAAGGCAAGTTCGGGGTTGGGATGTACTAAGATAGGTGCAGTGGTAAATTTATCTTTTAGACGGGAAAATGCTTCCTGGGCTTGGGGAGTCCAGGAGAACCTAGACTCTTTCCGGGTAAGTTGGGTGATAGGTGACACTACCTCAGAGAAATTCCTAATGAAACGTCTATAGAAGTTGGCAAACCCGATGAAGCGCTGCACCTCCTTCACATTTCTAGGACTTGGCCAATCCTTGATGGCTTGGGTCTTGCTTCCATCCATACTAATTCCTTGTGTAGACAGTACATACCCCAGAAATTGAATTTCGGTCCTATGGAATTCACACTTTTCAAGTTTGATGTAAAGATGATTTTGTCTTAGACGTTCCAAGACCATTCTCACATGTCCATGATGTTCCTCTGTGGAGTTAGAAAAAATTAGAATATCATCCAAATAAATCACCACGAATGTATCTAGGAGATCCCTGAAGATGTCATTCATCAAGTGTTGGAAAGTGGCTGGGGCGGTACTCAGACCAAAAGGCATAACTAGATATTCAAAGTGTCCATAGCGTGACCTGAATGCAGTCTTCCATTCATCCCCAGGTCTAATACGGACTAAGTTATAGGCCCCACGGAGATCTAGTTTAGAGAAAATTTTGGCATGTCGCACTCTCTCCAATAACTCAGGGATTAAAGGCAATGGATAACGGTTTCTAATAGTAACCTTATTGAGTTCCCTATAGTCTACGCAGGGTCTCAGAGATCCATCTTTCTTCTTTACAAAGAAGATGGGTGCACCTGCAGGAGATGAAGAGGGGCGTATGAAGCCCTTGGCTAGATTTTTGTCTATGTAATCCTTTAAAGCCTTTAGCTCGGGCCCCGCCAGGCGGTAGATCTTACCAAAAGGTATCTCTGCTCCAGGCAATAATTCAATTGGACAATCATATGGACGGTGAGGGGGAAGCTGGTCAGCGTTCTTCTTGTCACATAAATCCACATAGTCCTGGTATACAGATGGTAGTTCAGGGACTGACATGGTTCCTTTAGGAACAGAGCAAGCTGAAACTTTTGGACTCATCTGTTTCTCTGGAAAGTGTAATTCCTTGGTCTCCCAGTTAATGGTAGGATTCTGAGCCTGCAGCCATGGTAGCCCTAGAATAATGGGAAAGTGGGGAGAAGAGATAAGCATAAAGGACAGTTTCTCTTGATGATCTTTACCCATAAGAACCCTCAGAGGCTCTGTTTCCTGATCCACTGGTCCAGAGGTCAGCAGGGAGCCATCCACAGTTTCCATCTGTACTGGAGTAGCCTTCTTCACTGAACGTATCCCCTGTTTCAGAGCAAAGGAGACATCCATAAAATTTCCACTTGCCCCTGAGTCGATCATAGCAGAGCTAGACACCCAAGCTGAGTCAACCCAGAGTTTGATGGAAAGAAAGCAATGAGAATTGTTTTTCTTACAACTCAGCTGGGACACCGCTGAGGAAACTTGAAAAATTGCAGCGTTTACACAGTCAACGTCCTCAGAAGTAACGGAGTTTAAGTCAGAGAAATCAAGATCTGTTGCTGCAGATCTCTCTGGAGCCTGAGGCTCGGACCTAACAGATCCCCTCTCGCAACACTCACAGTGAATGAGTGCTGCAGTAGTCTTACGAGAACGGCTGGGGCAGTTTATAATGAAGTGCCCTGACTTACCACAATAGAAACATAGATTCTCCTTAAAACGATGTTCCTTGCGTGCATCACTAACCCGTCGTTGTAAAGAGTCTACCTGCATGGGTTCAGGTTCAGGTTCCCGTGTGATCCTACTCAAAGGTTCCTTAGCTGGAGAGGAAGGTAGGAAAAGGTTAGTGCGATTGCTTTCGAACCATCTCTCTTGCCTGCGTTCAGTCAGACGAGTATCAATACGGATGCAGTAGTTAATAAAGTCACCTAACGCAGTGGGAGGGTCGGCACGAGCAAGTTCATCCTTAATCAGTGGAGATAACCCCTTTCGAAAAATAGATTTTTTGGCGGAACTGTCCCAGGTGGTATCAAGGGCCCATCTCCTGAAATCCAAGGCATATTCAGCTACCGAGTGCTTACCTTGGCGCAAAGCTAACATGGCTGCTTCAGCTGTTGCACCTCGATTGGGGTCATCAAACACCTGCCCCATGGCTGAAATGAAAGCATCAAGATGATCCAAACATTCATCCTCAGTCTCAATCAGAGGGTTTGCCCACATCAAAGCCTTGTTGGTAAGCAACATAATTATAGTAAGCACTTTAGATCGTTCAGTGGGAAATTGTGAAGCATGTGCAGAAAAAAAAAGATTGCATTGATTAATAAATCCCCTGAATTTCTCACGTTCACCGCCAAAACGAAAAGGGGGCAACTTAGGAATCCCAGAACTCGGGGCTACGGCAGGAGCCTGGACTCGCTCCTCTAGAACCTCAATCCTGGCTCGCAAATCCTGGGCAGTCTGTCCAAACACTTGCAAATTGTGGTTAGTGAGGTCCTGTAGGTTTGTAAAACGGGTTTTTATAGTCTGCAAATCTGCAAGGATGTTATCAGTCACTCCGCAAAGTTCCTTTATGCGGGCCTCCATTTTCCAGATCTTTTAAGACAGGAGTACTGGAAGGAGAGGAGAAGAAAAAAAAAAACAATAGTGTTTACCTGTGGTAACACTGCAGAGAGAAAAAAAATTAAGGGAACTGCTCACCTGGAATGGTTGTGAGAAGTCACAACCACTATCATCACAGAAAGTTCAACCGGACATCTGATATCCACAGTTACAGCAGACACAAAAGAGGAAAGAAAAAAAAAAACAATAGTGTTTACCTGTGGTAACACTGCAGAAAAAAAACTTAAGGGAATTGCTCACCTGGAATGGTTGTGAGAAGTCACAACCACTGTCATCACAGAAAGTACAACCGGACATCTGATATCCACAGTTACAGCAGACACAGCCTTTCCAGACCCAGCAGACACTAACGTTTGGCTTCAGAATCTTGTAATGTAATGAGTACAGTTCATATAGTGTCTTGTGCTTGGGTGCGATGAAAACACAGGAGTCACAGGTTTGATATAGAAGGTCTTGTATTACTTCATACAAGTGGCAATAATAGTCACACAGTTTGCAGATACAAAAGCAGGAGACACAGCAGGCCAGAGTAACTTAAGCTCAGCAATCACTCTCACAACAGGTTCAGGATCTTTTCTCTGTTACCATAAGTCCATGCAAACGTGGATTTATCAAATAGCAAGGTTCCAAAGTCCACGAGGGTTCCAAAGTTCCACAATAGGAAATAACTGGAGTACAAGGTCCAAGGCTTCCAGGAGTCAGGTCACAGGTTCACTGCAGGCTTGATTCTGAAGCACTGATTGCTCAGCTGTGGCTGCTTAAGAAGCAAGAGGGAGAGAATCAGGGCGGGAACATGCAAGCTGGAAACTCCATATTGACTGAGGGCAAGACAGCTGCAGCAAGACAGAAAGTAAAATGGCTGACGGAAAAAACTGAGTTTCAGGAACATGTACACAGAACCTTACAGTCCTCTCTATCTCTCTCCTATGCAGTGTAAGCTCTTATGGTCAGCGGTGTCCTCTCTATCTCTCTCTTATTGTCATGGTTTACTGGGTTCTCGGGTCAGGTAGTCTCAGGGTTAACTTGGATGGCCTCTTTCTGGGTCCTGGGAGGCTTTTTATAGCCTCACGGTGAGGCCAATCTTTGTTGTTTATACTCTGACCCTTGGCTGAATGTGTCTGACCCTGGTGTTCCTCTGCTTCGTGCATGCACTACTGTCTGTTTGGTTGGTTTCTGATCTGGTTCCGTCCCCGTTGTGATTCTTGCCTGCCGTTTCTGTACCGTCTATTGCCCGTTCTGGTTTACTGATCTCTTGCTACGTCCTGACTATCCGTTCTGTCTAATCCTTTGGTACTGTCGTGCTATCTCGTGTTTTGACCCCGGCCTGATCTGGTTTACGTCCATGTCTATGACCTTTGGTAAATTTGTCCCATTTTTACCCTTCTAGAAGTTTCCCTACAGCTCCTAGCTCTCCAGAGCTAGGCCACGCCCCCAGCATTCAGGTGCTTCAGTTCCTTCTGGCCTGAAGCAATCTCTCTCTGTTCCTGCTTCCTTTCGGAGACCTGTGACAGGCTCCGCCCCTTGGCAGTCACCTGCTTCAGGTCCTGTTTGTCTGAAGCACACATCTTTACTGCTGCTGCCCCGCTCCACAGGTATTTTTGAGCACAGATTCCTTTACTCAGGACATGCGCACTGAGCAAGTGCAGTGTGGTGCTCCTGACACCTATATTGTGTAAGCTGTTATGGTTAGCGATGTCCTCTCTATCTCTCTCCTATGCAGCGTAAGCTCTTATGGTCAGCGGTATCTTCTCTATCTCTCTTCTATACAGTGTAAGCTTTTATGGTTAGCTGTGTCCTCTCTATTTCTCTCCTGTAAAGTGAAAGTTCTTATGGTCAGCGGTGTCCTCTCTATCTCTCTCCTGTAAAGTGCAAGTTCTTATGGTCAGCGATGTCCTCTCTAACTCTCTCTTGCAAAGCGGTTTCCTCTCTATCTCTCTCCTGCAAAGTGTAAGCTCTTATGGTCAGCGGTGTCCTCACTCTCTCTTTTTCATGTAGAGTACAAGCTTTTTTGAGCAGTAGTGATGGGCGAACCTCTAGATGTTCGGGATCGGCGGGTTCGCCCGAGTTTTTTTGTAAAGTTCGAGTTCAGGGCCGGAGATGACTTGCGTCCGAACCCTGAACTTGAACTTTACAGATATGGGCCATCAGAAATATACTTACCTGTCCAGCGACAAGTCCTCCTGTCCCGCTCTCTCCCAGCCGCATCTTCTTCCCGGGCCACTCATTAACTGCTGGCAGTATTCACTGCACTCGGCAGTCTTCAGAATTTTCCGGCAGTGTTCGTGCGGTGACGTCAGTGAGAATACTGCCGGCAGTTAATGAGAAGCCCTGGAAACGGATCGACGGTGAGAAAGCAGGACGCGTCGCTGGATAGGTAAGTATATTTCTAATGTCCCCGGACCCGAACCCGAACTGTAACACGGGTTTCCCAGGGAAACCCGTGTTCGGGACCTTGTGACCGAACACTATGTGCTCGGTACGGTCCCGAACTTTGCAGTTCAAGTTCGCCCATCCCTAATAAGCAGTGGAGTCCTCTTTTTTCCTGCAGTGTAAAAGCTCTTAAGGTCAACAGCGTTCTCCCTCTCTCTCTTTCTCCCTTCCCCATGTGAATTTTCCTAGAAATTGCAAGCTTTGCAGCATTGAGACTCTTGTGAATTTATTTGCAGCAAATTGAAAATGTTTGAGAAAATTTGGTGAAGTTGACGAATTCAAAATTTAAAAGATACGTTTATATCTAGCTAAAATATCAATGCATACTTAAAACAAAATTCTATCATTTACTATGGTAAACACGCAAAATGTAAATTGGTATCAATGCCAATTACAAAATTAATCTTTTTATGAAATAATGAAGTAAATGTATTTCACATGTGTTTAGGCATACAGCATATCCCAGACAAAAATGAAGTGAATGCTTTATAAAAGGGACTTGCGTACAGTAACTACACACTAAAGATACAGTACATCTGTGTGAAAGTCCAGATGTTGGACAAGAAAGAAAACTAAATTTAATTTACCATGCAATGTCTTTCCTTAAAACATTGGGAAAAGTGAGGCCTGCATTAGCTCAGCCTGTCTTGTTTCTGGCTTTCCGTACTCATTATAGATTTGTGGTGGGATGGTAAAAATATAATAACTCTACCCTTGTAAAATTGCTTTCTGTGTTTTTGGCTTGCATCTTCCTCTAAATCTTTTGGCTTCAGTTTGAGTGGAGTAACTCCATGCCAAAATGCAGCACGAGGTGATATACTTCTTATGGGCTTTTGGACTGTTTAATCACTGCTATGCTGCTTTATTATTGCAGGGTTTCTGTTATTATTTATTTATTCATTCATTCTTATGTTACTATTAGTGATAGTGAAGACAGGGAATGTAGAGCTAGCAGCAGTAGTATTTGAGCTTGTCATTGGAAATAACGGTGAATGAAATTATTATTATAAAGTAGTGGAGGAAAAACTGGATTAAATAGTGAAAATAAAGTTAGATGGAATACAATACCCCTTTTGCCTTTTCTTTGTGTGCTTCACTGGTTACATTCCTCATCGATTTAACTCCCTAGTTTTATATGGGTAGAAGCTAATGTCTCTGGAAATAACAGGGTATCTAAGGTTCATATTTCCATTACTTATAGAGAATATTTAGAGAAAGAATTGACCTAAAACAGCCTTTTCTGTGTATAGATGCATTCATAAAAACCCAGTGCAGTAATTCGCAGTTAATGTATTACATAGTTAAGGTTTATTTTTCTTTTTAAATAAAATTCAGGGAGTGTAATAAAATGAGCTAATACTAGTGCTAAATCCCCTGCTGCTCCAGGATTGCCCTCTGGAGATCCCAACTTTGCAAACTGTCCTTTAGTGATGATGTGCCGAATATATATCTGCTGCAGCCAATCACTGTTTTTAGTTCTGTTGGAAGCAGAATAGGCACATGCCCACCGAGACTACTGATTGGCAGTAGCCATCAGATGCACGTGATTGGCACGTCATCACTGTGGAAGAGCTCACAAAGACTTGAAAGACTACCAGTATGGAGTTGTTGGCGAGGAAGGTGATTACTAGTTAAATCTACTTTTTTTTAACGAAATGTAGAAAAACTCCTTTACAATCTTTAAACCCGGATAAGTGATTAATAATTAATCACTGTCATCCTCATCACTAGGACCCAACCACTGAAAACCCCACCGAATACTATTACGAGATCCCAATTACCTGTTTCTTCTCATCTGCACTACAACATTGCTGAGGAATTTCTATTAAGAGGCAGTAAAATTCTATGGGAGCTTTGAGAACTGAGCGTAATGTTGACATGAAACAAGCTACAAAGATACTACTTTGAACAAAGCAGCTACAATGATGCCACTTTGAACCATAAATGTTTTAGCTCTTGTCTTAAAGGGATTTTCCCACAAACAAAAAAGTAAATTTTAATGAATAGATCTTGAACTAATAACTAGAGTTGAGCGAAACAGAACGTCAGATACATAAGTCGCTGACTTTCGCCAAAGTCGGGTTTCGCTGACCGAAACCCGACCATAGCGTGAAGTCCGCCATGCGGTTGGCAAAACGAGTGTCAAAGTCGGATTTCCCAGAATATTTTCAGGCGCCTTTTTTCAGCCAATGAGCAAGGACGTACACTGTGGGCAACGAGATGAGATGTGCAGCGTCCACCACCATATTAGAGAAGGCCATTGCAGTGATTGGCTTGCTTGGGGGGGCGTCATAGTGCCTATAAAAGCCCTGACCGCCGACCTCCAATTTACTTCTGCCGATCTTAACAGTAGGGAGAGGTTGCTGACACTGTTTATCAGTAGGGAGAGAGTTATTGCTGGAAAGAGACGTTTTTATGTGCTAGTGCTGATAGCAATTGTGCTGTACAGTTAGTGTGCAGTGACAGGGGAGGATTATCTTGTGTGCAGCAGCACTGGTTATTAGGCTGCCTGATAGCTGTATTGCTGTGTGTACACTGCTGTGCAGACTGCTTTTTACACGGCACTAATACTTTTTTCTGCACAGTTACCAAGAGTTCAATTTTTCCCACACCGTATAGAGCTGTACGCTCCTCACACACTACCGTGTACCGGCTGGTATCACGGACAAATACATACTGACTATCTGTGTGTGACTCCGGAAATAAATACGGAGATTTACATTTTTTCCTACACCGTATACAGCTGTACGCTTCTGATACAGTACCGTATTTCTGCTGTTTGTATTACACTCAAATCCATACTGAGTGAGCGTCTGTGTGTGACTCCAGAAATATATACGGAGATTTAAATTTTCCCCTTCACCGTAAACAGCTGTATGCTTCTGATACAGTACCAATTTTCTGCTTTTTGTATTCTAGTCAAATCCATACTGAGTGAGCGTCTGTGTGTGAATCTGGAAATATATACGGAGATTTACATTTTCCGCTACACCGTATACAGTTGTACGCTTCTGATACAGTACCGTATTATGTTTTGGTAGCTGAGGAGAGCAGGCAAAAAAGGCAAAACACCAGAGAGGTTGGGATCTACTGGATTGCAGTACCCTGACTAACCACCACAACTAAAGGCAGCCGTGGAGCGTTCCTACGTTGGTCCTAGACGCCTCGTCACAGCCTGAGAGGCTAACTACACCTAAAGATAGAAAGAGGAAAGCTATCTGCCCCGGAGCAGATCCCCAAAGAACATAGGAAACCCCAAACATGTAATGGCGGTTAGACAAGAGGAAATACAGACACAGACAGAAAATAGTATGAGCAAACGCTGGGGCCCAATCTGCCTGGACAGAAAAGGATAGGAAGGATACTTACTGCAATCCAAAAAAACCCTAAAAAAAGCCAACGCTACTAATTGCAAAAACACCTGAGATCACACGACCTCTACCACCTAAATTAGTTCTCTGGTGTAGCAAAACTAAGCCGCAGTCACAGAAAAAACTGGAAAAGGCAAATGAACAAACAACAGTGGCTCCAGAGGAACCGAGAGGGGAACCTGGCCAACCTCACAGAAATGCAGAGAAAATTGCAAATGGCAAGCACAAAAACAAAAAACATAAAATATCTTATCTGAGAGCAGGAGAAGAGGCAAGACTCAGCAAGCTTCCAAGTGAACCAGGAAACAACGTTGAGACAAGAACAATTGATCACCGGCAACCATGATGGGGGGAAACCTCCCTTATATCCAGCCAGTCCGTGATTCCTGATTGCCAATCCTCATTGAATGGTTCAGTACCGTTTGTAACCACCAGAGGGAGCTTCTGCTCAGAATTCATTTCTAAAACATTCATAACAGTACCATTTTTCTGCTTTTGTATTCTGGTCAGATCCATACTGAGTGAGCGTCTGTGTGTGACTCCGGAAATATATACGGAGATTTACATTTTCCCCTACATCGTATACAGCTGTCCGCTTTTGATACAGTAGCGTATTTCTGCTCTTTGTATTACGGTCAAATCCATACTGAGTGAGAGTCTGTATGTGACTCCGGAAATATATACGGAGATTTACATTTTCCCCTACACCGTATACAGCTGTCCTCTTCTGATACAGTAGCGTATATCTGCTCTTTGTATTACGGTCAAATCCATACTGAGTGAGCGTCTGTGTGTGACTCCGGAAATATATACGGAGATTTAAATTTTCCCCTACACCCTATACAGCTGTACACTTCTGATACAGTACCGTTTTTTCTGCTTTTTGTATTCTGGTCAAATCCATACTGAGTGAGCGTCTGTGTGTGACTCAGGAAATATATACGGAAATTTACATTTTCCCCTACATCGTATACAGCTGTATGCTTCTGATACAGTACAGTTTTTCTGCTTTTTGTATTCTGGTCAAATCCATACTGAGTGAGCGTCTGCGTGTGACTTTGGAAATATATACAGAGATTTACATTTTCACCTACACCGTATACAGCTGTACGCTCCTCTTAAAGTACTGTATACAGTATCTGCTGGTGTTTTTGGTACATTTTCCCACACATGAGGAAGTATGGTGGAAGGGGCCGCGGACGTGGGTGGGGGGGGCAGCTGGTACTGATGGTGGTGCATCTGCTGGTAGTGCCAACAGCACAATAGCACCTAAGGCAGGAGGAGTTGAGCCTGCGTCATCGTCTGGCTCCAGAAGGCCTGGAAGGCTCCCTTTTCTGGGAGTAGATAAACCGCTTTTAAAGCCGGAGTATCAGGAACAGGTTTTGGCTTACATTGCCAAAACAGCCTCCAGCTCTATCGCCTCCTCTTCTGAAGTTTCAAAAACTGCAAGCACTGAGTCATCAGTGCAGGCTCCTGGTCAGGAACAACACCTTTCCTTGTGTCCTTCATCCCCAACAAAAGTGAAGGATGCGGCAGGCCACACTTCAGATTACTCCCTGGAGCTCTTTTCACATACCATGCCTAACTTATCAAGTCAAATCCTGAATTCCCCAGTCCAAGATGTATATGACATTGAGTGCACTGATGCACAGCCACTGCTATATGATTCTGCAGGTACATTCACCCAGAGCACTACATTGCCCTCGCAGTCTACTGAGCCAGAATCTGACCCTGATGAAACTCAGGTGCCCCTTCCCGCATACTATACCACCTTACACGGTGACACAGAGGAAGGTGCAGATGAAATTGAAGAGGAGGTGATGGATGACCCAATTGTTGACCCGGATTGGTATCCATTAGAGGAAGAGGCTGCCGCTGGCAATAGCTTAGAAGAGGAGGAGGATCCGCAGCAGGCATCGACTTAGCAGCTGCGGTTATTTGGCAGGCCCGTAGCAATCCACAAATGTGTTAAAAAAGCAAAAAGAGTTGTAGGACAGCTTGGCCAGACGGTCAAATTTGCACAGAGTGCAAGCCCTGAAAATTTTTCCCATAGTAGGAAGAGTGCAGTGTGGCACGTTTTTGACCAAAATCCTATTGATGAGGCAAATGTTATCTGTAAGAAGTGCGGAAGGACCTTTAGCCGAGGGAAAAATCTCTGAAATTTGAATACCACTTGCATGCTTAGACATGTAAACACCATGCACTTGCAAGTGTGGACGGACTACAAAACCTCAGGTAGCACACGTGCACCTGCTCCGACTGAAGGTAGCCAGCAACGCTACATCGCTTCCCCCACTGTAAAGCCCACCGGTTAGCACACCACCAGCAAGAAATGTTTAGGTGTCGTCGCAAGGCCAAAGCAGTCAGGGAATCCCAATGGTTTTCCAACGAAAGACTGCATCTAGGCCATTACCACCACCATCACCAACCCCCTCTCAGTCCACCATGTCCACCGCTAGTTCCCCCATATGTAGCTCTCAAGTCCAGCTCACCGTAGCAGAGACTCTGAGTAGGGCAAGAAAGTACTCCTACTCTCATCCGCGTACACTGGCTTTGAACGCCTACATTGCCAAACTGATCTCATTAGAGATGATGTCCTTTCGTTTGGTTGAAAGCGCAGCATTCTGAGAGCTCTTGGCCTACGCTGTCCCACCCTATGACCTCCCCAGTCGGCACTTCTTTGCTAGAAAAGCCATGCCTGCCCTACACTTGCATGTGAAAGACCGCATTGTCCATGTCCTCAAACAATCAGTGAGTGGAAAGGTGCACCTCACAACAGATGCATGGGCCAGTAGGCATGGCCAAGGCCATTACGTGTCCATCACTGTGCACTGGGTTAATGTGGTGGATGCAGGGTCCACAGGGGACAGCGGCGGTGGGACAGTGCTGCCTAGCCCACGGTATAGGCAACAGTTGGCTGTAGGCGTTCGACCCTCCTACTCCTCCTCCAGAAGCGAAAGCTCGTCGACAGAGCGCAGTCGCACGAGCACTCCATCCGCAGCTGCCAGTGTTGCACACGAGGTGTCCCACTATCGAACAGCTAGTGGTAAACGTCAGCAGGCTGTTTTAAAGATGATGTCTTTGGGCGACAACAGACACACCGCGGAGGTACTGGCCAACTACTTAGAGAGAGAAACTGAGTCATGGCTGGGCAGTCTACATCTTGAGCCAGGCAAGGTAGTCAGTGATAACGGCCGTAATTTTGTGGCGGCCATAGCCCTGGCAAAACTCAAACACATACCTTGCCTGGTTCACACCTTGAACCTGGTGGTGCAGTGCTTCATAAATATTTATCCGGAGTTACCAGCTCTGCTTCATAAGGTGTGAAGACTGTGCTCGCACATCCGTCGCTCGCCCGTAGACTCTAGTCGTATGCAGAGGCTGCAGCGATCGCTCTACCTCCCCAAGCACCACCTAATCATAGACGTTGCAACAAGGTGTAACTCCACCATGCACATGGTTGAGAGGCTGTGCGAACAGAGGCAGGTTGTAATGCATTTGTGAGAGGATGCACGGGCAGGCAGTTTGAGCACAGACATGGAGTTGTCGGGTGTGCAGTGGTCAAAGCTGAAAGACCTCTGTAAAGTCCTTCAGTGTTTTGAGGAATGCACACGACTGGTAAGCGCAGACGACGCCATCATAAGCATGAGCATCCCACTTATGCGTCTGCTCATGCAAACTTTGACGCACATTAAGGATCAGGCGTCTGCAGCGGAAGAGGAGGAGGGAAGCCTTGATGACAGACAGCTATTGTCTGCTCAGGGAACTGTCCTGGAAAAGGTGGAGGAAGAAGAGGAAGAGGAGGAGGAGGATGAGGGGGATGATTATTTTGGGGAGGAGGATGCTTCTCAGGGGGCAAGAGAAAATTTCAGCAGCAGATGAAGGAAGGGAGACACACTAATCATTACTAGTGGGTAGGCGGAGCCCACATAGGATAGAAACACCTCAGATTAAAAAAGTGTTGACCGGCCCCTCCAGCATATAGGGCTCCTCCTACTCCAGCTCTCCAGTCTAAAATTTGAGGTCACAGAGGATAGTCGCTGCTGGAAGCAGCCCCTCAGAAGATTTTTTTATTTTAGTTGGACAGAGACTTGGACCGCCAGTGGTTTAGAGGTCTCAGGGGTCTCAGCGCTGCTGGACCCCCACCTCTCCCTTGGCGGATCTGTATTACCCTGTAAGGTGGTCCCTGCAGAACCCTGCCGGCCCTGGGGGATGAGGATTGCTTCCCTGGCGGGGACGCAAACCGCACTTCTGGGGTCACTGCATTCCCGCCCTGGGGGAAGCTACGGGCACAGCGCCACAAATCTCTGAGGGATCCCTGTGGCGCTCAGCTGGGTGAGTACTCCACATTTTAATGTGTTTTGAGTGCTGCAGCGGCCTCTGCGGCAGCCGCTGCTACATGTATTCATGTGTGGTGATTGTGTACTTTTGTCCGCAGGTGGATACCTGCAGGACATGGGAGCGGGAGCAGAGTGAGTCGCGCGCTTTTTTTGAAACCGGCGGGGGGCGTGGCTTCCCTGCCTTTTTCTCTTCCGGTCTCTCTCCTCTAGCGCGGCGGCCATTACTGAAGGCCTTCTCGGGCTCCTCACTCTCCGCTCCCCCCGACCGACCGAAAGGAAGACACTACACCGCGGCCAGCTGGGTGAGTCGCTTCTACCTTTCAGGGCAGAAGCTTGACCCCCTCACACCCACAGCGCAGGAGGTACTGTCACACGGAACGCTCCCGCTACGATCACAATAGCGTCGCTAAATTTGTGATCATTTTTAATGTCGCTAGTAGCTGCCACAGTGGGCGATCTCATTGACGACGCATAAGTGGTTAGCGATCTCCTTAGCGACTTTGACGGTCATTGCGATGTACAATTCAGCGCAATATGTTAGCGATCTCGTTGGCATTCTTATTTAGTGTGGCATACCTTTGTATCTCTGTCCTGCAGCTGTTACCTCATAAGAGGCACCTGGGGCTCGCACACCCTTTCATTACACAAGGGTTGTGGGGAGTCTGCGACATTAACCCCTTCTTTGGGGTTAACCCTTTATTGGGAGACAGCTGGGGTAGCTCTCTCTTTAAGAGCTTAACCCTTCAGCGTACGTTTTACCACACTGTTCTAGTTGCTGACAGGTTTTTGACCTGCCATATACTGTGTGAGGGCATGTCGGATCAGGGTCCAGGAGGTGCGGACCGTCTCCCAGATCCGCTACAGGATCAGTCTCGCGTATCTGACACACAGACCTCGACGGCATCAAGCGCAGCGGTCGGAGGTGTCAGTGATGACAAAATGGAGGCCCTCACTCATTCTATTAATGGCCTTTCTGACCTTCTAGGTTATTGGGTGTCAGCTAGATCCTCTCATGGTAGGAAGCGACACAGGCCGGTGCCTTCTTCCCCGCTTAGCGACTCGGAGATTTCGGGCATGGAGGGTTCCCCTTCAAGCTCGGATGGGGAGGTGTCCGATTCGGATAAGGAGGATCGGCAGGGACACTCTGCCTCTCTTTTGAGCCGTACAGAGGCTTTTATTGGAGCCATGAGGGAGGCGTTACAGTTACCGGAGGAGGTAACTAGACGTCCTGGTAAGTCGGCCAGGATGTTTCAGGAGTCGCATAGGTCGCGATCAGCCTTACCATCTCTGGACGAGCTTAATGAGGCAGTGGAGAAGGAACGCCTGTGTCCAGATAAACGTTTTCAGGGGACACGTTTTTTTGAGACGCTATATCCGTGTACGACGGAGTTGATTGATAATTGGATTCCTTCTCCTGAAGTGGATGTCCCTTTATCCCAGCTTAGCAAATCCTCATTGCTTCCTGTTAAAGGGAAGGCGAGTCTGCAGGATCCGCTGGACAGAAAAACGGAGATGGCAGCGAAATCCATCTACGAGGCCGCGGGTCATGGATTCAAAGCAGTGCTAGGATCCATGTGTGCTTGTAAAGCTTCCCTGAGCTGGTTAGACCGTCTACGGACGGCGTGGCAAGATGGATCCCCACTATCCGAGGTAGAGGGGCTTTTTAAGTCATTGGAGGATGCAGCACGATATGGCAGTGATGCAGGTTTGGATACTGCCTCACTGCTGTCCAGGGCACAATCCTCGGCGATCACAGTCAGGAGAGCTCTGTGGCTTAGACAGTGGACCGGGGACGCGGTTTCCAAGCAAGGTTTGCTTTCTTTGGCTTACAAGGGTGGTCAGCTATTTGGATCTGACCTCACGGAGCTGATTGCCAAGGCAAAGGCAAAAGAAACGGCTTTACCGCAGCGAAGAGCTGTGTCTTCTGCGGCTGACAGGCATAGTGCCGGTACTAGTCGGCGGTCCTTTCGGTCCAGGGGACGGTTCGGTCAGCCCTCTTGGAGATCGGGGCGTCCCTTTTTTTCAGGAAAAAAGAACGTTCAGAAATCCCGCACTTCCTGGAAACAGAGCTTCCGCCAAGACAAGCGGGAAGCTGACAAAAAGCCCGCTAAGGCGGACTGACGCCAGGGCCTCACTCAAGATTGAATCGGCATGTCCGCTCCCGGAAATTCCGCATGGAGTCACTTCGCTCCGTTGTGGCGGCCTTGTCGCAGAACAATTTTTTGGTGTCAATCGACATTCGCGACGCTTATTTGCATGTCCCCATTGGAAGGACCCACCAACGCTTCCTTCGTTTTGCCATAGGCCAGGACCATTACCAGTTTGTGGCTCTGCCATTCGGGTTGGCCTCAGCACCCAGAGTTTTTACAAAAATTCTGGCTCCTCTTATGGCGATTCTGCGAAGACAGGGGGTTACGATTCTTCCCTATCTGGACGACCTTTTGATTGTGGCGTCTTCAAAGGAGGAGGCGGTGACGGCTCGCAATCTATCCCTTCAGCTCCTGAAGGACTTCGGGTGGCTGGTCAATTGGGAGAAGTCGTCTCTGGAACCGTCACAGTCAATCCTGTTTTTGGGAATGCATTTCGACACGATACGAGCAGTGGTGTCTCTGCCTCCAGACAAGCAAGCGAGTCTTCTTCGTCATATACAGGTTATGAAGTCTGCGACAGCAATGTCCCTTCGAAGGTGTATGCGCCTTCTGGGTTTGATGGTGGCGTCAATGGAAGCAATTCCGTTTGCCCAATTTCATTCCAGGGCTCTCCAAATGTTCATCTTGAACCGTTGGGATCGATCGCAGTTTTCACTGGATTGCAGTGTCATCATCTCCCACAGGGTGAGAGAGTCTCTAGAATGGTGGTTACGTCCGGAAGCGTTATCCCCGGGGAAGTCCTTCCTTCCTCCGAGGTGGTCGATCATAACCACCAATGCCAGCCTGACGGGCTGGTGGGGTGTCTGGAACGATCTCTGGATTCAGGGAGTATGGTCGTTGGAAGAGTCTGTCCTGCCGATCAACATCCTGGAATTGAGGGCAGTTTTCCTTTGCCTCCAACACTGGACGGTCCCTTTAAGCGGTCTACCAGTCCGAGTGCAGACAGACAACGCGACGGCGGTCGCGTATATCAACCATCAAGGTGGGACGAGGAGCTTCAGGCTCATGATGGAAGTGTCTCGAATTCTGGTATGGGCCGAGGCCAGAGTGCCAGCCATCTCTGCGATTCACATTCCAGGAATTCAGAATATCACAGCGGACTTCCTCAGTCGCGAAAAGATGGATCCCGGAGAATGGAGTCTTCATCCGGAAATTTTTGCACTGCTGTGCTCCCGTTGGGGAACTCCCCAAGTGGATTTGATGGCATCCAGGTTCAATGCCAAGTTACCGACGTTCATGTCCAGGTACAAGAACTCGAACGCTGTGGCAGTGGATGCTCTGGTGGCTCCTTGGGACCAATTCGAGCTAATCTATGTGTTTCCGCCGATATCCTTACTTCCTCTGGTGTTGCGTCGGATCAGACTGGAGAGAGTCCCGGCTATGTTGATAGCCCCAGATTGGCCGAGGAGGACGTGGTTCTCGACACTGGTGTCGCTTCTGGCAGCGCCTCCACTTACACTTCCTCTTCACCCGGACCTGTTAACCCAAGGGCCCGTTCGTCACTCGGACCTGAAGTCTCTGTGTTTGACGGCGTGGCTCTTGAGACCGAAATCTTGACCCGTCAAGGGTTTTCAGCCGAAGTCATTGCTACTCTGCGAGCTGCCAGAGGTCCGGCTACTACTAGGATTTATCACAAGACTTGGGAAGCCTTCTTCTCGTGGTGTTCGGGTTCTGCTAGGAACCCGAGGATTTTTTCCATTCCCAATTTGTTGGCCTTTTTGCAGTACGGGCTGGACAAGGGTTTGGCATTTAGCACTCTGAAAGGACAGGTTTCTGCTCTGTCCTTGCTGTTTCGGAAGACTATCGCCTCGCGTAGGGACGTACGTTCCTTTTTTCACGGGGTAACCCGTCAATTTCCGCCGCGGAAGGCGCCTGTGTCTCCTTGGCGGCTCAATCTTGTCTTGGAGGCTCTTAAACATGGACCTTTTGAGCCTATGGACTCTGTTAATCTTTCCTTTCTCTCTTGGAAGGTTGCCTTCCTAGTGGCGGTCACTTCTTTGAGAAGGGTTTCTGAGTTGGCGGCTCTTTCTTGCTCGCCTCCTTTTCTGGAGTTTCTCCCAGATCGCGTAGTGCTTCGCACACGGGGCGACTTTCTACCTAAAGTGGTGTCACAGTTTCATGTTAACCAGGATATTGTGTTGCCCTCGCTCTCCGGAGCCAAGGAATGCGAAGGAACGGGCCTTGCACACATTGGATTTGGTGCGGGCTTTGAAGTTCTATTTGTCTATTACTCAAAGTTTTCGGAAGTCGGATTCTCTGTTTGTGATTCCAGCAGGTCGTCAACGTGGGCAACGAGCTTCCAAGGATTCTATAGCTCGTTGGATTCGGTCGGCCATTTTAGAGGCTTACCGACTTAAGGGCGAACCTTGCCCGATTAAGATTCGAGCTCACTCCACAAGGGCTGTGGGTTCATCGTGGGCTTTCCATCAAGGAGCCTCGGCAGCTCAGCTCTGCCGGGCGGCGACCTGGCGCTCCGTCCACACATTTACAAAATTTTATAAGGTGGACGTCAGTGCTTCCGCTGATGTGGCCTTAGGACGTAGGGTCCTGCAGGCGGCTGTAGTTTAAAGTTCTTGTGAACTTGTAGTTAGCGCTAGTTGCGCATTTATTTAGGTTGTTGGGTATCTGCCTCTTTTGTTTTTTTTGCCCACCCTTATTTTTGGACTGCTTTGGGACGTCCCACTAGTAATGACTAGTGTGTCTCCCTTTCTTCATCTGCTGCTGAAACACGGATTTTGGTAAGAACTTACCTGTAAAATCCTTTTCAGCGAAGAAGGAAGGAAGACACACATCCCTCCCATGGCAGAAGTGTGTTGTTGTGTTTTCAGATGCGGCGTGACCCTTCTCTGATAGCGATTATCTGGGCTGAGGTCGGCGCGCTAAGGCTCTGTTCCAGCATTGCCAGCTCATCGCAGTGGTCAGGTTCAGTGAGTAGTACCTGAGACTGTGTGGTTATTTCTGTTATATGCATAACCTGTCCCCTTGTTTTTCTCTCTGAAATCCTTCAGAAGGGGTTATGTTGCTCCGCTGGTGATATTTGCTCTTCCTTAGCTTGGGTACGACTGGAGAGCTGGAGTAGGAGGAGCCCTATATGCTGGAGGGGCCGGTCAACACTTTTTTAATCTGAGGTGTTTCTATCCTATGTGGGCTCCGCCTACCCACTAGTAATGACTAGTGTGTCTCCCTTCCTTCTTCGCTGAAAAGGATTTTACAGGTAAGTTCTTACCAAAATCCGTGTTTTGGCTTGCCAAGGTCAGGTACAGGGTTTGTGCGTGACTGGAGGGATGTGGATTTGGCAGAAAGTGCTCCTCCACCCACCACTGTCAGTGCATCATTGACACCTGGAACATTGGCCCACATGTGTGATTATGTCTTGCGGATCCTAAAAAGGGACCCCCGCATTGCCAAAATTATGAAGGATGACGACTACTGGTTGTCCAGCAACCTCGATCCACGCTATAAAGGCAAATTACAGAACATCATGCCACAGGAGAAACTAGAGCTAATAATGGTGAACAAACAAGCAACTCTGGTAAACCGTCTGTTAGAGGCATTCCCAGCACACAGCAGCGGTGCAGGTTCTACCCCGAGCCGTATTGGGCAACATGGAAGAGGTGTTCGTGGTGCACACAGCCGAAGTGGCATTGGAGACAGGGGTTTCATGACCATATTCTGGACTGATTTCTCGAGTACAGCTCACACGACTGGTAATACTGAATTGCAACAGACAGGAGACAGCAGTTGTCAACTATGGTTCAAAATTACCTCTCCTCCCCTATCGATGTTCTCCCTCACAGTTCATTCCCCTTTGACTACTGGGCCTGTAAACTGGACACCTGGCCTGAATTGGCGCAATATGCCTTACAGGAGCACGCTTGCCCTGCTGGGAGTGTGCTATCAGAAAGAATCTTCAGTTCTGCTGGATCAATCCTGACAGAAAGAAGGACCCGGCTGTCGACCCAAAATGTAGGTGATCTCACCTTCATTAAAATGAATTATGCCTGGGTTTCAAAGGATTTTGTACCACCTTCCACTGATGACAGATAGGTTGCCAGCCAAATGGCTCGATTTGTCCTCCTCTTTCTCCGACTTCATCAATTCCTCCATTTGCAGCTGCTGAAAGTCCAGCCTACACCTCAACATATGCCAGTTTTTCCACCTCCCTAACTGGGCTGTACCCCCCCCAGGTCCAGCGTCAGCACCTGGTGCACCCGGGCAAGTGCCGGGGCCCTCAGCAGGTGGGGGGGCCCGCTTGCCGTTAGAGACACTGGCATACTATAATGGGCCCTGTGCCAGTGCCAGCGCCCATGAGTGGGCCCCCCTGCTTGCTCAGGGCCCCAGCACTTGCAATACTTACCTCTCTCTGCTCCACCGCTGTGACGTCTTCCATATTTCCTGCTGGATCAATCCTGACAGAAAGAAGGACCCGGCTGTCGACCCAAAATGTTGGTGAGCTCACTTTCATTAAAATTAATTATGCTTGGGTTTCAAAGGATTTTGTACCACCTTCCACGGATGACACATAGGTTGCCAGCCAAATGACTCGATTTGTCCTCCTCTTCCTCCGACTCCACCAATTCCTCCATTTGCAGCTGCTGAACGTCCAGCCTACACCTCAACATATGCCAGTTTTTCCACCTCCCTAACTGGGCTGTACCCCCCCAGGTCCAGCGTCAGCACCTGGTGCAGCCGGGCAAGTGCCGGGGCCCTCAGCAGGTGGGGGAGCCCGCTCGCCGTTAGAGACACCGGCGTACTATGATGGGCCCTGTGCCAGTGCCGGCGCCCACGAGTGGGCCCCCCTGCTTGCTCAGGGCCCCAGCACTTGCAATACTTACCTCTCTGCTCCACCGCTGTGACGTCTTCCGTATTTCCTGACAGTGACATTCAGGTCAGAGAGCACGATGACATCACATCTGTGCGCCCTCTGCCTGAACATTCACAGTGCAGAGAGCTGGAAGATGGCGACGCTGAGGAGTCCAGAGTAGAGCAGTGCCCAGCGAGGAGAGGTATTTCATTTTTTTTAATGTTTGGAGCAATATATGGGGAGCATTATACACTGGAGAATTATATATGGGGCCCATCATACACTTGAGCATCATAGATAGGGCCAATTATACACTGGAGCATTATATATGGGGCCCATTATATACTGGAGCATTATAAATGGGTCCCATCATACACTAGAGCATCATATACGGGCCCATTATACACTGGAGAATTATATATGGGGCCCATCATACACTTGAGCATCATAGATAGGGCCAATTATACACTGGAGCATTATATATGGGGCCCATTATATACTGGATCATTATAAATGGGTCCCATCATACACTAGAGCATTATATAGGCCCATCATACACGGGAGCATCATCCATAGGGCCTATCATATACTGGAGCATCATATGGGGCCCATTATATATAGCGCATCATATGGGGCACATTATATATGGAGCATCACATGGAGCCCATTATATATGGAGCATTATATATGGGGCCCATTATATTTGGAGCATTTTATGGGGCTCATCATACACTGGAGCATCATATATGGGGCCCATCATATACTAGAGCATCATATGGGGTTCATTATTTATGGGGCATCATATAGGGCCCTTTATATATAGAGCATCATTTGAAGCACATAACGGGCCTATTCTGTATGAAGCATTATATGGAGCCCATTCTGTATGGAGCAATATATGGGGCCCATCATATACTGTATGGAGCTTTATATGCGACTCATTATACTGTATGGAGCAATATGTGGGGCTCATTATACTCTATGGGGACCGTCCTATACTGTATGGCACATTATATGGGAACCATCATATACTGGAGCATTATGTGGAGCTCATCATATATTGTATGGAATATTATATGGGACCAATTATGTATGGAGCAATATATGGGGCTCATTATTCTGTATAGTGCACTATGTGGTGCCCATAATACTGTATGGAGGAATATACTGTCTGGTTTTTGAGCTATTGTAGAATTTACAATAGATATCACTCATGTAATGTAAGAAGTGAAGTATTTGGCATTGTACTATACCTATATTTCTCTGCCGTATCGGAGCATCATGAATTGTGGTATGTGTTAAAGGGGCCCACTGACACTCTTTCGCCCGAGGCCTACGAAAGCCTGGAGCCAGCCCTGCCCCCCCACAACTTTAGCCAAATAACCCTCAGTTTTCAATACGTTACTATTATTATAAAGTAAATTAAGGTTGACAAGTTTAAGTAATAAGAATTGATGTCGTTGGCATTGAAATGGGCACTGTAGGTGTGTTTACTGCCCTCCACTCCACTGACTTTTCTTCCCCATTGACTTGCATTGGGGTCGGTTCGAGTTTCAGTCGGAACTCCGACTTTTTCCAATAGTCAGCCGATTTCGTTCGGCTCGACTTTTGATAAAGTCGGGTTGTCCGAAACCCGACTCGACCCTCCTGGAGGCAAAGTCGCTCATCTCTACTAATAACAAGTTCCACAATTGGATGTGTTTAAATTAAATGTTCCTGTGTGGAGATAACCTTATAAATGTGCCCCTACTGTGTAATGGCTGTGTCTGAACGCAGGGACATGGTCTGATTACACCAGAAATCATGGGCAAGGGAGGAAGCAAAAGTATACAGATATTACTGCAGGGGATCACAGCTGATCCTTTCTTTAATGTAAAACATTGTTTAAATGCAGGCAGTGAAATGTTTTACCTCACAAAAAGAATCAGCTGTGATCCCCTGCTGTCCTGTCTGTATACTCTTTTGCTTTCTCCCCTGCCCATGATCTGTGGTATGAACAGACCATTTCCCTGTATGGCCAGACATAGCCATTACACAGTACACAGCTGGGGAACATTTATAAGATTATCTCAGCACAGGAACATTTTATTTAAACACATCCAGTTGTGGAAATTATTATTATTACAAGATCTATTGATTAAAATTTACTTTTGTTCATGGGAAAACCCCTTTAAAGGGAACCTGTCACCTTAGGTAATGCTGTAAACATTAAACAACCTTTAAAGGAAACATACCTATATACAATTCAATTACTGGATAATTGATGAGATTATACATCTACAAATAATTGGGCATAATTAATTGGACAAAAGTAAGGGACAATCGCTAAATAAATAGACATAGACAGGAAAAAACGATCAAAAAATCCCAAAATTGATTTAAAGTACAAAAATATTTTATTAGTCATATACATTAAAAAGCAGGGGAACAATGTAGAAAGACTCATGCCAATTAGCACTAGTGGGAAAGAACAGGACACACATGGGTGAAAATTGACCAGATTGTATTTGTTCACAAACAATCTGTAATCTGCTAGTGCAGAAATCGCATATGTGTATTACATGTATTACAACTTCACATGTGGCCAATATAATGGACAAATAACATGCTGACGCCAATATTAATAGGACTACATAAGTCTAGTAACAATGTATTCGTCCAAAAATGGAATCGATGTACCCTCAATTGCAAAAGACAAAAAACCTGACTGGCACTTCCAGACTAATGTGAACTAGGTGCAACCAAAGGGAGCTACCCTCATGTAAAACATCCAAAAAAAGGCTGCACTCAAGCATACTAAAGCATGACAACATAGAATACATGAAATTTTGAATAGCAATATGGCTTTGGAATATAAGGAAAAATTTGAGACGCTTAGTATAAACATTTGGCCAAACATTTTAAAGCCCAACAACCATCGTCAAGGTGGTCTCAATTCTGTTGAGTCCCTAACCTAATGTGAACATACCTCTATTAGGCTGATATCTGAATTTCTGGGTGAATATGCACCTCTGTCAGTAATGCCTGCATTTATGGGTAAAGTAGGGACCTGGTGTAATTAAAATCACCACCTGGTGGGGGCGGAGTGCTCGGTCAGCAAGCTAACATTCAAAAGACAAAAAACCTGACTGGCACTTCCAGACTAATGTGAACTAGGTGCAAACCAAAGGGAGCTACCCTCATGTAAAACATCCAAAAAAAGGCTGCACTCAAGCATACTAAAGCATGACAACATAGAATACATGAAATTTTGAATAGCAATATGGCTTTGGAATATAAGGAAAAATTTGAGACGCTTAGTATAAACATTTGGCCAAACATTTTAAAGCCCAACAACCATCGTCAAGGTGGTCTCAATTCTGTTGAGTCCCTAACCTAATGTGAACATACCTCTATTAGGCTGATATCTGAATTTCTGGGTGAATATGCACCTCTGTCAGTAATGCCTGCATTTATGGGTAAAGTAGGGACCTGGTGTAATTAAAATCACCACCTGGTGGGGGCGGAGTGCTCGGTCAGCAAGCTAACATTCAAAAGACAAAAAACCTGACTGGCACTTCCAGACTAATGTGAACTAGGTGCAAACCAAAGGGAGCTACCCTCATGTAAAACATCCAAAAAAAGGCTGCACTCAAGCATACTAAAGCATGACAACATAGAATACATGAAATTTTGAATAGCAATATGGCTTTGGAATATAAGGAAAAATTTGAGACGCTTAGTATAAACATTTGGCCAAACATTTTAAAGCCCAACAACCATCGTCAAGGTGGTCTCAATTCTGTTGAGTCCCTACCTAATGTGAACATACCTCTATTAGGCTGATATCTGAATTTCTGGGTGAATATGCACCTCTGTCAGTAATGCCTGCATTTATGGTAAAGTAGGGACCTGGTGTAATTAAAATCACCACCTGGTGGGGGCGGAGTGCTCGGTCAGCAAGCTAACTTCAAAAGACAAAAACCTGACTGGCACTTCCAGATAATGTGAACTAGGTGCAAACAAGGGAGCTACCCTCATGTAAAACATCCAAAAAAGGTGCACTCAAGCATACTAAAGCATGACAACATAGAATACATGAAATTTTGATAGCAATATGGCTTTGGAATATAAGGAAAAATTTGAGACGCTTAGTATAAACATTTGGCCAAACATTTTAAAGCCAACAACCATCGTCAAGGTGGTTCAATTCTGTTGAGTCCTAACCTAATGTGAACATACCTCTATTAGGCTGATATCTGAATTTCTGGGTGAATATGCACCTCTGTCAGTAATGCTGCATTTATGGGTAAAGTAGGACCTGGTGTAATTAAAATCACACCTGGTGGGGGCGGAGTGCTCGGTCAGCAAGCTAACATTCAAAAGACAAAAACTGACTGGCACTTCCAGATAATGTGAACTAGGTGCAACCAAAGGGAGCTACCCTCATGTAAAACATCAAAAAAGGCTGCACTCAAGCATACTAAAGCATGACAACATAGAATACATGAAATTTTGAATAGCAATATGGCTTTGGAATATAAGGAAAAATTTGAGACGCTTAGTATAAAATTTGGCCAAACATTTTAAAGCCCAACAACCATCGTAGGTGGTCTCAATTCTGTTGAGTCCCCAACTAATGTGAACATACCTCTATTAGGCTGATATCTGAATTTCTGGGTGAATATGCACCTCTGTCAGTAATGCCTGCATTTATGGGTAAAGTAGGGACCTGGTGTAATTAAAATCACCACTGGTGGGGGCGGAGTGCTCGGTCAGCAAGCTAACATTCAAAGACAAAAACCTGACTGGCACTTCCAGACTAATGTGAATAGGTGCAAACCAAAGGGAGCTACCCTCATGTAAAACATCCAAAAAAAGGCTGCACTCAAGCATACTAAAGCATGACAACATAGAATACATGAAATTTTGAATAGCAATATGGCTTTGGAATATAAGGAAAATTTGAGACGCTTAGTATAAACATTTGGCCAAACATTTTAAAGCCCAACAACCATCGTCAAGGTGGTCTCAATTCTGTTGAGTCCCTAACTAATGTGAACATACCTTATTAGGCTGATATCTGAATTTCTGGGTGAATATGCACCTCTGTCAGTAATGCCTGCATTTATGGGTAAAGTAGGGACCTGGTGTAATTAAAATCACCACTGGTGGGGGCGGAGTGCTCGGTCAGCAAGCTAACATTCAAAAGACAAAAAACCTGACTGGCACTTCCAGACTAATGTGAACTAGGTGCAAACCAAAGGGAGCTACCCTCATGTAAACATCCAAAAAAAGGCTGCACTCAAGCATACTAAAGCATGACAACATAGAATACATGAAATTTTGAATAGCAATATGGCTTTGGAATATAAGGAAAAATTTGAGACGCTTAGTATAAACATTTGGCCAAACATTTTAAAGCCCAACAACCATCGTCAAGGTGGTCTCAATTCTGTTGAGTCCCTAACCTAATGTGAACATACCTCTATTAGGCTGATATCTGAATTTCTGGGTGAATATGCACCTCTGTCAGTAATGCCTGCATTTATGGGTAAAGTAGGGACCTGGTGTAATTAAAATCACCACCTGGTGGGGGCGGAGTGCTCGGTCAGCAAGCTAACATTCAAAAGACAAAAAACCTGACTGGCACTTCCAGACTAATGTGAACTAGGTGCAAACCAAAGGGAGCTACCCTCATGTAAAACATCCAAAAAAAGGCTGCACTCAAGCATACTAAAGCATGACAACATAGAATACATGAAATTTTGAATAGCAATATGGCTTTGGAATATAAGGAAAAATTTGAGACGCTTAGTATAAACATTTGGCCAAACATTTTAAAGCCCAACAACCATCGTCAAGGTGGTCTCAATTCTGTTGAGTCCCTAACCTAATGTGAACATACCTCTATTAGGCTGATATCTGAATTTCTGGGTGAATATGCACCTCTGTCAGTAATGCCTGCATTTATGGGTAAAGTAGGGACCTGGTGTAATTAAAATCACCACCTGGTGGGGGCGGAGTGCTCGGTCAGCAAGCTAACATTCAAAAGACAAAAAAACCTGACTGGCACTTCCAGACTAATGTGAACTAGGTGCAAACCAAGGGAGCTACCCTCATGTAAAACATCCAAAAAAAGGCTGCACTCAAGCATACTAAAGCATGACAACATAGAATACATGAAATTTTGAATAGCAATATGGCTTTGGAATATAAGGAAAAATTTGAGACGCTTAGTATAACATTTGGCCAAACATTTTAAAGCCCAACAACCATCGTCAAGGTGGTCTCAATTCTGTTGAGTCCCTAACCTAATGTGAACATACCTCTATTAGGCTGATATCTGAATTTCTGGGTGAATATGCACCTCTGTCAGTAATGCCTGCATTTATGGGTAAAGTAGGGACCTGGTGTAATTAAAATCACCACTGGTGGGGGCGGAGTGCTCGGTCAGCAAGCTAACATTCAAAAAGACAAAAACCTGACTGGCACTTCCAGACTAATGTGAACTAGGTGCAAACCAAAGGGAGCTACCCTCATGTAAAACATCCAAAAAAAGGCTGCACTCAAGCATACTAAAGCATGACAACATAGAATACATGAAATTTTGAATAGCAATATGGCTTTGGATATAAGGAAAAATTGAGACGCTTAGTATAAACATTTGGCCAAACATTTTAAAGCCCAACAACCATCGTCAAGGTGGTCTCAATTCTGTTGAGTCCCTAACCTAATGTGAACATACCTCTATTAGGCTGATATCTGAATTTCTGGGTGAATATGCACTCTGTCAGTAATGCCTGCATTTATGGGTAAAGTAGGGACCTGGTGTAATTAAAATCACCACCTGGTGGGGGCGGAGTGCTCGGTCAGCAAGCTAACATTCAAAAGACAAAAAACCTGACTGGCACTTCCAGACTAATGTGAACTAGGTGCAAACCAAAGGGAGCTACCTCATGTAAAACATCCAAAAAAAGGCTGCACTCAAGCATACTAAAGCATGACAACATAGAATACATGAAATTTTGAATAGCAATATGGCTTTGGAATATAAGGAAAAATTTGAGACGTTAGTATAAACATTTGGCAAACATTTTAAAGCCCAACAACCATCGTCAAGGTGGTCTCAATTCTGTTGAGTCCCTAACCTAATGTGAACATACCTCTATTAGGCTGATATCTGAATTTCTGGGTGAATATGCACCTCTGTCAGTAATGCCTGCATTTATGGGTAAAGTAGGGACCTGGTGTACATTAAAATCACCACCTGGTGGGGGCGGAGTGCTCGGTCAGCAAGCTAACATTCAAAGACAAAAACCTGACTGGCACTTCCAGACTAATGTGAACTAGGTGCAACCAAAGGGAGCTACCCTCATGTAAAACATCCAAAAAAGGCTGCACTCAAGCATACTAAAGCATGACAACATAGAATACATGAAATTTTGAATAGCAATATGGCTTTGGAATATAAGGAAAAATTTGAGACGCTTAGTATAGAATTTGGCTAAACATTTTAAAGCCAACACGTATCAAGGTGGCTCAATTTTCGTTGAGTCCCTAACCTATTGACATACCTCAAATTAGGTGATATCTGAATTTCTGGGTGTATATGCTCTATGTCAGTTAATGCCTGCATTATGGGTAAGTAGGGACCCTGGTGTCAATTAAAATACACTTGGTGGAGGGCGGAGTGCTCGGCAGATGCTAACTTAAAAGACAAAAAACCTGACTGCACTTCCAGCCCCACACAGTGACTAGGTGCAAACCTAAGGGAGCTACCCTCATGTAACTCCATAAATAAGGCATTCACTCAAGCATATCACAGCATGAAACATAGAATACATGAAATTTTGTATAGCAATATGGTTTGGAATATAAGGAAAATTTGAGACGCCTTAGTTATAAACATTTGGCCAAACATTTTATAAGCCATCAACTCGTCAAGGTGTCTCATTCTGTTGAGTCCTAACCTATGTGAAATACCTCTATTAGGATGATTTCTGAATTTCTGGTGAATATGCTCTCTGTCGTAATGCGCCTTTTTGGGTTAAAGTAGGGGACCTGGTTTTAATTAAATTCCACTGGTGGAGGGCGGAGTGCGGTCTAAGTAAATTAAAAGACAAAAAAACCTGACTGGCACTTCCGACCTAAGGTGTGATAGGTTTACAAACAAAGGGAGCTACCCTATGTAAAACATCAACATAGAAAGGTGCAATTCAAGCAATATAAAGCATGACAACTAGAATCATGAAATTTTGAATAGCATTGGTTAGGAATAAAGGAAAATTTGAGACCACCTTGACGATGGTTGTTGGGCTTAAAATGTTTGGCCAAATGTTTATACTAAGCGTCTCAAATTTTTCTTATTCCAAGCCATATTGCTATTCAAAATTTCATGTATTCTAGTGTCATGCTTTAGTATGCTTGAGTGAGCCTTTTTTGGATGTTTTACTGAGGGTAGCTCCCTTTGGTTTGCACCTATTCACATTATCTGGAATGCCAGTCAGGTTTTTTGTCTTTTGAATGTTGCTTGCTGACCGGCACTCGCCCCACCAGGGGTGATTTTAATTACACCAGTCCCTACTTACCCATAAATGCAGGCATTACTGACAGAGGTGCATATTACCAGAATTCAGATATCACCTAATAGGGTATGTTCACATGGTTAGGGACTCAACAGAATTGAGCACCTGACGATGGTTGTTGGCTTTAAAATGTTGGCCAAATGTTTATACTAAGCGTTCAAATTTTTCCTTATATTCAAAGCATATTGCTATTCAAAATTTATGTATCTATGTTGTCATGTTTAGTAGCTTAGTGCAGCCTTTTTTTGGATGTTTTACATGAGGGTGCTCCCTTGGTTTGCACCTAGTTCACATTAGTCTGGAAGTGCCAGTCAGGTTTTTTGTCTTTTGAATGTTAGCTTGCTGACCAGCACTCCGCCCCCACCAGGTGGTGATTTTAATTACACCAGTCCCTACTTTACCCATAAATGCAGGCATTACTGACAGAGGTCATATTCACCCAGAAATTCAGATATCAGCCTAATAGAGGTATGTTCACATTAGGTTAGGGACTCAACAGAATTGAGACCACCTTGACGATGGTTGTTGGGCTTTAAAATGTTTGGCAATGTTTATACTAAGCGTCTCAAATTTTCCTTATATTCCAAAGCCAATTGCATTCAAAATTTCATGTATCTATGTGTCATGCTTTAGTATGCTTGAGTGCAGCCTTTTTTTGGATGTTTTACATGAGGGTAGCCCCTTTGTTTGCACTATTCACATTAGTCTGAAGTGCCAGTCAGTTTTGCTTTTGAATGTTAGCTTCTGACCAGCACTCGCCCACAGGTGGTGATTTTAATTACACAGTCCCTACTTACCATAATGCAGGCATACGACAGAGGTGCATATTCACCCAGAAATCAGATATCAGCTAATAGAGTATGTTCACATTAGGTTAGGACTCAACAGAATGAGACCACCTGACGATGGTGTTGGGCTTTAATGTTGGCCAATGTTATACTAGCTCCAAATTTCCTTATATCCAAAGCCATATTGCTATCAAATTTCAGTATTCTATGTTGTCATGCTTTAGTATGCTTGAGTGCAGCCTTTTTTGGTGTTTTACATGAGGTAGCTCCCTGGTTTGCACCTATTAATATTGAATGCCAGTCAGTTTTTGCTTTTGATGAGCTGTACCGGCTCCCCCCCACAGGGGTGATTAATACACAGGTTCTTTCCAAAGCAGCATTATGAGAGTGTATTCACAGAAATTCAATACAGCCTATAATTGTTCACATGTAGGTCCAGTTGACCACCTGCATGGTTGTCTTTAAATGTTGCCATGTTTATATAAGGTCTCAAATTTTTTTAATTCCAAACCATATTGTATTCAAAATTTCATTATTCTATGTTTCAGCTTTAGTATGCTTCAGTGCAGCCTTTTTTTGGATGTTTTACATGAGGGTAGTCCCTGGTTCACCTAGTTACATTAGTTGGAAGTAGTCAGTTTTTTGCTTTGAATGAGCTTGCTGACCAAAGCACTCGCACCCACCAGGTGGTGATTTTAATTACACCAGGTCCTACTTACCCAATGCGGCATTACTGACAAGGCAATCACCGAATTCAGAATAGCCATGAGGTATGTTCACATAGGTAGGGACTCAACAGAATTGAGACCACTGCATGGTTGTTGGCTTTAAAATGTTTGGCCAAATGTTTATACTAAGCGTCTCAAATTTTTCTTATATTCCAAAGCCATATTGCTATTCAAATTTCATGTATTCTATGTTGTCATGCTTTAGTATGCTGAGTGCAGCCTTTTTTGGATGTTTTACATGAGGGTAGCTCCCTTTGGTTTGCACCTAGTTCACATTAGTCTGGAAGTGCCAGTCAGGTTTTTTGTCTTTTGAATGTTAGCTTGCTGACCGAGCACTCCGCCCCCACCAGGTGGTGATTTTAATTAACCAGGTCCCTACTTTACCCATAAATGCAGGCATTACTGACAGAGGGCATATTCACCCAGAAATTCAGATATCAGCCTAATAGAGGTATGTTCACATTAGGTAGGGACTCAACAGAATTGAGACCACCTTGACGATGGTTGTTGGGCTTTAAAATGTTTGGCCAAATGTTTATACTAAGCGTCTCAAATTTTTCCTTATATTCCAAAGCCATATTGCTATTCAAAATTTCATGTATTCTATGTTGTCATGCTTTAGTATGCTTGAGTGCAGCCTTTTTTTTGGATGTTTTACATGATGCTCTTGGTTCCCAGTTCACCTAGCTAAATGCACCAGGTTTTTGTCTTTGTATGTTGTTTGCTGAGAGCACCTGCCCCCACATGTGGTGATTTTAATACACATTTCCACACCATTAAATGTTTGGCAAATACAAGGTCATTTCACCAGTTCCGCTATAGCTAATTGAGGTATGTTCATTAGTTAGGCCTCAAAAATTAGAACTTGACAAATTTTTTTTTAAATGTAATGATTAATAACTTTCCCAAATTTTTGATATTCCAAAGAAATTTGCTTTTTTTGTTTTATCTATTGATTTTGTACTTGATCAACCTTTTTTTTAAAGTTTTAAATGACTATCCTTGTTTGCACCTATTACTTAACAATGCAAAATCAGGTTTTTTGCTTGGTTATTCTCCAAACCCCCACAGGTGTGATTTTAATTACAACAGGCCTCTTTACCCAAAATGCCCGGATTTCTACAAGTGCTTTCCCAGATGTTGTCATGCTTTAGTATGCTTGAGTGCAGCCTTTTTTTGGATGTTTTACATGAGGGTAGCTCCCTTTGGTTTGCACCTAGTTCACATTAGTCTGGAAGTGCCAGTCAGGTTTTTTGTCTTTTGAATGTTAGCTTGCTGACCGAGCACTCCGCCCCCACCAGGTGGTGATTTTAATTACACCAGGTCCCTACTTTACCCATAAATGCAGGCATTACTGACAGAGGTGCATATTCACCAGAAATTCAGATATCAGCCTAATAGAGGTATGTTCACATTAGGTTAGGGACTCAACAGAATTGAGACCACCTTGACGATGGTTGTTGGGCTTTAAATGTTTGGCCAAATGTTTATACTAAGCGTCTCAAATTTTTCCTTATATTCCAAAGCCATATTGCTATTCAAAATTTCATGTATTCTATGTTGTCATGCTTTAGTATGCTTGAGTGCAGCCTTTTTTTGGATGTTTTACATGAGGGTAGCTCCCTTTGGTTTGCACCTAGTTCACATTAGTCTGGAAGTGCCAGTCAGGTTTTTTGTCTTTTGAATGTTAGCTTGCTGACCAGCACTCCGCCCCCACCAGGTGGTGATTTTAATTACACCAGGTCCCTACTTTACCCATAAATGCAGGCATTACTGACAGAGGTGCATATTCACCAGAAATTCAGATATCAGCCTAATAGAGGTATGTTCACATTAGGTTAGGGACTCAACAGAATTGAGACCACCTTGACGATGGTTGTTGGGCTTTAAAATGTTTGGCCAAATGTTTATACTAAGCGTCTCAAATTTTTCCTTATATTCCAAAGCCATATTGCTATTCAAAATTTCATGTATTCTATGTTGTCATGCTTTAGTATGCTTGAGTGCAGCCTTTTTTTGGATGTTTTACATGAGGGTAGCTCCCTTTGGTTTGCACCTAGTTCACATTAGTCTGGAAGTGCCAGTCAGGTTTTTGTCTTTTGAATGTTAGCTTGCTGACCGAGCACTCCGCCCCACCAGGTGGTGATTTTAATTACACCAGGTCCCTACTTTACCCATAAATGCAGGCATTACTGACAGAGGTGCATATTCACCCAGAAATTCAGATATCAGCCTAATAGAGGTATGTTCACATTAGGTTAGGGACTCAACAGAATTGAGACCACCTTGACGATGGTTGTTGGGCTTTAAAATGTTTGGCCAAATGTTTATACTAAGCGTCTCAAATTTTTCCTTATATTCCAAAGCCATATTGCTATTCAAAATTTCATGTATTCTATGTTGTCATGCTTTAGTATGCTTGAGTGCAGCCTTTTTTTGTACCCTCAATTGCAGGCATGTTATATACATCGATGCAATGCTATGGTATCCCAGATGATCAGCCTAGCTAAACATATAAGACACCCCCAAAATTGGAATTAATGCCATGATCAGTATTAGTATGCCTGTTTAGATCTGAGACCGTCACCCAGTGTGTCCACCCAGTGGCCACATGTGAAGTTGTAATACATGTAATACACATATGCGATTTCTGCACAAGCAGATTATAGATTGTTTGTGAACAAATACAATCTGGTCAATTTTCACCCATGTGTGTCCTGTTCTTTCCCACTAGTGCTAATTGGCATGAGTCTTTCTGCATTGTGCCCCTGCTTTTTAATATACAGGTCCTTCTCAAAAAATTAGCATATAGTGCTAAATTTCATTATTTTCCATAATGTAATGATTACAATTAAACTTTCATATATTTTAGATTCATTACACACCAACTGAAATTTGTCAGGTCTTTTATTGTTTTAATACTGATGATTTTGGCATACAACTCCTGATAACCCAAAAACCCTGTCTTAAAAAATTAGCATATCAAGAAAAGGTTCTCTAAACGACCTATTACCCTAATCTTCTGAATCAACTAATTAACTCTAAACACATGCAAAAGATTCCTGAGGCTTTTAAAAACTCCTGCCTGGTTCATTACTCAAAACCCCCATCATGGGTAAGACTAGCGACCTGACTGATGTCAAGAAGGCCATCATTGACACCCTCAAGCAAGAGGGTAAGACCCAGAAAGAAATTTCTCAACAAATAGGCTGTTCCCAGAGTGCTGTATCAAGGCACCTCAATGGGAAGTCTGTTGGAAGGAAACAATGTGGCAGAAAACGCTGTACAACGAGAAGAGGTGACCGGACCCTGAGGAAGATTGTGGAGAAGGACCGATTCCAGACCTTGGGGGACCTGAGGAAGCAGTGGACTGAGTCTGGTGTAGAAACATCCAGAGCCACCGTGCACAGGCGTGTGCAGGAAATGGGCTACAGGTGCCGCATTCCCCAGGTAAAGCCACTTTTGAACCATAAACAGCGGCAGAAGCGCCTGACCTGGGCTACAGAGAAGCAGCACTGGACTGTTGCTAAGTGGTCCCAAGTACTTTTTTCTGATGAAAGCAAATTTTGCATGTCATTCGGAAATCAAGGTGCCAGAGTCTGGAGGAAGACTGGGGAGAAGGAAATGCCAAAATGCCTGAAGTCCAGTGTCAAGTACCCACAGTCAGTGATGGTGTGGGGTGCCATGTCAGCTGCTGGTGTTGGTCCACTGTGTTTCATCAAGGGCAGGGTCAATGCAGCTAGCTATCAGGAGATTTTGGAGCACTTCATGCTTCCATCGGCTGAAATGCTTTATGGAGATGAAGATTTCATTTTTCAGCACGACCTGGCACCTGCTCACAGTGCCAAAACCACTGGTAAATGGTTTACTGACCATGGTATTACTGTGCTCAATTGGCCTGCCAACTCTCCTGACCTGAACCCCATAGAGAATCTGTGGGATATTGTGAAGAGAAAGTTGAAAGACGCAAGACCCAACACTCTGGATGAGCTTAAGGCCGCTATCGAAGCATCCTGGGCCTCCATAACACCTCAGCAGTGTCACAGGCTGATTGCCTCCATGCCACGCCGCATTGAAGCAGTCATTTCTGCAAAAGGATTCCCGACCAAGTATTGAGTGCATAACTGAACTTTATTATTTGATGGTGTTTTTGTTTGTTTTTAAAAAACACTTTTATTTTATTGGACGGTTGAAATATGTTAATTTTTTGAGACAGGTTTTTTGGGTTATCAGGAGTTGTATGCCAAAATCATCAGTATTAAAACAATAAAAGACCTGACAAATTTCAGTTGGTGTGTAATGAATCTAAAATATATGAAAGTTTAATTGTAATCATTATATTATGGAAAATAATGAAATTTAGCACTATATACTAATTTTTTGAGAAGGACCTGTATATGACTAATAAAATATTTTTGTACTTTAAATCAATTTTGGGATTTTTTGATCATTTTTTCCTGTCTATGTCTAATGCTGTAAACATGCAGACATATGGTTAATCTGCAGGTAAATTGTGTTACAAAGTTGTCCTGCAACCTTAAGCTCCGTTACACGCTCATTTTTTATGTCCGTATGCGGTCCATTTTTAAGGACCGCAAATGCGGACACACGCACACTCATGTATTCAATGGTGGTGCACATGTCAGGTTTTTCACATGGATCACAAGCAGACCTGTCAGTTTTTATGCGCACCACTGACAAAATGTGTGCCGCACAGTGCACACTGATGATACATGGATGACATCCATGTGTCATCAACGTGACATGTACTTTTGCCTGGGAAAAGCTGTACAGATCACGCTGTTCCAAAGTGCAGGTGTTGAAGGCAGCTCTCATCATTGACGCCTGCTCTCCCTGAGCTCAGCGCAAGCAGGCAACAATGATGTGAGTTGTATTCAGAACTCTCTGTGTACATTGTGCGTAAAATAAAGAATTAATTAAAAAAATGGCTGGGTGCTGATGTTACTAATCTGGGAAGAGGACAACATACCAAAAGGTTTCAGGCTATTAAGCTAAGATGTTTGCTTAGCATTTACTGGTTAGTTTACAGGGGACCTCAGAAAAAAAGACTTAAAGTCCTCCTATAAATTGTAACCAGGAAAGGCTTAACAGACAGGTATGGGTTGAAAGTAATAGCCTATTACCCCACTTGCCATCACACCAGGGCAAGTGGGAAGAACGAGGCTAAGTGCCAGATTTGGCGCATATTATTGATGCGCCATTTGTGGGGCCGCTGAGGGCTGATGCAATTACCCTGGGAGGGGGCCAATATCCATGGCCCCTTCCCTGGCTATTAACAAAGTAGCCTGTTGTGAATACTTTTGGTCCGGCTTCTGAGTTTGGGCTCCCTCTGGTGGTTGCTGCTGGTAATGGAGCTGCTCTGGCTTACAGAAGTCGATCACCTGAAGAGTATGATTGGACATCAGGTATTTCTGACTGGAGAGATATAAGTGAGCAACCTTCCTTGGGTTGTTCCCGGTGATTTGGTCTTCTTCCTGAGCCTTCTGGAAGTCAGCTTGTTCCCTGCTTTGTCCTGCACCTTTCAGATAAGTTATTTGTCTGTTTTGATCTGTGGCATTTTTCCCTTTTCTCTGTGCTCTGCCTTGCTGGTGCAGTCCAGCCGGGCTCCCTGCTGGGGTCTGTGCTGGACTCTGTTTTCCTTGCCACAGTTTATGTCAGTCTGTTCAGTATTGCTAGTCTCCTGTTATTTCAGTATCTGTTGTTTTGCGTCCAGTTCACAACAGAGTTCTGATTTAGTGGGGAAGAGGTCGTGTGGCCTCAGTATTATTGCATATTAGACGTGTTGGAATTTTTCTTAGGGTTTTTATGGGATTGCAGACAGTATCCTTTTCTGTCCTGTTCTATCCAGACAGTTTGGGCCCCAGCATTTGCTTACTCTATTTTCTGCCTGTGTTTTGTACTTCATCTGACTCACCGTCAATATATGTGTGGGGGCTATCTATTCCTTTGGGCCTCTACTCCGAGGAAGTTTAGCTTTCCTCTTTCTCTCTTTAGGCTTAGTTATCTCTTTGGCCTTGTCGAGGCGTCTAGGTCATCGTAGGTACGTCCCATGGCTAATTCTAGTTGTGTTGTCAGTTTAGGGGTCTGCAATCCGCTAAGTTACCAACCTCTCTGGTATTGTGCTGCCTAGCCCATTTCTTTGTTATCCTCCTCGGTTACCATATCATAACAGTAGCCAGTAAAGGCTAAGCAAACAGCTATGAGCTGTTATTAATAGTCTGGGAACATTTAGGGCTAATGGCCCTTTTCACAGATTATTAATATTAGCCCCCAGCGGTTGGCTTTCCCTCTGCTTCTTTTGAAGATTATGTGGAAGTCCACGCAGTTAAAAAAATAAATTATTATTTATTTTATGAAAAGAAAAATACACAAAGCACTGATTATATAGCACATTGAGATCTATCTATCTATCTAATCTATCTATCTATCTATCTATCTACTATCTATCTATCTATCTATCTATCTATCTATCTATCATCTATTATGTTTCTCATCTATATCTATTTATTTCAGTTCTTCAATACAAAAAGTGAAACTCATATATTATATAGTCATTACAAACAGAGTGATCTATTTCACGTGTTTATTTCTGTTAATGTTGATGATTATGGCTTACAGCCAATGAAAACCCAAAAGTCATTATCTCAGTAAATTAGAATATTTTATAACACCAGCTTGAAAAAATGATTTTAAAATCCGAAATGTTGGCTTACTGAAATGTATGTTCAGTAAATGCACTCAATACTTGGTTGGGGCTCCTTTGGCATCAATTACTGCTTTAATGCGGTGTGGCATGGAGGCGATCAGCTGAGGTGACCTTGGAAATCAAGGTCCCAAAGTCTTGAGGAAGAGTGGAGAGGCACACAATCCAAACTGCTTGAGGTCTAGTGTGAAATTTCTACAATCATTGATGGTTTTAGGGAGCCATGTCATCTGCTGGTGTAGGTCCACTGTGTTTTATCAAGACCAAAGTCAGGGCAGCCATCTACCAGGAAATTTTAGAGCACTTCATGCTTCTCTCTGCCAACAAGCTTTTTGGAGATGGAAATTTCATTCTTCTGCAGGACTTAGCACCTGTCCACAAGGCCAAAAGTACCAATACCTGGTTTACAAACAACAGTATCACTGTACTTGATTGGCCAGCAAACTCGCCTGACTTTAACCCCATAGAGAATCTATAGGGTATTGTCAAGAGGAAGATGAGAGACAACAGACCCAACAATGAAGATGAGCTGAAGGCTGCTATCAAAGCAACCTGGGCTTCCATAATACCTCAGCAGTGCCACAGGCTGATCACCTCCATGCCATGCCACATTGATGCAGTAATTGATACAGAAGGAGCCACGACCAAGTATTGAGTACATTTACTGAACATACATTTCAGTAGGCCAACATTTCAGGTTTTAAAATAATTTTTCAAGCTGGTGTTATAAAGTATTCGAATTTACTGAGATAATGACTTTTGGGTTTTTATTGGCAGTAAGCCATAATCATCAACATTAACAGAAATAAACATGTGAAATAGATCACTTTGTTTGTAATGACTCTATATATGAGTTTCACTTTTTGTATTGAAGAACTGAAATAAATTAACTTTATTGATGATATTGTAATTTTATGAGATGCACCTGCATTTCATTACATAAGTGTCACACTGACAGCACATGGACACATCAATATGGACAACATGTGAATGCCACACTGATGTGACACCTAGACACATGGACAGCAAATGGATACACGGATGTCACACTAATGTCATATATGTACTGTAAGGTTTCAACTCGCTCAGCTTCTTCGGAGGCAATTTGGAGGCACATTTCTATCAAAAAGTCATCAGGTTTATTGCTTCATAAACCTCATAGCAACATACAGTACAATTCTCCAGTACTTCAGCTCCTGTCTGGAGCCTCACTCTTCAGACACAGAGACCTCTCTGTAATGTCCCGCCTGGACACATGGAAGTCTGGCCACACTGGCAGACTCCCACACCACTCTTTCATGTGCCAAACATAACTTGGTTACATAGCTGTAACCCCACCCACAGGTGAGGTCAGGATCAGATGGTTAGGTCACATGGTCATGACCTCACCACAGGTCCTTTAGATACACATAAACACATACAGGCTTTATCTTGGGTATTCAGACACATACCCCTTGGGTGGGTTTGTAGGTGACTGGACCCACCCAGCTCTCCAAGTCACCTGGAAGACTCCCAATGTATAGCAAAACCCTCAGCAGTAGATCTGCTGAGCAAAACACACCCAGGCTTCCATCACAGGGCCACCCACCTCTGCGATACATACCATCCATCCATCACAACCAATCGCCATGCCACAGTACATATGGATGAAACACAGACATGGACCACTTATCTCACCAGTACTGATTTTTCCAGTACAAGAATCACCACGACGTGTAAAGGGGCCTTACTGAAAGTGCAGCTACCTGGAGAAAATAAATTTTATTCCTCCCAGGAGCTGCCTGCCTTCAGTCATAGAGGTGGTTCTCAGTATGGCATGAGTCACAGCTCACAGCTCTGTGAGTGGAGGTTCTAATCATGCTATCTGGGACATGAATGACAGCCTGCCTGCACTGCACTGATATGCTGCCAAGCCATATGCTACCAAGCCAGCTCTATGTCAAAGAGCAGAGCATGATTACAACCTCAGCTCAACTTAAGTATATCGAATAGTGTCTGTAGCCACTCTGCCGCTTCAGTAATGGGAGTGTAAAGGGACATACTATATTACTGTTATACCTTTTCTCTCTCATTTGTTCCGGTACCATATGTTACCGTGTTTTATAGGTGTAAGTATACTTATTGCTATATAATGGTACTGCTATACTGTTATGTGTATTACCATTCTCCAAAATGTCTATTGTATATTCTGTGTATAGTGTGTAGGGTAAGAGCAGTTATTGGACTGGCCACTAGATGGGGTCATTATAGTGTACAGAGTTTTCAGCTAGTGTGTAGTGTAGGAAACAATTATAGGAGGGGCTGCTGTGAGTTAAGAGAGGAACATTTCCTGTGTTCTAGTTAGCTTGGGCCTGGGTGCCCTTGCCGTGAGCATGGGCTCAAGAGCCCTGGGTTAAGACCCAATCTTCTTCCCTGGGTTTTAGTGCTCAGGGATATCGCAGCAGCTCCGCAACGTTTAAGCAAGAAGCCCAGCCATTCACAGCACCAGGCCAGGACAGCAGCAGGCCAGTACAGCAGTGAATCACAGTGGACTAGGAACAGAGTCTTAAGAAAGAAGTAGTGACAACGTGGGGACACAAGTGATTCCAGAATGTGACAACTCAACACTTGGGCTGATGCCCTCAGATCCGGGGCAAAACGGCTGAGGGAACACTCAGAAGTAGTGAGCTTGGACCAGGAGAATGCTGTGTCTTCGCAGTAGACAGTGCAGAAAGGCAGGTCGCTCACCATGTGGCAACTGACTTCGGGAACAGATTATCTAATGTCTGGGGCGAAACAGGCAGAGGAGTGTCTAACCATGGCAGTGCTGAACAGGGAGGATGCTGAGGACCCGTCTGGGACAGTCCAACCCGGGTACGTGCTGTCTAACAGTGAGAGAAGTGCAGGGAAAGAGAAGGAACGGTGCAATGTGAAACATGTGATTGATGCTGTGAAGACTATGGATGTGCTGTGTAAAGAAACCAGTTAAGTTGTTCAGTGTAAAGTTGAAATGGACTGTGACTCAATTCCTGTGAAACCTATTGCAGAAAGGCTTCAGCACCACAGAGGTATCGTGCAGTGGGGAAGACACAGGTCTGATAGACAATGTATGCTGTTTTCATGTGAACCAAAGCTAGGGCACTGATGTAACAGAGTGTTTGGCCATGACTGCAGCCCTGGCGACCTCTCACAGGAGCAGCTTTCATCATTGCAGACAATACAGTGCGCTAAGGATGTAATCACACACTTCATTTTGATTGACATCTGTTTCTACAGTGTTTCAGTGCAGAGCCTGCTGTTGTTCATGTCCCAGGGTGTGCTTATAGCCATGGCTCACAGTGCTGTGAGTGTTGACTGAAGCCCTCTATGACTGGAAACAGGTGGCCACCAAGAGGAATAAAGTTAATTTTCTCCCAGTACATAGCTGCATTTTCAGTAAGGTGGACTTGGAGCTTTGTAATGCTCCTTACCTTCAGATGAACCCTATATCTGCAGCTAAATAGCATTATCCAAGGTGACATGTTAGCTTTAAAGGGAATCTGTCACTTTTTTTTCATATATAAGCTGCAGCCACCTCCATCAGGGGCTTATCTAGAGCATTCTGTAATGCTGTAGATAAGCCCCCGATGTAACCTGAAAGATAAGAAAAACAAGTTATATTATACTCAACCGGGGATCCGGTCTGGTCCGATGGGTGTTGTGGTCTGGCGCCTTCCATCTTCATACGATGATGTCCTCCTCCTTGCTTCTGTCACGCTCCTGCGCAGGCATACTTTATCTGCCCTGTTGAGGGCAGAGCAAAGAACTGCAGTGTGCAGGCATTGGGGAAGGTCAGGAGTGAGACAGAAGCAAGGAGGAGGACGTCATTGCTAGAAGATGGGAGGCGTCGGACCTGCTACACCCATCGGACCTGACCGCCCTCCCGGCGAGTATAATATAACTCGTTTTTCTTATCTTTCCGGTTACATCGGGGGCTTATCTACAGCATTACAGAATATTGTAGATAAGCCCCTGTTGGCGGTGGCTGCAGCTTATATACGAAAAAATAGGTGACAGATTCCCTTTAAATTCTGTTTGCAGAAATCTTCCTTGCTTGGGACTGAAGTTACAAGAATTAATAACAGTGAAATCACAAAAAATGCCCACTATCATAGATAAACCCCATGAGGGTCAATATACCACAGCATAAATCTATTCACATTAGTGGTAACAACAAGTAACAAAATGCACCACAAGATGGCATAAAAAATATATATAAATCTTTATTAGCTTAAAACAGTGTAACTGAGTTACATAAATTTATTACAAAAAGATGTAGAGTACAAAAAATGCTTTAAAAAAGAGGGACAATACAACCATAGGAATCCATAACAATTAGCAGCCACCTGGACAATTAAGCCCACAGAAAAGCCCCAGTAACAGACAGCTAAGATAAGGAGACAAAAGGCCTAAGCAAACTGTGCAACCTATCTGGTTGCTACAAATACTACAAATCTGGCACTTCCTATTTCCTCCAAGATGCTGTATACAATGCTTATAATTATAAGCTAATGATCAAAACCACATACCGCAAGGCTGCTAGTAAGGTTCCTCAGACATCCCTCTGCCCTGACGCGCATTTCGCACTGCTTCTCCGGGAGGCTTGTCAGGGCAGGGGGCAGTCCGGTTTATATTGTATATCCACAAGGTCGCAATTATGATAAACCACCACATCTGTGTAGGTAAAGGAAAGCCATACCACTATCTATGTGCCGAGAACAGGAAGGTCCTGCAGGTACATCAGAGGTATTAACGGTGCATGCGCGAAGTCACATGGGATCCGCCTACCAATGAGAGGGGTAATAGGCGGTCACATGGTCCAAAAACGCCAGGTCCTATGACAAGGACGTGCTCGTATCAGCACCAACTGTAAGACCGCAATATACACCTCGGAGGCCCATTAGACCCGCACGCGCACTACCTCAATTACCTCAGGAAAGCAGCTATATTAATCACTTTAATGCATTAATTACTATTGCACAATTGAATGAATAGTATATGACATTGTCCATTAGAATGTTCTGCGGTATATGGGATATGATGGAGAATCATCTCATTGCATGGAGATTAGTGTTGAGCATTCCGATACCGCAAGTATCGGGTATCGGCCGATATTCGCGTTATCGGAATTCCGATACTTAATTCCGATACTTTTTCAATATCGTATACCGGAATCGGAAGTTCCCATAATTCTTTGAGAGGCAATGTGATGTTAGTCAGCCAATGATGAATCTTATGAAGTGTGGGCACATCCTGTAATGCTGCGGTCATCTTAACTAATGGCATGGCTGTGATTGGCTGCTGAAATGATGTCAGAATGCACTATAAAAGGCGCCGCAGCCATTTTAGCGTCACTGTGCTGTGAACTCAGTTAGGGACAGAACGCTACTCTGCTCACTCTGAGGGACAGTTAGATATTGCGATTTTGTGTACTGTGCTTGAGGCAGGCTAGTTTACCAACCGCTGTGTAAAGCTTCATTTTGCCAGTGTTGTTTTAATAGCTCTGTGCAAGGTGTGTGTGTGACAGTGCAGGTGACGCTGCAGTTTGCTCTGCATCCACCGCTGTTTGTAGGCATCTGCACGTGTCACTGACTCTTTTTTTTTTTTATTTTATTTTGTGGAATTGGTGCAGCTCCATTATATTAGAAAAAAATCAAATCTATTAGTGTGACGTGCTTCCATCCGTATACAATACATTGGTTGCAAACACTATAGAAGTACAGAAAGGAGCCTTTCCAGCTACTGAACAGTTGTCTGCAGGGTTTACTGTAGTCAGTCAGCTTTTAATTTTGTGAGTGCAGATTACGCTCCAGTTAGTTCTTCAACCACTGCCGGTTGTAGTCTGCTGAGCGTGTGTCACTGCCTCATCCTTCACATTTTTCTCTAATTGGTGCTGCTCCATTTTAGTGGAAAAAAATCGAATCTATTAGTGTAACGCGCTTCCATCCGTATACAATACATTGGTTGCAAACACTATAGAAGTAGACAAAGGGGCCTTTAACAGCTACTGAACAGTTGTGTTTCAGTGTTCACTGTAGTCTGTGAGCTTTTCATTTTGTGAGTGCAGATTACGCTCCAGTTTGTTCTTCAACCACTGCCGGTTGTAGTCTGCTGAGCGTGTGTCACTGCCTCATCCTTCACATTTTTCTCTAATTGGTGCTGCTCCATTTTAGTGGAAAAAAATCGAATCTATTAGTGTGACGCGCTTCCATCCGTATACAATACATTGGTTGCAAACACTATAGAAGTAGACAAAGGGGCCTTTAACAGCTACTGAACAGTTGTGTTTCAGTGTTCACTGTAGTCTGTGAGCTTTTCATTTTGTGAGTGCAGATTACGCTCCAGTTTGTTCTTCAACCACTGCCGGTTGTAGTCTGCTGAGCGTGTGTCACTGCCTCATCCTTCACATTTTTCTCTAATTGGTGCTGCTCCATTTTAGTGGAAAAAAATCTAATCTATTAGTGTGACGCGCTTCCATCCGTATACAATACATTGGTTGCAAACACTATAGAAGTAGACAAAGGGGCCTTTAACAGCTACTGAACAGTTGTGTTTCAGTGTTCACTGTAGTCTGTGAGCTTTTCATTTTTTGAGTGCAGATTACGCTCCAGTTTGTTCTTCAACACTGCCGGTTGTAGTCTGCTGAGCGTGTGTCACTGCCTCATCCTTCACATTTTTCTCTAATTGGTGCTGCTCCATTTTAGTGGAAAAAAATCGAATCTATTAGTGTGACGCGCTTCCATCCGTATACAATACATTGGTTGCAAACACTATAGAAGTAGACAAAGGGGCCTTTAACAGCTACTGAACAGTTGTGTTTCAGTGTTCACTGTAGTCTGTGAGCTTTTCATTTTTTGAGTGCAGATTACGCTCCAGTTTGTTCTTCAACCACTGCCGGTTGTAGTCTGCTGAGCGTGTGTCACTGCCTCATCCTTCACATTTTTCTCTAATTGGTGCTGCTCCATTTTAGTGGAAAAAAATCGAATCTATTAGTGTGACGCGCTTCCATCCGTATACAATACATTGGTTGCAAACACTATAGAAGTAGACAAAGGGGCCTTTAACAGCTACTGAACAGTTGTGTTTCAGTGTTCACTGTAGTCTGTGAGCTTTTCATTTTTTGAGTGCAGATTACGCTCCAGTTTGTTCTTCAACCACTGCCGGTTGTAGTCTGCTGAGCGTGTGTCACTGCCTCATCCTTCACATTTTTCTCTAATTGGTGCTGCTCCATTTTAGTGGAAAAAATCTAATCTATTAGTGTGACGCGCTTCCATCCGTATACAATACATTGGTTGCAAACACTATAGAAGTAGACAAAGGGGCCTTTAACAGCTACTGAACAGTTGTGTTTCAGTGTTCACTGTAGTCTGTGAGCTTTTCATTTTTTGAGTGCAGATTACGCTCCAGTTTGTTCTTCAACCACTGCCGGTTGTAGTCTGCTGAGCGTGTGTCACTGCCTCATCCTTCACATTTTTCTCTAATTGGTGCTGCTCCATTTTAGTGGAAAAAAATCTAATCTATTAGTGTGACGCGCTTCCATCCGTATACAATACATTGGTTGCAAACACTATAGAAGTAGACAAAGGGGCCTTTAACAGCTACTGAACAGTTGTGTTTCAGTGTTCACTGTAGTCTGTGAGCTTTTCATTTTGTGAGTGCAGATTACGCTCCAGTTTGTTCTTCAACCACTGCCGGTTGTAGTCTGCTGAGCGTGTGTCACTGCCTCATCCTTCACATTTTTCTCTAATTGGTGCTGCTCCATTTTAGTGGAAAAAAATCTAATCTATTAGTGTGACGCGCTTCCATCCGTATACAATACATTGGTTGCAAACACTATAGAAGTAGACAAAGGGGCCTTTAACAGCTACTGAACAGTTGTGTTTCAGTGTTCACTGTAGTCTGTGAGCTTTTCATTTTGTGAGTGCAGATTACGCTCCAGTTTGTTCTTCAACCACTGCCGGTTGTAGTCTGCTGAGCGTGTGTCACTGCCTCATCCTTCACATTTTTCTCTAATTGGTGCTGCTCCATTTTAGTGGAAAAAAATCTAATCTATTAGTGTGACGCGCTTCCATCCGTATACAATACATTGGTTGCAAACACTATAGAAGTAGACAAAGGGGCCTTTAAACGCTACTGAACAGTTGTGTTTCAGTGTTCACTGTAGTCTGTGAGCTTTTCATTTTGTGAGTGCAGATTACGCTCCAGTTTGTTCTTCAACCACTGCCGGTTGTAGTCTGCTGAGCGTGTGTCACTGCCTCATCCTTCACATTTTTCTTAATTGGTGCTGCTCCATTTTAGTGGAAAAAAATCTAATCTATTAGTGTGACGCGCTTCCATCCGTATACAATACATTGGTTGCAAACACTATAGAAGTAGACAAAGGGGCCTTTAACAGCTACTGAACAGTTGTGTTTCAGTGTTCACTGTAGTCTGTGAGCTTTTCATTTTGTGAGTGCAGATTACGCTCCAGTTTGTTCTTCAACCACTGCCGGTTGTAGTCTGCTGAGCGTGTGTCACTGCCTCATCCTTCACATTTTTCTCTAATTGGTGCTGCTCCATTTTAGTGGAAAAAAATCTAATCTATTAGTGTGACGCGCTTCCATCCGTATACAATACATTGGTTGCAAACACTATAGAAGTACACAAAGGGGCCTTTCACAGATACTGAACAGTTGTCTGCAGGGTTCACTGTAGTCTGTGAGGAATAACCACACTTAAGCCTTATAACTTTTCTGACTTTCTTTATCAATCTACCAAGATGAAGAAGTCAGTGAGTAAGGCACGTGGTCGTGGTCGTGGCCGTGGATTTGCAGCAGGGAGAGGACGTGGGGATTCTGTGGCTGCTGCCGCACCCAGTGACACAGCATCCACCAGTTTTCCCCGTGAGCGTTCCTTTATGCGCACTTTTGTAGGAGCTCAGCGTACCCCCCTGCTGCGTGAAGAACAAATTGAAGCCGTTGTTGGTTGGATGGCAGCCAATGCATCGACTTCAATAGCTTCCACCTCCTCTCAGGACCACAGCACTGTTGAACAACCATCAGTCTCTTCACCGCCTGCCAAATTGCCCAGGCAGTCAGAGAGCTCTGTACAGGAGCCAGCTGAGTCTCTGCTTCTGTTCTCAGAATCTGTTGGCTTGCAAACAGGGGCCCAGCCAAGCAGCATTCTGGAATGTGAAGAAGAGGCAGTATGCAGTGATGCGCAACAGCTGTGTCTCTCTGAATCTGAAGAGGCGGGTGAGCCAGTCCCGATGGTCAGCACACCGCAGAACGCATCTGATGATGATGAGACTCAGTTGCCAGTTTCTGTTGAGCATGGTGCTGGCCAGACCACCCAACAACAGCAGGTGTTGGAAGAGGGTAGTGGTGGAGATGATGAGGTCCAAGACCCAACATGGCGTGAGGAACAGGAAGGTGGTGGGAGCAGCTCTGAGGAAGAGATTGCCCCAACGGTCCAAACAGTAGGGAGAGGTAGGCTGCAGACTCGCTTGCCTGTAGCCTCCAGTTTGGCACCCGTTCGGAGCAGTTCTCTTCCAACAGCCAAACCGGGCGCTCCCAGGACTTGCTCTGCGTGGTCCTTTTTTGATACAGTTGCAGATGATATTTGCTATGTCAAATGCAAGCTGTGTAATCAAAAAATTAAAAGAGGTAAAAGTGTCAGTAACCTTAATACAACAAATATGTGGAAACATGTGCGGTCAAAGCACTTTGTTGAGTTACAAAGACACACTGGAGATGTAGGCCAACCTACAGCAGCACCTACATCTTCAGCTCGTGTTGGAGCCTCTTCCTCCAGTTCACACACAGCTGGTTCGGCTTCCTCACAGGATCGCCATGGAAGAACCTCTGTCACTGTTGTCCAGAGACACAGTGTTATTCCACCCACAGCTGCAAGTTCCCTGTCATCCTCACACACCCAGGCCACAAAACAGCCATCGGTAGCACAGGCATGGGATAAAAGACGGCCATACTCGGCAAACCATCCACGAGCACAGGCTCTGAATGCTGGCATTGCAAAACTCCTGTCCCTTGAAATGCTGTCATTCAGGCTGGTGGAGACTGACAGTTTCCGTGAATTAATGGCATTGGCAGTCCCACAATACAATGTGCCCAGCCGATTTTATTTCAGCAGGCAAGCCGTCCCTGGTCTGCAAAAGCATGTTGAGGCAAAAATTAAACATGCGCTACTAAACGCCGTCAGTAGCAAGGTCCACCTGACCACCGATGCGTGGACCAGTACCCATGGCCAGGGACGATACCTTTCACTCACTGCCCATTGGGTGAATGTTGTGGAGCCGGGTACAGATCTTGCGAGTGGCGCTGTACGTGTTCTGCCAACTCCAAGGATTGCCGGAATCAAGTCTGTCCACATTGACTCCTCCTCCTACTCCAGTTCCTCAGAATCATCGCTGCAGGAGCCGTCACGGTCTACCTCCACATGGACCCGTGGACGCTTACCTGATGCGACCGATATGAGCACAGCCGTGGCCAAACGGCAACAGGCCGTTCTGAAATTAATTCCCATGGGGAATCGAAGCCACACAGCGCAGGAGGTCTGGAATGCCATCAAGCAGGAGAGCGACGTGTGGTTTTTGCCAGCGAATCTCCAGCCAGGCTTGGTAGTGTGTGACAATGGCCGAAATCTGGTGGCAGCTCTGGGCCTTGGCAAACTCACTCACATACCATGTCTGGCACATGTGCTCAACTTGGTCGTGCAGAGTTTTTTGAGGGACTATCCGGATCTTGATGCACTGCTGCACAAGGTCCGCCTAGAGTGCGCTCACTTGCGACGTTCCAGCATGGCCAGATCGCGCATTGCAGCTCTGCAACGCAGATTGCGCCTTCCTGAACATCGCATCATATGTGACGTATCCACCAGGTGGAATTCAACGTTACATATGTTGGAGCGGTTGTGTGAGCAGCAGCCAGCAGTAATGGAGTATCAGCTGCATCAGGCGCAATCAACACGCAATTTGCGCCGTCCACACTTCACCATTAATGAGTGGGCCAATATGAAGGACATGTGCCACGTTTTGCGTGCGTTTGATGAGTCAACGCGGTTGGCGAGTGCAGATGATGCACTAGTCAGCCTGACTGTCCCCTTATCTGCCTGCTTCAAAAAACACTGCAAGCAATAAGGGATGAGGTTTTGGAAGAGGTGGAGGATGAGGAGTCACAAATTCCATCACCTTCTGGAAAGTCAGCGCAACGTGGTTCCTCACAAAGGGCTGGGCAGGGCTCACTTTGTGAGGAGGATGAGGAGGAGGAGTCAATGGAGGAGGAAGACATCGCTCCAGAGGGAGGTACACAACGCTCTAGTCAGTATGTAGAGCGAGGGTGGGGTGATGCAGAGCAGGCAGAGATGACGCCTCTTGCAGAGGACAGCGTTTCTTTGCCAGTTGGGAGTCTGCAGCACATGGTTGATTTCATGCTGCAGTGCCTAAGAAACGACCGCCGCATCGCCCACATTCTCACGACGTCTGATTATTGGGTGTACACCCTCCTAGACCCTCGCTACCGGGACAACGTCAAAAGCCTCATCACACCGTTGAACCGGGAGCGTAAAATGCGGGAGTACCAAGACACACTGGTGCAATCCCTAATGTTCTACCTTACTGCCAAGAGCACTGCTGCTGCTACTGCTTTACAAAGCAGCTCTGTGCGTCGAGGCAGTGTAGAGAGCTCTGCAACAAGAGGGAGCACACGCAGTGCCTCTGCACAGGGAAAGACCAGTATGTTAAAAATGTGGCAAAAGTTTTGTGGCAGCGCCACAAATGTCTACACCATCCGAGAGGGCTCCAGTCAGCGGGAGGCAACGTATCCGTCAGATGGTGACAGACTACTTGGCTTTGCCTCTCAGTGTACTCCCAGATGGCTCTTCCCCATTCAAGTTTTGGGTCTCTAAGCTGGATACATGGCCAGAGCTTAGCCAGTATGCATTGGAGGTGCTGGCTTGCCCTGCTGCCAGTGTATTATCGGAGCGCGTCTTTAGTGCTGCAGGTGGTGTACTAACAGACCATCGCATGCGACTATCCTCCGATAATGTAGACCGGCTTACTTTTCTGAAAATGAACAAGGCATGGATCTCGCCAGAATTTGTCTGTCCGTTTTCAGATTAAATAACTGGTTCGCAACGTTATCCATGTCTCCTGTTATGTTCATCTTTCTACCACCTGAACTCTACTCCCTGGGCTCCAACACTGCCAGTTGCTGCTCAGAAGTGTCGTGTCCACAGAACAAAACACAAGCTCTACTGTTAGTGGGGTTCAGTAACGCCAGCTGTTCCCCTGCTGTGTGAACGGCAAGAAGTCTCCTGTTCCCGACACATGGACAGAAAAACACATGACCAACATGCTCCAAATAGGGAAGAGCCGTCACCCTGCTTGTTATGCTGAAAACATGAAATTGTGAAGTTTTGCAGGCCTAGAATGATAAATTTTTATGACAAATATGGACAAATAATAATTTGTCATCACAGCGCATATCTGCACATGTCTATTAGAAATGGTAACAAAAAATAAAACATAGTCTACTCTTCACATTTTGAAATTAATGCATAAAAGTACATTTCATACTTATGAATTAATGCTTTTTAAGGAACTTTATCTGTACCTGTAAGATAATGCAGTCAATGGATGTACGAATCATTAAATCCTCATCATCATCATCACGAGTTTTATTTATGACAGACATTATAAAATACACATACTGATGCCAACTGTAACTTCAAACACCATATATGAAATGGCCAGCATGTAAACATGGTAATTAATGTCCAATAATAAATTATTACATCTAGAAAGTGCATCATGCATACTGACAATAGGTAGTTATACCTGCAAGTGCTGTTGAAACAACCACAAGAGATATAAATTAATACTGGTTATATGGTATCACAGTGCATAGTTACTCATGGACAATGTTGATGTAATACTGTATCTCAATTAAGTCAGCGTCAACCTTAGGCTTGTTAGTCTTGTACATTGTTAAAGAGGGAACGTAATTTTTTTGTTTGTCATAGGTGGAGTATTACACATTAAATTATTACTGCTGTATTTTTTTTTGCGTCCCTATGTGCGCAATAACGCAGCCTAACCTCACATTTTATAGTCAGCTAATTGCCACACGCTACCCTACCCTACGCGTGACAGTAGGAAGGTAGTGTTGACGGATAAAGCTTTGCGCAACCAGACATTCTTTTACCCTCTTCAACACTCTACAAGCAAAAAATGCATGATTTCAGCCGCAGACTTTATTGACGTACAGTATAACATCGGCATTACCCATCAGAGGCTGTCCACTGTCTGATACAGACATAGAATATACCTTTGCTATCCGTAGCCTTTGTTTCACCTACACTTGCAGGCACACACTTAAATTGTGACAAACAATGCCTAATGTTTTTTTAAATGGTTATTTTTTATCGTACATTATTGTGTCATCAATCACATTGATGAGTCCATGCTGGACATGTCATACATGCTATAGAAAGTTACGATTTTATGAACTTAAATAATTGAAATGTCTGTGACTGTCACATAAAATTTGCGATGATGATGATGAGTGACTATTACAAAATCCATTGTCTTCACTATGTTATGGTTTAACATAGCGTTCCTTAAGCATTATTCATAAAAAAAAAAATGGACTTTTATTCTTAAATTTACAACACTATATTTTGTTACCAATATTTTGGGTGTTGTGTTGTTCCATTTATTTTTGGCATGTGCATATATGCGTTTATATTTGTATTTTCTTTATTTTTCCTTCTTGAAATTAGAAAACATGTGTATCTTTGTACCGTGTTAGCCAGTAGATAGAAAAATATTTAGACTTCAGAGTCAGCAGTGGTTGATACCTTTTAATGGATAATGAAAAGATGGAAACAAATTGCAAGCTTTCAAGGCTACTCACGTCTCTTCATCAGGCAAAGACTAAATAAAAAAATTAAGCATCACATATTTCTATACACAACAGGACACAGGAATAGTGCAATAGGTAAGACAAGTAAGTGACGTGTATCAGAACTGTCATTATCTCACAGGGATGAACATAAATATTGGGAACAGTTCCTAGATAAGGATAGAAAGTTTGATTGCCCTCTCATTGGCGTCTTTTTTTGGGTTTTCATGACCCTGGAAGGGCATAGACGCAGATTCCTTAATTGATATAGAATGACATAAATCCATGTGATCTATTCATTCCATCACTAACAGTGGTCAAAGGTCATGATGAGCTTATATTCTGAAACTTTGTACGTTTCTCATATTTGAAGTTATATTTTAATACCAGTAATTCCATATCCATCATGCTATGACCGGGCATACAAAAGTCTTTTGCCACAGGTAAATTCATTAATTTATCTGTGATTGTGTGGCGCTGATAATTCATCCTTGTTCTCCTTTTTGTTGCCGGTCTCCCCTCACTTGTCCCTCCCTCACTTGTCTTAGCTATTCCTGTGTCCTGTTGTGTGTAGAAATATGTGATTCTTCATTTTTGGCTTTACTCTTAGCCTGATGAAGACACCTGAGTAGTCTCGAAAGCTTTGAATTTGTTACCATATTTTCAGTTAGCCATTAAACGTTATCAACCACAGAGGACTGTCAAGTATAAATATTTTTCTATTCTTGTAATTGAAATCATCATTTTATTGTCGTAGTAAAACTTCATTTATTCTTGTTTGAAGTACATACATTTGCAATGGCGACGTAACAAGGCAATAACTCAATATTTTGTGCCTACACCCTCCTTGACCTGGGCTTCAACAGCGCCAGTTGCTGCTCAGAAGGGGTTAGATGCACAGATGAAAACAATCGCTGATGTGTTTGTGGGTTCAGTAACGCCTGCTGTTCCCCTGCTGTGTGTCTGGCAAAAATTACTGCTGCTAACTAAACTTCAACTTCAAACGTCTCATACTGGGCCCCTTGCCTACACCCTCCTTGACCCTGGGCTTCAACAGCGCCAGTTACTGCTCAGAAGTGTTAGATGCACAGATGAAAACAATCGCTGATGTGTTTGTGGGGTTCAGTAACGCCTGCTGTTCCCTGCTGTGTGTCCGGCAAAAATTACTGCTAGCTACCTAATCATGGTGAAAAAAACATGACATCTCAAAGTGTCTAGTGCTACACATAGATATGAGGCTACACCATGATTTCTAAGCTGTAAACATTTGAAACGTCAACTTTCAAACCATAAAATGATTTGTCTTTGTCACAAATCTGTAACAAAATAATTGTGACATATTATTACAGATATGCACATGTCGAAAACAAATGCAAACACAAAAGCCTACTTATGCTATAGGATACTGATGGTCAACCTTGTCACTCCATAGCTTAGACAAATCCAACTCACATCATGATGACTCAAATACTGCAATGTTGGAAGTGCATAATGTGGGTTGAACTTTGACAACTGCTGCAGTGCGAAGGTTATACTTCAGTGTTCTTGCCTTTGAAATAAAAGCATACAAGTAAATATAATATCCAATGTTGATTAAGGGACGTGATGTACACCTGTAATATTGTGCAAACAATGCATGTAGGAATAGTCCTCTTCAACATTACTTATATTTGTGTCATTTTAAAAAATACATATTTGATTAGAAAGTTAACAGCCCATATCATAAAGGTCCTTCATGTAAACATGATAATCGCTAACAAAAATCATGCATTACCTTGGTAAAGTCAATAGTGCATAGTCACAATAGCAAAAAAATATACCTGTAAGTGGTGCTGAAAGAACGACAACTGATAGAATAGGTGAATGATATCTATTTATCAGACTGAATAGCGACACCTGTACAATGTCGATATAATACTGTACCTTAACAAAACAGCTGTGTCACACCTCACACGCATTTTTCTTGTAGCTTGTTATGTAATAGGGCACATGCGTGTATGTTTCATCATAGGTGCATGTTTACTGAGTAAAGCAGTCATGACAACGCCTTTGTGTTGTCGGTACGCTTGCGATGATGAACGATGCGCACCGTGAATGTTAGTCTGCGTCATAAGACGCACAGACGCTCCAATACCCAACGCGTCACAGCAGGAAGCCAGTCTGTGCGTCCAAACAAAGGCGCAAGCAATACATGCACGTACCCTTTTATAAAGCTATATAAAAAAAAAGGATGTAGTAGTAACGCACAAATTTATTGAGATACAGTATTACATCGCCATTCACCATCTGTGGCTATGCAGTCTCATCTATATATACCTTATCTATCCGTTGTCATGCTTGCAAGTCCACAGTCGGCATAAATAGCTGTTTTCACTATGCACTTTTTAAAGGTTTTTTTTGTTAATATAAATGATTGTCACATATTATCAGTATTACATGATGGAAATTTTAGATATTTTTAAAAACTTTTTAGTGTGTTATTCAGCAAATGAAAATGGTGTACATACTGTTACTTATCCATCATTAATGGATTCTGATATGTACTTGTATGCTTTTATTTAAAACCGTATAGCAGATTATTTAACCGATTTTTATTGTGGTTTGCATTGCTTTTCAACATGTTAATGTATGCGTTTATGTTGTCAATTATTAATTTACATTTTATTTTTTAAAGTAAAATCATCATCTTATGGTACTAAAGGTTATATTTCTCTTGTTTGGAGTATAGACATTTTAATTGACACGTAACAAGGAAAATACTTGAACTAGTATTTAAACATCCTCCTTGACCCTGGGCTCCCAAAACCGCAGTTGTTGCTCGGAAGTGCTGTTAGCACAGTCTACACTTGCTCTGGTTGTTACTGGGGTTCAGTAATGTCAGCTGTTCCCTGCTGTGTGAACGGCAAAAAGTCCTGCTGCCTCCACCATGTTCTCTTCTCATCCCTGGGTTACAACACCGCCAGTTGTTTCTCGGAAGTGCTGTTAGCACAGTCTACACTTGCTCCTGTGTTACAGGGGTTCAGTAATGTCAGCTGTTCCCCTGCTGTGTGAACGGCAAACAGTCCTGCTGCCTCCACCCTGTTCTCTTCTCATCCCTGGGTTACAACACCGCCAGTTGTTTCTCGGAAGTGCTGTTAGCACAGTCTACACTTGCTCCTGTGTTACTGGGGTTCAGTAATGTCAGCTGTTCCCCTGCTGTGTGAACGGCAAACAGTCCTGCTGCCTCCACCTGTTCTCTTCTCATCCCTGGGTTACAACACCGCCAGTTGTTTCTCGGAAGTGTTGTTAGCACAGTCTACACTTGCTCCTGTGTTACTGGGGTTCAGTAATGTCAGCTGTTCCCCTGCTGTGTGAACGGCAAAAAGTCCTGCTGCCTCCACCATGTTCTCTTCTCATCCCTGGGCTACAACACCGCCAGTTGTTTCTCGGAAGTGCTGTTAGCACAGTCTACACTTGCTCCTGTGTTACTGGGGTTCAGTAATGTCAGCTGTTCCCCTGCTGTGTGAACGGCAAACAGTCCTGCTGCCTCCACCCTGTTTCTTCTCATCCCTGGGTTACAACACCGCCAGTTGTTTCTCGGAAGTGCTGTTAGCACAGTCTACACTTGCTCCTGTGTTACTGGGGTTCAGTAATGTCAGCTGTTCCCCTGCTGTGTGAACGGCAAACAGTCCTGCTGCCTCCACCCTGTTCTCTTCTCATCCCTGGGTTACAACCCGCCAGTTGTTTCTCGGAAGTGCTGTTAGCACAGTCTACACTTGCTCCTGTGTTACTGGGGTTCAGTAATGTCAGCTGTTCCCCTGCTGTGTGAACGGCAAAAAGTCCTGCTGCCTCCACCATGTTCTCTTCTCATCCCTGGGCTACAACACCGCCAGTTGTTTCTCGGAAGTGCTGTTAGCACAGTCTACACTTGCTCTGTGTTACTGGGGTTCAGTAATGTCAGCTGTTCCCCTGCTGTGTGAACGGCAACAGTCCTGCTGCCTCCACCCTGTTCTCTTCTCATCCCTGGGTTACAACATGCCAGTTGTTTCTCGGAGTGCTGTTAGCACAGTCTACACTTGCTCCTGTGTTACTGGGGTTCAGTAATGTCAGCTGTTCCCTGCTGTGTGAACGGCAAAAGTCCTGCTGCCTCCCCATGTTCTCTTCTCATCCCTGGGTTACAACACCGCCAGTTGTTTCTCGGAAGTGCTGTTAGCACAGTCTACACTTGCTCCTGTGTTACTGGGGTTCAGTAATGTCAGCTGTTCCCTGCTGTGTGAACGGCAAACAGTCCTGCTGCCTCCACCCTGTTCTCTTCTCATCCCTGGGTTACAACACCGCCAGTTGTTTCTCGGAAGTGCTGTTAGCACAGTCTACACTTGCTCCTGTGTTACTGGGGTTCAGTAATGTCAGCTGTTCCCTGCTGTGTGAACGGCAAAAAGTCCTGCTGCCTCCACCATGTTCTCTTCTCATCCCTGGGTTACAACACCGCCAGTTGTTTCTCGGAAGTGCTGTTAGCACAGTCTACACTTGCTCCTGTGTTACTGGGGTTCAGTAATGTCAGCTGTTCCCCTGCTGTGTGAACGGCAAACAGTCCTGCTGCCTCCACCCTGTTCTCTTCTCATCCTGGGTTACAACCGCCAGTTGTTTCTCGGAAGTGCTGTTAGCACAGTCTACACTTGCTCCTGTGTTACTGGGGTTCAGTAATGTCAGCTGTTCCCCTGCTGTGTGAACGGCAAACAGTCCTGCTGCCTCCACCTGTTCTCTTCTCATCCTGGGTTACAACACCGCCAGTTGTTTCTCGGAAGTGCTGTTAGCACAGTCTACACTTGTCCTGTGTTACTGGGGTTCAGTAATGTCAGCTGTTCCCCTGCTGTGTGAACGGCAAAAGTCCTGCTGCCTCCACCATTTCTCTTCTCATCCTGGGCTACAACACGCAGTTGTTTCTCGGAAGTGCTGTTAGCACAGTCTACACTTGCTCCTGTGTTACTGGGGTTCAGTAATGTCAGCTGTTCCCCTGCTGTGTGAACGGCAAACAGTCTGCTGCCTCCACCTGTTCTCTTCTCATCCGGGTTACAAACCGCCAGTTGTTTCTCGGAAGTGCTGTTAGCACAGTCTACACTTGCTCCTGTGTTACTGGGGTTCAGTAATGTCAGCTGTTCCCTGCTGTGTGAACGGCAAAAAGTCCCGCTGCCTCAACTTTAATTTCCATGGGTACCTTCTGCTACCCATCGGGTTCCAGTACCGTCAGCTGGTTCTCCGCAGTGCCTTTGGCCTAGGTGCCTCCATGTCGGTATCCGAGTTCCAGCAACGTCTGCTGGTCCTTGGTAGTGCTTTGGAGCACAGGTACCTCCTGCTTAGTAACCGTGTCCCAGTAACGTCAGCTGGTCCTCGGTTGTGCCATTGGCTCTTTTCCTTCTGCTGACCCTCCGGGTTCCAGCACAGTCAGCTGGTCCTCGTTACTTTCATTGGCTCTTGTACCTTCTGCTACCCATCCGGGTTCCAGTACCGTCAGCTGGTTCTCCGCAGTGCCTTTGGCCTAGGTGCCTCCATGTCGGTATCCGAGTTCCAGCAACGTCTGCTGGTCCTTGGTAGTGCTTTGGAGCACAGGTACCTCCTGCTTAGTAACCGTGTCCCAGTAACGTCAGCTGGTCCTCGGTTTTGTGCCATTGGCTCTTTTCCTTCTGCTGACCCTCCGGGTTCCAGCACAGTCAGTTGGTCCTCGTTACTTTCATTGGCTCTTGTACCTTCTGCTACCCATCTGGGTTCCAGTACCGTCAGCTGGTTCTCCGATGTGCCTTTGGCCTAGGTGCCTCCATGTCGGTATCCGAGTTCCAGCAACGTCTGCTGGTCCTTGGTAGTGCTTTGGAGCACAGGTACCTCCTGCTTAGTAACCGTGTCCAGTAACGTCAGCTGGTCCTCGGTTGTGCCATTGGCTCTTTTCCTTCTGCTGACCCTCCGGGTTCCAGCACAGTCAGCTGGTCCTCGTTACTTCCATTGGCTTTTGTACCATCACCAACAGGACAAAGAAGGTTAAGACAAACTACAAGATACAGAACAAGAGACAGAAGAACAATAAGCAGAAGATCAAAAAGCAGAAGAACATTAAGTATAAGACCAAAATGAAGAGCAAAATATATGCTCTAAATTCTAAGCAGAAGAAGACTAAGCAGTGTATGGGGGTGAGTCCGTTCCTCCTCGTGGTGCCCCTGGAAAATGCCTGATGCTGCTGCAGGCTAAACTGAACGCGGACAAATACTGTTGTAATTAAAATCTTTCGTGACAGCAAGAACGGAAGGATGAAAATTCAGAGTTTTACAGATTACAAGTACAGGAATGTCTGTCACAAATAAGAATATGATGAAAAGGATGAATAGGAAGAAGATGAAGAAGTAGAATATGAAGAATAATAACTGTTTAATAAGAACAATATAAGTAATGTTAACAAAAAGATGAATAGCAAGAAGTTTTAGAAGATTAAGAAGGTGAAGATGAAGAATAATTGATGAGAAAGATGATGCTGCTGAAGATTATGAAGGAGAAAGTGTGTGAAAAGTTAAAAAGGTGAAGAGCATGGAAGTTGTGAAACAGACATATTTGACAAAATAGAAAAAAGGTTAACAACATTGTCAATTTCTTCGTCAATCCAAACGATTTTCAAAAAAAGAAATATTAATGCTATTCCATTGCATTGTGTTAAACATCTATGCCTTTAATGTCTCCTCAACCTCCCCAATAAATTCTACATTACTCTTTGTTGTTTTCCTTCATGTACAATTAACCAACAAGGCAAGAATGTTTTTTTTTTAATTCCGATATTTTGTTCCCATAGACTTACATTGTATTTCCGGTATCGGTATCGGGTATCGCCGATATTTTTTGGGTATCGGCGATACCATTCCGATTCCGATACTTTTGGATATCGGAAAGTATCGCTCAACTCTAATGGAGATAAATAAATATGAATATGTATGAGCCAGGATTAATATAGCTGCTTTCCTGAGGTAATTGAGGTAGTGCGCGTGCGGGTTTAATGGGCCGCCGAGGTGTATATTGTGGTCTTACAGTTGGTGCTGATACGAGCACGTCCTTGTCATAGGACCTGGCGTTTTCAGACCACGTGACCGCCTATTACCCCTCTCATTGGCTGGCGGATCCATGTGACTCCGCGCATGCGCTGTTAATACCTCTGATGTACCTGCAGGACCTTCCTGTTCTCGGCACATAGATAGTGGTATGGCTTTCCTTTTCCTACATAGATGTGGTGGTTTATCATAATTGCGACTTTGTGGATATACTATATAAACCGGACTGCCCCCTGCCCTGACACGCCTCTCAAAGAAGCAGTGCGAAACGTGCGTCGGGGCAGAGGGACATCCAAGGAATCTTACTAGCAGCCTTGCGGTATGTGGTTTTGATCATTAGCTTATAATTATAAGCATTGTATAATAATAATAATCTTTATTTATATAGCGCCATCATATTCCACAGCGCTTTACAGTTTAACAGTTTCAAAGCACAAGTCATAAGTAACAACGTTAACAATACAATAATTAAAGCAAAATAAGATGACCCTGCTCGTGAGAGCTTACTATCTACAATGAGGTGGGGGAGATACAAAGTACAGGTGTGTATATACAATGGTGCATTTACAATGATGGTCCAGGCATCTTGAGGGAGTGAGGGATGGATGGAGATAGGGAATGGCCTACACACACACACACACTTACACATAGAATGACTTTGATTAGTGAATGTGATAGGCCGCTCTGAACAGATGTGTTTTGAGGGAGCGCCTGAAACCATGCAAATTGTGGATAGTCCTAATTCTTGGGGTAGAGCATTCCAGAGGATTGGCGCAGCACGGGAGAAGTCTTGGAGTCGGGAGTGGGAGGTACAGATTAGTGCAGAGGTTAGTCGAAAGTCGTTTGCAGAGCGCAGCAGTCGGTTAGGCCGATAGATAAAAATGAGGGAGGAGATGTAAGGGCGTGCTGCACTGTGGAGAGCTTTGTGGGTGAGAACCAGTACTTTAAATTGAATCCTATAATGAAAGGGCAGCCAGTGTAAGGACTGGCGAAGAGCAAAGGCGTCCGAGTACCGATTAGCCAGATGGATGACCCTGGCTGCTGCATTAACGATGGACTGGAGAGGGGATAGTCGAGTAATAGGGAGGCCAAGTAATATAGCGTTGCAGTAGTCTAGGTGGGAGTGGATCAATGCTACAGTGAGGGTTTTTGTTGTTTCCATGGTAAGAAAAGGGCGGATTCTAGAGATGTTCTTTAGGTGTAGGGGGCAAGAGTGGGCAAGAGATTGTATATGGGAGGTGAAGGAGAGATTGGTGTCAAACATAACACCCAGACAGCGAGCCTGCTGCCGGGGTGTTATTATGGTGCCGCCCATGGAGAGGGAAATGTCAGATTTAGGGAGGTTAGTAGATGGGGGAGCATTGTATACAGTATCTTGGGGGAAATAGGAAGTGCCAGATTTGTAGTATTTGTAGCAACCAGATAGGTTGCACAGTTTGCTTAGGCCTTTTGTCTCCTTATCTTAGCTGTCTGTTGCTGGGGCTTTTCTGTGGGCTTAATTGTCCAGGTGGCTGCTAATTGTTATGGATTCTTATGATTGTATTGTCCCTCTTTTTTAAAGCATTTTTGTACTCTACTCCTTTTTTTGTAATAAATTTATGTAACTCATTTACACTGTTTTAGGCTAATAAAGATTTATATTTTTTTTATACCATCTTGTGGTGCATATTGTTACTTGTTGTTACCACTAATGCAAAAATAATTAATAACAGCAGACATTCAATAACTTTTTATATGTAATACTGTAAGAACAAATACATGGAGCCATAGGTGGGTAGATAAGGCTAAGAGTCAGACATGAAACTACCCTTACCAAACTAGACTCCATATTTCCTTTCATTTTTTATTTTAGCTTCTGTGCAATTAAAAGCTACATAAGGCTGCAATTACCGTGTTGTCATCTACCATCATGTGAATCCACATGTAGCATGCACGTGTAATAAACAAAAGCTGGAAAGAATGAGTCACGCTTCCTGTAGAAGTTTAGAAAAGACAGAGAGGACTTGTATAATGATGCAGTAAGAGAACTTGTACACAAAATATGGATTCATTTGAACAAAGTTTCTCGTAGATCAGGACAACAACCACTTGCAGGTTAGCAATTTTCATCTTAGTTGAATAAAATGTACATACACCCTCAAAATCTTAAGTTTCACAGAAGTATTTTGAGAAACAAATGACTAGTCTGTCTGGTCACAAAAAAACTTCCTTGTTCTATAGTGATTTGATTTATAGTAATAGTCTGTAGATAGTATTTTTTATATATTTTGTAGGGATTCACTCTCTCTGGCAGGCATTAGGCCTTGGGTAGCGTTCACACAGACAATGCGGTTTTGGTCCAAACACATGCAGTTTTTATTGTTTTGCATAGGTTGCACACAACCAAAATTAATTCATAAGCATAAATCATAGAGTCTGGTGCACATGAGCTGTGCATTCAACAGCTAACACATTCGCCACTGATCCCTCCAGCAGACGGACACTCCCTCAGGAGACTTCCACACAATGAACATTCTTCCTATTTGTTAGAGAAAACACTACAATTGCTTCTAATCATACACTGCAGAGCTGAAATATTACCCTGTCCTTCACAACTATGCTACATATCCCACCCCACAGCCCAAAGGCGAGGACTGGGCACATCTGCCACCCCATAGTGCCAACAGGGGGTCACTCTACCAAAATTTAATTATTGGCTCCCAGCTCCTGGCGAACACCATTCTCACATTTACACAGGGCACTGCTATCTACAGCTTACACTACAGACTACATGAATGCTCTGCCACCTATAGACTTCACGCAATGCTTTGCTGCCCGCATATTACGCGCTCAGGCTCTGCCACCTGCACATCACACATACAGGCTCTGCCACCTGCACATCACGTATACAGGCTCTTGAACAGCTAATCTACACATGCACTGATGCTGGTCTGAGCTCAGTATGCTACATCCTCCTCTCTATCCAGTACAGAGGGAGGAAATTCACCCTTCACATCATGTGACCCTGTCACCACACATCCTTTGCACATCACCACACATCAAGTGTACATCACCACACATCATGTGACCGTGTCACCAGTCATCATGTGACCTTGTCACCACAGCCGACTCCTGGGAGCATATGAGACTAATGAGCGCTACCACTTCAGTCCCACAAGTCCCACAGCATTCAACAAATTCTTGACCACTCCCACTGCATGGTACACAGAACCAAAGTCTGTGCGTACGTCGACCTGGGCCATGGGATAGTTTGTGGCATCTCCATGGATAGATCTTACCCTCAACCCCTTCCTAGGGACTAGCATATGCGGAACTATGGCCCTCACCAGGGCTACCAAAACTCCCTCAGTCCCAAAGTCCCATCACTTGGACACTGTTTCGCAGTCACCTGGTATGTCTGATGTCACTCGCCAGGATGAGGAACAACACCGCAGGCAGGGAAGGAAAAGTATTAGTTGTGAGGGCCAATACTGCAGTACACAGTCCCTGTCACTTTAGAACATAAACTCAAGAAAAGAATGTTTCTGGATTCTTGCCTGACTTTCCCTGTGGATGTTCTGCAGACAAACAAAACCAAATTATGCATGAAAGTGAAGACATCTGGAACTGCAAGAGCTAAGCTGAAAACATAGTTACCTGCAGCTGCTGGGCTTCTCTATGTATGAGATAGAGCAGAGGCTTGCCCTTCACTGCTTTTTGCACAGGAGGGTCACAACACTGAGTGATAACAGATTTTCTTGAAAAGCACTCTTAATTTAATTAAGTGAACCCTTCCTCCCACCTAAATGCACATCTTAACCCAGGACAATTTCTACACAAGAAATTTTACTATTATGAAGTCCACTCTTGTTGGCTCTGCTGTCAGTGTGTTGTTCAACTGACCACATTGTATTGAAAAATATTTAGACTTGAGAGGACTACATTGTATTGAGCTTATTTCCATGTCTATTTCATTAATATGGAAAAGTCTGAGGTACTTTAAGCCAGGAGAAGAAAGTTATACAAGGTTTTGACAAAAAAAAATCATCATAATGTATTTTCTTTAGCACTATCCTTGCCATCAAAAATATCAGGACCTGGAAGAAATCTGTTGGATCCCAAAAATAGACATTGGGGATTGGGCAGGAATTTTTGCAATTTGTTTCACCAATGACCTGGTTTAACTGTTGTGGCGTCATTATGAACTGATGCCGTGAAGCTGCTGTCAACAGAGCCTAGCTTTTGTCAGACTATGGCCCCAATTTATCAAAGCTTTCACGTCAGAAAACTGGACATCATGGTTTGTCCTGATGAAGAAGTTTTGAACTTCGAAACGTGATGACTAATAAACCACAATTCTGGGCACCACTTTTATTCTCAATCCTTGATCTAATGACGGCACAGAATTATTCCTTTCATTCCATTTTAGTTGATTTATCTGTGAGTCTGTAGCAACCTTGAGCCTTTTTAGTGGTTGTGGTCACACAAACATACCAGGTGAGTACCATTCCCTTTGGTCTCCTCATTGTAACTCGGATAAAACCCTATTTCGCTTATTGTTATGCCAGTTTTTTATCTCAGAAAACTAGTATAAAAAGCTTTGAAAATTCACAACATCACAAGGCTGCATAAAACTTTTATGAAGCTTGCTGTTTTCATTACATTTTTGTCTGGCTCTGATAAAGTTACACCAATCCTCTGGAATGTTGTACCCCAAGATATTAGGACTAACCATAACTTACACAGTTTTAGCCGCACCCTAAAAGCACATCTGTTTAGGGCGGCCTATCATGTTCCCTAATCTAAGTCCTTTTATATATAGTCAGTTCTTTACTTCTCTGAACATAACCCTCCATCAAACTCCATCGCTCCCAAAAACACTACAAATATTGGCCGATGACTAACTATTGCAGCCTTTATCTATCCCCCATTTCCTCAAGATGGCTGGACCATCTGTTATGTTTCGGTAGCTGAGGAGAAATAGCAAAAATAGCAAAGTAGCAATACACCAGAGAGGCTGGAAACTACTACGTTGCAGAACCCTAAACTAACCGCAACACTAGAAGTAGCCGTGGAGCGTACCTACGGTGATCCTAGACGTCTCGTCACAGCCGGAGAGATAGCTACACCTAAAGACAGAAAGATGAAAGCTATCTGCCCCATAGCAGAACTGTTATGAATGTGCTAGAGATGGTTTCTGAGCAGAGGCTCCCTCTGGTGGTTACAGACAGTACTGAACCTTTCAGCGAGGAGTGGCAATCTGGGTTCACTGACTGGTCTGATATAAGGGAGGTTCCCTCCCATGATGGTTGCCGGTGATCAATTGTTCTTGTCTCAATTGTGGTTCCTGGTTCATTTGGAAGTTTGCTGGAGTCTTGCCTGCATCTCCTACCTTCAGATAAGATATTTTTTGCTTTCTTTTTGTGCTTGCTTTTTGCATTGTTTTCTGCACTTTTGTGGAGGTCTGCCAGGTCCCCTCCTGGGGCCTGAGCTCCTCACAGTTTATCTGCAGCCACTGTTATTTGCTCATTTGCTTTTTCCTGTTTTTTTCAGTGGCTGCGGCTTGGTTTTTGTTCACACTGAGATCTGATTTAGTGGGCGGCGAGATCGTGTGATCTCAGTATTTTTTAATCAGAATTGTTGGATTTTTGTAGGGTTTTCTGGGTTGCAGAAAGTAATCTCTCCTGTCCTATCCTATTTAGTCAGCTTGTGGCCCCAGCGTTTGCTCAGTCTATTTTCTGCCTATGTTTGTATTTTCATCTTGTCTAACCGCCATTATATGTTTGGGGGCTTCCTATTTTCTTTGGGGATCTGCTCCGGGGCAGATAGCTTTCATCCTTCTGCCTTTAGGTGTAGTTATCTCTCAGGCTGTGACGAGGCGTCTAGGATCAACGTAGGAACGCTCCACGGCTACCTCTAGTTGTGTCGTTAGTTTAGGAATCTGCAACCCATCAGTTACCAACATCTCAGGTGTTCGGCTGCCCTGCTGTTGTTCCTGTCCTCCTCAGCTACCGAAACATAACACAGAACCCCCCAAAAAAAAAAAGCCCCCAAACATGTAATGGCAGTTAGACAAGAAGAAAATACAAACACAGACAGAAAATAGAATGAGCAAATGCTGGGGCCCAATACTGTCTAGATAGAAAAGTATAGGAAAGAATTCTGACTGCAACCCAAAAAACCCTGACAAAAATACCAACACTTCTGATTAACAAAAAAACCTGAGATCACACGATCTCTACCACCTAAACAGATCTCTGGTGTAACACACAGAAATTCAGCAAATAAAAAGTGACACAGGAACAGAGCAAAAGTGCAAACACAAACTGAGCACAAATGCAGTGCCAGGCCCCAAAAGGGGACCAGGCTGAAGACCACTGCTAGGCAGCAAACCAGCAAGCAAAATCCAACCAGAGGAAAAAAAAACACAGCAAGTAACTTATCTGAATGGAAAAACTTGGCACTCAAAAAGAAACAAAGAAAAAAATTATATATGTTGCTTGTGGTTTTTCCTTTATTGGCATCCACATGTGATTAAAGTGATGTACAAAATAAATGAACGTTTTCGGCCATATAACAGTAGCCTTCCTCAGATAATATGTACAGAAAAGAGCTGCAATATATTAAGTAAACAAAGACAAGAAATTACAAATCAATATACGGTGTAAGGAACAAAACAGCAAAATGCAACATAACAGAATAAAATGATAAGATGATAACAATAACACGCTCATACATGTCAAACACAGATGTGAAGCTTCAAACAACCAGTTTTCCAGAGGTGCTCAGTGAACATTTAGAAAAAATCTGTGACATACAGAATTTGAGGAATATTGGTAGACATGAGCCAAGTGTCAGAAGGGACATAGATAACCCCTAGTAGTAGTGCAGCGATTTAGTCAGCCATATGGATAGTGTATAAGGGGCAACACCTGCAATGAAACAATGAAATTATAATAGACAATTGAAGACGCCCAGTACGTGATCCCAGGAGAACCGAGGGACAAAAAGGAAGTAAAAGAAAATGAGAAAAGAGAAAGAAGAAAAAGAAGAAAAAAAGGAAGGGATACCTCTGGCAATATGGATGTTCAGAAAAAAACCACAGTGGTTATGCCACTAAAAAAAGGGAGGTAAGAAAGAATGTAAGAAAAAATGAAAAAAACAAAAAACGTTGCAAGAGTAGTATACTAAAGAAAAAGAATGAGATGGTAATACCTGAATTATGGTGACAAGGAATATAGGGTAAAGCGCTGATAGCTAGACTTAGCAGAGTAAATGCGCTGAAAAGAAATATAAAAATAGAGTTGGATTAGATAAAGAATTTTTTGAGGACATATGGAGAGTTGAATAAAAACATAAGAAAGAATTACATGTATCTGGATGCAATTGGTTGAAACCAGTGAATGGAACCTACTCAGAGTGCTGAATATAAAACAGAAAAAAGGAGAGAGAAGTTGCAATAGCCCAGGGTCACCAGAAAATGGGAACGCTTGGTAAGGGATAAAGGGTTAAGTACCTAAGAATTGGCCTCACTGAGTTAAGGAGAGCAGCGTTGCAGGCTACAACTGTAGCAATGGAGGGACGCTGTAATAAAAGGACAGGGTAAGCTAAATAATGTCAGCACATAAGGCAGATAAAGCAGAAGAGGCTATAAGGCAAATAAGTGAATTACCTGGAAGAGCGAGCTGAAATACACGTGGGCCAAACAGGGAGTAGGACGCTATGTGCGCCCTACTTCCGGGTTTAAAAGGACACATGACGCAGCATCATGATGACGCGGTCATGTGTGGCGCGCATGCGCAGAAGACTGGCTCTACAGAGAGCCCAACTGAAGGAGAATGCGATCACATGACATCGCGTCATAATGACGCAGTCGTGAGTAGCGCCTGCGTACTGATTGGGCAGAGGGAGAAAAAGAAACCACAGAATAAGCAGAGTAGAGAGCATTTATGTGGCGATAAGCAAAAAGGAGAGGGAGGAAGGGCACTATGGGACTGGAAAAGAAACAAAAGAAGGATGGAGTAAAATGGGAAAAATAAGAATGGGAAAAAAAAGGCAAAAAAGAATGAGAGGATGAAAAAAGAGAGGGGGGGAAGGTAAAAAGGACAAAGGGAGTTAAAAAAGGGAAGAAAGACCTAAAGGGATAAAAAAAAGGGGATAAAAAACAAGGAATATAGAATACAGTGTTCAAAAATAACAGAAAAAATGAAAAAGGAAGTATATAAGGGAAAAAAAGAAAGAAGAATAGGGAAATAGGGAGGTGTGACTATACAATACCATGGTGGTGGAAAAGTAGAGAGCGTGAACATATTGTGGGATCAGCGATTCTAGAGAATAAAAGAATACATAGAGTTAGTATAAACATAATATTTCATAGAAATATAGACAAACTAGACATTATATGCAGATATACAGTGGAAGTTTAGAGAAAAGCTGAGACATCATAATCCCTATTTAAACCTCTGGGTTCCAACGTTTGGAACGTAAAAATCCAAAAGGCTTCACGCTTTTTAAGCATTTTGACCCAATTTAATCCTCTCCTACTAACTCCAATGTGCTCCAAGACCTGGAATCTAAGTTGGGCAATGGTATGGTTCGATTCTTGGAAATGATGGGGGAGTGGGAGATGTGTCTTATGACAACGTATATTCGACTTGTGCTGGGAAATTCTGTCTCGAATAGGTTGTGTTGTCTCTCCAATGTAGGCTAATCCACATGGACATTTAATCAAATAAATGACATAAGAGGACTCACAGGTAAAAAATCCCTTAATTGGGAAGCCCTGACCTGTTAGTGGATGATATGCCATGGGACCCTTCTGTATGTTGTTGCACTGTAGGCAGTGAAGACAGGGGAATGTGCCTTGTCGTTGAGTCCGTAGAAATGTCTGTCTAGGGACAGTCTGGCTTGACCCTACATCTGCCTTAACAAGTTTGTCCCGAAGGTTCTGGGGACGGCGAAAACAGCTTAAGAATGGACCTGAAATTCAGGAATACTGGGGTAACTATTAGAGAGGATTTTCCAATGTTTTCTAATGGAAGCAAAAATAAGATTGGAAAAGGGGTGGTATGTGGTTACAAAAGGAACCCTTTTACTGTTGGAACGTCCTGAGTTAGTGGGTCTATGCTGTTTTGCCTTGTTAAGTATAGATGGGGGATATCCCCTATGGAGAAATTTGGTCTCCATCTCCCGTATTCTATTCTCCCTAACCGTATGATCAGAAACAATTCTGTTAACTCTACCAAACTGAGAAATGGGTTTGGAGTTTTTCATAGCAGGTGGATGGCAGCTGTTAAAATGCAATAGGCTGTTCCTATTGGTAGGTTTGTGGTAAAGGTCAATAGTAAGTTGACCACCATGGTTTCTAACAATGAGAGTGTCGAGAAAATTGATGGTGTTGGCATTATATTGCAGGGTAAACTTTAACTCGGGCCAAATGTTATTTAAATGCTCATTGAAGTATATGAGTGAATCAACGGGGCCGTCCCATATGCAAAAAATATCATCTATGTATCTACGCCATAGAATAGAATGTTTTTGGAATAGAGGATGGTTGTAAATAAACTCCTCCTCAAACATGGACATGTACGCATTAGCGTAGGGGGGCGCCATGTTAGAACCCATGGCGGTCCCCTGTTGTTGTACATAATATGTGTCCTCAAAGAGAAAATAGTTCTCTTTGAGGACCAATTCCAGAAGGTCAGCGCATAGATGTCTAATATTGTAGTTAGTACCATGTTGCTGTAGAAGTCTATCGGTGGCACTCATGCCCTTGATGTGAGTAATAGATGTATATAAACTGCAAACATCCCATGTGACAAGAACTGCAGAATCAGGGAGTGGACCCAAGGATCCAATGAGTTGTAAAAACTTGTTTGTGTCCAACACAAATGATTTTGTGCGTTTGACTAGAGGGGTGAGCAATTTTTCCAGTACAATAGCCAGCGGTGAGAGAACAGAATCTGTAAGGGCAACAATTGGACGCCCGGGTGATTTGTGTAAATTTTTGTGGATTTTAGGCAGTATATAAAATACTGGCGTTATCGGGTCCTTTTTGATAAGATATTCCTTCAATTTTTTATCTATTGTGCCGTTCTGCAAATGGCGATCCACTGTAGAGATGATCTTAGATCTGATGCTATGTAAGGGATTATTAGGGATCATCCTGTAGACCTCCCTATCATTAAGTTGATTCAGGGCCTCCGCCATGTAGTCACTGTGGTTCATGACCACAGTGGCGCCCCCTTTATCAGCTGGTTTGATAATAAGGCTTTTGTCGGAAGACAAAGTGTCTAATGCTGATCTTTCTGATGGTGAGAGGTTACTAGGAAAATGGAATTTGCCCAAACTAATATCATGTAGAGACTTAGTGATATCTCTATCCACTAGACTAATGAATGTTTCCACTGGCGGATTAGCTTTTGGTGGCATAAACGTGCTGGTGAGTCTCAGCCCTGCGTACTGATTGGGCAGAGGGAGAAAAAGAAACCACAGAATAAGCAGAGTAGAGAGCATTTATGTGGCGATAAGCAAAAAGGAGAGGGAGGAAGGGCACTATGGGACTGGAAAAGAAACAAAAGAAGGATGGAGTAAAATGGGAAAAATAAGAATGGGAAAAAAAAGGCAAAAAAGAATGAGAGGATGAAAAAAGAGAGGGGGGGGGAAGGTAAAAAGGACAAAGGGAGTTAAAAAAGTGAAGAAAGACCTAAAGGGATAAAAAAAGGGGATAAAAAACAAGGAATATAGAATACAGTGTTCAAAAATAACAGAAAAAATTAAAAAGGAAGTATATAAGGGAAAAAAAGAAAGAAGAATAGGGAAATAGGGAGGTGTGACTATACAATACCATGGTGGTGGAAAAGTAGAGAGCGTGAACATATTGTGGGATTTTTAGGCAACGGCAGGGGCCGCACAAGAGGCCGACGAGGCGGGGGGGCAGTGCCGCAGGGGACAACAGAAACCAGATGGCGACAAGATCCCAGGTAACAACACTCCCCCCCTAGTCGTCAACATTTCCTCTAAAAATCTGGATGTCCATCAACTTTCGGCATTACAAAAAGGTTTATCCTTTTGCCCTACTTATAAGTTTAATGCATTCGAACTTAATATGGATATTCATAGATTTTTTCGCAATGTACGTCTTCGGGCTCATTTTTCCACTCAGGTTCCAGAACTGCCGGCTCCCACCACTGGTTCACCCATACTTGAACTGCAGAGTCTGGGGCTGAGACTCACCAGCACATTTATGCCACCAAAAGCTAATCCGCCAGTGGAAACATTCATTAGTCTAGTGGATAGAGATATCACTAAGTCTCTACATGATATTAGTTTGGGCAAATTCCATTTTCCTAGTAACCTCTCACCATCAGAAAGATCAGCATTAGACACTTTGTCTTCCGACAAAAGCCTTATTATCAAACCAGCTGATAAAGGGGGCGCCACTGTGGTCATGAACCACAGTGACTACATGGCGGAGGCCCTGAATCAACTTAATGATAGGGAGGTCTACAGGATGATCCCTAATAATCCCTTACATAGCATCAGATCTAAGATCATCTCTACAGTGGATCGCCATTTGCAGAACGGCACAATAGATAAAAAATTGAAGGAATATCTTATCAAAAAGGACCCGATAACGCCAGTATTTTATATACTGCCTAAAATCCACAAAAATTTACACAAACCACCCGGGCGTCCAATTGTTGCCCTTACAGATTCTGTTCTCTCACCGCTGGCTATTGTACTGGAAAAATTGCTCACCCCTCTAGTCAAACGCACAAAATCATTTGTGTTGGACACAAACGAGTTTTTACAACTCATTGGATCCTTGGGTCCACTCCCTGATTCTGCAGTTCTTGTCACATGGGATGTTTGCAGTTTATATACATCTATTACTCACATCAAGGGCATGAGTGCCACCGATAGACTTCTACAGCAACATGGTACTAACTACAATATTAGACATCTATGCGCTGACCTTCTGGAATTGGTCCTCAAAGAGAACTATTTTCTCTTTGAGGACACATATTATGTACAACAACAGGGGACCACCATGGGTTCTAACATGGCGCCCCCCTACGCTAATGCGTACATGTCCATGTTTGAGGAGGAGTTTATTTACAACCATCCTCTATTCCAAAAACATTCTATTCTATGGCGTAGATACATAGATGATATTTTTTGCATATGGGACGGCCCCGTTGATTCACTCATATACTTCAATGAGCATTTAAATAACATTTGGCCCGAGTTAAAGTTTACCCTGCAATATAATGCCAACACCATCAATTTTCTCGACACTCTCATTGTTAGAAACCATGGTGGTCAACTTACTATTGACCTTTACCACAAACCTACCGATAGGAACAGCCTATTGCATTTTAACAGCTGCCATCCACCTGCTATGAAAAACTCCAAACCCATTTCTCAGTTTGGTAGAGTTAACAGAATTGTTTCTGATCATACGGTTAGGGAGAATAGAATACGGGAGATGGAGACCAAATTTCTCCATAGGGGATATCCCCCATCTATACTTAACAAGGCAAAACAGCATAGACCCACTAACTCAGGACGTTCCAACAGTAAAAGGGTTCCTTTTGTAACCACATACCACCCCTTTTCCAATCTTATTTTTGCTTCCATTAGAAAACATTGGAAAATCCTCTCTAATAGTTACCCCAGTATTCCTGAATTTCAGGTCCCATTCTTAAGCTGTTTTCGCCGTCCCCAGAACCTTCGGGACAAACTTGTTAAGGCAGATGTAGGGTCAAGCCAGACTGTCCCTAGACAGACATTTCTACGGACTCAACGACAAGGCACATTCCCCTGTCTTCACTGCCTACAGTGCAACAACATACAGAAGGGTCCCATGGCATATCATCCACTAACAGGTCAGGGCTTCCCAATTAAGGGATTTTTTACCTGTGAGTCCTCTTATGTCATTTATTTGATTAAATGTCCATGTGGATTAGCCTACATTGGAGAGACAACACAACCTATTCGAGACAGAATTTTCCAGCACAAGTCGAATATACGTTGTCATAAGACACATCTCCCACTCCCCCATCATTTCCAAGAATCGAACCATACCATTGCCCAACTTAGATTCCAGGTCTTGGAGCACATTGGAGTTAGTAGGAGAGGATTAAATTGGGTCAAAATGCTTAAAAAGCGTGAAGCCTTTTGGATTTTTACGTTCCAAACGTTGGAACCCAGAGGTTTAAATAGGGATTATGATGTCTCAGCTTTTCTCTAAACTTCCACTGTATATCTGCATATAATGTCTAGTTTGTCTATATTTCTATGAAATATTATGTTTATACTAACTCTATGTATTCTTTTATTCTCTAGAATCGCTGATCCCACAATATGTTCACGCTCTCTACTTTTCCACCACCATGGTATTGTATAGTCACACCTCCCTATTTCCCTATTCTTCTTTCTTTTTTTCCCTTATATACTTCCTTTTTCATTTTTTCTGTTATTTTTGAACACTGTATTCTATATTCCTTGTTTTTTATCCCCTTTTTTTTATCCCTTTAGGTCTTTCTTCCCTTTTTTAACTCCCTTTGTCCTTTTTACCTTCCCCCCCCTCTCTTTTTTCATCCTCTCATTCTTTTTTGCCTTTTTTTTCCCATTCTTATTTTTCCCATTTTACTCCATCCTTCTTTTGTTTCTTTTCCAGTCCCATAGTGCCCTTCCTCCCTCTCCTTTTTGCTTATCGCCACATAAATGCTCTCTACTCTGCTTATTCTGTGGTTTCTTTTTCTCCCTCTGCCCAATCAGTACGCAGGCGCTACTCACGACCGCGTCATTATGACGCGATGTCATGTGATCGCATTCTCCTTCAGTTGGGCTCTCTGTAGAGCCAGTCTTCTGCGCATGCGCGCCACACATGACCGCATCATCATGACGCTGCGTCATGTGTCCTTTTAAACCCGGAAGTAGGGCGCACATAGCGTCCTACTCCCTGTTTGGCCCACGTGTATTTCAGCTCGCTCTTCCAGGTAATTCACTTATTTGCCTTATAGCCTCTTCTGCTTTATCTGCCTTATGTGCTGACATTATTTAGCTTACCCTGTCCTTTTATTACAGTGTCCCTCCATTGCTACAGTTGTAGCCTGCAACGCTGCTCTCCTTAACTCAGTGAGGCCAATTCTTAGGTACTTAACCCTTTATCCCTTACCAAGCGTTCCCATTTTCTGGTGACCCTGGGCTATTGCAACTTCTCTCTCCTTTTTTCTGTTTTTTATTCAGCACTCTGAGTAGGTTCCATTCACTGGTTTCAACCAATTGCATCCAGATACAGGTAATTCTTTCTTATGTTTTTATTCAACTCTCCATATGTCCTCAAAAAATTCTTTATCTAATCCAACTCTATTTATATATTTCTTTTCAGCGCATTTACTCTGCTAAGTCTAGCTATCAGCGCTTTACCCTATATTCCTTGTCACCATAATTCAGGTATTACCATCTCATTCTTTTCTTTAGTATACTACTCTTGCAACGTTTTTTGTTTTTTCATTTTTTCTTACATTCTTTCTTACCTCCCTTTTTTTAGTGGCATAACCACTGTGGTTTTTTTCTGAACATCCATATTGCCAGAGGTATCCCTTCCTTTTTTCTTCTTTTTCTTCTTTCTCTTTTCTCATTTTCTTTTACTTCCTTTTTGTCCCTCGGTTCTCCTGGGATCACGTACTGGGCGTCTTCAATTGTCTATTATAATTTCATTGTTTCATTGCAGGTGTTGCCCCTTATACACTATCCATATGGCTGACTAAATCGCTGCACTACTACTAGGGGTTATCTATGTCCCTTCTGACACTTGGCTCATGTCTACCAATATTCCTCAAATTCTGTATGTCACAGATTTTTTCTAAATGTTCACTGAGCACCTCTGGAAAACTGGTCGTTTGAAGCTTCACATCTGTGTTTGACATGTATGAGCGTGTTATTGTTATCATCTTATCATTTTATTCTGTTATGTTGCATTTTGCTGTTTTGTTCCTTACACCGTATATTGATTTGTAATTTCTTGTCTTTGTTTACTTAATATATTGCAGCTCTTTTCTGTACATATTATCTGAGGAAGGCTACTGTTATATGGCCGAAAACGTTCATTTATTTTGTATATCACTTTAATCACATGTGGATGCCAATAAAAGGAAAAACCACAAGCAACATATATAATTTTTTTCTTTGTTTCTTTTTGAGTGCCAAGTTTTTCTATACTTATATATCTGGGCTGGAGACCCTACTTGGGCACCGATATCTCTGTTGATTCTTTGAGTGCCATGTTATTTCACATTATCTGAATGGAAGCAGGAATGCAAGCTGAGCTCCAACAAAAAACTGGAAGAACAATTGATTACCAGCAAGGCAGATGGGAGTTCAGGTCACTTATATCAGACCATTTGGACCCAGCTGAAAGCCATTCAGCAATTGGTTCATTACCCTCAGCAATCACCGGAGGGAGCCCCAGCTCTGAAGTCGCCTCCAACGTGTTCACAACAACCATCATTGTAAATAAGCACCTGTACTTTTTGACTCCCCCACTCATTGTAGACTGTAAGCTCTTGCGTGCAGGGTCACTAATATCTTTGCATTAACTATTGTATTATCGTTAACTTTGCTGTGACTGCTGTCAGGTACGGACTGAGGATGAAATTCAGTCCTGGCATTTGAAATCACACAGGCCCATGTTGTCCTCGTCCCCATGAATCAGATGGGACATATTACTAATATTACCCTGGATGGAGGAAAGGAAGATTTACTACAAGACCAATATTTCTAATGATACTCGTGGCCTGCTGGGGTTTGTGACGGAGTCAGTGACTTTGTGTTTGTCACAACTATTAACAGGATGGCAGTCGAACACCCAGAGAGGTTGGGAACTAATGGGTTGCAGATCCCTAAACTAACCGCACAACTAGAAGCAGCCGTGGGACGTACCTACGGTGACTTAGACGCCTCGGCACAGCCGGAGAGCTGGCTACACCTAAAGATAGAAACAGGAAAGCTAACTGCCCCGGAGTAGAGCCCCAAAGGA
>JARQOD010000006.1:110848122-110976499 GCA_033576555.1 Oophaga sylvatica
AAAGGTAGCCCCCTCACACATAATGGCAGTTAGACAAGACGAAATACAAACGCAGGCTGAAAATAGAGTTAGCAAACGCTGGGGCCAAACACTGCCTAGATAGGACAGGACAGGACAGAATACTATCTGCAACCCAGCAAAACCCTAGAAAAACTTCCAATACTTCTGATTTCAAAAATGCTGAGATCACACGATTTCGCCACCCGCTGAATCAGATCTCTGGTGTGAGCAAGCGGCTAAGCCATAGCCACTCAAATAGCAGGGACAGAGCAATTGAACAATAAACAGTGGCTACTGAAAAACAGTGAGTAGCACAGGCCCCTGCAGGGGAACCCGGCTAACCTCCCACAAAAGTGCAGACAAAAAATGGAAATAGCAAACACGATAGAAACAAGCAGCAAATAACTTATCTGAAAGTAGCAGACGAAGGCAAGACACCAGCTGACTTCCAAATGAACCAAGAAACGACAATTGATCACCAGAGAGGATCATGGGAAGGAAGCTCACTTGTATCAGCCCAGTACTAGTGTTGAGCGATACTGCTCGATATCTAAAAATATCGGATCGGAATGGTATCGCCGATATCACTAACTATCGGCGATATCCGATTCCGATACCGGAAGTCCCATGTAAGTCTATGGGAACAAAATATCGCAACTAAAAAAACACTTTCTTTCCTTGTAAACACAAAATATACACACTTAGAATACATACAGTGCCTACAAGTAGTATTCAACCCCCTGCAGATTTAGCTGGTTTGATAAGATGCAAATAAGTTAGAGCCTTCAAACTGCAAACGAGAGTAGGATTTATTAACAGAAGCATAAATCTTACAAAACAAAAAGTTATGTTGCTCAGTTGAATTTTAATAAATTTTAAACATAAAAGTGTGGGTCAATTATTATACAACCCCTATGTTTAATATTTTGTGGAATAACCCTTGTTTGCAATTACAGCTAATAATCGTCTTTTATAAGACCTGATCAGGCCGGCACAGGTCTGTGGAGTTATCTTGGCCCACTCCTCCATGCAGATCTTCTCCAAGTTATCTAGGTTCTTTGGGTGTCTCATGTGGACTTTAATCTTGAGCTCCTTCCACAAGTTTTCAATTGGGTTAAGGTCAGGAGACTGACTAGGCCACTCCAACACCTTGACTTTTTCCCTCTTGAACCAGGCCTTGGTTTTCTTGGCTGTGTGCTTTGGGTCGTTGTCTTGTTGGAAAATGAAATTACGACCCATCTTAAGATCCTTGATGGAGGAGCGGAGGTTCTTGGCCAAAATCTCCAGGTAGGCTGTGCTATCCATCCTCCCATGGATGCGGACCAGATGGCCAGGCCCCTTGGCTGAGAAACAGCCCCACAGCATGATGCTGCCACCACCATGCTTGACTGTAGGGATGGTATTCTTGGGGTCGTATGCAGTGCCATCCAGTCTCCAAATGTCACGTGTGTGGTTGGCACCAAAGATCTCGATCTTGGTCTCATCAGACCATAGAACCTTGAACCAGTCTGTCTCAGAGTCCTCCAAGTGATCATGAGCAAACTGTAGACGAGCCTTGACATGATGCTTTGAAAGTAAAGGTACCTTACGGGCTCGTCTGGAACGGAGACCATTGCGGTGGAGTACGTTACTTATGGTATTGACTGAAACCAATGTCCCCACTGCCATGAGATCTTCCCGGAGCTCCTTCCTTGTTGTCCTTGGGTTAGCCTTGACTCTTCGGACAAGCCTGGCCTCGGCACGGGAGGGAACTTTCAAAGGCTGTCCAGGCCGTGGAAGGCTAACAGTAGTTCCATAAGCCTTCCACTTACGGATGATGCTCCCAACAGTGGAGACAGGTAGGGCCAACTCCTTGGAAAGGGTTTTGTACCCCTTGCCAGCCTTATGACCCTCCACGATCTTGTCTCTGATGGCCTTGGAATGCTCCTTTGTCTTTCCCATGTTGACCATGTATGAGTGCTGTTCACAAGTTTGGGGAGGGTCTTAAATAGTCAGAAAAGGCTGGCAAAAGAGATCATTAATCCACACATGTGAAGCTCATTATTCTTGGTGCCTGAACTACTTCTTAATACTTTAGGGGACCAAACAGAATTCTTGTGGTTTGAGGGGTTGAATAATAAATGACACTCTGAATTAACTTTTAACGTTTTAAAAAAATAAATAAATAAATAAATACAATTTTTTTTGCTGCAGTGCATTTCCCACTTCCAGGCTGATCTACAGTACAAATGTCACAATGCCAAGTTAATTCCGCATGTGTCAACCAGCTAAATCTGCAGGGGGTTGAATACTACTTGTAGGCACTGTATATATATATATATATATATATATATATATACATGTCATTGTGACATATATATATACATATATTTATAGTTTATTCACTTCTACATAGTAAAATAGCTTCTGATTCAATTGCCGGGTAAAGCCGGCATTTGTGAAAAGACAGAAGCACCCGAGGGTCCAGTCGCCACAGAGATGTTGCATCGCACCCAGCAAACAGGATTCAGAAGCTCGCTATAAGCGAGTCCTGTGTGCCTTAATTGAACTGTTTTTTTGCTTGAGAATTGCAAAAATCATCATAGACTGTATTTGCCATTTTTCCGTCATATCTGCGCCACAAGGCACAGGTGAAGAATAAGGGGTGCTCTCGTGGGCGTACACTCACTCCGTGGCGCGAAAACGATGTCCGCACACTCTAAATGTTACTGCAATGTAAGATCGTGCCCCACAGCTCTGGAGTTCCGCCTCCTCATCCTCCTCAGTGGGCGTAAACGAACGCGAAGGTCCCGCCTCCCTACAAAAAATGTCGCCTCTCCTGATGCTAATGACACATGTGACTTTGCTGAGATGGCGAATGGACGTGAGCAGAAGTGGGAAGGGATGGAGGAGTCAGAGCTCTCCCCCCACGGAAGCGACCCGATCGCCACGGAGCCACCGTTTGGCACCCGGCCTGGAAACCCTCCTACGCTGGAAGAAGCGGAGGATACCCTGAGAGACCTGGCCCGGCACCGGGAGGAGGTCGCCAGGATGGAAGCGAGCTGGCGGGCCCTAAAACTACAATTGGAGCGGCGCCAATCCCTCTTACCCCCTGAAGTGTCTGTACCGGAAGGTGAGGCACCCGTTCCAGTAGAGGAGGCCGTGCGGGCATCCCAGCCCTTGCAATCTGAACCGGTTGCCAGTATCTCAGTGGAGGCACCCGTTCCAGTAGAGGAGGCCGTGCGGGCATCCCAGCCCTTGCAATCTGAACCGGTTGCCAGTATCACAGTGGAGGCACCCGTTCCTGCAGAAAACGCCGCACCAGCACCCCAGATCCCGCTGTCTGCCCCGTCGCTGAGGCAGAAGAAGCGACTCCCGTCCTCATGGAGGAGGCCGCGCAGGCACCAGAGCTCTACCTGCCTGTACCGGAGCCCCGACCGTCATCTGTTCCAGAGCCGGCTGCTTCCGCCGCAGGTGAGCGCCGCCAGGACTGGCGGGCACCAGGAGAGCTGCCGCAAACCGTACATCGTAAGCTGGCGTTTGATGGTGGAGACATGGAGATGCTGGTGGAGGAGAATTACAACCGGCGTCAGGAGGAAGAGTGGAGACGTCGGGAGCGGGAAGCAGAGCGACAAAGGGAGCAGCGAGAATCCCAAAAGCTTCGGCAACGTCACCTGGAGAAGGACCTGGCAGAGAAGGCACGTATGAGAAAGGATAAAAGTACGGTGAGGGAGCCGCGGCGTAAGGGTGCAGTACGGAACTTTAAGTTAAAAGGTGGTTGGGGCTTCATCCAGGAGCCTGGACTTTATTTAGAAGTTTTTGTAACCCGGCGTGACGTGGAGGCTCACCTCCCAGAAGGACACCCGGGGAGGGACCTGTTGCCAGGAGACTTGGTGACTTACACCCGACACTGGGGTTACAATGGATGGTACGCCCTAAATGTTACCAGGTGCGACCCCTACTCCCCAGAGTGTCAGGAAACTGACAGACCCTACGAGCCTTCAGCCTCCCCCAACCAGGCCTCTGCACAAGTGCCCACCCCACGCCGTAAATCTCCCCAGCCTCCCTCAGTGGTCTCCTCAGCAGCCCCAGCTATGGACATGATAATGATAGCTGGCCCGTACCCGGCGCCTGTTAGGCCCCCTGGGGTTCGTTCAGTCCGGGACATAGGGGTCCAGACCCGGAGGGAGATGAAAGAGGTGGCCAAACAGACCCATATAGCGAGTCACGACGTCACTGTACTGGCCACACGACGTCATCAGGTCTGGGTGGACCCTCCTGTCACAGATGTTTGGCAAGCTCCAGAAGAGTACCAGGTGGTACCTGGAAGAGGCCAGCCAAAGAAGTCTAAATAACCCGGACAGGGTCTCTGTATGTAAATAGTTAAATTATTGATGTACCCGGACGGGTGAATGTTCATAAAAAGAAGTTTATTGCCTTAATATACCCAGGTTGCGTAATGGTTTGATGTACCCGGACGGGTGAATGTTCAGAAGAACAAGTTTATTGTTGCCTTAATATACCCAGGTTGGGTAATGGTGTTTCACTGTAATGAAAATGTTGAACTTTGAAGCCATGAACTGTACTGGCTCACAAATTTTTCTGTAAATAGTTGGCACTTCGGTGCTCCATCTTGGTTTTACAAAAAACTTTACTGTGCACTATTTTCAACTACCTCAGAAACTAAAAACCCGTTTGGTGTGGCCGAAAGTGAGGTCTGCTCAAGGAAAGTCTTGCAGCCCACCCAAGACCACAGTTGGAGGTTTGGAGTGGGTCCTCCACAAGCACAAGTAAAGGACACTGTGAAGTTACCCCGGTGGGGTTGTAGTCCTAAGAAGTCTCCACGAACTTCGGCACTAATGCTATTTGCACTTTTGTTGAATATGTATTTATTAACACACATGTATAACACATATCAAGGGTATGAACAGTAACAAAACATGTCACATAATATAAGCCATTTGCACTTTTGTAATGTTATTATTAAAAATTTTATTATACAACGTTTAACTTGAAGTGTTTCCTGCTTTCTTACTACGTCACATAGTCCACTCTGCTACATCACTTTGCACCATTGCTCTATCTCACATCTATCTGCCTGGAAGGATAGCGTGTTACCTGTAGAAGACTTTTCACCTACCTGCACTACACCATCCCTTCCAGAGGACCTGCACAGCAGCGCTGGACACCCTGACCAGGTACTACAGGTGGCGTCACGACAAACTACACGAACATTCTATCATCCCCTGGAAATATCCCACATTCCAGTGATCGCCCAGGTCACGGACTGAGCTGTGCTACTCGTGACATCCCCATAGAAGTCGACGTGATCGGTGCCGAGTACCCCCAAAACCCCTGTCTCTGTGCGACTCAACTTCCCTCACTGTGCTGGCACTTTACATTTACAATGCCTCTGGGTTTTTTTTTTGGGGGGGTGGGGGAACATTCAGACTTTTGCTATGGGGCCCCATGATTTATATGTACGCCCCTGCTGCTGAGGCATGGTATTTAAGGCTGTTAAGGAGCCAACATACATGGACCTTGCCAGCAGCGTCGGACTGGAGTACCTTGGGCCCACCCGAGAAAATATATTCTTGCGGCCCAACATCGCGCTCATCAGGAGCATGGCCAGAAGTTGTAGGGAGGTCATACAGCATACCTCCCAAATTTGGAAGACAGGAAAGAGGATTAAAGGCTGCGGCGCGTGTTGCGCGCCGCTGAAAATTTTAGGCCACGCCCCGACAACACTCATTTCACAGCTAATCACACCCATATCCTCGCCCCAAGCGTAACCATTTAGCACTGCTGATCACACTGACTGGTAATGAGGGCACAGTGGCTGGTACTGAGGAAAAGAAAGAAAGAGCAGTGAGAGAGAAAGAACAAACAGAGAAAGAAAGAGAGGAAAGAAAGAAAAGAGAGAAAGAAAGAACAGAGAGAAAAAAGAACAGAGAGCGAGAAAGAAAGACTAGAGAGAGAGCCATAGGCGTAGCTAGGGTTTTGGTTTAGTGGGGGCAAAACTTCTGAGTGGGCCCATCATCAGAGAACCTCAGCAAATGACCGCGCTGTTGGCCAAAATAATCTATATATAAAAAGACCAATATTGATATTACCGCCATATGGTCTGTGTTAAATAATACCAGTCCTACAGAACATATAATAGATTACAGCACAGGTACAGATAATGACTTACCGCTGATGTTCTTTCTAATGGAATTGTTCACTTTTCATGTCTTTTCCATCTGGCCCACACCGACATGACGACTTCTCCAGCCAGGACTCGACTGCACCCCCATTAAAAAAAAAATCAAAAAAAAACTCACCTCCCGGCTCCTGTGCTGCTCACTGTTCTCCCTCTCAGCGTCTGACAGCGGGCGCCGGCAGGTGATATTATTGCGCCCGCTGTCATACGCTGAGAGGGGGATTATGGGAGAGTAGGAGCGCTCGCTCCTTCTCTCTCCATGCGGTCAGCTTTATCGGCTGGATGCCGATACAGCTGACCCTCCGATGACGGGTGGGGGGCCCACTGCTGGCACCGGGCCCCCCCAACGCCTGTTCAGGCCCCATAGCTTCCGGGCGGCAGAGCAGGGAGATACGATACCGCAAGTATCGGGTATCGGCCGATATTAGCTCTATCGGACTTTCGATACTTAGTTCCGATATTTTCGTCTTATCGGATACCGGAATCGGATTTGTCACTGTCACTGTCAGTGTCCGTCGGTCGGGTCTGTCAGGAGTCAGCGGCACTTACCTGGCAGAAGATCTCCGGCGGTCACGGGCTGGACTGCTTGATGGCCGCCATCATCTTTCCCCGGCGGTCACATGCAGTTTCTCGCGATAACTGCAGTGACTGCTGGGTAATCCCGGCCGTAAAGCAGTCAGTCCGATGACGTCACCGCCGGGGAAGCAGGTAATCAGCTGTGCTGCGTCGAGATGACAGGCTCTGCCTGTCATTGCGATGTAGTAGAGCTGGATCGTCGTGGGACCCTCGTTACTATGGACTGCGTCGGACAGGTGGTATACTGTTGGTTTGTTTTTTTTTCTTTTTTTACAGGAGATCGATGGCGTCGCAGGAATGAGAGTATAATAAAAGAAATGAAAACTGTGTTGTCTTTTTTATTTCAGTAAAATACTTTTTTCTTGCTGTGTCTTTTTTTTTATACATTTAAAAACTTTGGGATTAATAATGGATCGGTGTCTTATTGACACCTCTCCATTATTAACCGGGCTTATTCTCACCGTGCAATCAACGGTGACATTAACCCCTTATTACCCCACTTGCCACCGCTACAGGGCAGTGGGAAGAGCCGGGTAAAGTGCCACAATTGGCACATCTTTTGATGCGCCAAATGTGGGGCTGCTGTAGCCTGGTATTATCAGGCTGTTGAGGGCCAAAATCCATGGGCCTTGACAGTCTTTTAATACCAGGCCGCAGCAGTCTGCATTTTACTTGGCTGGTTAACAAAAATAGGGGGACCCCTATGCCGTTTTTTTTTCGAGGGGATCCCCTATTTTTGTTAACCAGCCAAGCTAAGCAGACTGCTGTGGCCTGGTATTATCAGGCTGGCAAGGTCCATGGATATTGGATCCTTACCAGCCTGAAAAACCAGGCCTCAGCAGTCTGCTTCATCTGGCTGGTTAACAAAAATAGGGGGACCCCACGCCAAATTTTTTTCGAGGGGATCCCCTATTTTTGTTAACCAGCCAAGATATGCAGACTGCTGTGGCCTGGTATTATCAGGCTGGCAAGCAGGGTCGGACTGAGGCACCGGGACACCGGAGAAACCTACGGTGGGCCCCAGCTCCTGCGTGGTGGGCCCTGATTTGAAAGGATAGGTCGCGGGGCAGAGGGGGTGGTGGCCCCGGGGCCCGCGCTCTGAGGGGGCCCACCCGGAGCTACGATACAGTTACATTCTGCGGCAGAGCAGGGAGAATCGCTCTCCCTGCTCTGCCGCCCGGAAGCTATGGGGCCTGAACAGATGTTGGGGGGGCCCGGTGCCAGCAGTGGGCCCCCCACCCGTCATCGGAGGGTCAGCTGTATCGGCATCCAGCCGATAAAGCTGACCGCATGGAGAGAGAAGGAGCAAGCGCTCCTACTCTCCCATAATCCCCCTCTCAGCGTATGACAGCGGGCGCAATAACATCACCTGCCGGCGCCCGCTGTCAGACGCTGAGAGGGAGAACAGTGAGCAGCACAGATGCTGGGAGGTGAGTTTTTTTTTGATTTTTTTTTTAATGGGGGTGCAGTCGAGTCCTGGCTGGAGAAGTCGTCATGTCGGTGTGGGCCACATGGAAAAGACATGAAAAGTGAACAATTCCATTAGAAAGAACATCAGCGGTAAGTCATTATCTGTACCTGTGCTGTAATCTATTATATGTTCTGTAGGACTGGTATTATTTAACACAGACCATATGGCGGTAATATCAATATTGGTCTTTTTATATATAGATTATTTTGGCCAACAGCGCGGTCATTTGCTGAGGTTCTCTGATGATGGGCCCACTCAGAAGTTTTGCCCCCACTAAACCAAAACCCGAGCTACGCCTATGGCTCTCTCTCTAGTCTTTCTTTCTCGCTCTCTGTTCTTTCCTTCTCGCTCTCTGTTCTTTTTTCTCTCTGTTCTTTCTTTCTCTCTTTTCTTTCTTTCCTCTCTTTCTTTCTCTGTTTGTTCTTTCTCTCTCGCTGCTCTTTCTTTCTTTTCCTCAGTACTAGTGTTGAGCATTCCGATACCGCAAGTATCGGGTATCGGCCGATATTCGCTGTATTGGAATTCCGATACTTAGTTCCGATATTTTCCATATATCGTATACCGGAATCGGAAGTTCCCATAATTCTTTGAGAGGCAATGTGATTTTAGTCAGCCAATGAGGAATCCTAAGAAGTGTGGGCACATCCTGTACTGCTGCGGTCATGTTAACTAATGGCATGGCTGTGATTGGATGCTGAAATGATGTCAGAATGCACTATAAAAGGCGTCGCCGCCATTTTAGCGTCACTTCTCTGTGAACTCAGTTAGGGAAAGAACGCTCCTCTGCTGACTCTGAGGGACAGTTGGAGATTGCGATTTAGTGTACTGTGCTTTAGGCAGGCTTGTTTACCACCGGCTGTGTAAAGCTTCCTTTTGCCTGCAGTGTTGTTTTAACAGCTCTGCAAGGTGTGTGTGAGTGCAGGTGACGCTGCAGTTTGCTCTGTATGCAACGCTGTCTGTAGGCATCTGCACGTGTCACTGACAGACTCTTTTTTTTTTCTTCAGTGTAATTCTTGCTGCTCCATGCAATTGAAATAATAGTGTGACGTGCTTCCATCCGTATACAATACCTTGGTTGCAAACACTATAGAAGTACAGAAAGGAGCCTTTCACAGCAAGTGAACAGTTGTGTTTCAGTGTTCACTGCAGTCTGTGATTTTTTTTTTTTTTTTGAGTGCAGATCACGCTCCAGTTACTTCAACTAATGCTGCGTGTACTCTGCTGAGCGTCTGTCACTGGCTCATCCTTGTAATTTTTCAAAAATTGCTGCTGCTTTCTTCTATTTAAAATTTACAAAAATCTATTAGTGTGACGCTCTTCCATCAAAATACAATACATTGCTTGCAAACATAATAGAAGTCCACAAAAAGGCCTTTCACAGCAAGTGAACAGTTGTGTTTCAGTGTTCACTGCAGTCTGTGATTTTTTTTTTTTTTTTGAGTGCAGATCACGCTCCAGTTACTTCAACTAATGCTGCGTGTACTCTGCTGAGCGTCTGTCACTGGCTCATCCTTGTAATTTTTCAAAAATTGCTGCTGCTTTCTTCTATTTAAAATTTACAAAAATCTATTAGTGTGACGCCCTTCCAGAGGACAGCGTTTGTTGGCCAGTTGTGAGTCTGCAGCACATGGTTGATTTCATGCGGCACTGCCTGAGAAACGACCGCCGCATCGGCCACATTCTCACCACGTCAGATTATTGGGTGTACACCCTCCTAGACCCTCGTTACCGGGACAACTTACAAAGCCTCATCACACCATTGAACCGGGACCGTAAAATGCTGGAGGACCAAGACACACTGTTGAAATCCATAATGTTCTCCATTCCAGCCGAGAGCGCTGCTGCTTCTACTGCTTTACAAAGCAGCTCTGTGCGTCGAGGCATTGTAGACACCTCTGCAACAAGAGGGAGCACAAGCAGTGCCTCTGCACAGGGCAAGAGCTGTATGTTACAAATGTGGCGAAGTTTTGTGACAGCGCCACCAAGGTGTACACCATAGTGATGGGAAATCTAGTTAATTTTGGTGATTAGTTCACCATGAACTAGTTCACTGAAAAGATTAGTTCAAAAGATTAGTTCATTTAGTTCAGTTTTTCTCCACCCTATCCTGTGAGGAGCTGATAGGAAATGCATCATGTGACCTCTGAACTAAATGAACTAGATGAACTGCTGAACAAAATGTTCTATTGAGAATGGCTCTGGACAGCCTAGTTCAATCTGATGCCTCTGACTGAGCCCAGCAGTGCCACATAATGATTGTGTATGAGGGGGCTGAGAAGCAGTTCAGCATCCACCATTTTAAGAACAGAACAGGGGTCAGTGTTAAAGATTTTAGCAAGACTGATCTTCTAGGCTAGAGGCATGAACTACACACAGAAACACTCTCTCATACACACATATGAGCTGTGTCTGTGTACTGTGTGTGCAATTTCATTTTTTATTAATAATATTATTATTACTGTTATATTTGTATTTGATGTGTGTTATGCCTTGGAGGTGCTGGCTTGCCCTGCTGCCAGTGTATTATCTGAGCGCGTCTTTAGTGCTGCAGGTGGTGTACTAACAGACCGTCGCATGCGACTATCCTCAGACAATGTAGACCGGCTTATTTTTCTGAAAATGAACAAGGCATGGATCTCACCTGAATTTGCCTGTCCGTTTTCAGATTAAATAACTGTTTGCCAACGTTTTCCAAGTCTCCTGTTATGTTCATCTTTCTACCACCTGAACTCTACTCCCTGGGCTACAACACTGCCAGTCACAGGGGAATGATCATTTACAAAACAAAATGTTATCCCCAACAAATAGTAGCGCAACGACTCCAGTGCCCACTTTATCGCCAGGCACTCTCTCTCTACAATGCTGTCTCTGTTTTTTGATGGAGTAAGTTTTCGACTCAGGAAACTAATGGGATGCTCCTCCCCGTTAAGCTCCAGTCCTGAGAGAACACGGCACCCAGACCTACCTCTGACGCATCAGTCTGGACAATGAATTCTCTTTTGAACTCGGGTGTGCTCAAAACTGGTGACCCACACAGTGCCCCTTTTATTGCCCCTGTTGATGACCCCTTGCTGATTTATTAACCGGCTCCACCAGATCCATGGGTATTCTCTCAAACTGGACCTCTAAAATTTTAAATGGCACCAAGGGACTCACTAAATGAGGCTGAGGACTGTGTACCTGGCGCATGCGACAAGAGTTACAATACCCTTTAACTTCTTGATAGACCCCCAGCCAGTAAAACCGTTGTATAATTCTGTGTAGGGTTTTCTTTTGGCACAAATGTCACCCTAGTACATGCGCATGCGCTAAGTCCATTACCAACCTCCGATATGACTGCGGTAGCAGCAATTGCTAAAAAATTTCAACATGTATTTTATAAACCTGATACAGCAAATCTTGGTTCAGCTCTAATTGTTTAAATACTGTAGCTGCCCCGGGGTGTTGGGGTTTCCCATTGACAACCAGTAAATTTTCACGGGCTAGACTCAACGTAGGGGCCGTGGAGTTGCGTCTTAACAAATTTGTCACCTGTCACATTTAAGTATTACAATTCAGGTCCCGGTGTCAAATCTTCCATCTCCCCAACTAACACTTCGATAGGAGAGGTGTTTTCCTACTCCACCGAAGGCAAAGGTAATACTGCCCACTGCACACATGTGTTATGCATAGTGAGACTGATAGTAGCCAACAAAGTAGCTAACAAAGGCCACTTGTGATCACCCTATCAGCGTAGGAACAATGCTACTCAAAAGATCTGCCATGATCCTGGACAAAATCTTGATATAATGGTCAATGAGTGAGAATGTACGATAGGATCCAGGCAGATGTGAAGGTTTGTTTGGTTTTAGTAGCAACTTCATGTGTGACATGTTTGAATGGCTGGGCAACCCTCCTGTCTATAATATATGATTGAAGGTGCGTACCAATGTGGACGGGATATCCTCACTCAATAATTTTAATAATTTGGCTGTAAACCCGTCAGGTCCTGGAGCTTTCCCGTATTTAAAGTAACTTATCGCCGCTGTCACTTCCGTCACCTCAATTTGTTTTTTTAAAAGGAGAAGCTGATAGTTTGTGATGGATGGTAACCGTATTCCATCTACAAAGGTGTTACCCTCCGCACTATCCGTATGTTCCACCGTATATAAGTCTGAGTAGTATTCTTGTAGAATGGTGTTTATGGTTCGAGGGTCTGTGTTCATGATCCCATGTTTATTCGTTAACGCTGTAATATGTTGATGACGAATGTGATTTCCTTTCGCTAGTCGTGCTAATAGTCTCCCTCATTTGCTACCATAACGATATACATCGGCTCTATAATTGTTATTACTGCTTGTCTCTCGTCGATATACCCATACGTGTAAGTCAGCCTTAGCCTGCTTACATCTATTTTTAACCTGTGTTGATGAACTTGTCTTGTTTGCCGTGTACCTATCGCGTAATATCCTGCTAGCCTGCGAGTAGTTTGTCGCGATCTTCTTTTTTAGCGTTGTCTGATAACCTATTAGTTTCCCGCGCATTACTCCCTTCCCTGCTGCCCATAAAAGTTCCGGCCTATCCCTAGTATCTCCATTATCCCTTACATATTAAAAACACCATTGCTTCACGTGATGTCGAAACTTCTCATCCATTAACAAATAGGTCGGGAAGCGCCAAGTTTGGTTTGGCCCCATCTGCACCATATCTGGCAGGGTCACTGATACGGGCGCGTGGTCATATATAGCTACGTTGTGCACATCTGCCTCTTCCACTCCCCTTAATAGCTCCTGTGCTAGCAATATATAATCTATTCTGGACCAAGAGTCATGTGGCGCCGAATAGAATGAATATTCACTGCCATCTGGGTTCAGGTGTGTCCAAATGTCTACAAAGTTACTCGTGTCTAGCAAGGGTTATTATAAACGTGTGTCATGTGATCGCACATTCATTCGCATCGACCTACAGTTCTTCACTGGTTCGATTCACCATATTTAAGTCACCACCGTGGGTGGTTTTAATGCTCTCCTATCGGCCTGATATGCTTGGATACCTGGGATAAATTCAGGAACGTCTCCAAACTCCCTACTCACATGTCAGTGCAGGAACCGTAAGAGGGAACGTGCTTGTTTTGTTGCGCATAGGTGGAGTTTTATACAGTAAATGATTACTGCTGTCTTATTTTTTGCGTCCCAAGGGCAGAATAAGTCTGCGTAACGTTACATTTTACAGACACTCATATAATAGACACACGCTACCCTAACCGTGACACAAGGAAGGTATTGTTGCCGGATAAAGCCGCCATTTTAGCGTCACTGTGCTGTTAATTCAGTTTGGGACAGAAAGCTGCTCTGCTGACTCTGAGGGACAGTTAGAGATTGCGATTTTGTGTACTGTGCTTTAGGCAGGCTACTTTACCAACCGCTGTGTACATCTTCCTTTTGCCTTGCAGTGTTTTTTTCACAGCTCTGCAAGGTGTGTGTGTGAGTGCAGGTGACGCGCTGCAGTTTGCTCGGCATACAACGCTGTATGTAGGCATCTGCACATGTCACTCTCACACTCTTTTTTTTTTTTTTCTTTAGTGTAATTCTTGCTGCTCCATTCAATTGAAATTATAGTGTGACGTGCTTCCATCCGTATCCAATACATTGGTTGAAAACACTGTAGGAGGACACAAAAAGCCCTTTCACAGCTAAGAGTTGTGTTCACTGTAGTCTGAGATTTTAATTTATTCAATTTTGATCACGCTCAAGTTACTTCTTCAAGCAATGCTGCTTGTACTCTGCTGAGCGTGTCTTACTGCCTCATCCTTGTCATTTTTCTCGAATTGGTGTACATGTACATCAAAGTAGTCTTCATTTTGATCGAAATCCAAGCAGGTACCCGGACACTCTATGGCTGCTTTTATACGGTGGACTGGCTCCAACATTCAATAAGACTTAAGATGCAATCGGGCACCTTGTCAAGGCCCAATCCTCTTCTCCCTTTGATATAATAATAATAATAATCTTTATTTATATAGCGCCAACATATTCCGCAGCGCTTTACACTTTAACAGTTTCAAAACACAAGTCATAGGTAACAACGTTAACAATACAATAATTAAAGCAAAATAAGCCGACCCTGCTCGTGAGAGCTTACAATCTACAATGAGGTGGGGGAGATACAAAGTACAGGTGTGTATATATAATGGTGCATTTCCAATGATGGTCCAGCCATCTTGAGGGAGTGAGGCATGGATGGAGATAGTGAATGGGCTCCACATACACACTTAAACATAGAACGACTTTGGTTATTGAATGTGATAGGCCACTCTGAACAAATGTGTTTTGAGGGAGCGCCTGAAACCAGGCAAATTGTGGATAGTCCTAATTTCTTGTGGTAGAGCATTCCAGAGGATTTGCGCAGCGCGGGAGAAGTCTTGGAGTCGGGAGTGGGAGGTACGGATTACTGCAGAGGTTAGTCGAAAGTCATTTGCAGAGAGCGCAGCAGTCGGTTAGGGCCGATAGATAGGGGTGCTGCACTGTGGAGAGCTTGTGGTGAGAAGCAGTATTGAATGGGTCATGACTGTGGAAGAGCTGCGGTCGAGTACCGATTAGCAGATGGATGACCCTGCTGCATTAGGATGGACTGGAGAGGGGATAGTCGAGTAATGGGGAGGCCAGTAATAGGCATTGCAGTAGTCAGGCGGGAGTGGATCAATGCTACAGTGAGGGTTTTTGTTGTTTCCATGGTGAGAAAAGGGCGGATTCTAGGATGTTCTTTAGGTGTAGACGGCAAATATCTATCAAAACAGGTCATGCTGGAGAGACTTGCACCTACTACCACTCAGGGTCTTCAGCTCCTTTGTGAGAAACTAATGTTTGGCCAGCCAGTATATCAAATAAAGTTCATGAGAAATGGGAACTGTGGTTGGCTTCACTTTTGGTACTGGGTGCTAATACCAAACCATGGTGTGCCATTCAATGGATATTCCTGGCTGGTTGGAGACAAGCTCATTCCCACAGAAAAGTACCAGAAAGCTAAGGAGATGGTGGCCTCTCTCAACATGAAGGAGTTTGCTCGTTGTCTAGGAGACCGACCACCCCTGCTGTGTACCTTGTCAACGTTGTGTTGAAGCTTGCAAGGATTAAGAGGTTACAGTGGTAAGTCTGGTTTTTACTAAAGATCCTGCTGTGTATTATAGTTTTTATGTTTTAAAAAAAATTATCTTAGGAATGTTAAATAAATTTCTTTTTTTTTTTTTTAAATACAATGTATCTTATGAATGTTAAATATTTTATTTTTTTTTTTAAAATAAAATGTATCTTATGAATGTTAAATAATTTTTTTTTTTTTTCAGGTATTTGATCTACCGTAGCTAGTTGCTGATCGTTGACTCTACACCCCTCTCCCCAGAATGTTACTCGGGTTATGGGGAGAAAATCACCGCTATTCCAGACTGATTTCATGTTAATGTGTCTGGCTCTTACACAGCACACAGCACTTGATGTTAGTTTATCTTTTTCCTAAATTATTTGTTACACTGCCCTTCTCACATTTTATTTGCACTTTTTTTTTTAAGCACAAGTTTTTTTTACACTTCCTTGTTCTGTAAGTAGGCTTAATGGTTAAATGTTTTATACTAGATGTAAATATGTAACATGTAAATTTTATATTAAGATTTTGCAAATTATTAGGTCCACACCATCAGGCTCTTTCGTCCCCTCTCCCTCAGAGTAGCGGTAATATATCGGACCCCAGGCTCGCCCACACAGTTCCTTGACCACTTCTCTGCCTGGCTGCCGCACTTTCATGTCCTCAGAAATACCAACCCTTATCCTTGGAGACTTCAACATCCCCATTAACAGCCCTACTTCCACACTCAAAACACATTTGTTCAGAGCGGCCTATCACATTCACTAATCAAAGTCATTCTATGTGTAACTGTGTGTGTGTGTAGCCCATTCACTATCTCCATCCATCCCTCACTCCCTCAAAATGGCTGGGCCATCATTCTAAATACACCATTGTATATAAACACCTGTACTTTGTATCTCCCCCACATATTTGTAAATTGTAAGCTCTCACGAGCATGTGCGGATTATATTGCTTTCATTATTGTATTGGTAACGTTGTTACTTATGACTTGTGTTCTGAAACTGTTAAACTGTAAAGCGCTGCGTAATCTGTTGGCGCTATATAACTAAAGATTCTTATTAAGCGTTCACAGGTCCATGTGGAGGTAGACCGTGACGGCTCCTGCAACGATGTTTCTGAGGAACTGGAGAAGGAGGAGTCAATGTGTACAGACTTGATTCCCGCAATCCTTGTAGTTGCCTGAACACGTACAGCGCCACTCGCAAGATCTGTACCCGGCTCCACAACATTGACCCAATGGGCAGAAAGGGAAAGGTATCGTCCCTGGCCATGGGTACTGGTCCACGCAGCGGTGGTCAGGTGGACATTGCTACTGACGGAGTTTAGTAGCGCATGTTTAATTTTAACCTCAACAACATGCTTTTGCAGACCAGGGACGGCTTGCCTGCTGAAATAAAATCAGCTTGGCACATTGTATTGTGGGACTGCCAATGCCATTAAGTTCCGTAAACTGTCAGTCTCCACCAGCCTGAATGACAGCATTTCAAGGGACAGGAGTTTTGCAATGCCAGCATTCAGAGCCTGTGCTCGTGGATGGTTTGCCGAGATTGGGCCTACACCCGATACGCCACAACCTGACACCCACAGATAAACAAGCCATAAAATCTCTGAAAGATAACCCCAACATTATTATTAAACCAGCAGATAAGGGGGTGCTATCATTATTATGAATAAGACCCAATCTATTGCCGAAATTCATAGACAACTGTCAGTTAACCTAACCTACAGACAACTCAATTGTGACCCTACATTTTACATCTGTCAAAAAATTGATCGTATCCTGACAAAACATCTTTAATTGATCACCATAGACTGTAAGACTATGACATTCCTTAATATTCAATACCCCATCACCCCTGTTTTCTACACACTCCCAAAAATCAACAAAAAACTACATTATCCACCCACATACCCTAGAGGGATAATTCTCCGTGTTCTACAGTATCACCCAAATGTTTAACATGTTGCCTAATTCCTATGTATATATATTCTTCACCCTATGTATATATTGTATATATTAACATTGTCATTGACTGTAAATTTTTCTATCTCTTCCAGCGACTATTTGATAAAGGCCACTGCGTTGCCCAAAACGTCAGTCAGTAGTCTCATAGCTATTTTCTTTTTTCACATCAAGTGTGCAATAAAAATTTCAAATTTAACCATGACATATGCAGTTAAACTTGTGCAGTGATTCTCTATAGACTGTACATCTTCAGTGTGTCTTTGTAACTCAACTACGTGTTTTCTCCGCACATGTTTACACATATTTGTGGTATTGAGGTTACTGACACTTTACTCTTTTTACTTTTTGATTACACAGCTTGCATTTGACATAGCAAATATCATCTGCAAGTGTGTGAAAAAAGGACCACGCAGTGCAAGTCCTGGGAGCGTCCGTTTAGACTTTTGTAAGAGAAATCCGAACAGGTGCCAAAATGGAGGCTACAGGCAACAGAGTATGCAGCCTAACTCTCCCTCCTGTTTGTACCGTTGGGGCAATCGCTTCCTCAGAGCTGCTACCACCACCTTCCTGTTCCTCACGCCATGTTGGGTCTTGGACCTCATCATCTCCACTAACCTCTTCCAACACCTCTGCTGCCACCACCATGCTCAACAGAAACTGGCACCTGAGTCTCATCATCATCAGATGCGTTCTGCGGTGTGCTGACCATCGGCACTGTCTCACCCGCCTCTTCAGATTCAGAGAGACACAGCTGTTGCGCATCACTGCATACTCCCTCTTCTTCACATTCCAGAATGCTGCTTGGCTGTGCCCCTGTTTGCAAACCAACAGATTCTGAGAACAGAAGCAGAGACTCAGCTGGCTCCTGTACAGAACTCTCTGACTGACTGGGCAATTTGGCAGGCGGTGAAGAGACAGATGGTTGATCAACAGTGCTGTGTTCCTGAGAGGAGGTGGAAGCAATTGAAGTCGATGCATTGGACCCTGGGCTCCAACACCGCCAGTTGTTGCCTGTAAGTGCTGTTAGCACAGTCAACACTTGCTCCTGTGTTACTGGGGTTGAGTAATGGCAGCTGTTCCCCTGCTGTGTGTACGACAAAAAGTCATGCTGCCTCCACCCTGTCCTCCTCTCATCCCTGGGCTCCAACACCGCCAGTTGTTGCTCGGAAGTAATTGGCACGGGTACTGACTCATGGCCACCCTGGTTACAGCACCACAGCTATTTCCTGGCAGTGTCAACGTAAATTAGCCTCCAATAAGTTGTCCTGTCATGTTGCATTCCGGTTATCCGACTCTATGGTGCCTGCAGTTTAGGTGATTCCTATGTGTGCTGTGGGATATGTAAATAAAGGCTCTTTCCGTTGTGAAAATAGGACAAGCACCCACTGTAGGACTGTGTGATTTGGTAACTGCAGACGGCTTGCGGCCTGTCAACTTACATTTTCATGGGTGCCTTATGGTACCCGTCCGAGTTCCAGTACCGTCAGCTGGTTCTCCACAGTGCCTTTGGCCTAGGTGCCTCCATCTCGGTATCCGAGTTCCTGCAATGTCTGCTTGTCCTTGGTAGTGCTTTGGAGCACAGGTACCTCCTGCTTAGTAACCGTGTCCCAGTAACGTCAGCTGGTCCTCGGTTGTGCCATTGGCTCTTTTCCTTCTGCTGCCCCTACGGGTTCCAGCACAGTCAGCTGGTCCTCGTTACTTGCATTGGCTCTTGTACCTTCTGCTACCCGTCGAGGTTCCAGTGCCGTCAACTGGTTCTCCGCAGTGCCTTTGGCCTAGGTGCCTCCATGTCGGTATCCGAGTTCCTGCAATGTCTGCTTGTCCTTGGTAGTGCTTTGGAGCACAGGTACCTCCTGCTTAGTAACCGTGTCCCAGTAACGTCAGCTGGTCCTCGGTTGTGCCATTGGCTCTTTTCCTTCTGCTGCCCCTACGGGTTCCAGCACAGTCAGCTGGTCCTCGTTACTTGCATTGGCTCTTGTACCTTCTGCTACCCGTCGGGGTTCCAGTGCCGTCAACTGGTTCTCCGCAGTGCCTTTGGCCTAGGTGCCTCCATCTCGGTATCCGAGTTCCTGCAATGTCTGCTTGTCCTTGGTAGTGCTTTGGAGCACAGGTACCTCCTGCTTAGTAACCGTGTCCCAGTAACATCAGCTGGTACAAGGTTGTGCTACAAATACAAGATACAGAACAAGAGACACAAGAACAATAAGCAGAAGATCTAAAAGCAGAAGAACATGAAGTATAAGACCAAAATGAAGAACAAAATATATGCTCTAAATTATAAGCAGAAGAAGACTAAGCAGTGTATGGGGGTGAGTCCGTTCCTCCTTGTGGTGCCCCTGGTAAATGCCTGATGCTGCAGGCTAAACTGAACACGGACAAATACTGTTGTAATTTAAATCTTTTGTGGCAGCAAGAACGGAACGATGAAAAAATCATACTTTTACAGATTACAAGTACAGGAATCTATGTCACAAATAAGAATATGATGAAGAAGATGAAGGACTATAATATGAAGAAGAATAATAGTTTAAAAAGAACAATATGAGTAATGTTAACAAAAGATGAAAAGCAAGAAGTTTTAGAAGAAGATAAAGAAGGTGAAGATGAAGAATAATTTGATGACAAAGATGATGCTGCTGAAGATTATGAAGGAGAAAGTGTGGCAAAAGTTAAAAAGGTAAAGAGCATGGAAGTTGTGAAACATACATATTTGCCAAAATAGAAAAAAGGTTAACAACATTGTCAATTTCTTCGTCAATCCGAACGTATTTCCTAAAAAAAAAAAATTAATGCTATTCCATTGGATTGGGTTAAACATCTATGCCTTTAATGTCTCCTCAGCCTCCCCCAATACATTCTACATTACTCTTTGTTGTTTTCCTTCATGTACAATTAACCTACAAGGCAAGAATGGGGTTTTTTTAATTTTGATATTTTGTTCCCATAGACTTACATTGGACTTCCGGTATCGGTATCGGGTATCGCCGATATTTTTTGGGTATCGGCGATACCATTCCGATTCCGATACTTTTGGATATCGGAAAGTATCGCTCAACTCTACTCAGTACCAGCCACTGTGCCCTCATTACCAGTCAGTGTGATCAGCAGTGCTAAATGGTTACGCTTGGGGCGAGGATATGGGTGTGATTAGCTGTGAAATGAGTGTTGTCGGGGCGTGGCCTAAAATTTTCAGCGGCGCGCAACACGCGCCGCAGCCTTTAATCCTCTTTCCTGTCTTCCAAATTTGGGAGGTATGCTGTATGACCTCCCTACAACTTCTGGCCATGCTCCTGATGAGCGCGACGGATGGTCTCGTGAGGGATCTCCTCCCACACCTGGACTAAAGCATCCACCAACTCCTGGACAGTCTGTGGTGCAACGTGGCATGGCCTAAAATTTTCTGCAGCATGCACAGCGTGCCACAGCCTTTGTCCCTCTTTCCCTTATTCAAAGGTTGGGAAGTATGATGTTGGGCCGCAAGAATATATTTTCTCGGGTGGGCCCAAGGTACTCCAGTCCGACGCTGCTGGCAAGGTCCATGTATGTTGGCTCCTTAACAGCCTTAAATACCATGCCTCAGCAGCAGGGGCGTACATATAAATCATGGGGCCCCATAGCAAAAGTCTGAATGTTCCCCACCCCCCCAAAAAAAAAAACCCAGAGGCATTGTAAATGTAAAGTGCCAGCACAGTGAGGGAAGTTGAGTCGCACAGAGACAGGGGTTTTGGGGGTACTCGGCACCGATCACGTCGACTTCTATGGGGGATGTCACGAGTAGCACAGCTCGGTCCGTGACCTGGGCGATCACTGGAATGTGGGATATTTCCAGGGGATGATAGAATGTTCGTGTAGTTTGTCGTGACGCCACCTGTAGTACCTGGTCAGGGTGTCCAGCGCTGCTGTGCAGGTCCTCTGGAAGGGATGGTGTAGTGCAGGTAGGTGAAAAGTCTTCTACAGGTAACACGCTATCCTTCCAGGGCAGATAGATGTGAGATAGAGCAATGGTGCAAAGTGATGTAGCAGAGTGGACTATGTGACGTAGTAAGAAAGCAGGAAACACTTCAAGTTAAACGTTGCATAATAAAATTTTTAATAATAACATTACAAAAGTGCAAATGGCTTATATTATGTGACATGTTTTGTTACTGTTCATACCCTTGATATGTGTTATACATGTGTGTTAATAAATACATATTCAACAAAAGTGCAAATAGCATTAGTGCCGAAGTTCGTGGAGACTTCTTAGGACTACAACCCCACCGGGGTAACTTCACAGTGTCCTTTACTTGTGCTTGTGGAGGACCCGCTCCAAACCTCCAACTGTGGTCTTGGGTGGGCTGCAAGACTTTCCTTGAGCAGACCTCACTTTCGGCCACACCAAACGGGTTTTTAGTTTCTGAGGTAGTTGAAAATAGTGCACAGTAAAGTTTTTTGTAAAACCAAGATGGAGCACCGAAGTGCCAACTATTTACAGATAAATTTGTGAGCCAGTACAGTTCATGGCTTCAAAGTTCAACATTTTCATTACAGTAAAACACCATTACCCAACCTGGGTATATTAAGGCAACAATAAACTTGTTCTTCTGAACATTCACCCGTCCGGGTACATCAAACCATTACCCAACCTGGGTATATTAAGGCAATAAACTTCTTTTTATGAACATTCACCCGTCCGGGTACATCAATAATTTAACTATTTACATACAGAGACCCTGTCCGGGTTATTTAGACTTCTTTGGCTGGCCTCTTCCAGGTACCACCTGGTACTCTTCTGGAGCTTGCCAAACATCCGTGACAGGAGGGTCCACCCAGACCTGATGACGTCGTGTGGCCAGTACAGTGACGTCGTGACCCGCTATATGGGTCTGTGTGGCCACCTCTTTCATCTCCCTCCGGGTCTGGACCCCTATGTCCCGGACTGAACGAACCCCAGGGGGCCTAACAGGCGCCGGGTACGGGCCAGCTATCATTATCATGTCCATAGCTGGGGCTGCTGAGGAGACCACTGAGGGAGGCTGGGGAGATTTACGGCGTGGGGTGGGCACTTGTGCAGAGGCCTGGTTGGGGGAGGCTGAAGGATCGTAGGGTCTGTCAGTTTCCTGACACTCTGGGGAGTAGGGGTCGCACCTGGTAACATTTAGGGCGTACCATCCATTGTAACCCCAGTGTCGGGTGTAAGTCACCAAGTCTCCTGGCAACAGGTCCCTCCCCGGGTGTCCTTCTGGGAGGTGAGCCTCCACGTCCCGCCGGGTTACAAAAACTTCTAAATAAAGTCCAGGCTCCTGGATGAAGCCCCAACCACCTTTTAACTTAAAGTTCCGTACTTCACCCTTACGCCGCGGCTCCCTCACCGTACTTTTATCCTTTCTCATACGTGCCTTCTCTGCCAGGTCCTTCTCCAGGTGACGTTGCCGAAGCTTTTGGGATTCTCGCTGCTCCCTTTGTCGCTCTGCTTCCCGCTCCCGACATCTCCACTCTTCCTCCTGACGCCGGTTGTAATTCTCCTCCACCAGCATCTCCATGTCTCCACCATCAAACGTCAGCTTACGATGTACGGTTTGCGGCAGCTCTCCTGGCGCCCGCCAGTCCTGGCGGCGCTCACCTGCGGCGGAAGCAGCCGGCTCTGGAACAGATGACGGTCGGGGCTCCGGTACAGGCAGGTAGAGCTCTGGTGCCTGTACGGCCTCCTCCATGAGGACGGGTGTCGCTTCTTCTGCCTCAGCGACGGGGGCAGACAGCAGGATCTGGGGTGCTGGTGCGGCGTTTTCTGCAGGAACGGGTGCCTCCACTGTGATACTGGCAACCGGTTCAGATTGCAAGGGCTGGGATGCCCGCACGGCCTCCTCTACTGGAACGGGTGCCTCCACTGAGATACTGGCAACCGGTTCAGATTGCAAGGGCTGGGATGCCCGCACGGCCTCCTCTACTGGAACGGGTGCCTCACCTTCCGGTACAGACACTTCAGGGGGTAAGAGGGATTGGCGCCGCTCCAATTGTAGTTTTAGGGCCCGCCAGCTCGCTTCCATCCTGGCGACCTCCTCCCGGTGCCGGGCCAGGTCTCTCAGGGTATCCTCCGCTTCTTCCAGCATAGGAGGGTTTCCAGGCCGGGTGCCAAACAGTGGCTCCGTGGCGATCGGGTCGCTTCCATGGGGGGAGAGCTCTGACTCCTCCATCCCTTCCCACTTCTGCTCACGTCCATTCGCCATCTCAGCAAAGTCACATGTGTCATTAGCATCAGGAGAGGCGACATCTTTTGTAGGGAGGCGGGACCTTCGCGTTCGTTTACGCCCACTGAGGAGGATGAGGAGGCGGAACTCCAGAGCTGTGGGCCACGATCTTACATTGCAGTAACATTTAGAGTGTGCGGACATCGTTTTCGCGCCACGGAGTGAGTGTACGCCCACGAGAGCACCCCCTTATTCTTCACCTGTGCCTCGTGGCGCAGATATGACGGAAAAATGGCAAATACAGTCTATGATGATTTTTGCAATTCTCAAGCAAAAAAACAGTTCAATTAAGGCACACAGGACTCGCTTATAGCGAGCTTCTGAATCCTGTTCGCTGGGTGCGATGCAACATCTCTGTGGCGACTGGACCCTCGGGTGCTTCTGTCTTTTCACAAATGCCGGCTTTACCCGGCAATTGAATCAGAGGCTATTTTACTATGTAGAAGTGAATAAACTATAAATATATGTATATATATATATGTCACAATGACATGTATATATATATATATATATATATATATATATATATATATGTATTCTAAGTGTGTATATTTTGTGTTTACAAGGAAAGAAAGTGTTTTTTTAGTTGCGATATTTTGTTCCCATAGACTTACATGGGACTTCCGGTATCGGAATCGGATATCGCCGATAGTTAGTGATATCGGCGATACCATTCCGATCCGATATTTTTAGATATCGAGCAGTATCGCTCAACACTACTTGTCATTCAATACAGCTTCAATACTGTCAGCAACCAACAGAGGGAGCCTCCGCTCAGAAGTCGTCTCCAGAACGTTCACAACAGGTACATTTTCCGAAACATGAGGAAGTATGGTGGAAGAGGCCGCGGACATGGGCGGGGGGGCGAGCTGGTACTGATGGTGGTGTTGGTGCATCTGTTGGTAGTGCCAAAAGTACAATAGCACCTAAGGCAGGAGGTGTTCAGCCTGCATCATCGTCTGGCTCCAGAATGCCTGGAAGGCTCCCTTTTCTGGGAGTAGGTAAACCGCTTTTAAAGCCGGAGCATCAGGAACAGGTTTTGGCTTACATTGCCGAAACAGCCTCCAGCTCTATCGCCTCCTCTTCTGAACTTTCAAAAAAATGCAAGCACTGAGTCGTCAGTGCTGGCTCCTGGTCAGGAACAACACCTTTCCTTGTGTCCTTCACCCCCAACAAAAGTGAAGGATGTGGCAGGCCACACTTCAGATTACTCCATGGAGCTCTTTTCACATACCATGCCTGGGTTATCAAGTCAAATCCTGAATTCCCCAGTCCAACATGAATCTGACATGGAGTGCACTGATGCACAGCCAGTGCTATATGATTCTGCTGGTACATTTACCCAGAGCCCTACATTGCCCTCGCAGTCTACTGAGCCAGAATCTGACCCTGATGAAACTCAGGTGCCCCTTCCCGCATACAATACCACCTTACACGGTGACACAGAGGAAGGTGCAGATGAAATTGAAGAGGAGGTGATGGATGACCCAGTTGTTGACCCAGATTGGCATCCATTGGGGGAAGAGGGTACCGCTGGCAATAGCTTAGAAGAGGAGAAGGATCCGCAGCAGGCATCAATATCGCAGTACGGTTAGCTGACTGGCCCGTAGCAGTACAAAAATGTGTTAAAAAAGCAAAAAGAGTTGCAGGACAGCTTGGCCAGACGGTCAAATTAGCACAGCGTGCAAGCCCTGAAAATTTATCCCATAGAAGGAAGAGTGCAGTATGGCACTTTTTTTTACCAAAATCCTATTGATGAGGCAAAGGTTATCTGTAAGAAGTGCGGAAGGACCTTTAGCAGAGGGAAAAATATCCAAAATTTGAATACCAGTTTCATGCTTAGACATTTAAACTTTTTGCACTTGCAAGTGTGGACGGACTACAAAACCTCAGGTAGCACATGTGCAACTGCTCCGACTGAAGGTAGCCAGCAACTCTACATCGCTTCCTCCACTGTAAGCCCACCGGTTAGCACACCACCAGCAAGAAATGTTGAGTTGTTGTCGCAAGGCCAAAGCAGTCAGGGAATCACAATGTTTTTGCAATGAAAGACTGAATCTAGGCCATCACCACCACCACCACCATCACCATCACCAACCCCCTCTCAGTCCGTCATGTTCACCGCTAGTTCCCCCATATGCAGCTCTCAAGTCCAGCTCACCCTAGCAGACACTCTGAGTAGGACAAGAAAGTACTCATCCTCTCATCCGCGTACACTGGCTTTGAACGCCTACATTGCCAAACTGATCTCATTAGAGATGATGCCTGTTGTGAATGTTTTGGAAATTAATTCTGAGCAGAAGCTCCCTCTGGTGGTTACAAACAGTACTGAACCATTCAATGAGGATTGGCAATCAGGAGTCACAGAGTGGCTTGATATACGGGAGGTTCCCTCCCATCATGGTTGCCGGTGACCAATTGTTCTTGTCTCAACTGTGGTTCCTGGTTCACTTGGAAGCTTGCTGAGTCTTGCCTCTTCTTCTGCGTTCAGATAAGATATTTTCTGTTTTTTTTTGTGCTTACCATTTGCATATTTCTCTGCATTTCTGTGAGGTTAGCCAGGTTCCCCCCCCGGGGGGCTTGGTCTCCTCTCAGTTCCGCTGGAGCCACTGTTATTTGTTCATTTGCGTTTTCCAGTTTTTTCAGTGGCTGCGGCTTAGTTTTGTTACACCAGAGAACTGATTTAGGTGGTAGAGGTCGTGTGATCTCAGGTGTTTTTGCAATCAGTAGCATTGGCATTTTTTAGGGGTTTTTTTGGATTGTAGTGAGTATCCTTTCTAACCTTTTCTGTCTAGGCAAATTTGGCCCCAAAGTTTGCTCATACTATTTTCTGTCTGTGTCTGTATTTCCTCTTGTCTAACCGCCATTACATGTTTGGGGCTTCCTATGTTCTTTGGGGATCTGCTCTGGGGCAGATAGCTTTCCTCTTTCTATCTTTAGGTGTAGTTAATCTCTCAGGCTTTGACGAGGTGTCTAGGACCAACGTAGGAACGCTCCACGGCTGCCTTTAGTTGTGGTGGTTAGTCAGGGTACTGCAATCCAATAGATTCCAACCTCTCTGGTGTATTGCCATTTTTGCCTGCTATCCTCAGCTACCAAAACATAACAGATGCCCTTCCGTTTGGTTGAAAGTGCAGCGTTCTGAGAGCTCATGGCCTACGCTGTCCCACGCTATGACCTACCCAGTCGGCACTTCTTTTCTAGAAAAGCCATCCCTGCCCTCCACCTGCATGTGAAAGATCACATTGTCCATGCACTCAAACAATCAGTGAGTGGAAAGGTGCACCTCACAACAGATGCATGGGCCAGTAGGCATCACTGCGCATTGGGTTAATGTGGTGGATGCAGGGTCCACAGGGGACAATGGCGGTGGGACAGTGCTGCTTAGTCCACGGTATAGGCAACATTTGGTTGTAGGCGTTCGACCCTCCTCCTCCTCCAGAAGCGAAAGCTCGTCGACAGAGTGCAGTCACACGAGCACTCCATCTGCAGCTGCCAGTGTTGCACACGAGGTGTCCCACTATCGAACAGCTAGTGGTAAGCGTCAGCAGGCTGTTTTAAAGATGATGTCTTTGGATGATAACAGACACACCGCGGAGGTACTGACCGACTATTTGCAGCAAGAAACTGAGTCATGGCTGGGCAGTCTACATCTTGAGCCAGGCAAGGTAGTCAGTGATAATGGCCGTAATTTTGTGGCGGCCATAGCCCTGGCAAAACTCAGACACATACCTTGCCTGGCTCACACCTTGAACCTGGTGGTGCAGTGCTTCCTAAATAATTATCCGGAGTTAACAGCCCTGCTCCATAAAGTGTGAAGACTGTGCTCGCACATCCGTCGCTCGCCTGTAGACTCCAGTCGTATGCAGAGGCTGCAGCGATCGCTCCACCTCCCCAAGCACCACCTAATCTTAGACGTTGCAACAAGTGTAACTCCACCATGCACATGGTTGAGAGGCTGTGTGAACATAGGCAGGCTGTAATGCATTTGTGGGAGGATACACGGGCAGGCAGTTTGAGGGCAAACATGGAGTTGTCGGGTGTGCAGTGGTCAAAGCTGAAAGACCTCTGTAAAGTTCTTCAGTGTTTTGAGGAATGCACATGGCTGGTAAGCACAGACGACGCCATCATAAGCATGTGCATCCCACTTATGCGTCTGCTCATGCAAACTTTGACGCACATTAAGGATCAGGCATCTGTAGCGGAGGAGGTAGAGGAGGAGGAGGGAAGCTTTGATGACAGTCAGCCATTGTCTGCTCAGGGAACTGTCCTGGACGAGGTGGAGGAAGAAGAGGAAGAGGAGGAGGAGGATGAGGGGGATGATTATTTTGGGGAGGAGGATGCTTCTCAGTGGGCAAGAGAAAATGTTGGCTTGCCAAGGTCAGGTACAGGGTTTGTGCGTGAGTGGAGGGATGTGGATTTGGCAGAAAGTACTCCTCCACCCACCACTGTCCGTGCATCATTGACACCTGGAACATTGGCCTACATGTGTGATTATGTCTTGCGGATCCTAAAAAGGGACCCGCGCATTGCCAAAATTATGAAGGATGACTAGTGGTTGGCCAGCATCCTCGATCCACTCTATAAAGGCAAATTACAGAACATCACGCCACAGGAGAACCTAGAGCTAATATTAGCAAACAAACAAGCAACTCTGGTAAACCGTTTGTTAGAGGCATTCCCAGCAAACAGCAGCGGTGCAGGTTCTACCATGAGCTGTACTGGGCCAAATGGAAGAGGTGTTCGTGTTGCGCACAGCCGAAGTGGCATTGGAGACAGGGGTTTCATGACCATGTTGTGGACTGATTTCTCGAGTACCGCTCACACGACTGGTAATACTGAATCGATTGCAACAGACAGGAGACAGCAGTTGTCAACTATGGTTCAAAATTACCTCTCCTCCCCTATCGATGTTCCCCCTCACAGTTCATTCCCCTTTGACTACTGGGCCTGTAAACTGGACACCTGACCTGAATTGGCACAATATGCCTTACAGGAGCTTGCTTGCCCTGCTGATAGTGTGCTATCAGAAAGAGGCTTCAGTGCTGCTGGATAAATCCTGACAGAAAGAAGGACCCGGCTGTCGACCCAAAATCTTGGTGATCTCACCTTCATTAAAATGAACCATGCCTGGGTTTCAAAGGATTTTGTACCACCTTCCCCTGATGACACATAGGTTGCAGGCAAAATGGTTCGCTTTGTACTACTCTTCCTCCAACTTCTCCAATTCCTCCATTTGCAGCTGCAGAACATCCAGCCTACACCTCAACATATGCCAGTTTTCCACCTCCCTAACTGGGCTGTACTCCCCCACCCCCAGGGCCGACGTCAGCACCTGGCACACCAGGGCAAGTGCCGGTGCCCTGAGCAGGTGGGGGGGCCCACTCGCCGTCAGAGAAACTGGTGTACTATGAGGGGCCCTGTGCCTGTGCCGTCGTCCACGAGTGGGCCCCCCTGCTTGCTTAGCACCCTAGCACTTGCAATACTTATCTCTCCCTGCTCCACCGCTGTGACGTCTTCCCATTTCCTGACAGTGACATTCAGGTCAGAGAGCACGATGATGTCACGTCTGTATACCCTCTGCCTGAACAGTCCAAGTGCAGAGAGCTGGAAGATGGTGACGCTGAGGAGTCCAGAGTAGAGCAGTGCCCAGTGAGAAGAGGTATTTAATTTTTTTTAATGTTTGGAGCAATATATGGGGAGCATTATACACTGGAGATTTATATATGGGGCCCATCATACACTTGAGCATCATAGATAGGACCCATTATACACTGTAGCATTAAAAATGGGGCTCATTATATATGGAGCATTATATAGGCCCATCATACACTGGAGCATCATCCATGGGGCCCATCATACACTGGAGCGTTATAAATGGGGCCCATCATACACTGGAGCATCATACACGGGACCCATTATACACTGGAGCATTATAAATGGGGCCCATTATATATGGAGCATTATATAGGCCCATCATACACTGGAGCATCATCCATGGGGCCCATCATACACTGGAGCATTATAAATGGGGCCCATCATACACTGTAGCATCATGTACTGGGCCCATTATAAACTGGAGCAGTATAAATGGGGCCCATTATATATGGAGCATTATATAGGCCCATCATACACTGGAGCATCATCCATGGGGCCCATCATACACTGGAGCATTATAAATGGGGCCCATCATACACTGGAGAATCATGTACCGGGCCCATTATACAATGGAGCATTATAAATGGGGTCCATTATATATGGAGCATTATATAGGCCCATCATACACTGGAGCATCATCCATGGGGCCCATCATACATTGGAGCATCATCCATGGGGCTCATCATACACTGCAGCATAATATACGGGGCCCATTATACACTGTAGCATTAAAAATGGGGCCCATTATATATGGAGCATTATATAGGCCCATCATACACTGGAGCATCACCCATGGGGCCCATCATACACTGGAGCATCATATACGGGGCCCATCTTACACTGGAGCATTATAAATGTGGCCCATTATGTATGGAGCATTATATAGGCCCATCATACACTGGAGCATCATGCATGGGGCCCATCATACACTGGAGCATTATAAATGGGGCCCATCATACACTGGAGCATCATATATGGGGCCCATTATACACTGGAGCATTATAAATGGGGCCCATTATATATGGAGCATTATATAGGCCCATCATACACTGGAACATTATAAATGGGGCCCATCATACACTGGAGCATCATATACGGGGCCCATCATACACTGGAGCATTATAAATGGGGCCCATTGTATATAGAGCATTATATAAGCCCATCATACACTGGAGCATCATCCATGGGGCCCATCATACACTGGAGCATTATAAATGGGGCCCATCATACACTGGAGCATCATATACGGGGCCCATTATACACTGGAGCATCATATGGGGCCCATTATATATGGAGCATTATATAGGCCCATCATACACTGGAACATCATCCATGGGGCCCATCATACACTGGAGCATTATAAATGGGGCCCATCATACACTGGAGCATCATGTACGTGGCCCATTATACACTGGAGCATCATCCATGGGGCCCATCATACACTGAAGCATCATATGGGGTTCATTATTTATGGGGCATCATATAGGGTATGGAGCATCATATGGAGCACTATTCTGTATGGAGCAGTATATGGGGACCATCATGTACTGTATGGAGCTTTATATGCGACTCATTATACTGTATGGAGCAATATGTGGGGCTCATTATACTCTATGGGGACCGTCCTATACTGTATGGCACATTATATGGGTACCATCATATACTGCAAAATTATGTGGAGCTCATCATATACGGTATGGAACATTATATGGGTCCAATTATTCTGCATGGAGCTATATATGGGGTCATTATTCTGTATGGCGCACTATGTGGTGGCCATAATACTGTATGGAGGAATATACTCTCCGGTTTTTGAGCTATTGTAGAATTTAAAAAAGATATAAGTCATGTAATGTAAGAAGTGAAGTATTTGGCATTGTACTATACCTTTATTTCTGTGCCGTATCGTAGCATCATGAATTGTGATATGTGTTAAAGCGGCCCACTGAGACTCTTTGGCCCAGGGCCCTCGAAAATCTGGAGCCAGCCCTGTCCCCCCCCACAACTTTAGCCAAATAATCCCCAGTTTTCAACGCGTAACTATTATTATAAAGTAAATTAAGGTTGACAAACTTAAGTAATAAGAATTGATGTCGTTGGCATTTAAATGGGCACTGTAGGTGTGTTTACTGTCCTCCACTCCCTTCCAACTTTGCTTCCCATCTGATTTGCATTGGGTTTCGTGTTTCAGTCGGACCTTTGACTTTTGCCTATAGTCGGCCGATTTCCTTCGACTCGACTTTTGTGAAAGTTGGGTGGTCCGAAACCCGACTCGACCCTCCCGGAAGCAAAGTCGCTCATCTCTAGTGTGGACACATAGTTTCAACAACATCATGAAAGAGTGTCATGCTCATGGTTTTGATTCCTTGACTTTGTGTTTGGCTTCTCTTTCTGCAGCGGCACAGGAGACATGCCTTTTCTCTAAGGCCGGGATCACACCAGCACTCAGGAGTGGAGCGAGCGGCTGCATAGAAATACATGCAGCCGCACACTCCACTCCCGAGTGCCGGTGCCAGAGCTGGGATTTCACATGTGAGACTCCGCCGTGTTTCTCGCATGAGTGATCCCGGCCTAAGTGTTTGGGTCCTGTTTCCTGGCTGCAGTCTGTCTAACTTAACACAGGTGTTTTCAATTGTCCACCTATACCTTTTTTAATGTCTAAATAAAATGAGAAGATGTGCTTACATGCTGCATGCTCATCAGTTTGTATCCCAGTTAATTTCTTTGTTTTTTTTCAGTCTGTTTGCACCATGTGCATATAAACGTGTGAACTACCTTTTCTTTGAGCTACACATTATATTCATGTGGTTCCCCATGGCTGTGTGTCTACTATCTGGGCTCAGTCCTTCTCAGCCATTATCCACATGCAACTCGGTGGAAGGAGTATCATCAGGGTCCCCTGTATCGTCTGTATTTTCTGTATCCCCCCAGCCACGCTCCAGTGATGACATTGAGCTGCTTTGAGTTCCATCTTGCTGTTAACATGGTTGTTCCTCATCCTCTTCCTCATCCTCCAAAACTGTCCACTGGCTGGACATTTGTGTACCTGGCCACTTTTGTTACAGGAAGCCATCCTCCAAGCCCTGTGCGAACGCATGGCCTGATAATGGTGTAAATGGTCTATGTTCCTCCTCTTCTTCCTGTGCCACTACCTCATCCATCATCGCCTGAAGTTTTGTTTTTCTAGGAGGTATAGAAGTGGGATAGTAAAGCTAATAATGGCGTCAAGATCACTGCCTATGTCCGTGGAGTACTCGAAGCAGCGCTACATGGCACACACGTCCTGCATGGAGGCCCACTCAATGGTCATGAAGTGGTGTTCCACAGAGTGACTCACCAATGCGTGCTGCAGCTCAAACTCCAGTATTGCCTTCTGCTGCTAACACAATGTCTTCTGCATGTGCAAGGAGGACTTCAACCTTGTGGGTACATCGTGGTGAGTGGGAGGGCAGAAGTGAAACTGCAGTGCAGAGAGGTAAGCAGCATCAGGATGAGAATGCTGAAAGCGCGCACTGACGGCCTGCATTTTTAGCAGCAGCTGTAACATATCTGTGTAATTTTTAAGGAAGCCCTGCACCACCAAATTCAGCACATGTGCCAGGCAAGGGATGTGCATCAAACCGGCTAGGCCCAGAGCTGCTATGAGATTTCTCCCGTTATTACACACCACCAGGCCGGTCTTGAGGTTTATCGACACCAACCATATGTCTGTCTGTTCTTTGATCTCCATCCACAGCTTCTGCAAAGTGTGGGATTTTTCCCACAAACAGATTATTTTCAAAACAGCCTGCTGTAGTTTACCCCTAGCTGTGCTGAAGTTGGTGGTGCAGGTGTTACACTGGCCATATGAGTAGGCGTTAGAGAAAACGGAGTAGGAGGAGGAGGCAACATGGATAGAGAAACATTCAAAAAACATCCATCAATCCTCTGTGGTGATAGGACATACACCAAAACACTTTCTGCCTCAGGCCTAGCTGGCACAACATTTACCCAATTGGCAGTTAAAGTGATATAATGGCCTTGCCCATGCTAACATATTCATGTATCTCTGGTTATGTGGACTTTTACACTGATAGTGTTACACAATGCACAACTGCTTTTGTACGCAACATGTTTGTGCAGAGCAGGGATATCCCGCCGAGAAAAATAGTAGTGCCTGAGAACCACGTACTGTGGTTCCCATAATCCCAACATATTGTTAGCCCTGTGGAAATCACTTGTGAGGCCACATGTAGAATATGCAACACCATGTTTGCCGGATCAACAGCTGAACACTTCACTGGGATGGTGTGGAGATACTCGGTGACGCTGCTGGTTGTGGTGAATTCTAATCCTCTCTTCACGGGGGCCAGATGGCCCTGTTGCTCGGGAGGGGGATGGAGAGACTGAGACCGCAGCAGAAGAGGGAACAGGAGGAGGTTCAGATCATCCTGATTTTTCAGGTATGTACTCCACTGCAAATCGATCTTTGCATTCAGATGCTTCGTCATGCAGGTGGTGCTCAGGTTAAGGACATTTATGCCTCGTTTCAGTCTCTGATGACACAGCATGCAAACCACCCATGTATTGTCAGGGAGCTCCTTTGATTTGGCTTTGTTTTGCTAGGTTTCACATTATACTTCACTTCAGCTTTCCCTTCACTTCTCTCTGTCACATGGCTCGAGACCAGGTCCCACCGCATCACACGGTTTTCCAGCATCCTCCCTGTGTAGATTCTCTGCTTTTGGGAGTTCCCTCAGTCGTTTCGTCCCGGTACCCTGCCACATAGTGAGCGACCTGCCCGTCTGTCCTGCCGTGACTTCTTCTATAGTTCCACTTCTGCAGTTGCAACTATGTTGTTCCTCTCATTTTGGATGGCTGGCTTGTTCCCTTAAACTCAACGTTACGGGGTATTTTATTAACTCCTGGGCACTTAAGCCCATGCACGAGCCCTGGGCACTCAGGCTCGACTGACTATATTCAGGTAGCTCCTTCCTTGTAAGGTTCTGTGTACATGTTCCTGAAACTCAGTTTGTTCGTCAGCCATTTTACTTTCTGTCTTGCTGCAGCTATCTTGCCCTCAGTCAAAATGGAGTTTCCAGCTTGCATGTTCCCGCCCTGATTCTCTCCTTTTGCTTCTTAAGCAGCCACAGCTGAGCAATCAGTGCTTCAGAATCTAGCCTGCAGTGAACCTGTGACCTGACTCCTAAGCCTTGGACCTTGTACTCCAGCTATTCCTACTGAGGAACTCTGAACACTTGTGGACTCTGGAACCCTGCTCTTTGAAAGACCCACGTTTGCATGGACTTACGGTAACAGAGAAGAAGATCCTGAACCTGTTGTGGAGAGTGATTGCTGAGCTTAGATTACTCTGGCCTGCTGTGTCTCCTGCTTCTGTGTCTGCAAACTGTGTGACTATTTTTGCCAACTTGTATGAGGTAATACAAGACTTTCTATATCAAACCTGTGTCTCATGTGTTTTCATCGCACCCAAGCACAAGACGCTATATGAACTGTACTACATACATTACAAGATTCTGAAGCCAAAACGTTAGTGTTTGCTGGGTCTGGAAAGGCTGTGTCTGCTGTAACTGTGGATATCGGATGTCCGGTTGTACTTTCTGTGATGATAGTGGTTGTGACTTCTCACAACCATTCCAGGTGAGCAATTCCCTTAAGTGTTTTTTTTTTCTGCAGTGTTACCACAGGTAAACACTATTGTTTTTTTTTTTTTTTCTTTTCTCTTTTTTGTCTGCTGTAACTGTGGATATCAGATGTCCGGGTGAACTTTCTGTGATGATAGTGGTTGTGACTTCTCACAACCATTCCAGGTGAGCAGTTCCCTTAATTTTTTTTTCTCTCTGCAGTGTTACCACAGGTAACCACTATTGTTTTTTTTTTCTCCTCTCCTCTTCTTCCAGTACTCCTGTCTTAAAAGATCTGGAAAATGGAGGCCCGCATAAAGGAACTTTGCGGAGTGACTGATAATATCCTTGCAGATTTGCAGAATATAAAGACCCGTTTTTCAAGCCTACAGGATCTCACTAATCACAATTTGCAAGTGTTTGGACAGACTGCCCAGGATTTGCGAGCCAGGATTGAGGTTCTAGAAGAGCGAGTCCAGGCTCCTGCCGTAGCCCCGAGTTCTGGGATTCCCAAGTTGCCCCCTTTTCGTTTTGGCGGTGAACGTGAGAAATTCAGGGGATTTATTAACCAATGCAATCTTTTTTTTTCTGCACATGCTTCACAATTTCCCACTGAACGATCTAAAGTGCTTACTATAATCATGTTGCTTACCAATAAGGCTTTGATGTGGGCAAACCCTCTGATTGAGACTGAGGATGATTGTTTGAATCACCTTGATGCTTTTATTTCAGCCATGGGGCAGGTGTTTGTTGACCCCAATCGAGGTGCAACAGCTGAAGCAGCCATGTTAGCTTTGCGCCAAGGTAAGCACTCGGTAGCTGAATATGCCTTGGATTTCAGGAGATGGGCCCTTGATACCACCTGGGACAGTTCCGCCAAAAAATCTATTTTTCGAAAGGGGTTATCTCCACTGATTAAGGATGAACTTGCTCGTGCCGACCCTCCCACTGCGTTAGGTGACTTTATTAACTACTGCATCCGTATTGATACTCGTCTGACTGAACGCAGGCAAGAGAGATGGTTCGAAAGCAATCGCACTAACCTTTTCCTACCTTCCTCTCCAGCTAAGGAACCTTTGAGTAGGATTACACGGGAACCTGAACCCATGCAGGTAGACTCTTTACAACGACGGGTTAGTGATGCACGCAAGGAACATCGTTTTAAGGAGAATCTATGTTTCTATTGTGGTAAGTCAGGGCACTTCATTATAAACTGCCCCAGCCGTTCTCGTAAGACTACTGCAGCACTCATTCATTGTGAGTGTTGCGAGAGGGGATCTGTCAGGTCCGAGCCTCAGGCTCCAGAGAGATCTGCAGCAACAGATCTTGATTTCTCGGACTTAAACTCCGTTACCTCTGAGGACGTTGACTGTGTAAACGCTGCCATTTTTCAAGTTTCCTCAGCGGTGTCCCAGCTGAGTTGTAAGAAAAACAATTCTCATTGCTTTCTTTCCATCAAACTCTGGGTTGACTCAGCTTGGGTGTCTAGCTCTGCTATGATCGACTCAGGGGCAAGTGGAAATTTTATGGATGTCTCCTTTGCTCTGAAACAGGGGATACGTTCAGTGAAGAAGGCTACTGCAGTACAGATGGAAACTGTGGATGGCTCCCTGATGACCTCTGGACCAGTGGATCAGGAAACAGAGCCTTTGAGGGTTCTTATGGGTAAAGATCATCAAGAGAAACTGTCCTTTATGCTTATCTCTTCTCCCCACTTTCCCATTATTCTAGGGCTACCATGGCTGCAGGCTCAGAATCCTACCATTAACTGGGAGACCAAGGAATTACACTTTCCAGAGAAACAGATGAGTCCAAAAGTTTCAGCTTGCTCTGTTCCTAAAGGAACCATGTCAGTCCCTGAACTACCAGCTGTATACCAGGACTATGTGGATTTATGTGACAAGAAGAACGCTGACCAGCTTCCTCCTCACCGTCCATATGATTGTCCAATTGAATTATTGCCTGGAGCAGAGATACCTTTTGGTAAGATCTACCCCCTGGCGGGGCCCGAGCTAAAGGCTTTAAAGGATTACATAGACGAAAATCTAGCCAAGGGCTTCATACGCCCCTCTTCATCTCCTGCAGGTGCACCCATCTTCTTTGTAAAGAAGAAAGATGGATCTCTGAGACCATGCGTAGACTATAGGGAACTCAATAAGGTTACTATTAGAAACCGTTATCCATTGCCTTTAATCCCTGAGTTATTGGAGAGAGTGCGACATGCCAAAATTTTCTCTAAACTAGATCTTCGTGGGGCCTATAACTTAGTCCGTATTAGACCTGGGGATGAATGGAAGACTGCTTTCAGGTCACGCTATGGACACTTTGAATATCTAGTTATGCCTTTTGGTCTGAGTACCGCCCCAGCCACTTTCCAACACTTGGTGAATGACATCTTCAGGGATCTCCTAGATACATTCGTGGTAATTTATTTGGATGATATTCTAATTTTTTCTAACTCCACAGAGGAACATCATGGACATGTGAGAATGGTATTGGAACGTCTAAGACAAAATCATCTTTACATCAAACTTGAAAAGTGTGAATTCCATAGGACCGAAATTCAATTTCTGGGGTATGTACTGTCTACACAAGGAATTAGTATGGATGGAAGCAAAACCCAAGCCATCAAGGATTGGCCAAGTCCTAGAAATGTGAAGGAGGTACAGCGCTTCATCGGGTTTGCCAACTTCTATAGACGTTTCATTAGAAATTTCTCTGAGGTAGTGTCACCTATCACCCAACTTACCCGGAAAGAGTCTAGGTTCTCCTGGACTCCCCAAGCCCAGGAAGCATTTTCCCGTCTAAAAGATAAATTTACCACCGCACCTATCTTAGTACATCCCAACCCCGAGCTTGCCTTCATAATAGAGGTGGATGCTTCAGACTGTGCCGTTGGAGCTATACTCTCTCAGAGAACAGGTGAGAAGAATGTCTTGCATCCCTGTGCCTTCTTTTCCCAGCAGTTGTCTTCGGCTGAGAGGAACTACGATGTGGGCAATAGAGAGTTGTTGGCCATTATTGCCGCCTTCAAAGAATGGAGACACCTTCTTCAGGGAGCTGCACAGCAAATAGTCGTCCTGACAGACCATCGTAACCTTGAGTTTATCAGGTCGGCTAAGTGCCTGACTCCTCGCCAGGCTCGCTGGAATCTTTTCTTAAACCAATTTAATTTTATAATTTCTTATAGACCAGGATCGCGCAATGGAAAGGCTGATGCACTCTCTAGGATTTACTCAGCAGAGACACGTCCAATTACTCCTCCTAAGACTATTCTTCCTGACTCTAGATTCCTAGGAGTAATTCATAATCAAGACCTACTTAAAGACATCAAGGAAGCATACCATGCGGATTCCTTTTTGGCACAACCCCCAAGGGACGTAAGTCTTGTCTTTAAGAATGGTGTGTGAATTCAGGGACAACGCCTGTATATTCCTGAAACAGTCAGATTGAGAGTATTGCAACTCATTCACGATTCCAAGATAGCTGGGCATAGAGGAATTCTAAAGACACAGGAATTTCTCTCTCGTTTCTTTTGGTGGCCCACTTGCAGGAAGGATGTTTTAAACTATGTCACTTCATGTGAAGTCTGTGCAAGATGCAAAACACCTCGCTCCTCACCAACTGGTCTGTTACAGCCTCTTCCCACCCCGTCCCGCCCGTGGGGATCCATTTCTATGGACTTCATTGTGGAGTAACCAACCTCTCAAGGGAAGAACACCATTCTAGTGGTGGTTGACCGTCTAACAAAGGCAGCTCATTTTATCCCTTGTGTCGGCTTACCCACTGCAAAACAGACATCAGATTTGATGATTAAAGATGTGTTTCGCTTACATGGAGTACCGGATGAGGTTATTTCGGATCGAGGGGTGCAATTCACTTCTAGGTTTTGGCAAAATTTCTGTGCAGCATTGGACATTAAAGTAAACCTTTCTTCTGCTTTTCATCCCCAGACTAATGGACAGACCGAACGAACCAATCAAACCCTGGAGCAGTATCTCCGCTGCTTTATCTGCCACCTACAGGATGATTGGGTGGATCTACTTCCATTAGGTGAGTTCTCGTATAACAACTCTCAGAGTGCCTCCACTAAGCAGTCTCCTTTTTACTCTAATCTAGGTTATCATCCTAACATTCTACCACGATTTCCCATAGAAACGCCTTTACCAGCAGTGGCTGAAAGAATCACGTCTTTACAGAAGAATATGGATCTTCTAAAGGAGAATCTGGAATCGGCTCAGGAAAGGTACAAGAAAGCAGCAGATAAATTTCGTAAACCTGCACCAGCTTTCAAGGTAGGAGACTTGGTCTGGCTGTCAACCAGAAATCTTAAGTTAAGGATTCCATCGTCTAAGTTGGGACATAAGTACATTGGACCCTATAAAATCAGTAAAATTATAAGTGCCGTTGCTTGTCGTCTTCAACTGCCCAGAACTATGAGAATTCACCCTGTCTTTCATGTATCCCTACTAAAGGCTGCGACACCCAATACGTTTCCTGGACGTTCTTCTCCTTGCCCTGACCCAGTGCTAGTCGATGGTCAGGAAGAATTTGTGGTGGAAAGGATTTTAGATTCCAGGTTGTATAGAAATCAGTTACAATATCTGATTAAATGGCAGGGCTACCCAGTGGAGGACAACTCATGGGAACCAGTCAATAACGTTAATGCTCCTCGCTTGCTCCGTCAGTTTCATCAGAGGTACCCACACAAGCCTGGCCTGAGGTCATCCGGAGGTTGTCCCTAAGGGGGGAGTAATGTAAGGTTCTGTGTACATGTTCCTGAAACTCAGTTTGTTCGTCAGCCATTTTACTTTCTGTCTTGCTGCAGCTATCTTGCCCTCAGTCAAAATGGAGTTTCCAGCTTGCATGTTCCCGCCCTGATTCTCTCCTTTTGCTTCTTAAGCAGCCACAGCTGAGCAATCAGTGCTTCAGAATCTAGCCTGCAGTGAACCTGTGACCTGACTCCTAAGCCTTGGACCTTGTACTCCAGCTATTCCTACTGAGGAACTCTGAACACTTGTGGACTCTGGAACCCTGCTCTTTGAAAGACCCACGTTTGCATGGACTTACGGTAACAGAGAAGAAGATCCTGAACCTGTTGTGGAGAGTGATTGCTGAGCTTAGATTACTCTGGCCTGCTGTGTCTCCTGCTTCTGTGTCTGCAAACTGTGTGACTATTTTTGCCAACTTGTATGAGGTAATACAAGACTTTCTATATCAAACCTGTGTCTCATGTGTTTTCATCGCACCCAAGCACAAGACGCTATATGAACTGTACTACATACATTACAAGATTCTGAAGCCAAAACGTTAGTGTTTGCTGGGTCTGGAAAGGCTGTGTCTGCTGTAACTGTGGATATCGGATGTCCGGTTGTACTTTCTGTGATGATAGTGGTTGTGACTTCTCACAACCATTCCAGGTGAGCAATTCCCTTAAGTGTTTTTTTTTCTGCAGTGTTACCACAGGTAAACACTATTGTTTTTTTTTTTTTTTCTTTTCTCTTTTTTGTCTGCTGTAACTGTGGATATCAGATGTCCGGGTGAACTTTCTGTGATGATAGTGGTTGTGACTTCTCACAACCATTCCAGGTGAGCAGTTCCCTTAATTTTTTTTTCTCTCTGCAGTGTTACCACAGTAACCACTATTGTTTTTTTTTTCTCCTCTCCTCTTCTTCCAGTACTCCTGTCTTAAAAGATCTGGAAAATGGAGGCCCGCATAAAGGAACTTTGCGGAGTGACTGATAATATCCTTGCAGATTTGCAGAATATAAAGACCCGTTTTTCAAGCCTACAGGATCTCACTAATCACAATTTGCAAGTGTTTGGACAGACTGCCCAGGATTTGCGAGCCAGGATTGAGGTTCTAGAAGAGCGAGTCCAGGCTCCTGCCGTAGCCCCGAGTTCTGGGATTCCCAAGTTGCCCCCTTTTCGTTTTGGCGGTGAACGTGAGAAATTCAGGGGATTTATTAACCAATGCAATCTTTTTTTTTCTGCACATGCTTCACAATTTCCCACTGAACGATCTAAAGTGCTTACTATAATCATGTTGCTTACCAATAAGGCTTTGATGTGGGCAAACCCTCTGATTGAGACTGAGGATGATTGTTTGAATCACCTTGATGCTTTTATTTCAGCCATGGGGCAGGTGTTTGTTGACCCCAATCGAGGTGCAACAGCTGAAGCAGCCATGTTAGCTTTGCGCCAAGGTAAGCACTCGGTAGCTGAATATGCCTTGGATTTCAGGAGATGGGCCCTTGATACCACCTGGGACAGTTCCGCCAAAAAATCTATTTTTCGAAAGGGGTTATCTCCACTGATTAAGGATGAACTTGCTCGTGCCGACCCTCCCACTGCGTTAGGTGACTTTATTAACTACTGCATCCGTATTGATACTCGTCTGACTGAACGCAGGCAAGAGAGATGGTTCGAAAGCAATCGCACTAACCTTTTCCTACCTTCCTCTCCAGCTAAGGAACCTTTGAGTAGGATTACACGGGAACCTGAACCCATGCAGGTAGACTCTTTACAACGACGGGTTAGTGATGCACGCAAGGAACATCGTTTTAAGGAGAATCTATGTTTCTATTGTGGTAAGTCAGGGCACTTCATTATAAACTGCCCCAGCCGTTCTCGTAAGACTACTGCAGCACTCATTCATTGTGAGTGTTGCGAGAGGGGATCTGTCAGGTCCGAGCCTCAGGCTCCAGAGAGATCTGCAGCAACAGATCTTGATTTCTCGGACTTAAACTCCGTTACCTCTGAGGACGTTGACTGTGTAAACGCTGCCATTTTTCAAGTTTCCTCAGCGGTGTCCCAGCTGAGTTGTAAGAAAAACAATTCTCATTGCTTTCTTTCCATCAAACTCTGGGTTGACTCAGCTTGGGTGTCTAGCTCTGCTATGATCGACTCAGGGGCAAGTGGAAATTTTATGGATGTCTCCTTTGCTCTGAAACAGGGGATACGTTCAGTGAAGAAGGCTACTGCAGTACAGATGGAAACTGTGGATGGCTCCCTGATGACCTCTGGACCAGTGGATCAGGAAACAGAGCCTTTGAGGGTTCTTATGGGTAAAGATCATCAAGAGAAACTGTCCTTTATGCTTATCTCTTCTCCCCACTTTCCCATTATTCTAGGGCTACCATGGCTGCAGGCTCAGAATCCTACCATTAACTGGGAGACCAAGGAATTACACTTTCCAGAGAAACAGATGAGTCCAAAAGTTTCAGCTTGCTCTGTTCCTAAAGGAACCATGTCAGTCCCTGAACTACCAGCTGTATACCAGGACTATGTGGATTTATGTGACAAGAAGAACGCTGACCAGCTTCCTCCTCACCGTCCATATGATTGTCCAATTGAATTATTGCCTGGAGCAGAGATACCTTTTGGTAAGATCTACCCCCTGGCGGGGCCCGAGCTAAAGGCTTTAAAGGATTACATAGACGAAAATCTAGCCAAGGGCTTCATACGCCCCTCTTCATCTCCTGCAGGTGCACCCATCTTCTTTGTAAAGAAGAAAGATGGATCTCTGAGACCATGCGTAGACTATAGGGAACTCAATAAGGTTACTATTAGAAACCGTTATCCATTGCCTTTAATCCCTGAGTTATTGGAGAGAGTGCGACATGCCAAAATTTTCTCTAAACTAGATCTTCGTGGGGCCTATAACTTAGTCCGTATTAGACCTGGGGATGAATGGAAGACTGCTTTCAGGTCACTATGGACACTTTGAATATCTAGTTATGCCTTTTGGTCTGAGTACCGCCCCAGCCACTTTCCAACACTTGGTGAATGACATCTTCAGGGATCTCCTAGATACATTCGTGGTAATTTATTTGGATGATATTCTAATTTTTTCTAACTCCACAGAGGAACATCATGGACATGTGAGAATGGTATTGGAACGTCTAAGACAAAATCATCTTTACATCAAACTTGAAAAGTGTGAATTCCATAGGACCGAAATTCAATTTCTGGGGTATGTACTGTCTACACAAGGAATTAGTATGGATGGAAGCAAAACCCAAGCCATCAAGGATTGGCCAAGTCCTAGAAATGTGAAGGAGGTACAGCGCTTCATCGGGTTTGCCAACTTCTATAGACGTTTCATTAGAAATTTCTCTGAGGTAGTGTCACCTATCACCCAACTTACCCGGAAAGAGTCTAGGTTCTCCTGGACTCCCCAAGCCCAGGAAGCATTTTCCCGTCTAAAAGATAAATTTACCACCGCACCTATCTTAGTACATCCCAACCCCGAGCTTGCCTTCATAATAGAGGTGGATGCTTCAGACTGTGCCGTTGGAGCTATACTCTCTCAGAGAACAGGTGAGAAGAATGTCTTGCATCCCTGTGCCTTCTTTTCCCAGCAGTTGTCTTCGGCTGAGAGGAACTACGATGTGGGCAATAGAGAGTTGTTGGCCATTATTGCCGCCTTCAAAGAATGGAGACACCTTCTTCAGGGAGCTGCACAGCAAATAGTCGTCCTGACAGACCATCGTAACCTTGAGTTTATCAGGTCGGCTAAGTGCCTGACTCCTCGCCAGGCTCGCTGGAATCTTTTCTTAAACCAATTTAATTTTATAATTTCTTATAGACCAGGATCGCGCAATGGAAAGGCTGATGCACTCTCTAGGATTTACTCAGCAGAGACACGTCCAATTACTCCTCCTAAGACTATTCTTCCTGACTCTAGATTCCTAGGAGTAATTCATAATCAAGACCTACTTAAAGACATCAAGGAAGCATACCATGCGGATTCCTTTTTGGCACAACCCCCAAGGGACGTAAGTCTTGTCTTTAAGAATGGTGTGTGAATTCAGGGACAACGCCTGTATATTCCTGAAACAGTCAGATTGAGAGTATTGCAACTCATTCACGATTCCAAGATAGCTGGGCATAGAGGAATTCTAAAGACACAGGAATTTCTCTCTCGTTTCTTTTGGTGGCCCACTTGCAGGAAGGATGTTTTAAACTATGTCACTTCATGTGAAGTCTGTGCAAGATGCAAAACACCTCGCTCCTCACCAACTGGTCTGTTACAGCCTCTTCCCACCCCGTCCCGCCCGTGGGGATCCATTTCTATGGACTTCATTGTGGAGTAACCAACCTCTCAAGGGAAGAACACCATTCTAGTGGTGGTTGACCGTCTAACAAAGGCAGCTCATTTTATCCCTTGTGTCGGCTTACCCACTGCAAAACAGACATCAGATTTGATGATTAAAGATGTGTTTCGCTTACATGGAGTACCGGATGAGGTTATTTCGGATCGAGGGGTGCAATTCACTTCTAGGTTTTGGCAAAATTTCTGTGCAGCATTGGACATTAAAGTAAACCTTTCTTCTGCTTTTCATCCCCAGACTAATGGACAGACCGAACGAACCAATCAAACCCTGGAGCAGTATCTCCGCTGCTTTATCTGCCACCTACAGGATGATTGGGTGGATCTACTTCCATTAGGTGAGTTCTCGTATAACAACTCTCAGAGTGCCTCCACTAAGCAGTCTCCTTTTTACTCTAATCTAGGTTATCATCCTAACATTCTACCACGATTTCCCATAGAAACGCCTTTACCAGCAGTGGCTGAAAGAATCACGTCTTTACAGAAGAATATGGATCTTCTAAAGGAGAATCTGGAATCGGCTCAGGAAAGGTACAAGAAAGCAGCAGATAAATTTCGTAAACCTGCACCAGCTTTCAAGGTAGGAGACTTGGTCTGGCTGTCAACCAGAAATCTTAAGTTAAGGATTCCATCGTCTAAGTTGGGACATAAGTACATTGGACCCTATAAAATCAGTAAAATTATAAGTGCCGTTGCTTGTCGTCTTCAACTGCCCAGAACTATGAGAATTCACCCTGTCTTTCATGTATCCCTACTAAAGGCTGCGACACCCAATACGTTTCCTGGACGTTCTTCTCCTTGCCCTGACCCAGTGCTAGTCGATGGTCAGGAAGAATTTGTGGTGGAAAGGATTTTAGATTCCAGGTTGTATAGAAATCAGTTACAATATCTGATTAAATGGCAGGGCTACCCAGTGGAGGACAACTCATGGGAACCAGTCAATAACGTTAATGCTCCTCGCTTGCTCCGTCAGTTTCATCAGAGGTACCCACACAAGCCTGGCCTGAGGTCATCCGGAGGTTGTCCCTAAGGGGGGAGTAATGTAAGGTTCTGTGTACATGTTCCTGAAACTCAGTTTGTTCGTCAGCCATTTTACTTTCTGTCTTGCTGCAGCTATCTTGCCCTCAGTCAAAATGGAGTTTCCAGCTTGCATGTTCCCGCCCTGATTCTCTCCTTTTGCTTCTTAAGCAGCCACAGCTGAGCAATCAGTGCTTCAGAATCTAGCCTGCAGTGAACCTGTGACCTGACTCCTAAGCCTTGGACCTTGTACTCCAGCTATTCCTACTGAGGAACTCTGAACACTTGTGGACTCTGGAACCCTGCTCTTTGAAAGACCCACGTTTGCATGGACTTACGGTAACAGAGAAGAAGATCCTGAACCTGTTGTGGAGAGTGATTGCTGAGCTTAGATTACTCTGGCCTGCTGTGTCTCCTGCTTCTGTGTCTGCAAACTGTGTGACTATTTTTGCCAACTTGTATGAGGTAATACAAGACTTTCTATATCAAACCTGTGTCTCATGTGTTTTCATCGCACCCAAGCACAAGACGCTATATGAACTGTACTACATACATTACATTCCTCTAACCACAGTGACCCCTCCTACAGTTAACTATTTACACCCTTACCCACCCTACATTATACTCTCTATCTACATCTAGTGGCCTAACACTAATAGTGCGTTTTCCCTGTATGATACTTATATTACAACACATTTACACATACAGAGAAATGAAATATAACATATACAGTATTTACACTTTAGACTGGGGGACCTGCTCAGGGGCCCAGGACGGCTACAATGACCCCCTTACGCTTGCACCCTGCTCCCTCTTTTGCACCGTGCACTCTCTTTTGCTGTGCACCTATGGCAGCGTGACCACCACCTCTTCCTCCAAACTGCCCACGTCACTCGGATCGCCTTGAATCCATGCAGGGTCAAGGACTTCATCATTCCACATTGCATCATTGCACCTCTATCGTTTGTCAATAACTCTGCTGCCCTACTTAGCCACTTCTTTCCTCGCTACTCTTCCGCTTCTCCTCTCTGTAAATCCTTTTAATGTCTCCCAATTCCACAATGTATCCACTTCAATCTCGTAACCGTTACCTACAAAGCCATCCATAATCTGCCTCACCATAGAACTCTGAACTGATCTCTCAATATCTCCTATCACATTATCTTTTGTTCTCCCAAGACCTCATTCTTTCCTCCACAATCATACATTCTCTTCTCCCCTCTGTACCTGTCTGTCTCTATTAGTTTGTTCATTGCAGTTTTTATGTGTATTTTACATGAAACCCCTCCTCATGTACAGCACCAATGCAATCAATTGTGCTCTAAAAAAATAATACTAATAATCCTCATTATGTTTCACCCAGTCCTCGCCACTGCCCTCATTGCCGGACTACACACAGCAGAAAGCTGCAGCAATTGACACTTGTGTTTCATCATCACCATTAGAGATGTGCTGCGATGGTCCGCTGACGGTTTGCACTACCCCTCCCATGTACTCATACTCTATCAGAACAAGTGGTTGGGCATCAATGCACTTAACCTCTTCCAATTCTTGTCCAGGGCCAGGTGGTTGTTCCAAGTTACCACAGCCAGCAGAGTCATCAAAAAGCATAAGTGACTGCTGGAAGACTTGGGACTCAGACTGCTTGCCTGGTATGCAAGGGGGTGAGGTGGAAAACAGATGCCCATGGCCCGCAAGTGCAAAATCGGTGCTTTCAGGGGAATGGGTGAAAGACAAAGCAAAAATACTGAAGGCACTCTGGGCCAAACAATCTAAAACCATCTCTACGTGCTCTTGCCTCACCATTCATTCACCGGTACTCGGGCCTATGAAATTAAACAGAACATTGCCTGCTTGCACCAGAGGAAGGTGTTTGACAGGGGAGGGTAGCAGGTACAGATTGCACACAGCCTCTCTCTCCCTGCGGCAGCTAAACCACCACCAGCAACATGGCTCCCCGCATTGTTTTCAACCCCAAAAAGGGCAGAGTATTACACAGCCTGTATAGAGATACAGAGTGGCCAGAAGATTATTATACTGCTTGCTTTCAGAGTGCCCCACAAAAATCAATAAACCCCCCCCCCACAAAAACAGTGTCCTACGCCTCTTCCACCTACACTGCCACCTCCACCTCAACCTCCTCCTCCATTTGGACCTGGTTCAAGATTATAATTTTTTATTTTGTTACTTTAAGTCATTTCCCTTTCCACATTTGTATGCTGGGAAACTAGCCCTTACTATGACCATTTTACAGCCATTTTAAAGCACTAAAGTTTGGGTCCACATTGACTTCTATTGGGTTCTTGGTCAATTTCAGATACCGAACCAAACGTTCAACTGTAGCTCTGCTGAACCTGACGAACTATTCAAAAAAGTCACCTAACGTCACTGTTACTTTTGATGTTTGTACCTTAGGGCTCAATAGAGCAACAATTTGCTCCAAATATGAGTTTCTTACATCCTGGTACCCCAGATTGTTGAAAAAAGGAAGCAATACATAAAAACCCATGTTCTTTTCTAGAAATGTTACTGGAAACTGGCAACTATGAAGCATCATGAATGCATGTATTGTAACTAGCGGTAGAAGACCCATAACTTGATTCCTTTAAACAACAAAAAACTAAGAAGAATGAAGTCAATTTAAGTTGCCAGTACCTGCACCAAAGTTTTTCCAATAGACAACAACATCAAATCATTTTTTAGGTGAGTGCACTTATGCCATAAAGGTTTTGATTAGTAAAATCTTGCCATAGGCTTAAAAGGTGTCACATCTGCACCAGAACCTACTCCTGTGACTTCTGCTTCTGTTTCCGGGTGCTGCCATATTTACTCTGCGGGTAGCACTGGTGATAGAAGAGATGTTCGAATCAGAAGCTCTGAAAGGCACAGGCTTAGTCCAGCCCTTAGATTTATGTGGCTGGGGCCTGCAGTGCTGTCCAGTCTAAAAGTATGCATGTGTACAGTGTCCAGCTGGAGTTATCAGCTCCTTACTCCTGCCAATTGGAGAGCACCACACCTTACCAAAGCTTCCAGCTTACTGCTGGAAGCTGTCAGATATAGCTTTGTCCTTCCCTTGTTTGGTCTGTGTCCTTTGCTCTTGTTTGGTATTTGTGTTTTCCTGCGTTGACCTCAGCTTGTTATTGACATTTTACCTGACTGATGATTTTTTTTACCTTTGTTGCCCTCTTGTTTTTGACCTGAATACCTGACTATCCTTCTTGTCAGCTTGCAGCATTAAAGAGTGACCTCAGGGCTCTAGGAAAAGTAGTAGCTTGTGGCAAGCCTGTTAGTGGTAGCCATTTTAGAGCTGTCAGGAAATCTCTGACAGAGCCACCTGAAAAACAGGGTCTCCAAAGATTTTTAAAAAGTTTCCCACAACCACTAATGTAGCGAAAATAAGTAAATACTATATTGTGGGGATAATAAGATGCACCACAAATATTTTGGAGGAAAATAGGAATTTTTTTTTAATAAAAAGATGCATGTGATAATCTGCTTTTGTCTTAGCATACCTGGGGACAGTGGAGTGGGGTCCCAGGTGGCAGGGTCACTGCTGCCGGATGCAGGTGAAGCTGCGGGCTCTATGTTGGTAGGACGGGTTGATCAGTGGCAGCAGGAGTTGGGCCATGGCTGTAGATCCTAGGCTGGTACAACGAGGTGTTCAGTGGTGTGGGGGCTCCGCCGATATTTTGTGACAGATTGAAGCCCCGCACATTCCATACTTTCTAATGTGGTGAACTCTGGGAAAATGGCAGCTGGAGGCGATGCATACGCAATTGAGATCTTGGGATCAAGCAAAAATCAGGAACTCATAGATCTTGATAAAATTATTGGTCTCACAAAATCTTGTCACAGACCATTTTTTTTTACAAATTTCCCATTTCTTCATATTTTAAAGGGAACATGTCAGCAGGTTTTTGCTATGCAATCTGAGGACAGCATGAGGTAGGGGATAAAACACTGAAATCAACGATATGTCACATGTCCGGCTGTGTGATGTTTACTTAGACTGAAGGTTTTGTCACCTTGTGATTAACATTGCTGTGACAGCTGATTAACTGTGCCCCTTCTGTGATAAGCACCTCACTGTCTATAGAGGTTCTAGTGTGGGCAGGTTAACTTTCTCAGCTCTTCTGCATTGCTAAATCTAAAAACTCTGATTGTGTCAGAACAGTTGCACTCAGTAACCTAAGTGATACATCATTGGATTCAGATTCTCTTTCCCAAATCAGGCTGCTCTCAAATAATGTTGCAAAAGCCTGCTGACAGATTCCCTTTAAATTAGAAAGAAAATATATACAAGTTTGGTATCATCATAATTGTACTGACCTAAAAATCATGATGACATGTTGTTTTTACCACACAAAGTTAAAATTACACCGCTCTCAATAAAAAGAATTGAGGAATTGAAGATTGTTTTCATCATTTCACTGTACTGAGAATTGTTGTTCTTCAGCACATTATTTGGTAGAATGAATAGTCATTTAAATTGTTTATTTTTGTGGCTGTAAAAAGAATGAACAATAAAAAAAATCTTAAAAATAAACATATGAACAAATTTCTTATATATCTTTACATTTTCTCATGAAATTATAAAAAAAACAAAGGAATCTAAAAATGATGTAAAAATGTGGTCCCATGTATTGCGAAAAACAGAAGCAAAAATTATTTGAGTATCCGAATAAGAAAAGGTCATGTGTGATAAAATCTGAAAATATGCCCGATCAGGAATAGGGTAAAATAGCCCAATTATAAACTGGTTAAAACAAAATTATAACAGATAAACTTGTAGGGTTTTTAGAAAAGTTTATATACATCTTTATATAATATGATAACATTTATTTGGGGAGATTTGTGAAATATTTGTGAGTGGCGACTGCATGATGTTGCCATCATTGCATGTGTCATGAACTTGTGCTGCATTAGTGATGGATAGCTCCATACTCTACTTGGGAAGTGTGTCTGTAAAGATACATGCATTCAATCATATCTTATACAAGAAATACTCAACCATTTAATAGAATATAGATTTTATGTCCAGAAGAAATCACTAAAATATTGTGCGATGTACTCTTTTTCAGCACAATATGAAACCTTTTTTCATGTAACATATTTCCATTATTTATCACTATCTTGCAAACATACACAGAAGACCCACCAAAAAATAAAGTAAGGACTTTGAAATAAAAAATATTTGACATATATTCTGCTGCCTTTCTACTACACACACTAAACTAAGTGTGCCCTTAATACAGATAAAGCTTTGTCCACTTATTAAGGTGCAGTCTGCAATGTGAAATTGAACTGATGATATAAGTAACTATGATATCATCTGACACGTAAACTGACCAACCTGCAATAAACCTGCTATAAATACGAAGAAATGTAATAATAAGGCTTCAGAATACACCATGAAGTTTCCATTCTCTTAATGAATCTAGAGGAGAATATTCTGTATTTACTAAAATCTTGCCCATATGTAGACCATAAGGTTATGACATTGTTATTTCACATCTACAAAAAGACCCAATTCAGGTTCCTGTGTCCCTGTTTCTCTGTTCACCCATTGAGTTCAGTGGGAAAGTCTTGACTGTAAATTAGACTTACCATATACACCCTATATACCCATGTATAAGCCGAGATTATCAGCCCATTTTTTCAGGGCTGAAAATCCCCCTCTCGGCTTATACGCGGGTCATATACGGGGTCGGCGGGGGAGGGGGAGCGGGGATGTCGGATCATACTCACCCCTCCGCCGGCGCGGTCTCTGCAGCCCCCCTGCTTCTCCCACGATCTCCGGCTCCTTCCTGCAGCAGTCACATGGCACCGCTCATTAAAGTCATGAATATGCACATATTCATGACTTTAATGAGTGGTACCACATGACCGCTGCAGGACTGAAGCGCTGCGGAGAGCGCCGGGAGAAGAGGAGAGGCTGCAGGGATGCGCGGCGGAGGGGTGAGTATAGCTATATTTACCTGTCCCTGTGCCACCGCTGGGCGCTGCTCCCTCGGTCTGACTCCTCTGGCTGTGAATGTTCAGGCAGAGGTCGCGATGACGTCGTTAGTGCGCGCCCCGCCCCCTGCCAGATCACTCACAGCCAGAGGAGTCAGACGAGGACGCAGCGGTGCAGAGAGGACAGGTAAATATCTCAGGTGCTGGGGTCCTGAGCGAGCGGTGACACCGGCACCTGTCCCCCATAGCGCGCGAGTGTCACCGCCTGCTCAGGACCCCGGCACCTGGCCCCCAGCGACAAGAGGTGAGTATGTCATTTTTTTTTGCAGCAGCATATGAGGCCTATACTATGGGGCATAATTGTGCAGCATATGGGGGCATAATATGGAGCATATGGGGGCATAAGCTGTGGAACATATGGGGCATAATCTGGAACATATGGGGCATAATCTGGAGCATATATGGGCATAAGCTGTGGAACATATGGAGGCATAATCTGGAGTATATGGGGGCATAAACTGTGGAACATATGGGGGCATAATGTGGAGCATATGGGGGCATAATCTGTGGAACATATGGGGCATAATCTGGAGCATATGGGGGCATAATCTGTGGAACATATGGGGGCATAATCTGTGGAACATATGGGGCATAATCTGTGGATCATACGGGGCATAATCTGTGGAATATATGGGGGCATAATCTGGAGCATATGGGGGCATAATCTCTGAAGCATATTGGGCATAATCTGGAGCATATGGGAGCATAATCTGTGGAGCATATTGGGCATAATCTGTGCAGCATATGGGGGCATAATCTGTGGAGCATCATATGGGGGCATAATCATTTTTCACCCTAGGCTTATACGCGAGTCAATAAGTTTTCCCAGTTTTTTGTGGCAAAATTAGGGGGGTCGGCTTATACACGGGTCGGTTTATACATGAGTATATACGGTATTTGAGTATAAGCCGAGATTTTCAGCCCATTTTCTTAGGCTGAAAGTGCCCCTCTCGGCTTATACTTGAGTCATTGTCCCAAGGGGTAGGCAGGGAAGGGGAGCACAGGAGCTGGCGGCTGTCAGATCATACCCCCTCCTGGAGGGGTCTCTGCACTTCCCTGCTTCTCAGATGGTCTCCGGCGCCGCAGCTCTTCCAGTGTTCAGCGGTCACATGGTACCGCTCATTAAAGTAATGAATATGCACGCATCTCCTCTCCTATAGGCGTGGAGCGCATATTCATTACTTTAATGAGTGGTACCACGTGACGGCTGAACACTGGAAAGAGCTTTTGGCGCCGGAGACCATCGGCGAAGCAAGAAGTACAGAGACCACACCAGGAGGGGGTGAATATGATGGAGAGGATGGGGCCATGTGATATTCATCTGTCCCCGTTCCACCGCCACGCGCAGCTCTTTCTTCTGCATCCTCTGGCTGTGACGTTCAGGTCAGAGGGCGCGATGACGTGGTTAGTGCACGCCCTCTGCCTGAACAGTCACTGCAGAGACCGAGAAGACAAAGCGGCAATGGAACGGGGACACGTGAACATCGCAGGTGCCGGAGGCCTGAGCCAGTGGCAACACTGGCACCTGGCACCCATAGCGCGCCGGTATCCTCGCCTACTCAGGACACCGGCACCTGGCCCCCAGTGACGAGAGGTGAGTATGCCATTTTTTTTTTTTTTTTAATCGCAGCAGCATTTGGGGCATATATATCTATGGTCATCTTATGGGGCCATCAACCTTTATGCTGCATTATATGGGGCATATATATCTATAGGGCATCTTATGGGGCAATCAACCTTTATGCAGCATTATATGGGGCATATATATCAATGGGGCATCTTATGGGGCTATCAACCTTTTTGGAGCAGCATATGGGGCATATTATTCTATGGAGCATCTTATGGGGCCATTATTAACCTTTATGCAGCATAATATGGGGCATATTTTTTGTATGGAGCATCTTATGGGGCCATTATTAACCTTTGTGCAGCATTATATAGGGCGTATTTTGTATGGAGCATCTTATGGAGCCCATCATGAACTGTATGGAGCATTATATGGGGCTCCTGATTCAATATGGATATTCAGAAACATTTAACCGACTGATGTCTCAAATAATTTTACCTTTATTGGTATCTATTTTTATTTTTGAAATTTACCAGTAGCTGCTGCATTTCCCACCTTCGGCTTATACTCGAGTCAATATGTTTTCCCAGTTTTTTGTGGCAAAATTAGGGGCATCGGCTTGTACTCAGGTCGGCCTATACTCGAGTATATACGGTAACTAGTGAATGCTGCAATTTTCTTTTTTATACAGACCTTGCTAAAAAAAAGTGGCAATTCAGTTCCGGAAAACAAGTTATCACATTTCAATAAATGAAGAACCAATGAATAAAGCATGAAGAGAGTATTCAAATGCAAATCGAAAAAGAAAACTTTTAGAATTACCTGTTAGGCTATGTGCCCGCGATCAGGAAATAGCAGCGTTTTGGATGTGGTGTATTTTTGCTGCATCCAAAACGCTGCACTCTAATCATGCAGGTAAATCCGCATGTGTTCATTGAACCGTGCGGATTTACCGCATCTAATGAATGGATATGGGTGAGACTAAGCAAAGGAGACTAGCGCCTCTGCTGCAGATAATTGACATCCTGCGGCTCGTAAACCCACCCCGCGGGTGAGTTTACACTGAGTTTAATAGAGGAACAGTGGGCATGAGATTTGTATAAATCCCATCCACTGTGCTTCTAAAGTAGAACGCAGTGTTCTGGATGGAGCGCAGGTGAGCTGCTTGCAAAACGCTGCTGTTCCTGACCATGGGCACATAACCCTTAGTAGGAGCAATTGTGAAATGACATAACCAGGCATTTAATACTCAATCTGAGAGCAGCAAAATGTAGAGACAGAGTCCCTGATTCCAGCTATGTGTCACTTACTGGGCTACTTGCAGTAGTTTTAACCGTTTATTCAGTAGTAGATTATCACTAGATGACTAGTAAACCTGCTACCATTTGGTTTTCCATATTCAAGAACTCCATATAACTCCGCAACTCCCATCACTGATTGGCAGCTTTCTATTTCTGGTAGGCATTAGACCTTAAGTAGCGTTCACACTGACAATGCAGCTTTGGCCTAAACATGCACAGTTTTTATTGCTTTCCACAGGTTGCACAACACCAAAACAAAATCATAAGCATAAATTCCTAGCCTAGTCCAGGTGATAACTAAACAGAGCAGACCCTTGCTGGCTACTCATACATGGCTGAGCTAGCCCCAGCTCGGTCTGTTAGGGCACACGAAATGCATGTATTCTTGCATTAATTGTCTGCCGCCAAATTGTATCTTGGAGGTTTTTGTCTGGAGAAATCAAAGGACATGGACAGTGAAGTCGTGTCGCAAATGAATTCTGGTTTATTGGTTGAAATGTACAGTATTTTATAGAGAGAAATAAGGGGTTTCCCACACATTACCTTATTGCCTTATCTCATAATTATTGCTAGTCATTGCTGATTTCTATCGCCCACATTTCATTATCTATATTACTCTAATGCTTAATCACTTAGGTCAAGCTGACATCTTGCCTTGCACATAGGATGTCGATCTTTGATCACCATGAGCCCAGTGGTACAGCGTGGTATATGTTATTTTAACATTATTCAGTATTATTCATTCTTGATTAGATCAGTGGATCACACCATCATATCAGAGTCCATTTGAGGTTTATATAACCTGCTGACAGGCATGAATTAGAGCATGTACACACATCATTTAATATCTACTGAACCATCGCACAACCAGCTCTACCCTCTCCTAGTGTATTCTCACCCATCCCTGTAGACTGTGAGCCCTCGCGGGCAGGGTCCTCTCTCCTTCTGTACTTATGTGTCCCTTGTCTAGCACATGTTTATTGTATCTGTCTATATTTTTCCTCTTTTCATATGTAAAGCGCCATGGAATAAATGGCGCTATATAAATATATAATAATAATAATAATAATATCTGTGACTGATACATATTCAGTAAAGTATCCATTTTCTATAAGCGTCCATGTTTTGTATATCTTCATAATCAGATAATTATCCTTAACAGTAGAAAATAATGAGAGCAGCATCCAATCCGGGTAAAAATTTAAAAAAAAGTCTTTATTCTGCCAACATCAGTAACATCGTTTCGGCCTTAATGTGGCCTTTTTCAAGTAATGTGGCCTTTTATTATGGCCGAAATGTTGTTACTGATGTTGGCAAAATAAAGACTTTTTTTTTAATTTTTACCCGGTTTGGATGCTGCTCTCATTATTTTCTATGGATTTCTTCGTTTATTTGGATCCATGAACTTGGAGCTTGCATCCCTTGTATCCGCGTGTGCTGTCGGCTGCTTTTTCTAAATTATCCTTAACAGGTCAACAGCTATTGCCCATAGCAATTACTGATACTTGTGGTTCTCTGCACACGACCTTTGCAGTTTCTTCTGAGAGGAATTATGTCTTGTCTCTCTCTTCAGTTCCAAGACACATCCAGTCTGGTCAGTTTCCCTGAGCTGACTGCCTAAAGTGAACAGCTAGCCTGGTTATTTGCTGGCTAGCCAGGCGATCTAATCAGAACCTGTAAAGCTAGGATTTAATCCTAGCCTACCTGGCTTTGCTACACTATGCACAGTATACACAGAATGCTGCAAATTAGAGACATGGTAGGGTTATACTGAACATAGCATTCAGAAAACTGGTTGATCTGCAGCAAATAACTCTGCAACAAGGAGGCCTAAAAGTGATACATTTTAGAAATCATTGTCTCTTCAACTATATGATACTGCTCTTAGATCAGGTAGAAAAAACAGAGTCCCTTTAAAAGTAATGTACAGCCATAATAAGTTTGAAAAATGGTTTGATCAGTCAGACACCATGCTACTACACAAAGTGAAGTTTGAAGAACAATCACATATAGGATGTCTGGTCTCTAACTAAACTTTGAATCTCTTAAATTCTATGCTGTGAGTTCTACAGAATCCCAAACAGGCAGAACTTAACAAGGACTCCAAAGCAGAGGACTCTAGCCTGTCTACAGGAAGAAAGGCTTGCTGACTGGCTAGGTCACTAAGAATTACATATAATTTACTGTATGCTATTGTTTGCTACTTATAGTGTATAAATAGTCCAAAAATTATCCCTTTGTGGGAGCAAATGCATGCTGTGCTATGTTTATACACAGGCAGTGTATGGAGATAGGGAGGTAATGTATGAGGAAGCAGAATGGGGAAGATAAGTGTGCAGGAGGACTGTATTGAGACTTGATAGTGTGATCGGCAGTATAGTGAGGAGGAAGCATGGGGACAGTATAGAGAAGGAGCAGCATGGGGAGACAGTATCAGAGCACAGCAAGTAAGGGACTTTATGCTGAGGAAGGGAAATGTGAGGAGAGGGCACAGTGGAGAGACTGGGCAGTAAAGGGGTGACAGTGTGATGGGACAAAGTGAATAGGGGGTCCAGTTTGGAATAGAGAAGGCAGTGTGGAGGCTATATACCAAAAAAGGGACAGTGTGGGTGTCAGATTTTGGCAGAAAGCAAAGGGAGGGGTAATAATTCAGGGGCACAGTGTAGGGCAGATATTATTACTCAGTTATAATGAATAATACAGTTATTTTTAAGAACAAAATGTCAGGATGTGATGCAAAAGAACTGAGAAAAGATAAGTTTGCAGTAATAAGTAGTAGATCTGAAAATTAACCATGGTTTCTGGATAAGATGGAGAAGAAAAGGAGAACGACTCTAATCAGAGATGACATCACCTATAAGGTTGTTACGCACATGACCCGGTCCATTTGATTTTCTAGTGTTCCACATCGGGCTTTGCGAGTAGCCTAGCTTGATCCATGTGTTATATTTCCAAAGGCTTTATAAAGGCTCCCTAGAGTCATACTCTTGATATTGCTCTAAGACTTATAGTAACTCTCTTAGGCTGGAGTCACACTCAGCGTACAAAAATACGGAGTGTATTGTACGGTCGTATTACGCCAAAATGTTGCAGGCACAACAATCCGTATTTCATGCGTTTTCAGGGTGCGGCTGCGTATTTTGCGCATGTAAGCATCCGTATGGTATCCATACGGCGAGAATTTCTCGCCGGCTTGCAAAACCGACATATAATGGAACCCAATGACAGTTTTTACATAACAAAAGAAAGAATATATATATATACACCTAGAATACATATATATATATATATATATACATGTCATTGAGACATATATATATACATATATTTATAGTTCATGCACTTCTACATAGTATAATAGCCGCTAATTCAATTGCCGGCTTTTGTGAAATTACAGACACGACATGAAATGACACATGGTTTACATACAGTTAACCATGTCATTTCATGTAGTTTGATATATGGTTTTCACTAACAATTACATGAGTGTATGTGTGCAAAATTTCATACATGTAGGGGTTAATTAAAGGTGTAAATTAGTTGAAAAAAAAAGCGTGGGCTCCAGCGCTATTTTCTCCACCAGACAGGCAAAGCCAGCGAGTGGGGGCAGATAATAATAGCCTAGGGAATGTGCATTTATTTTGTGCCCCCCTGGCTACTAACATCTGCCCCCAGCCACCCCAGAAAAGGCAAATCTATAATTAGATGCGCCCTTTCTGGCACTTAGCCCATCTATTCCCATTGCCCTGTACCGGTGGCGAATGGGTTAATAATGGGTTAAAGCCACCTTGCTATTGGAAGATGACTTTAAGCCAGGTTAATAATTGAGAGTTGTCATTTAGACAACTCTCAATTATTAATCCTATTGTATGAAATGGTTAAAAAATACACACACATTAATGAAAAATCATTTTAATGAAATAAACAGAGTTTTTGACCATCTTTTATTGTACAGGTAGTCCTCGATTCCCTTGTTCTCCTGTAATAAAAATAAAATAATAAAGCAAGCTTTTTCTTACCTATCCAACGCACAGTCAGGTCCCACGCTGTAATCCATCGGAAAGGGTTAACAGGTTTACAGCTAGCAGCACAGCTAATGCTGGCAGCTCAGCTGTAAACCCCCGAAGGAATGAGCTAATCTCCTGGCTGGCAGGAGAGGAAGTGATTAGTGTGGGAAGCTTAATTGATTGCTTCCCACAGTAATCAGTTCACTTCCCACGGTAATCAGTTCAGCCGGGGACTCCCTCTGACGTCACATACAGCTGCACACTCGGGTCCGAGAGCGGGCGGCTGTGCCGGGTGTTGATGCGAGAAAGTCGTGTGACTTACTCGCATCAAACTCGCCAGTGTGACGCCGGCCTTAGTGTGACGCTGGCCTTAGTCTGCTCTGCACAGTTCCAGTCAGCATTCATAAGGACGTCTCCTGTTTGTCTGTGGTTACCACCAGTCCCTAAGTTACTTTTCTGCAGTTTCCAGTAACCTTGCTACCTACTTCTCTGCAGTTTCTAGTATTGCTACTTTTTACCTGCATGCGGTTTCCAATAGAGACCTGCTGAGGGCACTAAAAATACGTATATATATATATATGGGATCACTAGCCACACTCTTGAAAAGGCGCAAATGGGAAGGAGAACAAGAAGTGTGTAGACATAGGCAAGGTTCACCATTCATAAGCAAAAATAAATAAGATTTATTGAGATTCAAAAATACAAGCAAGACAAAGAACACATTTAAAAACAATTAACAGGTGCACATAGTGGAGGAGTTTGGTTAGTGCTATGTTTGTAGCTGAGGAGGACAGGAACAACAGAAGGGCAGCCGAACACCTGAGATGTTGGTAACTGATGGGTTGCAGATTCCTAAACTAACGACACAACTAGAGGTAGCCGTGGAGCGTTCCTACGTTGATCCTAGACGCCTCGTCACAGCCTGAGAGGTAACTACACCTAAAGGCAGAAAGATGAAAGCTATCTGCCCCGGAGCAGATCCCCAAAGAAAATAGGAAGCCCCCAAACATATAATGGCGGTTAGACAATATGAAAATACAAACATAGGCAGAAAATAGAATGAGCAAACGCTGGGGCCACAAGCTGACTAAATAGGATAGGACAGGAGAGGTTACTTTCTGCAACCCAGAAAACCCTATAAAAATCCAACAATTCTGATTACAAAAATACTGAGATCACACGATCTCGCCACCCACTAAATCAGATCTCAGTGTGAACAAAAACCAAGCCGCAGCCTCTGAAAAAACAGGAAAAAGCAAATGAGCAAATAACAGTGGAAAAATGCAAAAATTGTGAGGAGCTCAGGCCCCAGGAGGGGACCTGGCTGACCACCACAAAAGTGCAGAAAACAATGCAAAAAGCAAGCACAAAAAGAAAAGCAAAAAATATCTTATCTGAAAGCAGGAGATGCAGGCAGGAATCCAGCAAACTTCCAAATGAACCAGGAACCACAATTGAGACAAGAACAATTGATCACCGGCAACCATCATGGGAGGGAACCTCCCTTATATCAGACCAGTCCGTGATTCCAGATTGCCACTCCTCGCTGAAAGGTTCAGTACTGTCTGTAACCACCAGAGGGAGCCTCTGCTCAGAAACCATCTCCAGCACATTCATAACAGTACCCCCCCTTGAGGAGGGGTCACAGAACCCTCACTTGTGCAACTAGGCCGATCAGGATGAGCACGGTGATAGACACGGATCAGTCTCCTAGCATGGATGTCGGTAGCAAACACCCAAGAATTGTCCTCCTGACCATAACCTCTCCACTTAACCAAATACTGGAGTTTCTGTCTAGAAAAACGACAACCATATACTCCAGATTGCCCTCAACCAAAACAGGGTCAGGAGGCGCAGCCATAGGAACCACTGACTCGACAAACCTCTTCAATAAGGACTTGTGGAACACGTTATGGATCTTAAATGTCCCTGGAAGAAGCAAACGGAAGGAAACAGGATTAAGAATCTCCATGATCTTATAAGGTCCAATGAACCTGGGCTTAAACTTTGGAGATGCAACCCTCATAGGGATATTTCTTGAGGACAACCAAACCAAGTCCCCCACTTTAAACCGAGGACCATCAGTCCTATGCCGGTTGGCAAACCGTTGGGCCTTCTCCTGAGAGAGAGACAACCTCTCCACTACCTGGTCCCAAATCTGCTGCATTCGCTCCACAGCAGAGTCAACACCTGGACAGACAGAAGCCTCCGCCTGTCCCGAAGAAAATCGAGGGTGAAACCCAAAACTGCAGAAAAATGGAGACATCAAGTTGGCAGAGCTAGCCCTATTATTAAGAGCAAACTCATCCAAAGGCAGAAAAGAGACCCAGTCATCTTGATCAGCAGACACAAAACATCTCAAATAAGTCTCCAAGGTCTGGTTTGTTCTCTCGGTTTGTCCATTGGTCTGAGGATGAAAAGCAGAGGAGAAAGATAATTGAACACCAAGTTTAGAACAAAATGTCCTCCAAAATCTGGAAACAAACTGGACTTCTCTGTCAGACACAATGTTCTCCGGAATGCCATGTAACCGAACCACGTGCTGAAGGAACAAAGGCACCAATTCGGAGGAGGAAGGTAACTTAGGTAATGGCACAAGATGTATCATCTTGGAAAACCTATCACAGATTACCCAGATAACGGTCATTCTCTGAGAAACAGGGAGGTCGGAAATAAAATCCATAGAGATATGGGTCCATGGCCTCTTGGGCACAGGTAATGGCATTAACAAACCGCTAGAGCGAGAGCAAGGCTTGGAGCGAGAGCAAGTCCCACAGGACTGCACAAATTCTCTGACGTCACGAGACAAAGTAGGCCACCAAAAGGACCGACTCACCAAGTCTCTGGTACCAAAAATACCGGGATGACCAGCCAACGCGGAACAATGAATCTCAGACATCACACTCTTCTTCCACTGGTCTGGGACAAACAATTTCCCAATAGGGCAGCGCTCAGGTTTATCCTCCTGACACCCTTCTAAGGCCAGTCTCAAATTAGGCGAGATGGCGGAAAGAACTACACCCTCTTTCAAAATAACAGTAGGATCAGATAACTCAGGAGAGTCCGCAAAGAAACTCCTCGAGAGGGCATCCGCCTTAAGATTCTTAGTGCCAGGAAGAAAAGAAACCACAAAATTAAAACCTGTGAAAAACAAGGCCCACCTGGCCTGTCTAGGATTAAGTAGCGACGGCACCTGCCCCAATTTCAGAGACATCAACCTCCACCTGAAACGGTAGAGAAACATCAGGCTGCCGTAGAACAGGAGCAGAAGTGAATCTCTGCTTAAGTTCCTGAAACGCAGAGACTGCCTCAGGAGGCCAATTCACCACATCAGAACCCTTTTTGTTCAAATCAGTCAATGGTTTAACAATACCGGAGAAATTACCAATAAATTGCCTGTTGAATGGAGAAGCTTGCTCAGTCGGTCTCACACCAGCTGACAGCACGCGGGCATCACCACCAGCTGAATATTGAAGCTGCGCAGTCTGGACGTAACCCAGATGGCAGCACGCGGGCATTGCCATCAGCTGAATAGTGAAGTTGCTCAGTCCCGTCACACACTGGCTGACAGCACGTACGCCTGGCGTTAGTCACACACACTTCCTAGCGGCTGGCACATAGCTTCTGTGTAGTCTAACAGGGCTACGTCTATACCAGCTTGCATCACATAGTGCTAACTTAATATCTGGCAAGTGGCTTCTGTGTCATTTAACAGGGCTACACCTACGCCAGTTGATAGCACATCTCCCGTGAAATTAATGGAGATAGTGCAAATGCTATATCTTGCTCAATGTGAAGTTCACAGGCAAGATCTTTATATTTTAGTTGTCAGTTATTACCCTACTAACCAAAGGGTGTTCGGCAGCAGTGAACATAAACTGAATCGCGGACCCCGTGTTCGGTTGCAATCCATTATACTTTAAAGTTGTTGCAACGGAGCTCATAACAGTTGTGATGATATATTCTGTACTGATGGTGGTTCAGGTAATGTATTCCTGTACTGATTATGGTTCTTGTGATGTATTTCTGTACTGAAGGAGATTCTGGTGCTGTATTACCATTTTGATAGCCCGCTTTCAGTTAATGCCGGGGCGCCGTACAGCCCCTGCTCTCTAAACACCGAGCGGTGACTGAAACTGTGCCTGCACCTCCACTATTACTGGAAGAGTGAGCCTGCCAGGAGGAAAAAAGTTCACTTCCTTCTGGCAGCGGGGCTCTCAGTGTGGGCACTGCACTGTGTCAGAATGCTATTCACCTGCAGATTAACCCCATATCTGCAGCTTAATAGCTTTGTTTTTATGATAGGTTCCCTTAAAAGCCACAATTCATTAAGGTGTTTATACCAGAATTATGGGTGATACACCTTAATAAGTCACAATATTTTTGCACAACTCGAAAGTTTTGCAAAAATATTCTTATTTTTGGTGTTCACAGGCCAGTTTGGGCAACTACGCCAATATGAGTGTAGTATGGGTAGGACATAGGCAGAATTAGACATGACTAAGCTTGCTCGGCAGACTCATGTAAAGTTATGCCACCTTAGTGCGTTGAACGTAACACACACTTACTCATGGGTAATGGAAAAAGGGAACTCCTACACCCAACTGGTTTCTGTACAGATTAGAGAGAACTTAGCGCAACTACTCAAAAGCACCACCTCAAACCTGGCTCCATAACAGGCCATCAAGGGATTTCTTACCTTCCGGGAAACCACAGGGAAGGACACAACACACTGCCAACAAGAGGAGAGAAAAATGTGCAGGAAGATATCAAAATCCAGGATGAGAAAATTAAAACACATTCATATATGTCAGAGAGGGAAAGATAAGGAGAGCTCAAAATAAAATGAGCAAGAATAACCTCCCAGAAACCAAAAGATGTGAAAGGAAGAGGAACTGGGAAAGATTAAAACAGACTAACTGCAAGAATTCAACTGATGTTTACCATGCAGAGTAAACTCCTTAGCTGAACCCAAGTCCACATAGAGGTAGCCACAGCAAGGAAGTGCAACCCAGAATGTGATAGGGCAGACCAAAAAGGGAAAATAGAAGACACCTGAAAAGGAGCAAACCAAAAAGTGGGAACAAAGACAATTTAACCCATCAGCATTTGGTCAGGAAAAAAAAGGCTATTGCCTCAGCACATAGAGGAACCGGCCATGGAGCAACAGGTCAGCAGATCGAATTCCCATACCAAGTCATGACACTGAATAGTGTAACTTACCTTAACAATGTACTCCAGTCTCTGTCCGGTTACACTTCTAGCAGCATAATGCTCCAGTTACCAGATGAACCTAATAAATTAAATGTGTGTGCCTCTTAAAGAATTAGGCACATCCTACTCCAGCAGTGCCTTCATTAAGACTGATGTGCGCTATGCCTGTCTTACTGAATCAGGCCAAAGTGTCTGCTCTATGTTTCCATAGAATGATAGCTGCCTGGGGCAACAAACAAGATGTACCAGTCCAAAATATCATAACAGAACCCATCATCATATGGAAGTGGGTACTGTATTATGAATATAGGCACATAAGGCTGCTGTATAACATCAGCTATATAGTAAACATGGATAAAGCATGATATACCTTAAGTATTGCACAACCAGTGCCCAGCTCCACAGTGATGTCCAGAGAGGTGTGTGTGCCCGCCCCAAAGCACGTTTCGGTACTATATTTAGTTCCACATGTCAGTAGTTCCTGTTAAGTGTTGTGTGCCCTTTTCTATACACCAGCACAGTGTTTAATAATTTCACCTCATTTTTCCCTCCATTCCCCCTTTCCCTGTGTCAAATTGTTATTTTAACTAATAAAGTTCATATTTAATGATATTTTGGACTGGTACATCTTGTTTGTTGCCCCAGGCAGCTATCATTCTGTGTTTGTTTGATGTGTCCAACATAATGATCCCATCCACTGGTTGCACAACTATACTTTTTTATAGCATAGCATTGTTTTGGTTGTGATACAATGTGTGTTTGTTGGTGGAGTTTATTATATGTTTCCATAGAGTATTGCTGTGGGATACCCATGTGTGTTGTATTTGTGTATTTTGTATTTGGTCAAATCATTTATAAGAATTACTAGTAAGTGTTTCTGCTAGCAAGTCAATTAAGAGACCCAGCAATTCTGATGAAAGTTACTGTTGGGCTTACAGTCATGAAAATAAGCTCTTGAGTACTATTACTAGTTATGAGTACTATTACTAGTTATGACCTGGCAGTCAAAAGTGGCAACAGGTGTATTGAGACTAAGGGCCCCGTCACACATAGCGACACACCAGCGATCCCGACAGCGATATGCACTTGTCAGGATCGCTGGTGTGTCACTACATGATCGCTGGTGAGCTGCCAAACAGGCAGCTCAGGCAGCGATCAGGACAGCGACACTGCGGATAACGTCGCTTAGTTACCCGCAGTTTACATTGGATACCAGCCCGCTGGTGCAGGGAGCTGGTAACCAAGGTACACATCGGGTTTCCATGTGCTGTGCGGCACCTGGAAACCCGATGTGTACCTTGGTTACCAGCTCCCCTGCAGCAGCACGCTGGTATCCAACTTACACATCGGGTTTCCAGGCACAGCCCCACGCCTGGAAACCCGCTATGTACCTTGGTTACCAGCGGATCGCTGGTCTCCTGCCTGCCACACGTAGCGATGCATGCTGGCCAGCAGGAGACCAACGATCAAAAAAATGTCCAGGACATTCAGCAATGATCAGTGATACCCAGCAGGGGGGCTGATCGTCGCTGAATGTCACACACAGCGATATCGCAGGGAGATCGCTGTTGCGTCACAAAACTAGTGACTCAGCAGCGATCTCGCTTAAGAGTCTGATCTAACCTTCAGTGTGACAAGTCCAGTGACCCCTCTCTAACAGACACATACACTTTTCATGCTGCTTTCTGATATTAAGATTCTGAGTATTTGATATTTCAAGATCTAAGCCCCAGTTGTATTATTCTAGCTGCCGCAATTGTTTGAAGTCAGGGTGTACCTTATGTCCTTGGCAGTGATACATTAGTAATATAGTTCACACTTAAATTGAAAGTACTAAGATTTTAGAGGGAACCTGTCAGCTACAAAAACACTATTTGCTTGTAGGCAAAGATGTGTTTTAAACCATGTTTTTCTTACTTAGTACTCATTCACACGTTCATGTTGCACGAATGTGTTCTATCTGTTTTAATGATGGATACAACATGTACCCGTTGTAATCTATGGTGATCTTCACATTCCCATGTTTTTACATGGATTATGTGTCTGAGCAAAAATTCACAGAGACATGTCCGTTTTTTTCCAGCAGCACAGATGACAAGGATCAAGACAAGTATGTCAGTCCATGAAAGACACTTAGAGTGATAGCAGTGATAGCATCCATGGGCTCAATGTATTTAGCTCTGAAAATATATAAGAAGATTTTTAATTAGCATATTTATCCATTGATGAAAAACATTGATGTCAGTGCACTCAGTGTCTATTGAGTGTAAAAACCCTTGCACAGAGCTGAAGGCTACAAGTGAGTGGCCATGGGAAGAATAAAACTTTATTTTCTCCCTGCAGCTGCTTTTCCAGTAACACCGTAAACTCTGAATAAATACAATTTACCCACAGGTTACCACTATACCTGCAAGAAATTACCATTTTTATATCTGACACATTCCCAACTTTAATTAGTACTTTTTTTAAAAAACAACAAGAGTCATATAATTATGTAATATAGAATGGATTATATTTTTAGCCTCAAATAACCTCTAATCTCCCTTCACTGTGAGTGTAGATTTTCACATACATATAACATGCCGACATATTTCTGAAATACCAGCTACAGCTGTAAACCAAAACTATGCAAAACATCTGCACATCAAGTAGGCCAAAAGAAAAACAAAAAAAGCATATTTGATCCAAACATTTCACCCAGATAGAAACAAAAACATTTTACGATAAGTTCCATCCCCTAGATCCTGTTTACTTAAAGTAACACATTCTAAAACGTGATGTGACTTGTCCAGCTGAAAAATGAAAATAATGTTTACTGAAAACCCTAATGACTGAGTGTCAAGGCTCTTACTAATTGCTGAGAGACCTATAATTCTGGAATGAATGGTCCATTTACTTTGTTTACTCAGAAAGATAGTGTTCCAAGCATGGAGACAAAAACAAAATGACAATAATAAGTTTCCTACAACAAGGTATTAGTACTCCATTTTTTAATTTTAGGTTGGGATCACACATGCGAGAAACACGGACAAGTCTCGCATGTTAATTCCCGACACTGTCGCCGGCACTCGGGAGCGGAGCAAGCGGTTACATAGAAATGCATGCAGCCGAATGCTCCGCTCCCGAGTGCCGACGGCAGTGCCGGGAATTAACATGCGAGACTCGTCCGTGTTTCTAGCATGTGTGATCCCGGCCTTAGACACAGAACTGCATGTCATTTGGAACATGTAATAGTCACAGGAGTGCACATAACATGACATTTATAACTGCTGTAATGACTCAACAGCTCCATGTTTACATTAATTAATAGAATTGTTTTTCCAAACTGAAAAAATATGTTCATTATGGAGCCACCAATTGTCAAGCAAGAAAGCGATGCCACTTGCAGATGCTGTGCTGGTTTCTGCTCTCTTGTTTTCTTCATACAATGTGCAATAACAGTGCGCTCTGTTGCTGGCCATCACTGATTGTGGAAACTTCATACTAGACCTTGGAAATCTGGAGGAAGAGTGGAGAGGCACACAATCCAAGCTGCTTGAGGTCTAGTGTGAAGTTTCCTCAATCAGTGATGGTTTCGGGAGCCATGTCATCTGCTGGTGTAGGTCCATTGTGTTTTATCAAGATCAAAGTCAGCGCAGCGGTCTACCAGGAAATTTTAGAGCACTTCATGCTTCCCTCTGCTGACAAGCATTTTGGAGATGGAAATTTCATTCTCCAGCAAGACTTGGCACCTGTCCACCAATGCCTGGTTTAAAAACAACAGTATCACTGTGCTTGATTGGCCAGCAAACTAGCCTGACCTTACCCCCATAGAAAATTTATGGGGTATTGTCAAGAGGAAGATGAGAGAAACCAGACCCAACAATGCAGACGAGCTGAAGGCTGCTATCAAAGCAACCTGGGCTTCCATAACACCTCAGCAGTGCCACAGGCTGATCGCCTCCATGCCACGCCACATTGATGCAGTAATTGATGCAAAAGGAGCCCCGAAAAAGTGTTGAGTGCATTTACTGAACATACATTTCAGTAGGCCAACATTTTGGATTTTAAAATCATTTTTCAAGCTGGTGTTAAATATTCTAATTTACTGAGATAATGAATTTTGGGTTTTCATTGGCTGTAAGCCATAATCATCAACATTAACAGAAATAAACACTTGAAATAGATCACTGTATTTGTAATGTCTCTATATAATATATGAGTTTCACTTTTTGTATTGAAGAACTGAAAAAAATTAAAATTCAAATTTTGTGAGAAGCACCTGTATATATATTATAGAGCAGTGATGGCGAACCTTGGCACTCCAGCTGTTGGAGAACTACAACCCCCAGCATGTATCAACTGCTGACTCAACTGCTGCAGGTTGCAAGGGCATGCTGGGAGTTGTAGTTTTATAACAGCTGGAGTGCCAAGGTTAGCCATCACTGTTATAGAGGGTTGTCATTCTCTTGGGTTGCCCAGCTTCAATGCTCCAGAGGGCGCGCATTACATAGACAGTCATTCCTTTGAACAGGTGACATGTAATGCCAAATTACCTATCTGGCCATGGCTAGAAAGAGAGCTGTGAGAATGGCTGAATAGAAGTGGTAATAGAGGTTGGCTTTATTTAAAAAATGGATTATCTTAATGAGACAACTCCTTTAATTTCATTTATTGTCAGGCTGAGAAATGTAGGAAAACACTGCTTTTCCTCTTTTCCTAGGGTTTCTACAGTTAGATTGTTTTGGATTTAAACAACTAAAATGCTAAACCCATTTGGAGGAAATACAGAAATGACCTAATTATAATACACTGTTTGAATTATTATTAAACAGAAATATCTATTATACTGGATTATGTGTGGTTTGAATCAGTGACAGGAAATTCTAATGGCTTTTCTGTAAATAAATGACTACATGCTGGAAAAAATGTCTTTTATTCCCCCAATTCTCTAAAATAAGTACAGTACAGACCAAAAGTTTGAACACACCTTCTCATTCAAAGATTCTTCTGTATTTTCATGACTATGAAAATTGTAGAATCACACTGAAGGCATCAAAACTATGAATTAACACATGTGGAATTATACATTACACTTTACAAAAAAGTGTGAAACAACTGAAAATATGTCTTATATTCTAGGTTCTTCAAAGTAGCCACCTTTTGCTTTGATTACTGCTTTGCACACAGAAAAGGTGAACGAATGGACTCTACATGCCTACTTCCCACCGTGAAGCATGGAGGAGGTAGTGTGATGGTGTGGGGGTGCTTTGCTGGTGACACTGTTGGGGATTAATCAAAATTGAAGCGGTGAGCGGTCCAGCTCACCCCAAACCATCTCGATTGGGTTCAGGTCTGGTGACTGTGGAGGCCAGGTCATGTGACATAGCAACCCAACACTATCCTTCTTGGTCAAATAGCCCTTACACAGCCTGGAGGTGTATTTGGGGGCATTGTCCTGTTGAAAAATAAATGATGGTCCAACTAAACGTAAACCGGATGGAATAGCATGCCGCTGCAAGATGCTGTGGTAGCCATTCTGGTTCAGTATGCCTTCAATTTTGAATAAATCCTCAACAGTGTCACCAGCAAACCACTCCCACACCATCACACCACCTCCTCCATGCTTCACGGTGGGAACTAGGCATGTAGAGTCCATCCGTTCACCTTTTCTGCGTGCAAAGCAGTAATCAAAGCAAAAGGTGGCTACTTTGAAGAACTTAGAATATAAGACATATTTTCAGTTGTTTCACACTTTTTTGTAAAGTGTAATGTATAATTCCACATGTGTTAATTCATAGTTTTGATGCCTTCAGTGTGATTCTACAATTTTCACAGTCATGAAAATACAGAAAAATCGTTGAATGAGAAGGTGTGTCCAAACTTTTGGTCTGTACTATATATATGTGACATTAATTAAACTGTTCCTATGGAGCTGTAGTTTTATTCCGCAATTCAATATTGCGGAATTATCAGTATATAAATGAATTGTTCAGTTTTACTAATATGTGATTCTTCAGATTTTGTATTAGTTCAGCCTGATGAAGAGACCTGAGTAGTCTCGAAAGCTTGCAATTTGTTACCATCTTTTCAGTTAGCCATTAAAAGGTATCAACCACTTTAACTACTCCAGCACTGAAATTAACTTTTTGGACACCATCATTAAACTGAAGGACAATGAAATAGAGACATCCCTGTATCAGAAGCCAATCGACCGTCCAACATACCTTAAATGGGACAGTTTCCATCCAAAACACATAAAAAACTCTATTGTCTACAGCCAAGCCATCAGATACAACCGTATATGTTCCAACCCCATGGATAGAGATGAACACCTTGGTCGCCTTAGAAAGACCTTTTTAAATCAGGGCTACCATCCAAGAACAATTGAAAACCAAATTACAAGAGCCACCAGAATATCAAGGAATCACCTGCTACATTACAAAGCTAAAGAAGAAAATAACCGGGTGCCTCTAGTGGTCACCTACAATCCAAATCTGGAGGTGCTAAGGGGAGCTGCACGGAAACTACAACCTTTACTACAAAAAGATGCCCGGTTACAATCCATATTTCCAGACCCCCCACTACTGTGTTTTAGACAGCCCCCAAATCTAAGAAGCATCATTGTCAGAAGTTCCCTGTCCTCCCCAACAGCTGCAGGAACCTTGCCTTGCAATCAGAAGAAATGCAAAACCTGTCCATTTATAATGACCACGGACAAGATAAAGATCCCCAACTTACATCAGGACTACAAGATACCAGGTACTTTCAGCTGCATCACATCTAATGTTGTGTACCTAATTATATGTACTAAATGTCCAAATGGGGGTCTGTATGTGGGGGAGACCGGGCAAAAACTGAGAACAAGGATGAATTCTCATCGCCACACAATAAGAGAAAAAAGAATGGATCTACCTGTGGCAAAACATTTTTGCTCCCCTGATCATAGCATGTCAGATATGAAAATACTGGTACTAAGAAGCAGATTCACATCTCAGAGACAGAGAAGAATTTGCGAATACAAATTGATGGTGACCTTTGACACTCTTAATGCTGGAATGAACCTGTCACATGGTTTTATGGCCTATTACATCAATTAAGGAATTTACTCCAAATACCCTGTGAAAACATCACAAAACATTACCAGACCCCAATCAGAGGGTAATAAAACTTTCTCTCCTTATCTATAGGAAAGATGTGTATCTTCGTACCGTGTTAGCCAGTAGATAGAAAAATATTTAGACTTGAGAGTCCTCAGTGGTTGATACCTTTTAATGGCTAACTGAAAAGATGGTAACAAATTGCAAGCTTTCGAGACTACTCAGGTCTCTTCATCAGGCATAGACTAATACAACATCTGAAGAATCACATATTTATACACAAAATAGCACAGAAAAAATGCAATAGGTAGGACAAGTGACATGAAGCAGAACTGTCATTATGGCAGAGGGATTAACATAAATATGACTAGTTCATAGATAAGGAGTGAAGGTTTATTACCCTCTGATTGGGGTCTGGTATTGTGTTGTGATGACCCTAAAAGGTCAGGGAGGCAGATTCCTTAATTGTTGTAGAACGACATAAAACTCTGGGATATATTCATCCCAGCACTAAGAGTGTCAAAGGTCATCATAAGTTTATATTCCCAGACTTTTCTATCCTTCTCAGATTTGAAGTTAGATTTTAATACAAGTAATTCCATATCTGTCATGCTATGACCGGGCATACAAAAGTGTTTGGCCACAGGTAAATCCATTCTTTTTTCTCTTATCGTGTGGCGATGAGAATTCATCCTTGTTCTCAGTTTTTGCCCGGTCTCCCCCACATACAGACCCCCAGTTGGACATTTAGTACATATAATTAGGTACACCACATTAGATGTGATGCAGCTGAAAGTACCTGGTATCTTGTAGTCCTGATGGGAGTTGGGGATCTTTATCCTGTCCGTGGTCATTATAGATGTACAGGTTTTGCATTTCTTTTGTCTGCAAGGAAAGGTTCCTGCAGCTGTTGGGGAGGACAGGGAGCTTCTGACAATGATGCTTCTTAGATTTGGGGGCTGCCTAAAACATAGTAGTGGGGGGTCTGGAAATATGGATTGTAATCGGGCATCTTTTTGTAGTAAAGGTTGTAGTTTCCGTGCAGCTCCCCTTAGCATCTCCAGACTTGGATTGTAGGTGACCACTAGAGGCACCCGGTTATTTTCTTCTTTAGCTTTGTAATGTAGCAGGTGATTCCTTGATATTCTGGTGGCTCTTGTAATTTGGTTTTCAATTGTTCTTGGATGGTAGCCCTGGTTCAAAAAAGTCTTTCTGAGGCGACCAAGGTGTTCATCTCTATCCATGGGGTTGGATCATATACGGTTGTATCTGATGGCTTGGCTGTAGACAATAGAGTTTTTTATGTGTTTAGGATGGAAACTGTCCCATTTAAGATATGTTGGACGGTCGATTGGCTTCTGATACAGGGATGTCTCTATTTCATTGTTCTTTAGCTTAATGGTGGTGTCTAAAAAGTTAATTTCAGTGCTGGAGTAGTTAAGTGTTAAGTTGATGGTGGGATGAAATTGATTGAACTGTTCATGGAACGTCTTTAGCTGTTGTTCAGACTCCGTCCAGATGATTAAAATGTCATCAATGTAGCGGTAGTAGGCCCGAGGCCTGATGGGGCAGGAGGACAAAAATTCGCTTTCAAGCTTGGCCATGAAAAGATTTGCATACTGTGGAGCCATTTTACTTCCCATAGCTGTGCCAGTCTCCTGAAGATAGATCTTGTTGTCAAATTCGAAGTAATTGTGGGTGAGGATGAATTTTGTGAGTTTCACCACAGAATCCGCATCATTCCCGGTGTTTCCCATGAAGACTTTGCAGGCATTTAATCCATCCTGGTGTGGGATATTAGAGTACAAAGATTCCACATCCATGGTGGCCAGGATGGTTCCTTCTGGTAGAGAACCTATTGCTGCTAGTTTATTCAGTAGGTCAGTTGTGTCCTGAATGTAGCTGGGTGTATCCTTTACCAGGGGTTTAAGAACACCCTCTACCCATCCAGATACTTGCTCAGTAAGGGTGTCCACACATGAAATAATCGGCCTCCCTGGATTTCCGGCTTTGTGGATTTTGGGAAGCATGTAGAATGTCCCTGTTCTTGGACTTTCTGGTATCAGGTCATCAGCTCTTATGGATTTGTCAGACAGACAAGATACCAACTTGCTTAGTTCCTTGTAATAGTCCTGTGTAGGGTCCGACTCCAGTTTTCTGTAGTAGCGTGTGTCCGTAAGTTGTCTGTTTGCTTCCTTCATATAGTCTGATGTGTTCATCATGACTATTGCACCTCCCTTGTCAGCAGGTTTAATGATGATTTCTTTGTTGGTTTTCAGAGACTGTATGGCCTTTCTCTCCTGGGCACTGATGTTGGAGGCTTGTCTCTTGTTGGTGGCTATGATGGTGGATTTTATCAAATGTCTGAATGAGTCTATATATTTATCCAAATGGGGGTTACGTCCAGGTGGAGGTGTCCAGTCTGACCTCTTCTTGGTTATTGGGATCCCTCTTCCTTCAGTCCGAGTGTTTTCTGAATCTTCTGTATCATTGAAGTATTCCCTCAGGCGCAGTCTCCTGAAAAAATGTTCCATATCACTGCAGAGTTCGGTTTTATCCAGGGCCTTAGTAGGACAAAATGAGAGTCCTCTAGAAAGCACGGCAAGCTCCACTTTGCTGGGTTTGTAATCTGAGAGATTGATGACACAGTTAGATGCTTTTGTGTCTGGAATGGAGTGGTTGTCAGAGTTGTCAGGTTTTGGTTTTGTTTTGTATCTGTTTGTATAGAGTCCGGAATGGAGGCGCAATCTGTGTAGTTTCTTTTCCTTGTTTTGAATCAGAAAGGTCCGTAGTTTGTTGTAGTATTGTTGTAATTTTTGCTCTGTGCTTTCTGTAAGTGTTTTCCTCAGAGTTTCCAATTGTCCTTGGACTTTACTCCTTATGCTGTAGCAGACATGCAACAAGATCTATCTTCAGGAGACTGGCACAGCTATGGGAAGTAAAATGGCTCCACAGTATGCAAATCTTTTCATGGCCAAGCTTGAAAGCGAATTTTTGTCCTCCTGCCCCATCAGGCCTCGGGCCTACTACCGCGACATTGATGACATTTTAATCATCTGGACGGAGTCTGAACAACAGCTAAAGACGTTCCATGAACAGCTAAAGAAGAAAATAACCGGGTGCCTCTAGTGGTCACCTACAATCCAAGTCTGGAGATGCTAAGGGGAGCTGCACGGAAACTACAACCTTTACTACAAAAAGATGCCCGATTACAGTCCATATTTCCTGACCCCCCACTACTATGTTTTAGGCAGCCCCCAAATCTAAGAAGCATCATTGTCAGAAGCTCCCTGTCCTCCCCAACAGCTGCAGGAACCTTTCCTTGCAGACAAAAGAAATGCAAAACCTGTACATCTATAATGACCACGGACAGGATAAAGATCCCCAACTCCCATCAGGACTACAAGATACCAGGTACTTTCAGCTGCATCACATCTAATGTGGTGTACCTAATTATATGTACTAAATGTCCAACTGGGGGTCTGTATGTGGGGGAGACCGGGCAAAAACTGAGAACAAGGATGAATTCTCATCGCCACACGATAAGAGAAAAAAGAATGGATTTACCTGTGGCCAAACACTTTTGTATGCCCGGTCATAGCATGACAGATATGGAATTACTTGTATTAAAATCTAACTTCAAATCTGAGAAGGATAGAAAAGTCTGGGAATATAAACTTATGATGACCTTTGACACTCTTAGTGCTGGGATGAATATATCCCAGAGTTTTATGTCGTTCTACAACAATTAAGGAATCTGCCTCCCTGACCTTTTAGGGTCATCACAACACAATACCAGACCCCAATCAGAGGGTAATAAAACCTTCACTCCTTATCTATGAACTAGTCATATTTATGTTAATCCCTCTGCCATAATGATAGTTCTGCTTCATGTCACTTGTCCTACCTATTGCATTTTTTCTGTGCTATTTTGTGTATAAATATGTGATTCTTCAGATGTTGTATTAGTCTATGCCTGATGAAGAGACCTGAGTAGTCTCGAAAGCTTGCAATTTGTTACCATCTTTTCAGTTAGCCATTAAAAGGTATCAACCACTGAGGACTCTCAAGTCTAAATATTTTTCTCCTTATCTATGAACTGTTCCAATATTTATGCTCATCCCTCTGCCATAATGACTATTCTGCTTCACGTCACTTGTCTTACCTATTGCATTTTTTCTGTGTTTTTGTGTATAAATATGTGATTCTTCAGATTTTGTATTAGTTCAGCCTGATGAAGAGACCTGAGTAGTCTCGAAAGCTTGCAATTTGTTACCATCTTTTCAGTTAGCCATTAAAAGGTATCAACCACTGAGGACTCTCAACTCTAAATATTTTTCAGTTTTACTAAAAGATGCAAAGATCTCCGAAACTCCATTTCAATAAATTTACATGCTCATATACATAGCTTTGTTCCAGCTCTGTCCATGAGATTTGTATATTTAGACTCAAAGTTAAGATTGTATCCCACCTCAGAGATGAAAAACCCTCGCCCAAAGCATCTCGATTTGAAAGGACATAATCCAGTTGGTAATACAGTTGTGTTTATGAGATCTTAAATATTAGATCTTCAACATCTGATTTGCAGTCTCGTTATTTCACTATTTTACAGATTGGACAAATTTAAAGTCCACTTTAGGTTGTCCAGCATCCTGTACTTTCTCTTTTCTTGGCATTCAGTACATACAAACATATGGAGAAGTGTCGGGCTGTGTCATTAGGCAGTGTTAATGGCTCCTGGAATCGTTTGATTGCAAGCCAATGTTTGCATGGGTGAAACACAGAAATTTTTCTGCTACAGTTTTTCTGCACAAAAACAGGCAATAGCAAACTACTCTGATTGCATTCTTACTGCATTTTACTGATGTACTTTCAATTGTTTTATTATGTTTTTGATGCACACTTGACACCACAATGTCTAATTTGATTTTAGTGCAGAAATGCTAGGATTCTGGGCTGAAAAATGCAATCTAGTTTTTTGTTTTACAGGTATTTTTCAGACTCCTCATAGAACCCCATAGGGAAAAAATGCACAGAAAATGTTCAGTTTAACAGTGTCTTTGAACATGTAGTGGACACGAGATTCCATGAAATCACATCCACTTTGATTGAGATGTTAAATCCATCAGATTTTCTGTAGCATAACCGTCGCATAGCAATACAGAATTCGTGGGGACATGACATTATTATGGGGGATCCGTTCCTGAGCCTACTGCAAATATTAGCATCTAAAGTATGACATACATACTGTATACATCACACATCAGGAAGGGGTTAATGAATGGAAGCATGACTGCAGATGTGAACAAAGCCTTACACCCCCGTTTCATATATTGCAGTTTACATATTGCAGGTTACAGTAGTGACAGATACAGTAGGTGTATTTCTTTAAAAGGAACCTGACATCGGATACATGCTGCCCGAACAACGGGCTCCATACGTCAGACACTGGTTGTGTAAGAGAGTCCAGGGCCATAGTCATGGCCCGCAATGATGGCTTTTTATGCACGCCCTGGCCCTCTGTCACATATACACAATGTCCCCTTTGTAGCGTACCTTTCTTCCCGCTTTCTGTTCTATCAGGGTCCTCTCGTATCTGCTGAGGATTTCCTTTGGGTGGCTTTACACAAAGAGAGACAGAGTCCAGTTCCAACTTAAAATAAACTATTTTACTTGGTTCTGTCTCAGTACATCCAGCCCAGTCACAGACATAACACAGGGTCCATCACAGAGAACATCCTTTCCTTTCCCTGTGCTTTCACTCACTTCTTCCGGAATGTCCCAGGGTCGTACTGACTCTTCTGGCACCGCAGCGTTCCTTCTGGCCTTCCCAACTAACTTCAGGAGTTCCCCAGTCCGTTTCGACCCAGACAAGAGGGCATCTGTTCACGTAGTTAGCTGCCACATCTTGGGGCTGCCCTGCATTCCTTTACTGTTGTAACCTTCAGCCCATAGGCCCTGGACGACTGAACTAGTTGCTTGAACATTGCGTTGCCAACTGCCTTGTCCGGGCTCTCAGGCCCTACTAACCCAAATCAGGAAACTCACCTGGCTTACCCACAGTTGGCCCTTCCTAAGTTAACTAATTCCTATCTTACTAGAGACACACTATTGTGCCCCCCTCTAGTGGGCTAAATCAATCATTACACTTTCCCTACACGTCAACATTTGTACATTCAGTATATAACATGACAGCATTACAGGAAATAACAATATATACATATTGGACATACACAGCAAGACATTTAACATTTAATACCAGCTTTTAACTGGGACATGCTTAGGGAGCAAGGGCATGTACCAGTCTCTGTAACCCCTTACCGTTGCATGACATCAGCCGCACATGTTTGACTCTGAAACACTGTGGTCTTGCAGAGAAAAATATATTTTAAGAACCGCTGAGGACCAAACCGCACTGGTGACTATATGGACAGGCAGGTTCCTGGTGTCTTATCCCCACCCACTGCCAATGACTGACAGATCTCTGCCTATATATGCACGCAGAAAGAGACCTGTAAATCAAGGAGAGGAGCAGGAACAAGTTGCCGAGACCTGGCTTACCAACTAATGATCCATGCAGATTGGTCTTTGGTGGCTTTTACAGCATGTTTTTTCTCTGAAACACCACAGTGTTTCAAAGTCCAACATACATGGCTGAAGTCAAGCAACCAGTGTTTGACACATGGTGCTTGTGGATCGGCAGAAGTTTCTGCAGTCAGGTTCCTATTAACCCATAATATTATTTTGAATTAGAGAAAAATGAAGCTCAGAGTGATGTTCTACTAAATGAGAAAGTTATGCCATTTCATTTTTTTTACAAACTCTGTAAATCTGGATTTACTTTACGAAATAATTACCGTAATCGATTTCTGCTTGTATTGTTGTGTGCACAGTATATACAGTGAAGGAAATAAATATTTGATCCCTTGCTGATTTTGTAAGTTTTCCAACTGACAAAGACATGAACTGTCTATAATTTTAAGTAAGATTAGCTTAATTTTAACATTGAGAGATAGAATATCAAAATTAAAATCCAGAAAATCACATTGTATAAATTATATAAATTTATTTGCATTTTGCAGTGAGAAATAAGTATTTGATCCATCTGGCAAACAAGACTTAATACTTGGTGGCAAAACCCTTTTTGGCAAGCACAGCAGTCAGACTTTTTTTTGCAGTTGATGCTGAGTTTTGCGAACATGTCAGGAGGAATTTTGGCCTCCTCTTTGCAGATCATCTCTAAATCATTAAGGTTTTGAGGCTGTTGCTTGGCAACTCGGAGCTTCAACTCCCTCCATAAGTTTTCTATGGGATTAAGGTCTGGAGATTAGCTAAAATAATCCATGACCTTAATGTGCTTATATTTGAGCCACTCCTTTGTTGCCTTGGGTGTATGTTTTGAGTCATTGTCTTGCTGGAAGACCCAGCCAGGACCCATTTTTAATATCCTGGTGGAGGGAAGGAGGTTGTCACTCAGGATTTTACAGTACATGGCTCCATTCACTCTCCCATTGATGTGGTGAAGTAGTCCTGTGCCCTTAGCAGAGAAACGCCCCCAAAACATAATGTTTCCACCTCCATGCTTGACAGTGGGGTCGGAGTTCTTTGGATCATAGGTAGCATTTCTCTTCCTCCAAACACGGCGAGTTAAGTTAATGCAAAAGAGCTCAGTTTTAATCTCATCTGACCACAACACGTTCTCCCAATCACTCACAGTATCATCCAGGTGTTCATTGTCGAACTTCAGATGGGCCTCCACATGTGCCTTCTTGAGCAGGGGGACATTGCTGGCACTGCAGGATTTTAACCTCTTTCTGCCATTGGACAAACTATCCCGTCCATGTGACATGGGCCTTAATTCCTATGGATGGGATAGTACGTCATGTGCGATCGGCAGCGCTCACGGGGGAGAGCAGCCGATCGCGGTCGGGTGTCAGCTGATTCTCACAGCTGACACCCGACACTTTAATAGCAGAGTTCTGGAGCCGGCACAGGGGCCCTCTGCCTTTGAATCGGAGACCCTGCAGTATGATGCAGGGTCCCGATCGTTGCTGTGGAGACCCGATGTCGTCATGATGACATCCTGATCTCCAGAGCTGAGACACTTCCTGTCATGCGCAGTGCATGTCAGGAAGTCTCACAGGTCAGTGTACTGAAACTGCAGCGCTGACAGCTTCTGTAGCATTGGACTAGGAGAACAAACGGAGTACTGGATCCAGTATAATATGAAAAGTAACAAAGTTTATTAATAGATGTACAAAAATTACCATTTATATTATTTATACAATATGATTTTCTGGATTTTATTTTTGATATTCTATCTCCCTATGTTAAAATTAACCTACCCTTAAATTTATAGACTGTTCATGTCTTTGACAGTGGGCAAACTTACAAAATCAGCAAGGGATCAAATAATTATTTCCTTCACTGTATACTATTGCAGGATGGGCAAATTAGTTACAGTTCTTTCTTGACTTACGTAACTCTGCCGCAGAGGGCCATAATATATATCTATGTCTTGCAGCATTTCAAACCAGGAGAGATCAGAAAAGTGAAGTCAGCAGGTTAGTGATGACCGCATAAATACTCTTACACAAAAGGAGGAATTGAAGAGTGATAGATTTACAACTAGATGGAAGGCTCAATGGAGAAAAGATTTACAGTCTATTCAGCTGGACTTTACTTTCAAGATAGTCTTTACCTGAGAATGTGACAAATAACGTGTAGGTGACAATCCTGATGAGGACATTGACAAAATATCTCTCTACTGAAAATTTGTCTAAATGCAAATAGCAGCTGTCATAAAATAATTGCTATAAAAGCGTGTGTGTATATGTGTGTGTATATCATAGGTACACTTCAAATGTGAGACAGAATCTTAAAAAAAATGTAGAAAATCACATTGTATGATTTTGACATAATTAATATGGATGTTATTGTATGAAATAAATATTTGATACTATAGAAAAACAGAACTTAATATTTGGTACAGAAACCTTTGTTTGCAATTATAGCGGTCAGTTCTTGACCAAGTTTGCAGCAGGGATTTTGGCCCACTCCTCCATGATCTTCTCCAGATCTTTCAGTTTTCGGGGCTGTCACTGGGCAACACTGAGTTTCAGCTCACTCCAAAGATTTTCTATTGGGTTCAGGTCTGGAGATTGGCTAGGCCTCTCTAGGACCTTCAAATGGTTCTTAACCCCTTTCTGAAGTTGGGTATACTAGTACGCTCACCTCAGACTCCTTCCCTTTCATGTGGGTTCCGGCGTTGAGCCCACATCTTTCCCGGCACGCCAGCTGTTTTGAACAGCTGACATGTGCCTGGAACAGCCACGGGTGGAATCGCGATCAACCCGTGGCTATTAACCCGTTAAATGCTGACAGCGGCGTTTAACATGTGATTTCGGAAATCAAGCCGGAAATCCACCTATCTGTGACCCCCGTCACGTGATCGCGAGTTACCGATGGGTTGGTCCTGGAGACCTCTATGGTTGTCATTGCTGGCTTGCTGTGAGTGCCGTCCTGTGGTCGGCGCTCATAGCAAGTGAGTAATTCTGATTCTGATCATCACCTGTATGTAGCAGAGCCGATCGGATTATGGCAGCTTCTAGTCTCCCACCGAGACTATTGAAGCGTGCCAAAAGTAAAAAAAAATGTTTTTAAAAATATTAAAAAAATAAAAACAATATAAAAGTTCAAATCACCTCCTTTCACCCCATTCAAAATAAAACAATAAAAAGATCAAACATGACATATTTGGTATAATAAACAGCGTAGCGAGAAAATAAGTCAAAACGCCAGAATTATGTTTTTTTGGTCGCCACAACATTGCATTAAAATGCAATAACTGGCAATCAAAAGATCGTATCTGCAACAAAACGGTATCTTTAAAAACATCAGCTCGGCACTCGAAAAATAAGCCCTCACCTGACCCGAGATCACAAAAAATGGAAACGCTACGGGTATCGGAATATGGCACTTTTTTTTTTTTAACAAACTTTGGAATTTTTTTTTCACCACTTAAATAAAAAAAGAACCTAGACATGTTTGGTGTCTATGAACTTGTAATGACCTGGAGAATCATAATGGTACGTCAGTTTTAGCATTTAGTGAACATAGTAAAAAAGCAAAACAAAAAACAAACTGTGGGATTGCACTTTTTTTGCAATTTCACCGCACTTTGAATTTTTTCTCATTTTCCAGTACATGATATGTTAAAACAAATGATGTCGTTCAAATGTACAACTTTTCACGCAAAAAACAAGCCCTCTCATGGCCATATTGACGGATAAGTAAAAAAGATATAGCTCTGGGAAGAAGTGGAGCAAAAAACAAAAATGCAAAGCTGAAAATACTTCTTGTATTGATGAAGGGGTTAATGAGTCACTCCTTAGTTGCCCTTGCTGTGTGTTTTGGGTCATTGTCATGCTGGAAGACCCAGTCACGACCCATCTTCAATGCTCTTGTTGGGTGTGATTTCTTAAGGTGAGATCTTAGAGATTGCCTGCCCCTGACCTAATAAATATGAGCCAAATGCATGCATAAAAGAGAGACACCGAACACAGGGTAAGGCCGGGATCACACATGCAACGAAAACGTCCGACGCTCGCATGTGGAATCCCAGCTCTGGCGCCGGCACTCAGGAGTGGAGCGAGCGGCTGCATAGAAATACATGCAGCCGCGCACTCCACTCCCGAGTGCTGGGGCCAGAGCTGGGATTTCACATGCGAGCGTCGGATGTTTTCGTCGCTTGTGTGATCCTGGACTAAGATGTTCTCTCCTCTCTCGGCAAGAGCTGGCACAGAACTGAAGTTTATTAGTATAAACAAAAGATCATGTAGCAGGCAGGAAGAGGAGCTTGCACCATTGAAGCAGTCTTTGTTAGGTCCATGCTAGGTCTATTCCATATATGGTCTTTAGTGTATCCACCTGACATTCCAAGGATTCCAGGGTGTAGTTCCAGGATGTAGATGACATCTTGCCACACCACATATATTACTAGCTTATGTAAGGTTAATAATTGATTTCATTAGCCATTCTCTCCTTCACACTCTTACTGAGGGAATGAGGTTGTTGGTCAAAATCTCGCAATACATGACCCCATCCATCCTATCTTCAATACAGTGCAGTCATCCTGTCCCCTTTGCAGAAAAGCATCCACAAAGTATGATGTGTCCCCCACCATACTTCACAGTTGGGATGGTGTACTTGGGGTTGTAGTCACCCTTCTTCTTCCTCCAAACACGGCGAGTGGAGTTGATACCAAAAAGTTCTATATTGGTCTCTTCTAAGCACATGACCTTCTCCCATGCCTCATCTGGATTATCCAGATGGTCACTGGTGAACTTCAAATGAGTCTGGACTTGGGCTGGCATGAGCAAGGGGACCTTGTGTGCCCTACAGGATCTTAATCCATGATGGTGTAGTGTGTTAATAACGATAATTGATAATAATAATTGAGACTGTGGTCCCAGCTCTCTTCAGGTAATTTACCAGTTCTCCCATGTAGTTCTGAGCTGATTCTTTACCTTTTCAGAATCATCCTTACCCCACGAGGCGAGATCCTGAATGGAGCCCCAAGCGAGGAAGATTGACAGTCATCTTTTCTTTCTTACATTTTCTAATATTGTTGCCTTTTCAACCAAGCTGCTTGCCTTTTATCCTGTAGCCTATTCCAAACTTGGGAAGGTCTACAATGTATTCCCTGGTGTCCTTAAACAGTTCTTTGGTCTTGACCACGGTGGAAAGGTTGGAGTATGATTGATTGAGTGTGTGGACAGGAGTCTTTTATACAGGTAGCAAGTTTAAACAGGTGCAATTAATACAGGTAATGAGGGCAGAGTAGGAGTGTTAGGCATCAAGATCCTGCCACTGCACAGGGGGAATCTCGAGCCATGTCCTCTGCGGTCTCCCATTCTTCTACAGCCGCAGAGGACCCTGATCAGCGAAGACGTCGGTCCCAGCGTCTTGCTCAGGCTAATGCTATCTGTTTGGTTGCTGCCGCCTCTCCAGGTTCAGCTATAGCAACCAACATTAGTCAGCGGCGAGCAGATGTTCCTGAGACTAAGTCCTGCTTTTCTCCATCTGAGCATGCGTGTGAGACGACCGCTCATTGGCGGTCGGTGGTCACATGCTGAGGTGCTCAAGCAGTTCGGATTGGGCCATCAGCAAGGTCCTGGAAGGCTGCAGTTATAAAAGGATCGCATGGTCGCATGGCCGTGAGCTAGTATAAACCATGTGGTATGTGTGAGCGAGTGGATACGCTACTACTCTGTGTATGCACGTGTGTTTGGGCCGAGAACCTGCCGCACTATCGGCATGAATGATCGTCTAGTCTTCCCTAGTCTGGCAGGTTTTTACTCGGCTTGACCTAGCGCCTGTCTCGGCCGCATGTGCTGCTTAGCATGGGCAGTTTACAGGACAGAGTCAATCCACATGCTCTGGAACTTATCTTTTGGTACCGCTCTGCGGTCAGTTGAGCTGTTGCTCTTGTTTTGCGCCAATTCCTGATGCGCCTTAGTTAGCTGTAATTTGCTACTACTCAGCGCCAAGTAGTGGCATCGCCTGTGAGATGCTGTGCGCATTGTGGGTCTAATCAGACTCAAGTCCCCGCATTCTAGAGGTTGAGCCTAGAGACCTCACTCGCACCATATCAGCTGTGTTCTGTGACGTGTAACAAGTTACAGCGTTCTATTATTTTGCTGCTGTGGCTCTGTGAAGCAACAGAGTTCATCGCTGTTCATACTGGGTGACATCTAACCCGCGTGTTGTCGGCGTTCAACCACCACATTGTTCCGCCATTGCTTAGCAGCAGTTTCCATCTCTACACGGTGGACCCCGGGTTGCGCACGCACCTTATTATTATTATTATATATATTTCATTTGGTGCATTCCGCCAACCCTAACATTATACTAGCACCAGAGTCTGGCTAGTAATGGCGGACGAACAGCGACTACAGCAGTACATCCAGTAGCTGGATTGCAAGTTGTCGGCTCTCGATCGTACAACCTCAGCTGTGGATGTGACAGCAGCAGGGCTCGTTTGTGGTCAGTCAATTTGCCATCCACTTCCAGACTTTAGCTTCTGAGCAGGAGAGGCTGGATAAAGTCCTCATCCCGGTGTTTTGGAGGGGGCTGGCTGACAATGTGAAAGACGCTCTGGCCACTAGGGAGATTCCGGCCACACTGGAGGAGCTAATATCTGTCTCTAATCGAACCGATCTTCGTTTCTCCGAGCGAAGGTTGGAGCGAGCCCAATGTCGGCAGAGGTTTCGGCTGGCTCCTAACTTCGCCAGACATCTGGAATCTCCGGATCAGGCGTTTGAATCGGAAAAGGCCATGGAGGTTTCTCAAGCGGGATCCAGGTCCGGGATCACTCGTACACCCATGGTCTGTCATGTCTTCCGGCAGTCAGGACATTTTGCCACCAAATGTCCCCAGCGGTCGGGAAAATGACAGCGTCTAGTGACCATAGGAGGAGGCTCACTAGACACTGCGGCGTTTTCTTCCAAATTGTCCTTCAAGGGGACACTTACGATAGGCCCATCCACTCATGTGGTAGAAGTTTGTGTGGATTCCGGGGCAGAAGGCAATTTCATGTCTCCAGCCTTCGCCTAATGGCACACAATACCTCTGGTGATGATCACCAAGCCAGTGACTGTCTGAGTGGTGAATGAGTCGACACTGCCCTCACAGATCACACACCAGACTATCCCACTTACTCTGACCATGTCTCCAGCCCACCAGGAGATAATCTCTCTATTATTAGGGGTACCTTGGTTACTCAACCATTCTCCTCATATTGAGTAGTCCTCTGGGAGAATATTGGGATGGAGTGAGTCTTGTGAGGGTAGATGTCAGAGGGAGTGCGTTAAGGTGGCTTCTACAGCAGTGCCCACAGATCTATCCTCTCTCCCCAAACACTATTAGTCATATGCGGACATATTCTCCAAGAGAGCTGCGGAGATCCTTCCACCTCACCACCCCTATGACTGTCCTATTGATCTGTTGCCTGGTGCTGAGCCTCCCTGGGGTCGAGTCTATCCGTTATCTCTCCCGGAGATGGAGTCAATGTCTCAGTACATCAAGGAGAATCTGGCAATAGGATTTATTAGGAAGTTAGTGTCACCAGCAGGGGCTTGGTTCTTCTTTGTGTAGAAGAAGAATGGGGAGTTACGTCCATGCATAGACTACAGGGGTCTCAATGCTATAACCTTCAAAAAAAAGCCATCTGCCTCATCTCTTAAATCTTTGATAGGTTGCAGGGAGTAAGGGTATTTACAAAATTAGATCTGCGGGGCACCTATAACTTGATACGCATCCATGAGGGTGATTAGTGGAAGACGGCATTTAACACCAGAGACGGCCACTATGAATACCTGGTGATGCCCTTCAGGCTCTGTAATGTCCCTGCCGTTTTCCAAGACTTTGTGAATGATATCTTCCGGGATATGCTAACCACCTCGGTCATAGTCTATCTGGATGATATTCTCATCTACTCTCCAGATATAGACTCCCGCCGGAGAGATGTTTGCAAAGTCTTCGATCTCCTATGGGCAAACTCCCTCTCTGCTAAGTTGGAGAAGTGTGTGTTTGAGCAGGAGTCCTTGCCTTTCCTGGGCTATATCATCTCGGCCCAGGGATTGGTCATGGATCCTGCCAAGCTACAGGCTGTGATGGACTGGCAAGAACCCCTTCTCTTAAAGTGGTGCAGCGCTTTATGGGGTTCATCAATTACTATCGCCAGTTCATTTCCCACTTCTCAAGTTTAGTAGCTCCCCTGGTTGCCCTCACCAAGAAGGGAGCTAACCCCAAATTATGGTCGGAGGGGGTCTCCAAGGCCTTTCTGTCTATAAAGTCACATTTCACTAGTGCTCCCATTTTACATCTCCCCGATGTCGATAAACTCTTTATCATGGAGGTGTATGCTTCTTCCGTCGGTGCTGGAGCCGTCCTCTTTCAGAAGGATGCTCAAGGTCAGAAGCGTCCTTGCTTCTTTTTCTCCAAGACCTTCTCACCGGAGGAGAGAAATTATTCCATTGGGGACAGAGAGTTGCTAGCAATGAAATTGGCCTTTTCTGAGTGGAGACATCTCCTGGAGGGGGCCCGTTACCCCTTCAAAGTATTCACCGACCATAAAAACCTTATATACTTACAGACAGCCCAGCGGCTGAACTCTCGCCAGGCCAGATGGTCCCTGTACTTCTCCCATTTCAACTTCACCCTCCATTTTCTTTCTGGGGAGAAACCCACTCATGCCGACGCTCTCTCCCGTTCTGTAGTATCATCTTAGGAAGGAGAGGAACCTCAGCTTATTGTCCCTTCAGAAAGCCTGAGAACTATGGCTCCGGTTTCGTTAGAGTCTGTGCCTCGGTCAAGACTTTTGTTCCACCTAATTTGCAACCGGAGGTTCTCTCTTGGGCTCATTCGTCTAGGGAGGGTGGACATTTTGGGACCAAGAGGACATCTGAGCTCCTGGCGAGGACGTACTGGTGGCTGCATATGGCCCGTGACGTTGGAGACTATATTCAGGCGTGTGTTTCCTGTGCCCAGAATCGATCTTCTCGGCAACAGCCAGCTGGTTTACTATACCCCCAGCCGGTGGTGGATAGGCCCTGGGAGATGGTCAAGATGGATTTTGTGGTGGGTTTACCCAAGTCCCGTAACTGCACCTGTTATGTTTCGGTAACTGAGGAGAAATAGCAAAAAATAGCAAAAGCGGTAATACACCAGAGAGGCTGGAACCTATTGGATTGCAGTAACCTGAACTAACCACACAACTAGAGGTAGCCGTGGAGCGTTCCTATGGTGATCCTAGATGCCTCGTCACAGCCTGAGAGATAACTACACCTAAAGGCAGAAAGATGAAAGCTATCTGCCCCGGAGCAGATCCCTAAAGAAAATAGGAAGCCCCCAAACATGTAATGGCGGTTAGACAAGAAGAAAGCACAGACACAGACAGAAAATAGAATGAGCAAATGCTGGGGCCCAATCTGTCTAGACAGAAAAGTACAGGAAAGAATTCTAACCCTGGCCTGAGCTTCTTGTGCCTGGCGGAGGTGTTCTTTTACTATTGGCATCACCTTTGCAATTCTCTGCTGCATCAGTGCCACATGCTCAATGACGCTTCTGTGGGGCGTAACTTTGGCTTCCCAGGTTTCCTTGGCTATATCCAGGAGACCTCGCAGATGTCAGCCATATAGAAGCTGGAATGACGAGAACGCCATAGAGGCCTGTGGAACTTCACGGATGGAAAACATTAGATATGGTAAGAGACAGTCCCAGTCTCTACCGTCTTTCTCTATTGCTTTTCTGTGCATGCTCTTTAGTGTCTTGTTGAATCTCTCAACAAGGCCATCAGACTGAGGATGGTACACCGAAGTTCTCAACTGGGAGATTTGCAGGACCTTGCACAACTCCCTCATCACTTTGCTCATAAAAGGTGTCCCCTGGTTGGTCAGGATCTCCTTCGGCAAACCTGTCCAGGAAAACACATGGACCAACTCGCCGGCTATACTCTTGGCAGAAGAATTTCTCAGGTGAATTGCCTCAGGATAGCGTGTGGCATAGTCCAGGATGACTAATATATACTGATGGCCCCAGGCTGATTTAACTAGGGGACCGACCAAGTCCATGGCAATTCTCTCGAATGGCACTTCGATAATGGGCAATGGCACAAGGGGGCTCTGGAAATGAAAGGTAGGGGCAGTTAACTGACATGTAGGGCAGGACCTGCAATAGTTTACTATTTCCCAGTGACATCCAGGCCAATAGAACCTCTGCACAACCTGTTCCTGCATTTTTTCCACCCCTAGGTCTCCCCCCAAGATGTGTGAATGGGCCATGTCCAACACCTTACATCTATGGGGTCTAGCACTATCAACTGCTCCACCAACTCCTCCCTTATTTTCGTGACCCGGTACAACAGCTCCTCCCCACTCATAAAATAGGGAAATCTTGTGTCAGCCCCCGGCTCCTGTGCAACCCAATTAATGACGATGATATTGTTGAAGGCTTCCCTCAGAGTTGGGCCACGATGTTGGGCAGTCCCAAAATTCTCACCGTACGAAAAAGGTTGCACTCTATCATACTAAAGCATGTCAATATAGAATATGTGAAATTTTGAATAGCAATACGGCTTTGAAGTATTAGGAAAAATTTGAGACGCTTAGTATAAAATTATTATTTGCACACCAACCATCGTCAAAGTGGTCTCAAGTCTGATGGGTCCCTAACCTGTGTGAATACCTCTCTAGTTTAGTCTGGACGTGCCAGTCAGGTTTTTTTTGTCTTTTGAATGTTAGTTACTGACCGAGCACTCCGCCCCCACCAGGTGGTGGTTTTAATTACAGCAGGTTCCTACTAACCCATAAATGCAGATATTGCTGACAGAGGTGTCCACATTCACCCAGGAATACAGATATTAGCCTAGAGAGGTATTCACACAGGTTAGGGACCCATCAGACTTGAGACCACCTTGACGATGGTTGGTGGGCAAATAATATTTGGCCAAATTTTATACTAAGCATCTCAAATTTTTCCTAATGCTCCAAAGCCATATTGCTATTCAAAATTTCACATATTCTATATTGACATGCTTTAGTATGATAGAGTGCAATCTTTTTTCGTATGTTGTATATGGGGGTAGCTCCTCCTGGTTTGCACCTATTCACATTAGTCTGGATGTGCCAGTCAGGTTTTTTGTCTTTTGAATGTTAGCTTACTGACCAAGCAATTCGCCCCCACCAGGTGGTGGTTTTAATTACAGCAGGTCCCCACTAACCCATAAATGCAGGCATTGTTGACAGAGGTGTCCACATTCACCCATGAATTCAGAAATCAGCCTATAAGGGGTATTCACATAGGTTAGGGACCCATCAGACTTGAGACCACCTTGACGATGGTTGGTGGGCAATTAATATTTGGCCAAATTTTATACTAAGCGTCTCAAATTTTTCCTAATACTCCAAAGCCGTATTGCTGTTCAAAATTTCCATATTCTATATTGACATGCTTTAGCATGATAGAGTGCAACCTTTTTTCGTATGTTGTATATGGGGGTAGCTCCTCCTGGTTTGCACCTATTCACATTAGTCTTGATGTGCCAGTCAGGATTTTTTGTCTTCCAAAATTCTCACCGGTCAACCCTAAGGTCGGAATGTCAGATACAGGGGACACTTCCTCCTCATCCCCTACCAGGACACAAAAAGGAAACACGTCTGCCTCTGGGTGTGGCGATACCTTATTAGGGTTTACTGGTTCCCTATTCTCACTAGTGACCTCAGAATCCTTTCCCCACAGCTCCCAAAACAAACAGAAATCCCGATCTATAATTATAGGGTGCAACAAGTCCCGAACGACGCGGACTTCATGGGATTCAGTGCCATGCTCCGTTTCAATGTCCACTCTGGTCATAGGGTAGCACTTTGCATCACCATGTATACATCGAACGCTGACCTTTTTCCCCGGGATTAGGTTGAGAGGAAAAGTGGCCTTCACCAGGTTCACTAAGCTCCCAAAGTCTAGCAGCACCGTTAGTGCTTGACCATTCACCTTCATGGGACACGCTTGAGGCCCCTCGTTGGGGGGAGAGTTCACACTGCAGGCTGAATATGCATAGTATAAAATACGGCGCTCCATGCTGCAGTCCATCTGCTCGGTGGTCTTGGGACATCGGGCAGCTATATGTCCTGGCCCGTGGCACCTCCAACAAATAACATCACCCGTAAGGACCTTGGGCACCACCTCCCCTGCCCCTTTTGACCTTGGACGCCCACTCCTTTTTGGGACTCTGCCCCTTGCTGGGACCCCCAGTAAGGAATGGGCTGCCTCCCCAAGGAGCCTTCCATCCCCTGGCATCTCTCGACCAGGCCGACCAGTTCATCGGCTTTCCGGGATCACCCTGGACAACCCAAGTCTGTATGGACTTCGGCAGGGAGTGCACAAACCGATCCATCAACACTCTTTCTGCCATCTGTGCAGGCGTGGAGGACTCTGGCTGCAGTCATTTCTGAACCAAGTGCAACAGGTTGAACATTTGGGAGCGAGGCGGTTTTTCCCGGTGATAGGCCCAGTGGTGAACTCTTTGTGCCCTGACAGTCATTGTCACCCCCAAACGTGCGAGAATCTCAGCCATCAGTTTATGATACTCCTTGGCGTCCTGTAAAGTCAAGTCATAGTACTCCTTCTGGGGCTCCCCTGTCAGGTACGGCGCCAGTACCTCTGCCCACTGCTCTGGCGGAAATTTTTCCCTCTCAGCGACCCTCTCAAATATCGTCAGGAAGGCCTCAACATCATCCCGGGGGTCTGTTATGAATGTGCTGGAGATGGTTTCTGAGCAGAGGCTCCCTCTGGTGGTTGCAGACAGTACTGAACCTTACAGCGAGGAATGGTAATCTGGGATCACTGTTATGATTTGGTAGCTGAGGAGAGCAAGCAAAAAAGGAAATACACCAGAAAGGTTGGAATCTATGGGATTGCAGTACCCTTACTAACCACCACAACTAAAGGCAGCCGTGGAGCGTACCTACGTTGGTCCTAGACGCCTCGTCACAGCCTGAGAAGCTAACTACACCTAAAGACAGAAAGAGGAAAACTATCTGCCCCGGAGCAGATCCCCAAAGAACATAGAAAGCCCCCAAACATGTAATGGCGGTTAAACAAGATGAAATACAGACACAGACAGAAAATAGTATGAGCAAACGTTGGGGCCCAAACTTCCTAAATAGAAAAGGATAGGAAGGACACTTACTGCAATCCCAAAAAACCCTGAAAAGTACCAACTCTACTAATTACAAAAACACCTGAGATCACACGACCTCTACCACCTAAATTAGTTCTCTGGTGTAACAAAAACTAAACAGCAGCCACTGAAAAAACTGGAAAAGGCAAATGAACAAACAACAGTGGCTGAACTAAACTGAGAGGAGCACAAGCCCCCGGAGGGGACCCGGCAGACCACCACAGAAGTGCAGGACAAAATGCAAAAAGCAAGCACAAAAAACTAAAAGAAGAAAATGTCTTATCTGTTAGCAGAAGATGCAGGCACGAAACAGCAAGCTACAAAGTGAACAGGAATCAAAGATGAGACCAGAACAATTGATCACCGGCAACCCTGATGGGAGGGAACCTCCCTTATATAAGACCAGTCAGTAACACCTGATCGCCAATCTTCACAATCTTCATTGGATAATTCAGTACTGTTTGTAACCACCAGAGGGAGCTTCTGCTCAGAATTCATTTCTAGCACATTCACAACAGTACCCCCCCCCTTGAGGAGGGGTGACCGAACCCTCATTTGAGCAACCAGGTCGGTCAGGATGAGCTCTGTGATACGCACGGATGAGTCTCCTAGCATGGATGTCCGAAGCAAACACCCAAGAATTGTCCTCCTGACCATAACCTCTCCACTTAACCAAATACTGGAGTTTCCGTCTAGAAAAACGAGAATTCAATATTTTCTCAACCACATACTCCAGATTGCCCTCAACCAAAACAGGGTCAGGAGGCACAGCCATAGGAACCACTGGCTCGACAAATCTCTTCAATAAGGACTTGTGGAACACGTTATGGATCTTAAATGTCCCTGGAAGAAGTAAACGAAAGGAAACAGGATTAAGAATCTCCATGATCTTATAAGGTCCAATGAACCTAGGCTTAAACTTAGGAGATGCAACTCTCATAGGGATATTTCTTGAGGACAACCAGACCAAGTCCCCCACTTCAAACCGAGGACCATCAGTCCTATGCCGGTTGGCAAACCGCTGGGCCCTCTCCTGAGAGAGGGACAACCTCTCCACTACCTGGTCCCAAATCTGCTGCATACGCTCCACAACAGAGTCAACACCTGGACAGACAGAAGCCTCCGTCTGTCCTGAAGAAAATCGAGGGTGAAACCCAAAATTGCAGAAAAATGGAGACATCAAAGTGGCAGAGCTAGCCCTATTATTAAGAGCAAACTCAGCCAAAGGCAAAAAAGAGACCCAGTCATCCTGATCAGCAGACACAAAGCATCTCAGATAAGTCTTCAATGTCTGGTTTGTTCTCTCAGTTTGTCCATTGGTCTGAGGATGAAAAGCCGAGGAGAAAGACAATTGAACACCAAGTTTAGAACAAAAAGTCCTCCAAAATCTTGAAACAAACTGGACTCCTCTGTCAGACACAATGTTCTCAGGAATGCCGTGTAACCGAACCACGTGCTGAAGGAACAAAGGCACCAATTCAGAGGAGGAAGGCAACTTAGGTAATGGCACAAGATGTATCATTTTGGAAAACCTATCACAAATCACCCAGATAACGGTCATTCTCTGAGAAACAGGGAGGTCGGAAATCAAATCCATAGAGATATGGGTCCATGGTCTCTTGGGCACAGGCAATGGCATCAACAAACCACTAGAGCGAGAGCAAGGCTTGGAGTGAGAGCAAGTCCCGCAGGACTGCACAAATTCCCTGACGTCACGAGAAAAAGTAGGCCACCAAAAGGACCGACTAACCAAGTCTCTGGTACCAAAAATTCCGGGATGACCGGCCAACGCGGAACAATGAATCTCAGACATCACACTCTTTTTCCATCGGTCTGGGACAAACAATTTCCCAATAGGGCTGGACTGATATAAGGGAGGTTCCCTCCCATGATGGTCACCGTTGATCAATTGTTCTTGTCTCAATTGTGGTTCCTGGTTCATTTGGAAGTTTGCTGGAGTCTTGCATGCATCTGATGCTTTCAGATAAGATATTTCTGCTTTTCTTTTTATGCTTGCTTTTTGCATAATTTTCTGTACTTTTGTGGAGGTCAGCCGGGTCCCCTCCTGGGGCTTGTGCTCCTCTCAGTTTATCTGTAGCCACTGTTATTTGTTCATTTGCTTTTACCTGTTTTTTCAGTGGCTGCGGCTTAGTTTTGTTACACCAGAGATCTGATTTAGGTGGTGGAGATCGTATGATCTCAGGTGTTTTTGCAATCAGAAGAGTTGGTATTTTTAGGGTTTTTGTTAGATTGCATTCAGAATTCTTTCCTGTACTTTTCTGTCTAGACAGATTGGGCCCCAGCGTTTGCTATTTCTATTTTCTGTCTGTGTCCGAGCTTTCTTCTTGTCTAACCGCCTTTACATGTTTGGGGCTTCTATTTTCTTTGGGGATCTGCTCCGGGGCAGATAGCTTTCATCTTTCTGCCTTTAGGTGTAGTTATCTCTCAGGCTGTGACAAGGCGTCTAGGATCAACATAGGAACGCTCCACGGCTGCCTCTAGTTGTGTGGTTAGTTCAGGTTACTGCAATCCAATAGGTTCCAGCCTGTCTAGTGTATTGCCGTTTTTGCTTTTTCTCCTCAGCTACCTAAACATAACAGGGGTCATTTTCTGCAATGCACATCTTACCGCCTTCCTGACTTTGGCGTCATCAGCCAGACCTGGGGTTGGGGCGCTCGTCCTGCCCTCGATGGAGGTTACCAGTAGCTGCATCTGCTGCCGTTGCTCCTGCTGGCTCTGTTTTACCTGCTGCAACAACAGCCTGTTGGTCTCTTGCTGCTGTGACTGTGACTGGACCAAGTGTTTCAGCAGGTCCTCCATTTTCCCCGGCAATGCTTGTTGGCTTGCTACAGACTTGACCCAGTACATGCAGTAACAGTCTCATTTCTCTGCTGGGAACGCTGCCCGCATTCTCCACCAATTGTAGGGGTTTTACTCGCTCAGGTGCAACGGGAGGCAATCAGGAGGCACGTTCCTTTAAAAAGTTCATGGGGTTTATTGCTTCACAAACCCACAAAGCAAAACAGAAAAGAAATAGCCTTTAGCTCAGGCAAAACAAAGTACAAATGTCCAGTACTTCAGGCTCAGTCCTGGAGCCTCAACACACACAGGAGGCTTCCACCTCCCCACATACAGACCATGTGTTAAGCAGTAGCCTACCTTATATAGCTATAACCACAGCTAAGAATATATCACAAGACTAGTCATGTGGTAGTGACATCACCACAGGTCCTAAAACACATATAGAGGTACGGTGATGCCCCTTCCCAGGGCTGAGGTACATGGGCAGACCGACCCTCCCATATCTCAGTGCTACCCGTAACCCGGACCCAAGTGTATTAAACGACCCCTTAGTGCTTACGTGCACTAAAGAAAACCATCCGGGTTACATCACAGAGACAAGCCATATCTGTGACACATACCTCCTGTCTACTATACAACCCCTAGCCACACTACACCCTGTGCCCATGTCTGTGTCCTCCACCGAATCTAGAGTGGCAGACTGGGCGGTGGAGGCACGTGACATATGGGACTGCACACAAGATGCTATCCGGGCCTCCAAGGAGAGAATGAGGGTCTCTGCCGATGCGCATCGGCGTCCTGCTCTGACTTTTGCCACTGGTGATTTAGTTTGGCTCTCCGTCCATAACATCAGGCTGCGAGTTGAGTCCACTAAGTTTGCTCCTCGCTGCATAGGTCCCTTCAAGTTCCTGGAACAGGTCAACCCTGTGGTCTATCATCTGGCTCTTCCTCCATGCCTAGGTAACACCAACACCTTTCATGTGTCCCTCCTAAAACCCGTTCACATGTCCCGGATTTCTGAGTCATCTGCCAAAAAGTTCTATCTGGTGGACTGGAAGGGTCATGGCTCAGAAAACAGGACCTGGGAACCTATTGAGCACATTCGGGCTCCTCAGCTCATTGCGGCATTTGAGTGCAGCGGGGCCCAAAGGGGGGGTTCTAGGGGGGGGTAATGTTAGGCATCGAGATCCCGCCGCTGCACAGGGGGAATCTCGAGCCATGTCATCTGCGGTCTCCCATTCTTCTTCAGCAGCAGAGGATCCTGCTCAGCGGAGACGTCAGTCCCAGCATCTTGCTCAGGCTAATGGTATTCATTTGGTTGCTGCTGCCGCCCCAGGTTCAGCTATAGCAATCAGCATTAGTCAGCGGAGAGCAGATGATCCTGAGACTAATTCCTGCTTTTCTCCATCTAAGCATGCGCGTGAGACGACCGCTCATTGGTGGTCGGAGGTCACATGCTCAGGTTCCCAAGCAGTTCGGATTGGGCCATCAGCAAGGTCCTGGAAGGCTGCAGTTATAAATGGATCGCACGGTCGTGTGCTAGTATAAACCATGTGGTATGTGAGCAAGTGGATACGCTACCACTCTGTGTATGCACGTGTGTTTGGGCCGAGAACTTGCCGCACTGTCGGCGTGTATGATCACCTAGTCTTCCCTAGTCAGGCAGGTTTTTACTCAACTTGACCTAGCGCCTGTCTCGGCCACGTGTGCTGCTTAGCATGGGCTGTTTACAGGACACAGTCAATCCACGTGCTCTGGCACACATCTTTTGGAACCGCTCTGCGGTCAGTTGAGCTGTTGCACTTGTTTTGCGCCAAATCCTGGAGTGCCTTAGTTAGCTGTATTTTGCTACCACTCATTGCCAAGAAGTGGCATTGCCTGTGCAACGTCGTGCGCATTGTGGGTCTAATCAGACTCAAGTCCCCGCGTTCTAGTGGTTGAGCCTATAGACCTCATTTGCGCCATGTCAGCTGTGTCCTGTGACGTGTAACAAGCAACAGCGTTCAATTATTTTGTTGCTGTGGCTCTGTGAAGCAACAGAGTTCGCCGCTGCTCATACCTGCTGACATCTAACCCGCGTGTTGTTGGCGTCCGACCGCCGCCTTGCTCCACCATTGCTTAGCAGCAGGTTCCATCTCTGCACGGTGGACACCGGGTTGCGAACGCACCTTATTATTATTATATATATTTCATTTGGTGTGTTCCGCCAATCCTAACAAGAAGGGCTTCTTAAAAAAACTAACAGGTCTGTGAGAGCCAGAATTCTTGCTGGTTGGTATGTGTTCAAATACTTATTTGATGCAATAAAATCCAATTTAATTATTTAAAAATCATACAATGGGATTTTCTTTTTTTATCTTTAGATTCTGCCTCTCACAGTTGAAGTGTACCTACAATAAAAATTACAGACCTCTCCATTCTTTGTAGGTGTGAAAATTTGCAAAAATGTCAGAGTATCAAATAATCATTTTCCAGTCTCTAAAAAAAATTTATGGTTTCTCCCCAGGGTAAGCCATCAATATAAGACTGGTTGGGATCAGACAATAAAAACCACATCCAATAATCTGTTTGAAAAGACTGAGACTCTTGCACAAGTCCCCCAACCTCTTTAATGTTTGCATCAGCTGCAACCAAGTTTGTACTTGCCTGTGCCATTTAAGATTGCAACATTGTTTCATTGGAGCAATTCTGCAATATCTTGAATGGCTGCTAAGAAAACATCGCACCAGTAAGTATGAACTAGCCTGCAGATGCTGTAAGCATGAAAAATGAGAGCAAAAATGCGAATCAGGCAAGCATGAGTGCTGCAGCCTGTTCAGACAGCCGATTAGAGGCGTCACCAATCTAAGGCCATGTTCACACGATCAGTATTTCTTCACGCCCCTTCACCTTGGACTTCAGACAGGAAGACATTATCAGAGGGCTGGTGTGACAAGAGCTGCTCCTCAATGCTCAGCTCTCCAACTGAGACATTACAGTGGTGTGCAGCTCCATGGTGTTATCAGCCAGTCTCCTGATAATAGCTGTTTCTCTTCTTGGACTGGCTGTTAAGGTACTGCCACACTTAGCGATCTCGTTAGCGATCACAATAACGGCGCAATCGTTGGTGTGATCTCTTTTAGGTCGCTAGTAGCTGCCAAACAGGAGATCTCATAAACGACTCATCAGCGGTCAGCGATCTCTTTAACGACTTTGGCGGTCGTTAGGATGTCATTAGCATGTACTGAGCGCTTGTGATTCATAGGAATTTCCAGCATTGCTCCTGCTCTCTGCGTCCTGCTAGCCTGCTTTGCAACTTCTGCGATCCTGTCTGTGATGCAAAAGAGAACTTACAGATATTGCGATCCACTCCGTGACGCAAAACAGTCATATGCGTCACAAACGAGGTAGCTCGTCGTTCGCAAAAGGTGCCAAACACAGCGATTCAGGCTCACCAGCGGGATGCCAACGATCAAAAAACGGTCCAGAACTTAGTGAACGATCAGCGACATCACAGCAGGGGCCACATCGTTGCTACATGCCACACACAACGAGGTCGCTAACGAGATCGCTAAATAGTGACGTTTTAGTGATCTCGTTAGCGATCTCGTTTGCGATCTCGTTTAGTGTGGCATACCCTTTACTCACAGTGATGAGCTTCACATTGCTGTGTGATGAAATTTCTCAGACGAGAGGGGGAGCAGTGAGGAGTAGCTTCTGTCACTCAGAATTAGGCTATGTGCCCACGTTGCATTTTTTAATAGTTTCCAAAGCGGTTTTGCCGCTGCGGAAACGCTTAAAAACCACTTATAAAACGCATTCCATTAATTTTAAATACCTTCCGCAATTGCTGTGCCCATTCTGCGTTTTTTTCCGCAGCGGAATCGCATTGCGGAAAAAAACGCAGCATGTTCATTAATTTTGTGGAATCGCGACGATTCTGCCTACATAGGATTGCATTGAAATGCTCACTTTAAGCATGTGGCCATGCCCACCATGGGTAAAGTGACCGTTTCATGTGCGGATGGTACCCAGGGTCTGGAGGAGAGGAGACTCTCCTCCAGGACCCGGATACCGTATTCCTGTTAAAAATTTAAATAAAATAAAAAATAGGTATACACTTACCCTCTGTCGGCCCCCGGAGTCCTCCTGGTCTTCAGCGATGCACGTGGCGGCTTTGTTCCCAGGAGTGCTTCATGCCAAAATGACCTTTGTGACGTAGCGGTCGAGTGTCATCAGAGGTCATTCTCGCAATGATTCACTGGGAATGGAACTTGCCGGCAGCGCTGCTGAGGACCGGGAACGCCGCTGAGGAGATCGTGAGCCGACAGGAGGTGACTATATCCATATTTTTTATTTTTTTATTATTTTTAACATTCTATCTTTAACTATTGATGCTGCATAGGCAGCATCAATAGTAAAAAGTTGGTCACACTTGTCAAGCACTATGCTTGACAAGTGTGACCAACCTGTCAATCAGTTTTCCAAACGATGCTTCAAATTGCTTGAAAAAACGCTTGAATTCCGCAAGCTAAAAATGCTTATATAACGCTTGTATTTTGTGGGAAAACGCATGCGAATTCCGAATGCATTTTACCCGTGGCGGGGAGTTGACGAAATGCTGCGGACAATTCCGTGCATTTCTGCAACGTGGGCACATAGCCTTACAATATAATTAAAATGCACTAGGCATCTCATCTTTATAGTGTATGAGAGCAGGGACAGTAAATTTTTTTATCTCCCCGCAGCATCCCTTTATGGTAGGACACATCTATGAAGAGGATTTTACAAAGTCTTTCCATTTCTAATCAGATAACATAAAATTAAATCGATTCCACAATAAACCAGCTTGGATGCTAACAGCCCAATATAAATGAAAAGAGAGACTCCTGTCAGTGCTTATCTCCTGTGGAAAATGGTGTTTACTGAAATCCAACATATACTATTCCTATAATTTGTGTTTTACTCATACATTATCATTAGTCAACTGAAAAACTTGATCTATGAGGAAAAGTCAGAAAGTCCAACATTATGTTGCGTATTACAGAAGTTCAGTACATACAGAAAACAACGTTAGGGTCAGGAATGGAGGCTGGTTTGGTAACCAATATCCAACTTTCAATAGTAAACGTAGCAAGTTCAGAAACTGTAGGAATTTTTTGCTTAGGTAGGGAGCAATAGCGGAGAGTTCTTTAAGAATTCTCTCAATTTGGAGACAGGGCTGGAACTAAGTGAGGCCAAAAAATGCGAGTTAAAACATTGTAGCGAGTTAAATCCCACAGAGCTGGGATTGCGAGTAGAACACACTGGCATTTTACAATTTGTATAACTGGCCTCAGAGAATGCAGTGTCTATAATTTTGGGTAATCTAAACATAACATTTTCAACTATTTCTGAATGAATTTCAAATACTTAAAAAAATCCTATTGTTGAAAATATTGCATTAACTGTTTAACAATTACAGTCATTTTTACGTAATCTATTCATTTTCACAGACTTAAAAGTAAATTGGTATAACTATTATTATTTTAAATACTTGGATGAAAATATTTTGCAGTTAATGACTTCCTAATATTTGGAATGCATGGACATCACCAAATACTTTCTTTTCTTCTTAAAGCTGTCTTGGGCAACATTTTTGATTTTTTTCAGGGGGGCACTTGCGCAGAATTTGTTGAAGTTCCATATTTGTCTCAGTGCTAGGCAGTTAAACATTGCAGTCAGACAGGGCAGTATACAGGTAAGATATTCAAAACAGTTTGTTTCTAGCACATTTGTGCTGCAGGATGTATATGCCATATCTCTTCATTCTATCCATATCAGTCCCTCTCTCCTCCCATCTCCCATGTATATCTCACATGCTCCTTTCACCTTCTTAAACCACATAAATCCATCTGCTCCCAGTGCACAACTCAAGAGATGCTCTCACTGATCACTAAACCATTTTCTTATTCTCTCTATTCTCCTGGTCACAGGAGACATCTCCCCAAACTTGTTCTTATGAACAGAAATTGAAATCTCATTAACATTCAGTGCATGCCTTCTTATTTTTCCTTTAACTGTGTCATCTGGATCACCAGATCAGTTTGTAAGAAACTCCCCTACATCCATGACTTTTTCTTTCCAAATTCTGTTCTGGCTGTTATTGAAATCTGCATGCAGCACTCAGACACCACCTCCATTGCCACTCTCTCATATGGTAATATTTTTCGCATTCCCCTAGAACTGAGAACAGATAAGGTGGAGGTGTTGATCTGCTTATTTCATCAAAAAATGTTTTTCAGGTCATCCACTTGACTTATCTTCCCTTCTTTTGAGGTCCACACTGTCAGACTTTTTTCCCTTTTTCCCTGTGAGTGGCAGTTGTTTTCCCATCTTGAGGCCCCTCCCACTGATCCTGGATCACTTTGTCACCTGGCTACCTCACTTTATGTGTGACATTCCCACTCTCATCTTGAGGGCATTAACATCCCAATGAATAAACAACTCTCCCTATATGCCCTCCCTATGATGCAACTAGACAGGTCAATCATCCATGGTTGTGCAGCAAATCCAGGTAGATGGCCAAAATTCAATGTCCTCAGTACACAAAATCCCTTCCCCGGGGCCGATAGTCCCACATTCCTCATACCAGCGTATACAGTCATGGCCAAAAGTTTTGAGAATGACACAAATATTAATTTTTACAAAGTCTACTGCTTCACTTTTTCTAATGGCAATTTGCATATACTCTAGAATGTTATAAAGAGTGATCAGCTTAACAGCAATTACTTGCAAAGTCAATATTTGGCTAGAAAATGAACTTTATCCCCCAAAACACATTTCAACATCATTGCAGCCCTGCCTTAAAAGGACCAGCTAACCTCTTTTCAGTGATTGCTCCATTAACACAGGTGTGGGTGTTGATGAGGACATGGCTGGAGATCAATCTGTCATGATTAAGTAAGAATGACACCACTGGACACTTTAAAAGGAGGCTGGTGCTTGGCATCATTGTTTCTCTTCTGTTAACCATGGTTCTCTCTAAAGAAACACGTGCAGTCATCATTGCAATGCACAAAAATGGCCTAACAGGGAAGAGTATCGCAGCTAGAAAGATTGCACCTCAGTCAACAATCTATCGCATCATCAAGAACTTCAAGGAGAGAGTTTCCATTGTTGTCAAAAAGGCTTCAGGGCGCCCAAGAAAGACCAGCAAGCGCCAGGACCGTCTCTTAAAAGTGTTTCAGCTGCGGGATCGGGCTACCAGCAGTGCAGAGCTTGCTCAGGAATGGCAGCAGGCAGGTGTGAGTGCATCTGCACGCACTGTGAGGCGGAGACTCTTGGAGCAAGGCCTGGTCTCAAGGAGGGTAGCAAAGAAGCCTCTTCTCTCCAGAAAAAACATCATGGACAGACTGATATTCTGCAAAAGGTACAGGCAGTGGACTGCTGAGGACTGGGGTAAAGTTATTTTCTCTGATGAATCCCCTTTTCGATTGTTTGGGACATCAGGAAAACGCCTCATTTGGAGAAGACAAGGTGAGCGCTACCACCAGTCTTGTCTTATGCCAACTGTTAAGCATCCTGAAACCATTCATGTGTGGGGTTGCTTCTCAGCCAAGGGAATCGGCTCTCTCACAGTCTTGCCTAAAAGCACAGCCATGAATAAAGAATGGTACCAGAATGTCCTCCAAGAGCAACTTCTCCCAACCCTCCAAGAGCAGTTTGGCGATCAACAATGCCTTTTCCAGCATGATGGAGCACCTTGCCATAAGGCAAAGGTGATAACTAAATGGCTCAGGGAACAAAACATAGAGATTTTGGGTCCATGGCCTGGAAACTCCCCAGATCTTAATCCCATTGAGAACTTGTGGTCAATCATCAAGAGACGGGTGGACAAACAAAAACCTAAAAATTCTGACAAAATGAAAGCATTGATTGTGCAAGAATGGACTGCTATCAGTCAGGATTTGGTCCAGAAGTTGATTGAGAGCATGCCAGGGAGAATTGCAGAGGTCCTGAAGAAGAAGTGTCAACACTGCAAATATTGACTTGCTGCATTAACTCATTCTAACTATCAATATAAGCTTTTGTTATTCATATGTTTGCAATTATTATATTTCTGTCTGTGATAAAAACATCTGTCAAACACACATAAAAACCAGAGGGCAGCAGATCATGTGAAAATATAATATTTGTGTCATTCTCAAAACTTTTGGCCATGACTGTACTCATTGTCTACCAACTTTTGGTTGGCCCACAGATTGCATATCTCCAGCCAGTATAGTCTGTAGTCACAGTCCAGGTTCCTCCAAATGACAAATATCAGAACCGACGTCCATGTATCCAGGACTAATAATCCTTAAGAAAATTTGTTAAATCCAGATGAAAGATACCTCAACCATAGCAGGGGGATCCAGCATAGCCAACAACCGATCTCCAAAACTCCATAGACGATCCATGCCAGCTTGGATCCTCTCCCTTCGAAGTCACTCTAACAATTGCCTTACTAAACCTGTGGCATCTTTTTCGCCCTCCCCTTTAAACATTTTCCTTTAGCTCACAGAATGAAGCATATTCCATAAGCCCATTAACTGGAATTGCATGTGAGACTCTGTGGTGACGGCTCTCCTGGGTCTACAATTCCCATCCATACAATGGGCCTAGTTGCTGGCAGCACAATGGCTTGAGACCTTGAGATACAGATGAGATTGATAGAAGGATTGCTTTACATTTACCTTTGGCAATCTCTTGTCTGGCCTTAGGTATACATCAGATCCAGCCTGCATGCCTTACTCTGCTTGTTGTCACTGAATGGAAACATTGATTCCTGAGGATGACGAGCAAGCAAATCACTAATAAATCACTAATTAAACACAGCAAGCAAATATCTAATAAAATACAACTAGATCAATGCAACCGGTGCTCCGTGCTGGAAAAGTCTACATCCCGTAGAGCAGTGAACTCCGCTCTACACACATTGATCTAATAGTCTTTAGTCTGTGGCCAGCTCCTCACACTCTCCTACACATGAAGACTGGAAAACACTGGAGCTGGTCTTCTTCTGAGTCTGCTCAGTGCATGTTCTTACTAACTTTCCTCTCCCACTTTCTGACAACAACCTTCTTTCCTTTTCTGTCGCCCCCCCTCTCTTAGTTCTCCCATACCTCTCTGACTGCTCCTTCAGTGTATCAGTTTCCAGCTCTTCTTCCCTTCCTCTTACTGTTGGATATCTCAGAGTTCAGTCCAAGGTATCCTCCTTCGGAGACGTATCCAGAGGGGGCAGCTGGGGCATGTGCCCCGGGCGCAGCTGGCAGGGGGGAGCAGTCGGGCCGCCTAATGCGGCGGTCCACAGTGTCTCCCCTGGCGGCTGCATTCTGACGCCCCTCGGCCTGGGAGTCGGCGGTTCCCGGTGTCAGCTGTTAAGCTGACAGCCGGCGCAGAGAAGCTGCCACGTGCCGGCTCCCAGGGATCAATTGTACTGGTGTCTATACAGACGCCAGTAGAATTGAAGCTCTGACCGCCGGGTCAGAGCGACGGCAGCAGCGTGATCAGGTCATGTGATCACGCTGCTGACGTCACTCGCTGGCGGCGCCCAGAAAGGGGAACACTGGTGGTAAGCGTGCTCCACTGTGTAGCTGAAGAAACCACCGAAGATTAAGGGAGGGGGACATAATGTGTGAGGGGATTGGGGATGGGGGATACTTTATGTGTGGGGGGATTTGGAGTGGAGATGGGGATACTTTATGTGTGGGGGGATTTAGATTGGGGATGGGGATACTTTATGTGTGGGGGGATTTGGAGTGGGGATGGGGAGTAATTTACGTGTGGGGGATTTGGAGTGTGGATGGGGGGTACTTTACGTGTAGGATGATTTGGAGTGGGGATGGGGGCACTTTACGTGTGGGGGATTTGAAGTGGGGATGGGGGGTAATTTACGTGTGGGGGATTTGGAGTGGGGATGGGGATACTTTATTTGTAGGGGGATTTGGAGTAAGGGTGGGGGATACTTTATGTGTGGGGATTTGGAGTAGGGATGAGGGATACTTTATGTGTGGGGGGATTTGGAGTGGGGATGGGGGGTACTTTACATGTGGGGGGATTTGGAGTTGGGATGGGGATTTAATGTGTGGGCTGATTTGAGGACACTGAAGAGTATGTATGAGGGCATGTATGAGGAAACAGTGTAAGGATGGGTGCATACACAGTATGGTGAGTGGGGGGATGGGTGCAAACAGTATAAGGAGCGAGCAGGTAAATGTATATGGACACAGTATGAATAACGATGGGAAAAATATATGTGGACACAGTATGGGGAGTGAAGGTGATGGCATGTGTGCAGACACAGTATGGGGAGTCAGGTATGTGTGAGCAGACAGTATAGAGCGTGAGGGGGTAAATATATGAGGAGACAGTATGCTGAACAGGTGGGATGTTAGAGGATACAGTATGAGGAGGGAGGGGAAAAGTGTGAGGTGACCGTATATTACAGATATTTTTATTTAGGAGCATTATAATGACACTTCTGTCTTTAAGGGCATCGTGTGGTGATTTGTTGCAGAAGACAGGAGAGGATGGAGATTTGCAGAGACGAGCTGTGGATCAGGTACCTGGATGTAAATGCTATTAGTGAAACTGACTAATTCACGTTTCTATTTATGTTAGGAGCATTAAAGGGGTTGTCCAGGTTTGTGCTGAGTCTGCAGTCATTCTATGTGACTGCAGACTTCAGAATTCTCACAGTGCTCACTGCACACTGTTAGGATTCTCTCGTGCCGGCGATTTACATACATGCAGTTACATACTGGCTAGACATGTGTGGCCTCACTCAATGAAAATTAACACAGCGAGGCCGGGCATGTCTAGTCGGAATGTGGCCAGAAGTATAAAAATCACATGCTTGTGCTGACATAACCGTTTACTCTTGCCACCAGTAAGGGTTAACCATAAAAGTGTGCAGTGCATTTGTTGTGAGAATTCAGAAGCCTGCAATGTCAGGAATCAGCTCTGCAGGTTCCAATAGTCATCACATGGACACTTCACTCATATGCGACTCTCAAACTTATGGTCCTGTGACAACGAGCTTCTCTTCCGGCTTCTCTCAGTTTTTCACTGAACATTTAGAGCATTAGGGAGAGCAGCTTGTCGGTCCATGACTAAGTATGCAAATTGCATGTGTGCTTGTGAGGTGGGGGCGCCGAGCCGAATTCTCGCACCGGGTGCCAGAAAGCCTAGATACACCTCTGTTCTCCTTTTTTCTCTCCATTCCTCTATGAGCACATTTGGCTTTCAGTGTCATCGATATGCTTATGACACCCAATTATACACTTCTTCTTTTGACAACACCCCAGCATTACTACAAAATAAAATGATTGGCTGTCTGATGTCTCTAGCATACTGTCCTTCCTCTATTTGTAACTGAATCTGTCAAAAACTGAACTCATTGTGTTTCCTTCCTTTACTAATGCACCTAAACCTGAAATTGCCAATTACATGGGTAGTTCTACCATAACTCCCAAGCCTCATGCTTAGTGTCTTGGGGTTATATTTAGTTCAAATCTTTCATTTTTTACCCATATCAAATCATTCACTTGCTCATGTCAACTACATCTCAAAAATATGAGCCTTAACTGTTGCTCTGATTCACTCTCACTTGAACTGCTGAAGCTTTCCTCTAATCAGACTTCCTTCCTCTAAACTCTCCACATTGCAATCTACCCTGAATGCAACAGCCAGAAAAACATTTCTTTGCTACCCCGATGCCACCACTTTGTGTCAGTCATTGCACTGGTTGCCCATCCACTACAGAGTCCAATATAAACTTATCAATCTTACCAACAAAGATCTACACAGTTCTGCACTGACTCTCATCTCCTCCCTCATCTCTGTCTGCCAGCCTACCCATCCTCTCCATTCCACTAATGACCTAAGACTAACATCCTCTAGAATTTGAACCTCCCACTCCCGATCCATGACTTCTCTCATATTGCACCAGTTTTCTGGAATGTACTACCCCAGACAATCTGGTAAATTCCCAATATTCATAAGCATGCCTTAAACACATTTCTTTAGTCTGGCTTATCACCTCGCCTTACTAATCTAACTAACTATTCACTGTTCTCTCTTTTATGCACTCAATAGCATTTTGTATCTATACTTGTATAGATACTGGCTGATGACTGGTACATTCAGCGTTATTTGAATGTCCCTCTTTATCATTTTAATGGCTGGACTGTACACTATGAAAACTTACTTTTTATTTCACCCCTACTTCCTCATAGACTGTAAACTTGTGAGCAGGGCCCTCATTCCACTTGAAATGTGTTGAAATATGCATTGCTCTGGAATATCTTATCTTTTTTGTACAAGTACCATCTGGAGTGTAAAACTGGTGTGGAATATGTTGATACTATAGCAGTAAAAATTATTATTATTACACGGTTTTTACAGTCTAAGAAAATGTTCTCACTATGTTTTGCAGTCTATTCATTTCTCCATCAGTCCCCAAAAACATGAAAAATGGGATTCAGATGAACATCTGATAAATCCATGGATACAAATAAGTCAAATGGAGTCTGAAATATGACATTTTGGGGCCACATCTACTTTATTGTTGTGCCAAGATGATAAAATGACACCTTCGGAAAGGAAAGCAAACAGAACCCAGAGTTTCATACTTGGATTCTGTTTGGATTATTTTAAATCAATGGTTTCATCAAGGTAAATTTGAATTTCACTTTTTAGGGAAGCCATGGATGGAGGCATGAAGATACTGTGAAATGCAGTACCAGCAGTCCCTAATGAAACCTCTCTGTTTTTGAGTGTTACTAGTGGTTTTATCTTAAGTTAAACCCTCTGGTAGAGATGAGTGGATTGTTTGTAGCTCAAATTCACTGGCTTTGTTAATTTTTGTGCAAATCTCAATATTGGAAAAAGAGAAAGAGAGAAAGAGAGAGTGAGATTCCATTATATGTTTAAGCCCCATACCCAGTGTAATCGAGATGGAAACCAACTCTGCTGAACTTTATAAAAGTCCTGTGCCTGACTGGGAACGCTGATCTCTGTCACAACTGCAGTGCATAACGGGGAAGCTAGCATAGGCACGTAAAATGACTGTAGCTAGATCAGCAATGGTTTGCCATTGTTTTGCTTTAAATCTATTCTACTGTTTTACATAGGCTACATTAAAAAATGCTGTCAGTGTCTAAATACTTCTTGAATCAAATGTATATAATAAACATTTTTTTTGTTTCTACACATATCCTTAATTGACTATACTTTTTGAAATGAGTTTAATTTAATATTTTATTTTCAATATTTTGGCCTAAAACTAATACTTTTCATACCAGCAAAATATGTTTTTGCTATGATTGTGTAGTGTTCAGTTGAAATAAGATAAAAACAGGCCAGATAAATGTATTTTCCTGTATGAATCCTATCTAGATTCATGCACAAAAGAAAGTAATTCTAAATATAGAAAGAGTAAAGGAAAACAATAATTGCTAAAGTTTTTTTTTTCCTCTTTTTTGCCAACTTGGTGTAAACAATGAAGATTTCTTTTGCAAACTAAAAAATATGCTTGTGTTTTATTCTTAGTTCCCCATAAGTGGTTAAAAATGTTTCATTAGGTTAAAAACATTCATTTTATCAGGTAATTTTTTTTGTAGCCGAGGTATGTATATGTGCATTTGATGGGAGCAATTTAATTCTTCTCCTATAATTCAATATGTACAATATCTACAAGTAATAATACAAACTATTTAATCTGCTGTGCATTCTGCATTAAAGTGCTGTAATAACAAGCCAAGCAGGAACTGCATTATTTTCTTTCCCAATATCTCTGGTTTGTTCTGAAAAGGGTTTATCTAGCTTTGTGCTTCTGGTGAAAAGCCTTTGAATATTGGTGCATATGTCCTTTGAGTAGCTTGGAAAATCCATCTGCTATGTCTGAGCTACTTCTATGTTCTGAGCCAAAATGTGGGTACAATTTAGTGTCAAACGTTATTTTGACAGGCCAGCATTATTCACAGCGTTTGAAAGTAATCCTTAACCAACAGGGACCGGTCTGATTAATCCATCCTCCATGTTTGACAGATGTAATAGCTACAAGGTCCTCAAGAGAGCTTAATATGACTCATTGGCCCAAATATTTAAGAAAGTAGTGTAGAAATAGAAAGGTGACAATGTAAGTTGCTTCTATAAGAACCATCATTTTTTCCTTGCAAGAAAATGACAATTTAATGAATTGTCATTTCTTTGACATAAGTTAGACAGACACAGCCACAAAATTTCACAATGTATTATATCTTTCCAGCCACAATCACCCCAAATGTCCCATTCACAACATGACAATATTTTATTACTTTACTGAAAAAAAATGTATGGAATATGATGGTCGTACATAAATAGTACACACACACGTACAGTACAAAAGTCTTAGGCAGGTGTTGATAAAATGCTGCATAGTAAGAATTCTTTAAAAAAATAGTAGTGTTAATAGTTTATTTTTATCAATTAATAGTGAAATAACAAAAGAGAAATCTAAATCAAACCAACATTAGTGTGACTCACTTTCCCTTCAAAATAACATAAATTCTTCTAGGTACACTTTACACATTCACATAGTTTTTGATGGATCTCGGCAGGTTGTTCTCAATATCTTGAAGAACTAACTTCAAATCTTTGTGGATGCAGGCTTGCAAATCTTTCTGTCTCTTCATGTAATACTAAACTGAATCAATAATATTTTTAAAAATGTACCATTTTGCTCAGCGTCTCCTTCTCTACAACATGCCACCCACAGATCAGACTGCTTGTACAATGAGAGAGATTCTCAAATATTTGGTACATGAGTTGCTAACAATAACAGACCAGTGGTGATGTCAGTAAATTTGTCATGTGACCACTGAGGATAATGATTGGCTGCAGCTATCACATTATGGCACCTCATTGCTGCAAAAATGTTACAAAGAGCTATGTGGTACTGTAAGGGGTGTCAAGGACTGTTTTAAGCCCCACACACGTCCGGGTTAAAGTATGTCTTAATTTGTATATATATTTATATATATGTTGTAATGTACATAATGTTGATATGTAAATATAATGTAAAGGAAGGGAAAGTGCAGTTATAAGGTTATACACTACAGGGGGTAGTGCAGGATAGTAATTAGTTAAATTAGGAGGTCCAACTGTGTGTAAGACAGGAAGATTTCCTGTAGTCAGTAGGGTCTGAGAGCCTGAACAGGGCAGGTGACCCGTAACGATTAAGGACTGAGTCCAGTCATCCAGGGCCTGGGGCCGAAGGTCACAAATGAAGGAATGCAGGGAAGCACTAGTATGTGGCAGCTAACTTCATGGGCTGATGCCCTTTTGTCTGGGGCAAAACGGACAGGTGAACTCCTGAAGATAGTTAGGCTGGCCAAAAGGAGTGCTGCGGTATCGGACGATCCGGTATGACTCTGGGGCATTCTGGAAGAAGTGAGGGAAAGCACAGGGCAAGAAAGGAATGTACTCTGTGATGATCCCTGTGATGCAACTGTGACTGAATTGGACGTACTGAGAATGGAACCAAGTAAACTCGTTTTTGTTAAGTTGGAACTGGACTCTGTCTCCCTTTATTTGAAATAGCCAGAAAGCAGTCTTCAGAAGCTCAGAAGGAATCCGGATGGAACCGAGAGCGGGACGCAAGGTACAGATCAAAGGGGATAGTGTGTGTATGTGGCGGGAGATCAAGGCGTGATTGAGCAACCTATGTCAACCAAGGCTACGGCCATGGCTCCCCCTACAGTATCCTTGGAGTATCTACTTAATGCAGCTTTAAAAGGGTTGTCTACTACTGGTTGACCCCAACATAATTAATTCAGGGCCGTATAGAAAATCAAAACTATGTGCAGTCCCCTGGTGCAGTGGCACTGGTCCCATGACTGCTGTTTCCGGTAACATAGCATTGTTGTGTCATGTCATCAATGCAGCCAATAAGCGGCCGATGACTTGTTGCTGCCTTTACTATTTAAGTACAGTGGTCATCTATACTACTATTTCACCTGACGGGAACAGAAACACCAACATTGCTGGAATGGCGTGGGTGCAGGAGTTGAGTATACATTGTTTCTATTGCCTATAGGGCCCTAAATTACCTAATCTGGGGATGTCTAATAGTGGAGAACCCCTTTAATGCATCAGTAGGCTATTGAGACATTGTTAACCCCTTCCCGACCCATGACGCCTACGTAGGCATCATGAAAACCTGTGCCTTCTCGACCCATGAAGCCTACATAGGCGTCATGGTATAAATACCGTTCCTGCGGGTCGGGTGACCGGGGTCACTGAAAGGTCACCGACCCGCAGGCACAAGACCCTTTGTGCTTCAACACAGGGGGGTTGCTTAACCCCCCCGTGGCTACGATCGTTCTGATTGGCTGTTAAAAGTGAAACAGCCAATCAGAGCGATTTGTAATATTTCACCAATGAAATTTGGTGAAATATTACAATCCAGCCATGGCCGATGCTGCAATAGCATCGGCCATGGCTGGAGACCGAGATCTGACCACCCCCCACACCGAGTGACGGGGTGATCGGCCACCGCCACCGATTGATGGCGGCGATTCAGTCGCCACCATCACTACCTGCTCCACTCCCCTCCGCTCCCCCTCGCCTTCCGATCCCCCTCACCACACCCGGTGTCTGTGAAGTCGCTGTGGCCGTCCCGGTGTCCCTCCGGGATTCTTCATGGGCGCCGCCATCTTGGAAAATGGCGGGCGCATGCGCAGTGCGCCCGCCGGCCGGCAGATTCCATTCATTTATTTTGATCACTGTGATAAACTCTCACAGTGATCAAAATAAAAAAAAGTAAATAAACTCCCCCTTTATCACCCCCATAGGTAGAGACAAGTAATAAAATAAAGAAAATATTTTTTATTTTTCCATTAGGGTTAGCATTAGGGTTAGGGTTAGAACTAGGGTTAGGGTTGGAATTAGGTTTAGGGTTGGAACTAGGGTTAGGATTAGGGTTAGGATTAGGGTTAGGGTTAGGATTAAGGTTAGGATTGGAATTAGGGTTAGGGTTGGAATTAGTGCTAGGGTTAGAATTAGGGTGGAATTAGGGTTACGGTTGAAATTAGGTTTAGGGTTGGGATTAGGGTTAGGCTTGTGGTTAGGGTTAGAGTTGGGATTAGGGTTAGGGGTGTGTTGGGGTTAGGGTTGGGATTAGGGTTAGGCTTGTGGTTAGTGTTGAGCGATACTGCTCGATATCTAAAAATATCGGATCGGAATGGTATCGCCGATATCACTAAATATCGTCGATATCCGATTCCGATACCGGAAGTCCCATGTAAGTCTATGGGAACCAAATATCGACATTAAAAAAACCATTCTTGCCTTGTTGGTTAATTGTACATGAAGGAAAACAACAAAGACTAATGTAGAATGTATTGGGGGAGGTTGAGGAGACAATAAAGGCATACATGTTTAACCCAATGCATTGGAATAGCATTAATATATTTTTTTTTGGAAATACGTTTGGATTGACTAAAAAATTGAAAAATGTTGTTAACCTTTTTTCTATTTTGGCAAATATGTATGTTTCACAACTTCCATGCTCTTCACCTTTTTAACTTTTGCCAGTGCCACACTTTCTCCTTCATAATCTTCAGCAGCAGCATCATCTTTCTCATCAAATTATTCTTCATCTTCACCTTCTTAATCTTCTTCTTAAACTTCTTGCTATTCATGTTTTTGTTTACATTACTCATATTGTTATTATTAAACTAATTAATCTTCTTCATATTCAAATTCTTCATCTTCTTCCTCTTCATCTTCTTCATCATATTCTTATTTGTGACAGAGATTCCTGTACTTGTAATCTGTAAAAGTATGAATTGTTCATCCTTCCGTTCTTGCTGTCACAAAAGATTTAAATTACAACAGTATTTGTCCGTGTTCAGTTTAGCCTGCAGCAGCAGGCATTTTCCAGGGGCACCACGAGGAGGAACGGACTCACCCCCATACACTGCTTAGTCTTCTTCTGCTTAGAATTTAGAGCATATATTTTGCTCTTCATTTTGGTCTTATACTTCATGTTCTTCTGCTTTTTGATCTTCTGCTTATTGTTCTTCTGTCTCTTGTTCTGTATCTTGTAGTTTGTCTTAACCTTCTTTGTCCTGCTGGTGATCTTCTTCTGGGTAATCTTTTATTTTTTCTTTGTGATGGTGTTCAGGCTGGTTGGCTTCATGCTCGTCGTCCTTGTTGTCGTCATCTTCTTCTGGGTGGTCTTTAAGGTCGTCTAATTTCCGAGAACCAGCTGACGTTACTGGAACCCTGATGGGTATCAGATGGAGCAAGAGACAATGGAAGTAACGAGGACCAGCTGACTGTGCTGGAACCCGGAGGGGCAGCAGAAGGAAAAGAGGCAATATCACAACCGAGTACCAGCTGACGTTACTGTGACACGGTTACTAAGCAGGAGGTACCTGTGCTCCAAAGCACTACCAAGGACCAGCAGACGTTGGTGGAACTCGGATACGGAGATGGAGGCACCTAGGCCAAAGGCACTGGGGAGAACCAGTTGACGGTACTGGACCCCGGACGGGTAGCAGAGGGAAAAGAGGCAATGTCACAACCGAGTACCAGCTGACGTTACTGTGACACGGTTACTAAGCAGGAGGTACCTGTGCTCCAAAGCACTACCAAGGACCAGCAGACGTTGGTGGAACTCGGATACGGAGATGGAGGCACCTAGGCCAAAGGCACTGGGAGAACCACTTGACGGTACTGGACCCCGGACGGGTAGAAGAACGCACCCATGAAAATGTAAGTTGACAGGACGCAAGCCATCCGCAGTTACCGAATCACACAGTCCTACAGTGGGTGCTTCTCCTATTGTCACAATGGAAACCGCCTTTATTTACATATCCCACAGCACACATAGGAATCACCTAAACTGCAGGCACCATAGAGTCGGCTAACACGACAGCACAACTTATTGGAGGATAATTGACGTTCACACTGCCAGGAAACAGCTGTCGTGCTGTAACCAGGCTGGCCAGGAGTCAGTACCCCTGCCAATTACTTACGAGCAACAAATGGCGGTGTTGTAGCCCAGGGAGTAGAGTTCAGGTGGTAGAAAGATGAACATAACAGGAGACATGGAAAACGTTGCCAAACAGTTATTTAATCTGAAAACGGACAGGCAAATTCAGGTGAGATCCATGCCTTGTTCATTTTCAGAAAAGTAAGCCGGTCTCCATTCTCTGAGGATATTCACATGCGACGGTCTGTTACTACACCACCTGCAGCACTAAAGACACGCTCAGATAATACACTGGCAGCAGGGCAAGCCAGCACCTCCAATGCATACTGACTAAGCTCTGGCCATGTATCCAACTTAGAGACCCAAAATTTGAAAGGGGAAGAGGCATCTGGGAGTACACTTAGAGGGAAAGCCAAGTAGTCTGTCACCATCTTACGGAAACGTTTCTTCCTGGTGACTGGAGCCGTCTCGGATGGTGTAGACCTTGCTGGCGCTGTCACAAAACTTTGCCACATTTGTAACATACAGTTCTTGCCCTGTGCAGAGGCGCTGCTTCTGCTCCCTCTTGTTGTAGAGGTGTCTACACTGCCTCGACGCACAGAGCTGCTTTGTAAAGCAGTAGCAGCAGCAGCAGCAGCTCTCTCGGCTGGAATGTACAACAGTATGGATTGCACCAGTGTGTCTTGGTACTCCTGCATTTTACGGTCCCGGTTCACCGGTGTGATGAGGGTTTGTAAGTTGTCCCGGTAGCGAGGGTCTAGGAGGGTGTACACCCAATAATCTGACGTGCTGAGAATGTGGGCGATGCGGCGGTCGTTTCTCAGGCACTGAAGCATGAAATCAACCATGTGCTGCAGACTCCCAACTGGCCAACAAAGGCTGTCCTCTGGAAGAGGCGTCATCTCTGCCTCCTCTGCATCACCCCACCCTCGCTCTACATACTGACTAGAGCGTTGTGTACCTCCCTCTGTAGGGATTTCTTCCTCCTCCATTGACTCCTCCTCCTCCTCATCCTCCTCACAAAGTGAGCCCTGCCAGCCCTTTGTGAGGAACCACGTTGCGCTGACTGTCCTGAAGGTAATTGAATTTGTGACTCCTCATCCTCCACCTCTTCCAAAACCTCTTCCTTTAGTGCTTTCAGTGATTTCTGAAGCAGGCAGATAAGGGGGACAGTCATGCTGACTAGTGCATCATCTGCACTCGCCATCCGCGTTGAGACATCAAACGCACGCAAAACGTCGCAGATGTCCTTCATAGAGGCCCACTCAGTAGTGGTGAAGTGTGAACGGCGCAAATTGCGAGTTGATTGCGCCTGTTGCAGCTGATACTCCATTACTGCTGGCTGCTGCTCACACAACCGCTCCAACATATGTAACGTGGAATTCCACCTGGTGGGTACGTCACATATGATGCGATGTTCAGGAAGGCGAAATCTGACTTGCAGAGCTGCAATGCGCGATCTGGCCATGCTGGAACGTCGCAAGTGAGCGCACTCTAGGCGGACCTTGTGCAGCAGTGCATCAAGATCCGGATAGTCCCTCAAAAAACTCTGCACGACCAAGTTGAGCACATGTGCCAGACATGGTATGTGAGTGAGGTTGCCAAGGCCCAGAGCTGCCACCAGATTTCGGCCATTGTCACACACTACCAAGCCTGGCTGGAGATTAGCTGACAAAAACCACACGTCGCTCTCCTGCTTGATGGCATCCCAGAGCTCCTGCGCTGTGTGGCTTCGATTCCCCATGGAAATTAATTTCAGGACGGCCTGTTGACGTTTGGCCACGGCTGTGCTCATATCAGTCGCAACAGGTAAGCGTTCACGGGTCCATGTGGAGGTATACCGTGACGGCTCGTGCAGCGATGATTCTGAGGAACTGGAGTAGGAGGAGGAATCAATGTGTACAGACTGGATTCCTGCAATCCTTGGAGTTGGCAGAACACGTACAGCGCCACTGGCAAGATCTGTACCTGGCTCCACAACATTGACCCAATGGGCAGTGAGGGAAAGGTATCGTCCCTGGCCATGGGTACTGGTCCACGCATCGGTGGTCAGGTGGACCCTGCTACTGACGGCGTTTAGTAGCGCATGTTTAATGTTTCCCTCGACATGTTTTTGCAGAGCAGGGACAGCTTGCCTGCTGAAATAAAATCGGCTTGGCACATTATATTGTGGGACTGCCAATGCCATAAAGTTCCTGAAACTGTCAGTCTCCACCAGCCTGAATGACAGCATTTCAAGGGACAGGAGTTTTGCAATGCCAGCATTCAGAGCCTGTGCTCATGGATGGTTTGCCGAGTATGGCCGTCTTTTATCCCATGCCTGTGGTACCGATGGCTGTTTTTTGTTCTGGGAGTGTGACGATGACTGTGAACTTGCTGCTGTGGGTGGAATAACAGTTTGTCTATGGACAACAGTGACCGAGGTTCTTCCATGGAGATCCTGTGAGGAAGCCGAACCAGGTGTGTGTGAGCTGGAGGTAGAGGCTCCAACACGACCTGAAGATGTAGGTGCTGCTGTAGGTTGGCCTACATCTCCAGTGTGTCTTTGTAACTCAGCTACGTGCTTTGTCCGTACATGTTTCCACATATTTGTGGTATTCAGGTTACTGATATTTTTACCTCTTTTAACTTTTTGCTTACACAGCTTGCATTGAACATAGCAAATATCATCTACAAGTCTGTCATAAAAGGACCACGCAGTGCAAGTCATGGGAGCACCAATTTTGACATTTCTAAGAGAACTGCTCCCAACAGGTGCCAAACTGGAGGCTACAGGCAAGCGAGTCTGCAGCCTACCTCTCCCTCCTCTTTGTACCGTTGGGACAATCTCTTCCTCAGAGCTGCTCCCACGACCTTCCTGTTGCTCACGCCATGTTGGGTCTCGGACTTCATCATCTCCACTACCCTCTTCCAACACCTGCTGCTGTTGGATAGTCTGGGCAGCACCATGCTCCACAAAACCTGGCACCTGAGTCTCATCATCATCATAAGATGCGTTCTGCGGTGTGCTGTCCATCGGCACTGGCTCACCCGCCTCTTCAGATTGAGAGAGACACAGCTGTTGCGCATCACTGCATACTCCCTCTTCTTCAAATTGCAGAATGCTGCTTGCCTGTGCCCGTGTTTGCGAGCCAACAGATTCTGAGAACAGAAGCAGAGACTCAGCTGGCTCCTGTACAGAACTCTCTGACTGCCTGGGCAATTTGACAGGTGGTGAACAGACAGATGGTTGCTCAACAGTGTTGTGTTCCTGAGAGGAGGTGGAAGGAATTGAAGTCGATGCATTGGCTGCCATCCAACCAACAACGGCTTCAATTTGTTCTTCCCGCAGCAGGGGGCACGCCGAGCTCCTACCAAACTGCGCATAAAGGAACGCTCACGGGGATAAATGGTGGATGCTGTGTCACTGAGGGCGGCAGCAGCCACAGAATCACCACGTCCTCTCCCTGCTGAAACTCCACGGCCACGACCACGTGCCTTACTCACTGCCTTCTTCATCTTGGTAGATTGATAAAGAAAGTCAGAAAAGTTATAAGGCCTAAGTGTGGTTATTACGCAGAGACTGAAGTGAACACTGAAACACAACTGTTCACAATCTGTGAAAGGCTACTCCTTTGTCTACTTCTATAGTGTTTGCAACCAATGTATTGTATACGGATGGAAGCGCGTCACACTAATAGATTATATTTTAAATGGAATGGAGCAGAACCAATTGGAGATAAATGAAAAGGATGAGGCACTGAGACACGCTCAGCAGAGTACAAGCAGCAGTGCTTGAACAAGTAACTGGAGCGTGATGTGCACTCAAAAAATAAAAAACACAGACTGAAGTGAACACTGAAACACAACTGTTCACAATCTGTGAAAGGCTACTCCTTTGTCTACTTCTATAGTGTTTGCAACCAATGTATTGTATACGGATGGAAGCGCGTCACACTAATAGATTATATTTTAAATGGAATGGAGCAGAACCAATTGGAGATAAATGAAAAGGATGAGGCACTGAGACACGCTCAGCAGAGTACAAGCAGCAGTGCTTGAACAAGTAACTGGAGCGTGATGTGCACTCAAAAAATAAAAAACACAGACTGAAGTGAACACTGAAACACAACTATTCACAATCTGTGAAAGGCTACTCCTTTGTCTACTTCTATAGTGTTTGCAACCAATGTATTGTATACGGATGGAAGCGCGTCACACTAATAGATTATATTTTAAATGGAATGGAGCAGAACCAATTGGAGATAAATGAAAAGGATGAGGCACTGAGACACGCTCAGCAGAGTACAAGCAGCAGTGCTTGAACAAGTAACTGGAGCGTGATGTGCACTCAAAAAATAAAAAACACAGACTGAAGTGAACACTGAAACACAACTGTTCACAATCTGTGAAAGGCTACTCCTTTGTCTACTTCTATAGTGTTTGCAACCAATGTATTGTATACGGATGGAAGCGCGTCACACTAATAGTTAAATTGCATGGAGCTGCAAGAATTACACTGAAGAAAAAAAAAAGAGTCTGTGAGTGACACGTGCAGATGCCTACAGACAGCGTTGCATGCAGAGCAAACTGCAGCGTCACCTGCACTCACACACACCTTGCAGAGCTGTTAAAACAACACTGCAGGCAAAAGGAAGCTTTACACAGCGGTTGGTGCTAGCCTGCCTACAGCACAGTACACTAAATCGCAATCTCTAACTGTCCGTCAGAGTCAGCACAGCAGCGTTCTGTCCCTTACTGAATTCACAGCACAGTGACGCTAAAATGGCGGCGGCGCCTTTTATAGTGCATTCTGACATCATTTCAGCATCCAATCACAGCCATGCCATTAGTTAACATGACCGCAGCAGTACAGGATGTGCCCACACTTCTTAGGATTCCTCATTGGCTGACTAAAATCACATTGCCTCTCAAAGAATTATGGGAACTTCCGATTCCGGTATACGATATATGGAAAATATCGAAACTAAGTATCGAAAGGCCGATAGAGCTAATATCGGCCGATACCCGATACTTGCGGTATCGTATCGCTCAACACTACTTGTGGTTAGTGTTGGGATTAGGGTTAGGGGTGTGTAGGGATTAGGGTTATGGTTAGGGTTGGGATTAGGGTTAGGGGCATGTAGGGGTTAGGGTTGTGGTTAGGGATGTGTTGGGGTTAGGGTTGGAGTTAGAATTGAGAGGTTTCCACTATTTAGGCACATCAAGGGGTCTCCAAACGCGACATGGCGCCACCATTTATTCCAGTCAATTTTGTGTTCAAAAAGTCAAACAGTGCTCCCTCCATTCTGAGCCCTGGAGTGTGCCCATATAGTGGTTTACCCCCACATATGGGGTATCAGCGTACTCGGGAAAAATTGCGCAACAATTTTGGGGGTCTAATTTCTCCTGTTATCCTTGGGAAAATAAAAAAATTGGGGACTAAAAAAAATTATTTTTGTGGAAAAAAATATATTTTTTATTTTCACGGCTCTGCATTATAAACTTCTGTGAAGAACTTGGAGATTCAAAGTGCTCACCACACATCTAGATGAGTTCCTTGGGGGATCTAGTTTCTAAAATGGGGTCACTTGGGGAGTTTCTACAGTTTAGGCACATCAGGGGCTCTGCAATCGTTACATGATGCCCGCAGACCATTCCATCAAGTCGGCATTTCAAAACGTCACAACTTCCCTTCGGAGCCCCGACGTGTGCCTATATAGTAGTTTTCTCCCACATATGGGATATCAGCATACTCAGGACAAACTGGACAACAACTTTAGGGGTCCAATTTCTCCTGTTACCCTTGTGAAAATAAAAAATTGCGGGCTAAGGAATCATTTTTTGAGAAAAAAAATGATGTTTTATTTTCACGGCTCTGCATTATAAACTTCTGTGAAGCACGTGGTGGTTCAAGGTGCTCACCACACATCTAGATAAGTTACTTGGGGGTCTAGTTTCCAAAATGGGGTCACTTGTGGGGGTGTCTACCGTTTAGGCACATCAGGGGCTCTGCAAACGTAACATGACTCCCGCAGACCATTCCATCAAAGTCGGCATTTTAAAACTTCACTACTTTCCTTCCGAGCCCCGACGAGTGCCCGAACAGTGGTTCTTCCCCACATATGGGATACCATTGTACTCAGGACAAACTGTACAACAACTTTTGGGGTCCAATTTCTCCTGTAACCATTGTGAAAATAAAAAATAGGGGGCTAAAAATAATCATTTTTTGAGGAAAAAAAATGATTTTTATTTTCACGGCTCTGCGTTATAAACTTCTGTGAAGCACCTGGGGGTTCAAAGTGCTCACTATGCATCTAGATAAGTTCCTTAGGGGATCTAGTTTCCAACATGGGGTCATTTGTTGGGGAGCTCCAATGTTTAGGCACACAAGGGCTCTCCAAACACGACATGGTGTCCGCTAACGATTGGAGCTAATTTTCCATTCAAAAAGTCAAATGGCACTCCTTCCCTTCTGAGCCCTGCCGTGCGCCCAAATGGTAGTTCCCCCCCACATATGGGGTACTAGAGTGCTCAGGACAAACTGAACATCAACTTTTGGGGTCCAATTTATCCTGTTACCCTTGGGAAAATAAAAAATAGCGGACTAAAAAATAATTTTTGAGGAAAAAAAATATTTTTTTTATTTTCACTGCTCTGCGCTTATAAACTTCTATGAAGCACTTTGGGGTTCAGAGTGCTCTCAACACATCTAGATAAGTTCATTAAGAGGTCTAGTTTCCAAAATGGTGTCACTTGTGTTTTTTTTTTTCACTGTTTAGGCACACAGGGGCTATCCAAACGAGTCATGGTGTCCGCTAATGATTGGAGCTAATTTTCCATTCAAAAAGTCAAATGGTGCTCCTTCCCTACTGAGCACTGCCGTGTGCCCAAACAGTGGTTTATGACCACATAAGAGGTATCGGTGAACTCAGGAGAAATTGCCCAACAAATTTTAGGATCCATTTTATCCTGTTGCCCATGTGAAAATGAAAAACAGGCTAAAAGAAAATTTTTGTGAAAAAAAAGTACTTTTTTTTTACGGATCAATTTGTGAAGCACCTGGGGGTTCAAAGTGCTCACTATGCATCTAGATAAGTTCCTTGGGGGGTCTAGTTTCCAAAATGGGGTCACTTGTGAGGGAGCTCCAATTTTTAGGCACACGGGGACTCTCCAAATGCGACATGGCAACCGCTAAATATTCCAGCATATTTTCCATTCAAAAAGTCAAATGGCGCTCCTTCCCTTCTGAGCCCTGCCGTGCGCCCAAACAGTGATTTCTGACAACATATGAGGTATCGGTGTACTCAGGAGAAATTGCCCAACGAATTTTAGGATCCATTTTATCCTGTTGCCCATGTAAAAATGAAAAAATTGATGCTAAAAGAAAATTTTTGTTGGAAAAATAAAAATGTCCATTTTTTCCTTCCACGTTGCTTTATATCCTGTGAAGCACCTAAAAGGGTTAATAATCTTCTTGAATGCAGTTTTGAGTAGCTTGAGGGGTGCAATTTTTTTATATGGTGTGACTTTTGGGTATTTTCTACCATATAGACTCATAAAAGTGACTTCAAATGTGAGGTGGTCCCTAAAAAAATGGTTTTGTAAATTTTGTTGTAAAAATGAGAAATCACTGGTCAACTTTTAACCCTTATAACTTCCTAATAAAAAAAAATTTTGTTTCCAAAATTGTGCTGATGTAAACTAGACATGTGGGAAATGTTATTTATTAACTATTTTGTGTCACATAACACTCTGGTTTAACAGAATAAAAATTAAAAATTTGAAAATTGCGAAATTTTCTAAATTTTAGCCAAATTTCCATTTTTTTCACAAATAAAAGCAAAAAATATCGACCTAAATTTACCACTAACATGAAGCTCAATATGTCACAAAAAAATAGTCTTAAAATCGCTAGGATCCGTTGAAGCGTTCCTGAGTAGAGTTGAGCTAAACAGGTTGGTTAGATTCAAAAGTAGCCGACTTTCGCCAAAGTCGGGTTTCGTTGGCTATAGCGTGCAGTCGGCCATGCGGTCGTCGACCCGAGCGCCCAAGTCGGTTTTCCCATAATGCTTGCAGGCGCCTTTTTTCAGCCAATGAGCAAAGACCTACACTGTGGGCAACGAGATGACATGTGCAGCGTCCACCACCATCTAAGAGAAGGGCATTGCAGTGATTGGCTTGCTTTGGGGGCGTCACAGTGTCTATAAAAGCCCTGACTGCCGACCGCCATTTTACTTCTGCCGATATTAACAGTAGGGAGAGGTTGCTGACGCTGTTTATCAGTAGGGAGAGAGTTAGGGCTGGAAAGAGAAGTTCTTCTGTGCTTGTGCTGATAGCAATTGTGCTGTACAGTTAGAGTGCAGTGACAGGGGAGGATTTTCTTATGTGCAGCAGTGCTGGTTATTAGTCTGCCTGATAGCTGTATTGCTGTGTGTACACGGCTGTGCAGACTGCTTTTTACACAGCACTAATACTTTGATTCTTTTTTTCTGCACACTTACCGACATTTTTTCCCACACTGTATAGAGCTGTACGCTACTCACACACTAAAGTGTACCGGCTCGTATCACGGACAAATACATGCTGACTATCTGTGTGTGACTCCGGAAATATATACGGAGATTGCAATTTTCCCCTACACTGTATACAGCTGTACGCTACTGAGACAGTACCGTATATCTGCTCTTTGTATTACGGTCAAATCCATACTGGGTGAGAGTCTGTGTGTGATTCCGGAAATATATACGGAGATTGCAATTTTCCCTAGACCTTATACAGCTGTACGCTTCTGAGAAAGTACCGTATATCTATTGTTTGTATTATGGTCAAATCAATACTGAGTGAGCGTCTGTGTGTGACTCCGGAATTATATACGGAGTTTGCAATTTTCCCCTACGCCATATACAGCTGTACGCTCCTCATACAGTACCATATATCTGCTGGTATTTTTGGTACATTTTCCCAAACATGAGGAAGCATGATGGAAGAGGCCGTGGATGTGGGCGGGGGGGCCAGCTGGGAATGATGGTGGTGGTGTGGTGCATCTGCTGGTAGTGCCAAAAGCCCAATAGCACCTAAGGCAGGAGGTGTTGAGCCTGCGTCATCATCTGGCTCCAGAAGGCCTGGAAGGCTCCCTTTTCTGGGAGTAGGTAAACCGCTTTTAAAGCCAGAGCATCAGGAACAGGTTTTGGCTTAAATTGCCGAAACAGTCTCCAGCTCTATCGCCTCCTCTTCTGAAGTTGCAAAAAATGCAAGCACTGAGTCGTCAGTGCAGGCTCCTGGTCAGGAACAACACCTTTCCTTGTGTCCTTCACCCCCACCAAAAGTGAAGGATGCGGCAGGCCACACTTCAGATTACTCCATGGGGCTCTTTTCACATACCATGCCTGGGTTATCAAGTCAAATCCTGAATTCCCCAGTCCAAGATAAATCTGACATGGAGTGCACTGATGCACAGCCAGTGCTATATGATTCTGCTGGTACATTCACCCAGAGCACTACATTGCCCTTGCAGGCTACTGAGCCAGAATCTGACCATGATGAAACTCAGGTGTCCCTTCCCGCATACTCTAACACTAAGAGGAGGTGATGGATGACCCAGTTGTTTTTTGACCAAAATCCTATTGATGAGGCAAAGGTTATCTGTAAGAAGTGCGGAAGGACCTTTAGCCGAGTGAAAAATCTCCAAAAATTGAATACCAGTTGCATGCTTAGACATTTAAACACCATGCACTTGCAAGCATGGACGGACTATAAAACCTCACTGACTTTGAACGCCTACATTGCCAAACTGATCTCGTTAGAGATGATGCTCTTCCGTTTGGTTGAAAGCGCAGCATTCCGAGAGCTCATGGCCTATGCTGTCCCACACTGTGACCTACCCAGTCGGCATTTCTTTTCTAGAAAAGCCATCCCTGCCCTCCACCTGCATGTGAAAAACCGCATTGTCCATGCATTCAAACAATCAGTGAGTGGAAAAGTGCACCTCACAACAGATGCATGGGCCAGTAGGAATGGCCAGGGCCATTACGTGTCCATCACTGCACACTGGGTTAATGTGGTGGATGCAGGGTCCACAGTGGACAGTGGCGGTGGGACAGTGCTGCCTAGCCCACGGTATAGGCAACAGTTGGCTGTAGGCGTTCGACCCTCCTCCTCCAGAAGCAAAAGCTTGTTGACAGAAAACAGTCGCACGAGCACTCCATCCGCAGCTGCCAGTGTTGCACATGAGGTGTCCCACTATAAATCAGCTAGTGGTAAGTGTCAGAAGGCTGTTTTAAAGATGATATCTTTGGGCGACAACAGACATACCGCGGAGGTACTGGCCGACTACTTGCAGCGAGAAACTGAGTCATGGCTGGGCAGTCTACATCTTGAGCCAGGCAAGGTAGGCAGTGATAACGGCCGTAATTTTGTGGCGGCCATAGCCATGGCAAAACTCAGACACATACCTTGCCTGGCTCACACCATGAACTTGGTGTTGCAGTGCTTCATAAATAATTATCCGGAGTTACCAGCCCTGCTCCATAAGGTGCGAAGACTATGCTCGCACATCCGTCACTCGCCCGTACACTCCAGTCGTATGCAGAGGCTGAAGCCCATCACTCCACCTCCCCAAGCACCGCCTAATCATAGACGTTGCAACAAAGTGGAACTCCACCATGCACATGGTTGAGAGGCTGTGCGAACAGAGGCAGGCTGTAATGCATTTGTGGGAGGATCCATGGGCAGACAGTTTGTGGGCGGACATGGAGTTGTCAGGTGTGCAGTGGTCAAAGCTGAAAGACCTCTGTAAAGTCTTTCAGTGTTTTGAGGAATGCTCACGGCTGCTAAGTGCAAACTAAGCCATCATAAGCATGAGCATCCCACTTATGCGTCTGCTCATGCAAACTTTGACGCACATTAAGGATCAGGTGTCTGCAGCGGAGGAGGAGGGAAGATTTCATGACAGTCAGGCATTGTCTGCTCAGGGAACTGTCCTGGACAAGGTGGAGGAAGAAGAGGAAGAGGATGAGGATGAGGATGAGGGGGATGATTATTTTGGGGAGAATGATGCTTCTCAGGGGGAAAGAGAAAATGTTGGCTTGCCAAGGTCAGGTACAGGATTTGTGTGTGAATGGAAGTATGTGGATTTGGCAGAAAGTGCTCCTCCACCCACCACTGGCAGTGCATCATTGACACCTGGAACATTGGCTCACATGTGTGATTATGTCTTGCGGATCCTAAAAAGGGACCCCCGCATTGCCAAAATTATGAAGGATGACGACTACTGGTTGGCCAGCTTCCTCGATCCACGCTATAAAGGCAAATTACAGAACATCATGCCACAGAAGAACCGAGAGCTAATATTGGCGAACAAACAAGCAACGCTGGTAAACTGTTTGTTAGATGCATTCCCAGCATACAGCAGCGGTGCAGGTTCTACCACGAGCCAAACTGGGCCAAATGGAAGAGGTGTTCCTGGTGCACACAGCCGAAGTAGCGTTGGAGACAGGGGTTTCATGACCATGTTGTGGTCTGATTTCTCGAGTTACGCTCACACAACTGGTAATACTGAATCGATTGCAACAGACAGGAGACAACAGTTGTCAACTGTGGTTCAAAATTACCTCTCCTCCCCTATCAATGTTCTCCCTCACAGTTCATTCACCTTTGACTACTGGGCCTGTAAACTGGACACCTGGCCTGATTTGGCACAATATGCCTTACAGGAGCTCGCTTGCCCTGCTAGTAGTGTGCTATCAGAAAGAGTCTTCAGTGCTGCTGGATCAATCCTGACAGAAAGAAGGACCTGGCTGTCAACCCAAAATCTCACCTTTGTTAAAATGAACCATGCCTGGGTTTCAAAGGATTTTGTACCACCTTCCCCTGATGACACATAGGTTGCCAGCAAAATGGATCGCTTTGTCCTCCTCTTCCTCTGACTTCTCCAATTTCTCCATTTGCAGCTGCTGAACGTCCAGCCTACACCTCAACATATGCCGGTTTTTCCACCTCCCTATCTGGGCTGTCCCCTCCCCCCCAGGGCCGGCGTCAGCACCTGGCGCACCCGGGCAAGTGCCGGGGCCCTGAGCAGGTGTGGGGGCCCACTCGCCGTCAGAGACACCGGCGTACTATGAGGGGCCCTGTGCCAGTTCCCGGCACCTATGAGTGTACCCCCCTGCTTGCTCAGGGCCCCGGCACTTGCGATATTTACCTCTCCCTGCTACACCACTGTGACGTCTTCCGCATTTCCTGACAGTGACATTCAGGTCATAGAGCGCGATGACGTCACGTCTGTGCTCCCTTTGCCTGAACAGTCACAGTGCAGAGAGCTGAAAGATGGTGACGAGGAGTCCAGAGTAGAGCAGTGCCCAGCGAGGAGAGGAATTTCATTTTTTTAATGGTTGGAGTAATATATGGGGAGCATTTTACACTGGAGAATTATATATGGGACCCATCATACACTTGAGCATCATAGATTGGGCCCATTATACACTGGAGCATCATCCATGGGGCACTTCATATACTGGAGCATCATATGGGGCCTATTATATATGGCGCATCATATGGGGCACATTATATATGGAGCATCACATGGAGACCATTATATATGGAGCATTATATATGGGGACCATTATATTTGGAGCATTATATGGGGCTCATCACACACTGGAGCATCATATGTGGGGCCCATCATATACTAGAGCATCATATGGGGTTCATTATTTATGGGGCATCGTATAGGGCCCTTTACATATGGAGCATCATTTGGAGCACATATGGGGCCAATTCTGTATGGAGCAATATATGGGGCTCATTATTCTGTATGGCGCACTATGTGGTGGCCATAATACTGTATGGAGGACTATACTGTCTGTTTTTTGAGCTATTGTAGAATTTAAAATAGATATCACTCATGTAATGTAAGAAGTGAAGTATTTGGCATTGTACTATACCTATATTTCTCTGCAGTATCGGAGCATCATGAATTGTGGTATGTGTTAAAGGGGCCCACTGAGACTCTTTGGCCCGGGGCCCACGAAAACCTGGAGCCAGCCATGCCCCCCCACAACTTTAGCCAATTAACCCCCAGTTTTCAATGCATTATTATTATTATAAAGGAAATTAAGGTTGACAAGCTTAAGTAATAAGAATTGATGTCGTTGTCATTGAAATGGGCACTGTAGGTGTGTTTACTGTCCTCCACTCCCTGCCGACTTTTATTACCCTTTGACTTGCATTGGGGTTGGATTTTCTACTCCGACCCAACCTTTTCCGTTAGTCGGCAGACTTCGTTCGACTCGACTTTTGAGAAAGTCGGGTTTCACGAAACCCGCTTGACCCTAAAAAAGGCAAAGTCGCTCATCTCTATTCCAGAGTTATTACCTCATAAAGGGACACTGGTCAGAATTGCAAAAATTGGCAAGTTCTTTAGGGTCAAAATAGGCTGGGTCATGAAGGGGTTAAAGTACCAAAGAGACAGCAAGTTCCAGCTGCGCTAAAAAATTGCCTCCTTATTAGAACATGTTAAAAAACACACGTGTCAAATATGCTCTCTAAGTGCCACTATCACGGACAGAGGCTACGCATTTCGATATTGATGATCTTTATCCAAGCCATGCTAATACCTGTGCACCAATCTCTATATAGAGAGACTTGGCCAATCACGGTACATTTTGACATCACATGACATGCAAGGTCCTTAACAAGTAAAAGCATTAACCATGACATATATAAAAATGTAACATTCAAAGAATATATAATGACTTAACAATAGTGTAACATTAAATCATTTCTTTTGTTGAGGCCACCAGGGATTCTAGTATTTAAGTGATAAATCCAATAAGCTTCTCGGGTCAGGAGACGCCGTCGGGCATCTCCCCCCCGAAACGGAGTTATAACACGTTCTATTCCTTGTACCTGAAAATGTGCTGTATTAGGAGGATGTTGTGAAATAAAGTGCATAGATGCTGCTGATACATTACGAACCAAATTATTGGTATTGCTAATATCATTCAAATGCTCTCTAATATGTGCCTTAGTTTTCTGGATGTATATCCAATATAGAAAGATTACAAGTAGTGTTGAGCGATATTGCTCGATATCTAAAAATATCGTATCGAAATTGTATCGCCGATAGCACTAAATATCGTCGATATCCGATTTCGATACCGGAAGTCCCATGTAAGTCTATGGGAACAAAATATTGCAACAAAAAAAACCCTTTCTTTCGTTGTAAACACAAAATATACACACATTAGAATACATATATATATATACATGTCATTGTGACATATATATATACATATATTTATAGTTTATACACTTCTACATAGTAAAATCGACTCTAATTCAATTGCCGGGTAAAGACGTGACATACCCCATAGAAGTCGACGGGCTCGGTGCCGAGTACCCCGAAAACCTCTGGCTCTGTGCGACTCAACTTGGGCGTCACGAACAGGATTCTGTAGCTCGCTATAAGCGAGTCCTGTGTGCCTGAATTGCACTGGTTTTGTGCTTGAGAATTGCTAAAATCATCAGAGAATGTATTTGCCATTTTTCCGCCATATCTGCGTCACGACGAGGCACTGGTGAAGAAGAAGGCGTGCTCTTCGTGGGTGTCACTCACTCAGTGGCGTGAAAACGATGGCCGCCCACTGTAAATGGTACTGCAATGTAACATCGTGCCCCACAGCTCTGGAGTTCCGCCTCCTCATCCTCCTCAGTGTGCGGAAACTAACACGAAGGTCCCGCCTCCCGACAAAAGAGGGGCCCTCTCCAGATATGACACATGTGACTTGGCAGAGATGGCTAATGGACACGACGAGCAGAAGTGGGAAGGGATGGAGCAGTCAGAGCTCTCCCCCCACGGAAGCGACCCGATCGCCACAGAATACCGTTGGGCACCCGGCCTGTAAACATTCCTACGCTGCAAGAAGCGGCGGATACCCTAAGAGGCCTGGCCCGCACCGGGAGGAGGTCGCCAGGATGGAAGCCAGCTGGCGTGCCCTAAAAATAAACTTGGAGCGGCGCCAATCCCTCTTACCTGAAGTGTCTGTACCGAAGGTGAGGCACCCGTTCTAGTAGAGGAGTCCTTGCAATGTGACCCGGTTGACGTTGTCGCAGTGGAGGCACCCGTTCCTGCAAAAACCGCAGCACCGTCAGCAGCACCCCAGATCCCGCTGTCTGCCCCCGTCGCTGAGACAGAAGAAGCGACACCCGTCCTCATGGAGGAGGCGCGCAGGCACCAGAGCACTACCTGCCTGTACCGGAGCCCCGACTGTCATCTGATTTAGAGCCGTCTGCTTCCTCCGCAGGGGAGCGCCGCCAGGACTGGGGGGCGACAGGAGAGCTGCCGCAAACCGGACACTGTAAGCTGCAGTGGAGTGGTGGAGACATGGAGCAGCTGGTGGAGGAGAATTTCAACCGGCGTCAGGAGGAAGAGTGGGAGACGTTGGAGCGGGAAGCAGAGCGACAAAGGGAGCAGCGAGAATCCTAAAACTTCGCCAACGTCACCTGGAGAAGGACCGGGCAGATAAGGACCGGATGAGAAAGGATAAAGGAACCCTGAGTGAGCCGCGGCGTAAGGTGCAGTACGGAGCTTTAAATTGAAAGGTGGTTGGGGCTTCATCAAGGAGCCTGGACTTTATTTAGAAGTCTTTGTGACCCGGCGGGACGTGGAGGCTCACCTCCCAGAAGGACACCCGGGGAGGGACCTGTTGCCAGAGACTTGGTGACTTACACCCGACACTGGGGTTACAATGGGTGGTACGCCCCAAATGTTACCAGGTGCGACCCCTACTCCCCAGTGTGTCAGGAACCTGTGAGACCCTCGAAGCCTTCAGCCTCCACATCCAGGCCTCTGCAAAAGTGCCCACCCCACGCCGTAAATCTCCCCAGCCTCCCTCAGTGGTCTCCTCAGCAGCCCCAGCTATGGACATGATAAGTATAGCTGGCCCGTACCCGGCGCCTGTTAGGCACCCTGGGGTTTCGTACAGTCCGGGACATAGGGCTCCAGACCCGGAGGGAGATGAAAAGGTGGCCACACAGACCCAGATAGCGGGTCACGAGTCACTGTACAGGCCACACGACGTCATCAGGTCCTGGTGGTCCTTGGTGCCTCGGATGTTTGGCAATCTCAAGAAGAGTACCAGGTGGTACCTGGAAGAGGCCAGCCAAAGAAGTCTAAATAACCCGGACAGGGTCCCTGTATGTAAATAGTTAACTTGTTTATGTACCCGATGGGTGAATGTTCCTAAAAAATTTTTAATTTAATAAAAAAAAAAAACACAGTTTTCATTTCTTTTATTACTGTCTCATCCTGCGACGCCATCGATCTCCTGTAAAAAAACGAAAAAAAAAAAAAAAAAAAGTATACCACCTGACCGACGCAGTCCATAGTAACGAGTGTCCCACGACGATCCAGCTCTGCTACATCAGAATGACAGGCAGAGCCTGTCATCCCGGCGCAGCACAGCTGATTACTGCTTTCCCCGGCGGTGACGTCATCGGACTGACTGCTTTACGGCCGGGATTACCCTGCAGTCACTGCAGTTATCGCGAAAAACTGCATGTGACCGCCAGGGAGAAGATAAATGCCCGGGCCCTCAAGCAGTCCAGGACGTGACCCGCCGGAGATCTTCTGCCAGGTAAGTGCCGCTGACTCCTGACAGACCCGACCGACGGACACTCACAGTGACAGTGACAAATCCGATTCCGGTATTCGATAAGACGAAAATATCGAA
>JARQOD010000006.1:110976599-111046312 GCA_033576555.1 Oophaga sylvatica
AGGAAGGTCCGTGATGAAGTCCATAGATAAATGAGTCCATGGACGCTCCGGAAGTTTCAAGGGTAAGAGGGTCCCAGACGGACGGGTATGAGGGGTCTTAGAGCGAGCACAAACCCCACAGGACGCGACAAAAGTTAAAACATCTTTATTAACGTTAGGCCACCAAAACCGGCGAGAAAGGAGATCTAAAGTAGCCTTACTCCCTGGATGTCCTGCTAAAGCAGAATTATGATGTGCCTCAATAACCTTTTGTCTCAACTGATTTGGGACAAACAGTCTCCCTGGAGGTCCTGCAGGGGCGTCCCCCTGAGCCTCTAACACCTCCTCCTCAAGCTCAGAACATACAGCCGACACTACCACCCCCTCCTGAAGGATAGGAATCGGGTCATCCATTTTCCCGGCCCCTGGGAAACTGCGAGACAAGGCATCCGCCTTAACATTCTTAGATCCAGGGCGATAAGTGACAACAAAATTAAACCTGGTAAAAAACAACGACCATCGAGCTTGTCTGGAATTCAGACGCTTAGCAGATTCCAAATACAGCAGGTTCTTGTGATCAGTAATGACGGTGACCGGGTGGACTGCCCCCTCCAAAAAGTGACGCCATTCTTCAAAAGCCAACTTAATGGCCAAAAGTTCCCTATTGCCGATATCATAATTCCTTTCGGCGGACGACAATTTTTTAGAAAAGAAAGCGCACGGATGCCATTTACCAGGGGACGGACCCTGGGACAATATTGCACCCACCCCTACGTCAGACGCGTCCACCTCCACAACGAACGGCTGTGATGCATCTGGTTGGATGAGAACGGGTGCCGAAGCAAAACATTTTTTCAAAGAGGAAAAAGCTTGGCAAGCTTTGTCCGACCATTTAGAAAAATCCGTCCCTTTTCTTGTCATGTCAGTGAGAGGTTTGACAACAGATGAGAAATTACAAATAAATTTCCGGTAGTAGTTAGCAAACCCCAGAAAACGCTGCAGAGCCTTAAGATCCTCTGGCTGATCCCATTCAAGCACTGCTCTCACCTTCTCAGGGTCCATACGGAAACCGGAGGCTGACACCAAAAAACCCAAAAACTGAAGTTCCTGTACGGCAAATACACACTTCTCCAGTTTGGCGTATAGTTTATTGTCTCGCAAGATCTGCAACACCTGTCTCACATGCTCCTGGTGAGACACAAGATCTGGTGAGTAAATTAAAATGTCATCCAAATATACGACCACAAACAGCCCCACAAGGTGACGAAAAATGTCATTAACAAAATGTTGGAATACTGCTGGTGCAGTAGTCAGACCAAAAGGCATTACAAGGTTCTCATAATGTCCCTCCGGCGTGTTAAACGCCGTTTTCCACTCATCCCCCTCTTTATCCTAATCAAATTATACGCCCCTCTGAGATCCAATTTAGAAAACCATTTGGCGCCAACAATTTGATTGAAGAGATCAGGAATAAGAGGGAGCGGATACGGATCTCGAACAGTAATCCGATTAAGTTCGCGGAAATCCAAGCAAGGGCGTAGGCCTCCATCTTTTTTTTCACAAAGAAGAACCCCGTGGCCACTGGGGAAGATGAAGGTCTAATATGCCCTTTGGCCAGACTTTCCGAAATATAATCTTTCATAGCCTGCCTCTCAGGACCAGAAAGGTTATATAACCTAGCTTTAGGCAACTTAGCATCAGGAAGGAGATTAATAGAGCAGTCATACACGCGATGAGGAGGCAACTCCTGACACCCCTCCTCAGAGAACACATCCCCAAAGTCCTCCAAAAAAGGAGGCAAAGTACTAGGCACGACCGCACTGATGACTGTGTTCATGCAGTTACTTTTGCAGAACTCCCCCCATTGGCTTATATCTCTGGACTGCCAATTAATCACAGGGTTATGTTTAACCAACCAAGGAAGTCCCAACACAATAGGAGTAGGTAGACCCTCCAACACATAACAAGATAATAGTTCCCTATGTATTGCCCCTACCCGAAGGTCAATGTTATGAACCTCATGAACAAAGCTACCTTGGCCGAGAGGCCTGGCGTCAATGGAGAATATAGGGATCGGTTTGACCAATACACTCAGATGCATACCTTGAGCCTGAGCAAACTGAGCGTCAACCAGATTAGCCCCGGAACCACTATCAAGAAGAACAGACAATCTCTCCACTCTCGTACCAACCACCACCTCCACTGGTACAAGGAACTGAGAAGAACTAGCGGACGAAATACATACTCCCAGGTTGTCGTCCACCACACAACCTGGGATTAACAGTTTTCCGGCGACTTTTTGCTCAACAAGGCACGGGATGGACATCCCCCAACAAAATGTCCCTCTTTCCCGCAGAAGAAACACCTTCTAGTCCTGCGGCGTACCGCCAATCCCCTCCTACGAAATGATGTCCCTCCCAACTGCATAGGCTCTTCCGAACAGACAAGGGGAACCTCAACATAAGGGACTTTAGTAGTAGGTGGAGTAACAACAGGGGGCGGAGTTACCTCGCACCTCTCCCGGAGCTGTCTATCAGTACGGATAGCTAGGGCCATAGCAGCCTCCAGTGATGGAGGAGAATCATACTGAGCCAAAACGTCCTTTAATTTGTCAGAAAGCCCATGACAACACTGGCTCCTAAGAGCTGGGTCATTCCACTGAGTATCTGTGGCCCATCTACGAAACTCAGAAGCAAATTCCTCCGCCGGACGATCTCCCTGCTGTATCTTACGTAATTTTGTCTCAGCAAGAGAGACCCGATCTGGGTCATCATATACCAAACCCAGGGCAGTAAAAAATCGATCTACTGACTGTAGAGCCGGGGATCCCGGAGGAAGGGAGAAGGCCCAGGATTGAGGGTCCCCTTGTAGGAGCGAGATAACAATTCCCACTCTCTGCTCCTCACTCCCTGATGATCGAGGCCGAAGCCGAAAATACAATTTACATGCTTCCCTGAAGGTAAAAAATTTGTCTCGCCCACCAGTGAACCTGTCCGGGAGAGCTACTTTAGGTTCAAATCTGGTTTGCTCCGAGGGAGACAAAACTTTGGACTTAATGTCCGTCAGCTCCATGGATAATCCCTGCAACTGCAGAGCCAGCTGGGCTACTGGATCCATGGCAACTGGGAATAATTTTATGGGCCAGTGAAAATGTCACGCGGTCTTATGATATGTGTACGATGTCAGTAAACTATTCTTAAAAGAACAACACTCTATACAACATATAGATTAGCAACATCAGCATGTAAATATAGAATAGATTTACCTGACACGATATCCGTTGAACTCAGGGTTAATCTTGAGGACTTGATACACTGTCACAGGAAAGAGGAGGACCGGGGGTCTAACCTGACCCTAAACTGGGGTCCTAACTAATCCCTCACCTTGGAGGTACTGATAATGGTTCAGAGGTCCAAGTCTCAGCCTAACCCTGTCTCCTATCAGTCCCTGAACCCTGTAATCAGTCCTAAGAAGGATTCTGATTACCACCAAAGGGATATGGGCTGATCTCTGCTAAATACACAGATTAGACATATAAGACAGACTGGAGAAAACACAGACTTGCATACACACTCAAACACAGAAGGAACATAAATGATTTGGGATATTAAACTCTAAGCAAGGTGAGCTTAAAACAACTAAGGAGCTCTTTAACTTAAGTCTATACAGATACAATCCTATCTGTGGTCTGCATGAAGAATTTCACTGGCAACTCCCAACACAGACAACCAGAGATTTAAAGGAAACCAATCAACAAATAATTAATTGCAGCCGGAAGAAACTGCACCCAGTCCCAGAACTGAGCACAGACAGAATTAACTCCCTAACTGCCAAACACAAAGAAACAGCAACTCAGCTGTGAGAAGTCAGAATGTGCAACCGCGACGATCTTCGTGGCGATGCACACATGACACCATGTTGGACATTAAACAGAGCGCAAAAAATTGTACAACAAAAAATCACACTAAGTTAATTAACCCCTTAGTGACAGAGATGTGTGGTGAGCACTTTGAACCTCCAAGTGCTTCACAGAAGTTTATAACGTAGAGCCGTGAAAATAAGAAATAATTTTTTTACTCAAAAATGATTTTTTAGCCAGCTATTTTTTATTTTCCCAAGGGTAACAGGAGAAATTAGAACCCCAAAATTGGTGTGAAATTTGTTCTGAGTACGCTGATACCCCATATGTTGGGGTAAACCACTATTTGAGCGCATGCCAGGGCTCAGAAGGGAGGGAGCACCATTTGACTTTTTGAACGCCATGTCGTGTTTGGAGACCCCTGATGTGCCTAAATAGTGGAAACCTCTTAATTCTAGCTCCAACCCTAACTCCAACACACCCCTAACCCTAATCCCAACCCTAACCCTAATCCTAACCCTAATTCCAACCCTAATTGTAACCCTAACCCTAACCCTAATTGCAAACCTAACCCTAACCCTAATGGAAAAATGAAAATAAATATATTTTCTTTATTGTATTATATGTGCCTAAGGGGTTGATAAAGGGGGGTTTTATTTACTATTTTTTTATTTTGATCACTGTGATAGCATTTATCACAGTGATCAAAATGTCCTGCACTGAATGAATGAATCTGCTGGCCGGCAGATTCGGCGGGCGCACTGCGCATGCGCCCGCCATTTTCTGTGCAGGCAGAAGATCGGGAGCTGCAGGAGACAGAGGAGGACAGGGGGGACACTGGGAGGTACCAGGGGGTGGATCAGGGGACCCGGGGATCCTATTTCTCTCCCCTCTGATATGCTATAACATCAGAGGAGAGAGAAATTAATTGCAGAATCGCGGCTTTTTTTTTCTGCGATCGCCATTATATTGTTAATAACGGTGATTGCAAAAGCGGGGCACCCGAATTATGTTCTCTGGGGTCTCGGTTACCACTGGTAGCCGAGACCCCGGAGAAAATCCGGCTCGGCGAGTGCACTGCGCACTGCGCATGTGCCCGCCATTTTCTTTGCAGGGAGAAGAGCGGGCAACTCCGGCAGCCACAGGAGGACTGGGGGGACACCGGCAGGTACATGGGACTGATCGGGGGTCCCGAGGACCCTATTTCTCTCCCCTCTGGTATGCGATCACATCAGAGGAGAGGGAAATTAAATGGAGAATCGCGGTTTGTTTTGTTTTTTTTGCGGTCGCCGTTATAGGGTTAATAATGGCGATCGCAAAAGCGGGGTCGGTAAAAGCCTACCCGAATCATGTTCTCTGGGGTCTCAGCTACCCCGGTAGCCGAGACCCAAGAGAAAATCTGACTCAGGGGGCGCTATATACTTTCTCCACAGCGCCGTGAATTAACGGCGCTGTGGTTTAAGTACCCTTAACTACCGCCGTTAAAAGGCGTATTTGCGGTCGTTAAGGGGTTAAATCGTCCACCAAAAAGCATGATGATGTCATTAAAAACAAACCATATATTTGTTTTCAGTATAGTCCTCAGTTTTCGCAGATTAAAAGAATTATTGTCAAATATTTACCAATGCTACATGAGGATGACAAATTAGCGCAAATTCTAACTTTGGGTATTAATGTGGTGTCCAGAAGGGCACCAACATTGGGTAATAAATTATCCCCAAGTATGTTTTTTTCTAAAGGATAAAAAATCTCAGAAAAACTGGTTAGACTGCACTGGTTTTTTCAGGTGTGGTTTTAATAACTCTTGGTATGTCTAATGACTGCTGCAATAATATAACCCATCTTTCCTGATCCCAATCATCCTGCATCTCTCTGCTTATCTTGGTATGTCTAATGACTGCTGCAATACCTTATTTCATAGATGCTAACAGTCACTTGGCCTTTTCTGTCCATTTGGCTCTATTTCCCTTGTATTTTGTCTTCTGACTTCTAATTAATCCCCTCCTATGTCTGTAACCAATCTGCCTGCTGGCCCTCCCTCCTGATCACACCTGACCTGTTTCATGTGCTGTTAACTTGTTATAAATTCAGACTCATAGGTCTGTCTGGACCTTGGTCTGTCTGTATAAGGATGACTCTTTAAGGATAACTGACTGCAGAAATATGTCAGAAATGAGTCAGAAGTGAACAGAAGGTACAACTAACTTTTGTTATTAAATGTGCTATAGTTCTTCCTCTTTCCTCCACACTTACTCCCACCATGCTGACATACGCTCTACCAGTTTTGCCTCCATTAATCCTCACTCTCCTTCCCTATCCACAAACTCTAGCACCCGCTAACCAACTACTAATCTCTGCTTCCCTCTTGCCTCCACACCTAACCTCCTTCGCTGACCTGCTCCTCAAACTCAGATCTTTCCTAATAAGACACAAAACAAGCTGCCCACTGTCCTTCTCCCACATACTTTGTCTCTCTCTGCTTCTCCTCACTGATGGTGACATATCTCCCAATCCTGGACCCCCACAGCTCATACCTCCCATTATTACCCCCTCCTATCGCTCACAACCCAACATTAACACCCAAAATCTTTCCAACCTCAAATCCGTGCCCTTGACGCCCACCACCCTGCTCCCTCTCTCTGGATCACTCTGGAATGCCCGCTCTGTCTGTAATAAACTCCATGTGATTCACGACCTCTTTACCTCTCATAATTTTTGTCTTCCTTGGCCTCACTGAAACATGGCTGACACCTTCCGACACCGCCTCCCCTGCTGCGCTATGTTACGGCAGCCTCCACTTCACCCACACTCCCCGCCCTGGCAACATACATGGTGAAGGTGTGGGCCTTCTTCTTTCTTCTAACTGTATCTTTAACCCAATCCCACCTATTCCTTCCCTTATCCTCCCCTCTTTTGAACTCCACTCTGTCAGCATCTACTCTCCCTCCAACCTCCAAGTGGCCATCATATACCGACCTCCGGGCCCGACCATTGCCTTTATTGACCAATTCTCCACCTGGCTCCTCCACTTTCTTTCTGCTGACATTCCCACCATCATCATGGGTGACTTCAACATCCCCATTGACACCCACCAGTCGGCAGCCTCTAAACTCCTATCCCTTACATCATCTTTTGGACTTACCCAGTGGTCCTCCTCAGCCACGCACACAGACGGGCACACACTCGACCTGGTCTTCAACCCGTCTCTGCTCAGTATCTAACTTCACAACCTCGCCTCTCCCCCTATCTGACCACCATCTAGTCACTTTCTTATCCCTGTCCTCCTCACCTGTCACCCATGTCCAGCAACATGCGCACCCCCGCAGAAACCTTGCTCACCTAGACACCCACAAACTCTCTGACTCTATTCTACCACTGGCATCCATATCCTCACTCCACGACACAGACACTGCCACTAGTTTCTACAATGCCACTCTTGCATCAGCCATCAACTCGGTCGCCCCTGTCATGTATAACTGACTGCGACAAATCAATAGACAACCCTGGCACAATAACACCACAAAAAATAAAAGATGGTCAAAAACATGTGTCTTTATTTCATTAAAATGATTTTTAATTAAAGTGTGTGTGTTTTATTTTTATTTCATGCAATAGGATTAATAATTGATAGTTGTCTAATTGACAGCTCTCAATTATTAACCTGGCTTAAGGTCACCTTTCAATTGCAATGTGGCTTTAACCCCATATTAACCCATTCGCCACCGCTACAGGGCAATGGGAATAGACGGGCAAAGTGCCAGAAAGGGCGAATCTAATTATAGATTTGTCTTTTCTGGGGTGTCTGGGGGCAGATGTTAGTAGCCAGGGGGGGCCAAAAATAATGGTCCCTCTCTGGGCTATTATTATCTGCCCCCATTCGCTGGCTTTGTCTGTCTGGTTGCGAAAATAGGGCGGGAGCCCACGCATTTTTTTTAAACAATTTTACACCTCATATATATATATATATATATATATATATATATATATATATATATATACATGTCATTGAATTTGTGACACATATATATATATTTATATTTATAGTTCATACACTTCTACTTAGTATAATAGCCGCTAATTCAATTGACGGCTTTTGTGAAAATGCAGAACCCGACATGAAATGACACTTGGTGTACATAGGGTTAACCATGTCTTTTCATGTCCTTTGCTATCTGATTTGCACAAACAATTACATCAGTCTATGTGTGCAAAATTTCACACCTGTAGGGGTTAATTAAAGGTGTAAATTCGTAGCAAAAAAGTCCGTTTTTTTTTACAACGAATTTACACCTTTAATTAACCCCTACAGGTGTGAAATTTTGCACACATAGACTGATGTAATTGTTTGCGCAAATCAGATTGCAAACGACATGAAAAGACATGGTTAACCCTATGTACACCAAGTGTCATTTCATGTCGGGTGCTTCTGTCTTTTCACAGAAGCCGGCTTTACCCGGCAATTGAATCAGAGGATATTTTACTATGTAGAAGTGTATAAACTATACATATATGTATATATATATGTCACAATGACATGTATATATATATATATATATATGTATTCTATGTGTGTATATTTAGTGTTTACAAGGAAATAAAGGTTTTTTTTAGTTGCAATATTTTGTTCCCATAGACTTACATGGGACTTCCGGTATCGGAATCGGATATCGCCGATATTTAGTGATATCGGCGATACCATTCCGATCCGATATTTTTAGATATCGAGCAGTATCGCTCAACACTACTCCTTACCCAACATCACGGAAGGGGAGCTTGCTCATCTTCTCTACAAATCACACCTCACCACTTGTGCACTCGACCCCATCCCAACCCACCTCCTCCCCAACCTCGCCACCACTCTTATCCCATCACTAACCCAGCTCTTCAATCTATCACTAACTTCTGGTACCTTCCTTTCTGCTTTCAAACATGCCACAATCACGCCTATCCTCAAAGAGCCAACCCTTGACCCAACCGCTATGTCCAGCTATCGCCCAATATCGCTGCTCCCACTCGCTTCCAAACTCCTGGAACAGCACGTCCATGCTGAACTTTCCTCCCATCTCTCATCTAACTTGCTCTTTGACAATCTACAATCTGGTTTCCGCCTCCCATCATTCCACTGAAACAGCCCTGACCAAAATTACTAATGACCTACTCACAGCCAAAGCTAACGGACAATACTCTATCCTCCTCCTTCTTGACCTGTCCTCTGCTTTCGACACAGTTGACCACTGCCTTCTACTACAGATTCTCTCCTTCTTTGGCATCAAGGACCTTGCCCTATCCTGGATCTCCTCATATCTTTCCAACCGCACATTCAGCGTCTCCCACTCCCACACTACCTCCTCGTCCCACACTCTCTCTGTTGGAGTCCTCCAAGGCTCTGTTCTAGGACCCCTACTCTTCTCAATCTATACACTTGGCCTGGGGCAACTCATAAAGTCCCACGGATTCCAGTACCACCTTTATGCTGATGACACTCAGATCTACATCTCTGGCCCAGACATCACCTCTCTGCTGTCCAGAATCCCTGAGTGTCTATCAGCCATATCCTCCTTCTTCTCCCCCCGCTTCCTCAAACTCAATGTGGACAAATCTGAACTCATCATCTTTCCCCATCTCACAGATCTTCCTTACCTGACCTATCTATAACAATTGACAACACCACGCTTTCCCCCGTACTGGAGGTCCGCTGCCTCGGAGTAACCCTTGACTCTGCCCTGTCCTTCAAACCACACATCCAAGCTCTTTCTACCTCCTGTAGCCTCCAGCTCAAAAATATTTCCAGAATCAGTCCCTTCCTCAACCCTCCATCTACTAAAATGCTTGTGCATGCCCTCATCATCTCCCGCCTCGACTACTGCAACATCCTTTTCTCTGGCCTCCATGCTAACACCCTCGCACCTCTCCAGTCCATCCTTAACTCTGCTGCCCGACTAATTCATCTCTCTCCTCGCTACTCCTCCGCATCTCCCCTTTGCAAATATCTTCACTGGCTCCCATTCCCTCAGCGAATCCAATTCAAAATACTAATACTGACCTACAAGGCCATCTATAACCTGTCTCCCCCATATGTCTCTGAACTAATCTCCCGATACCTTCCCTCACGTAATCTCCGGTCCTCCCAAGACCTCCTTCTCTCCTCCACACCTATTCGCTCCTCAACCAACCGCCTCCAAGACTTCTTCCGAATATCCCCCATCCTCTGGAATTCTTTGCCCCAACACGTCCGACTATCAACCACTCTCGGATCCTTCAGACGTAACCTGAAAGCCCATCTCTTCAGGAATGCCTACAGCTTGCAATGACCCCACTGCCTCCTCACCACTGCCGGAGATATCGCCTCAACCAACACCGGAACTGCTGCAACCCCCCAACCTGCTGTCTCCGTCCCCCATCCTGTAGAATGTCCTCTCCCCTCTGTACCAGTCTGTGATTGTTAGTTTGTTTACTGTTAGTGATATCTGTAATTTGTATGTAACCCTTTCTCATGTACAGCACCATGGAATCAATGGTGCTATATAAATAAATAATAATAATAACTGCAAAACCTGCAAATATGCACATATTTCAAAGAATTTCTCAAATACAGCGAATACAGTCAATTTTAAAATAAAAAAAATATATTAATTGTAATTTTACAAATGTTGTGTATAAAATAAACTGTAAGGCTTGTAATCTTTCATATATTGGATGTACATCCAGATAATTGAAGGCACGTATTAGAGAGCATTTGAATGATATTAGCAATACCAATAATTTGGTTCGTAATGTATCAGCAGCATCTATGCACTTTATTTCACAACATCCTCCTAATACAGCACATTTTCAGGTACAAGGAATAGAACGTGTTATAACTCCGTTTCGGGGGGGGAGATGCCCGACGGCGTCTCCTGACCCGAGAAGCTTATTGAATTTATCACTTAAATACTAGAATCCATGGTGGCCTCAATAAAAGAAATGATTTAATGTTACACTGTTGTTAAGTCATTATATATTCTTTGAATGTTACGTTTTTATATATGTCATGGTTAATGCTTTTACTTGTTAAGGACCTTGCATGTCATGTGATGTCAAACTGTACCGTGATTGGCCAAGTCTCTCTATATAGAAATTGGTGCACAGGTATTAGCATGGCTTGGATAAAGATCGTCAAGATCGAAATGCTTAGCCTCTGTCCGTGATAGTGGCACTTAGAGAGCATATTTGACACGTGTGTTTTTTAACATGTTCTAATAAAGAAGCAATTTTTTAGCGCAGCTGGAACTTGCTGTCTCTTTGCTACTGATCAATTTCCCGTCTGTCTAAACGGAGTTCCGAGGATCTGCACAAGTTGCTGGTGAGCTGGCTTATCTATAATATAACGCTAGGAGCGTCACTCTGTCTGAAGCCTTTATAGACTGCGCAAGCGCGACACGCCTGCGCAGTCTGGCTCCAGACAGAAGAAGGCATCCAGCGGTGAGGATTGTGTATGGGTACGCGAAGACACTGGATGCATACCTCGATCTCCGGTGCCATACTTACATACTTACCTGACCGGGAGGAGCGTTGCCACGGTGCTTTTCTTCTCGCCGGGGCAGGAGACCAGGATTGCGCGTCAGAATCGGTCATGCGCATAGCGCTAACCGGCGCCATTTTGCTGAAGACACATTTACAGTGTGTCTTCAGCAATATGGCGCCAACAGCGCGGTATGGGCATGCTTGTACTCCGGCGCCGCTCTCCTCCCCCGGCCTGCGGCAGAACAGGATGGCGCTAGAGCACAGGGAAGAAAGGTGACTATAAATGTTTTTATTTTTTTAGGTATGTGTGCAGTTTAATAGGGGTGAGGGGGAACATACAAATCAGGATAGGGGGAGAAAGGTAGCATGCATATCAGGATTGGGGGGTGAGGGGGACCATGCAAATCAGGATAGGCGGTGAGAGGACAATGCATACCAGGATAGGGGGTGAGGGGACGATGCATATCAGGATTGGGGGGTGAGGGGACCATGCATATCAGGATTGGGGGTGAGGGGACCATGCATATCAGGATTGTGGGGTGAAGGGACCATGCATATCAGGATTTGGGGGTGAGGGGACCATGCATACTAGGATTGGGGGTGAGGGGACCATGCATATCAGGATTGGGGGGTGAGGGGACCATGCATACCAGGATTGGGGAGTGAGGGGACCATGCATATCAGGTTGGGGGGTGAGAGGACCATGCATTCCAAGAGGGGGGTGAGGGGACCATGCATACCAGGATTGGGGAGTGAGGGGACCATGCATATCAGGATTGGGGGGTGAGGGGAACATGCATATCAAGATTGGGGGGGTGAGAGGACCATGCGTATCAGGATTGGGGGTGAGGGGACCATGCATTCCAAGATTGGGGGGGCAAGGGGACCATGCATACCAGGATTGGGGGGTGAGGGGACCATGCATATCAGGATTGGGGGTGAGGGTACCATGCATATCAGGATTTGGGGGTGAGAGGACCATGCATATTAGGATTGGGGGGTGAGGGGACCATGCATATTAGGATTGGAGGGTGAGGGGACATGTATATCAGGATTAGGGGCTTAGGGGAACAAGGTATATCAGGATTGGGGGTGAGGGGACCATGCATATCAGGATTTGGGGGTGAGGGGACCATGCATATCAGGATTTGGGGGTGAGAGGACCATGCATATCAGGATTGGGGGATGAGGGGGACCATGCATATCAGGATTGGGGGGTGAGGGGACCATGCATGCTAGGATTGGGGGTGAGGGGACCATGCATATCAGGATTGGGGGGTGAGGGGACCATGCATACCAGGATTGGGGAGTGAGGGGACCATGCATATCAGGATTGGGGGGTGAGAGGACCATGCATTCCAAGAGGGGGGTGAGGGAACCATGCATACCAGGATTGGGGAGTGAGGGGACCATGCATATCAGGATTGGGGGTGAGGGGAACATGCATATCAAGATTGGGGGGTGAGAGGACCATGCGTATCAGGATTGGGGGGTGAGGGGACCATACATTCCAAGATTGGGGGGGCAAGGGGACCATGCATACCAGGATTGGGGGGTGAGGGGACCATGCATATCAGGATTGGGGGTGAGGGTACCATGCATATCAGGATTTGGGGGTGAGAGGACCATGCATATTAGGATTGGGGGGTGAGGGGACCATGCATATTAGGATTGGGGGTGAGGGGACCATGCATATCAGGATTTGGGGTGAGAGGACCATGCATATTAGGATTGGGGGTGAGGGGACCATGCATATTAGGATTGGGGGTGAGGGGACCATGCATATCAGGATTTGGGGGTGAGGGGACCATGCATATCAGGATTGGGGGGTGAGTGGACCATGCATACCAGGATTGGGGGTGAGGGGACCATGCATATCAGGATAGGGGGGTGAGGGGACCATGCATACCAGGATAGGGGGGTGAGGGAACCATGTGTACCATGATTGGGGGGTGTGTTATGATTTGGTAGCTGAGGAGAGCAGGAAAAAAAGGAAATACACCAGAGAGGTTGGAATCTATGGGATTGCAGTACCCTGACTAACCATCACAACTAAAGGCAGCCGTGGAGCGTACCTACGTTGGTCCTAGACGCCTCGTCACAGCCTGAGAAGCTAACTACACCTAAAGACAGAAAGAGGAAAACTATCCGCCCCGGAGCAGATCCCCAAAGAACACAGAAAGCCCCCAAACATGTAATGGCGGTTAGACAAGAAGAAATACAGACACAGACAGAAAATAGTATGAGCAAACGTTGGGGCCCAAACTTCCTAAATAGAAAAGGAAAGGAAGGACACTTACTGCAATCCCAAAAAACCCTGAAAAGTACCAACTCTACTAATTACAAAAACACCTGAGATCACACTACCACCTAAATTAGTTCTCTGGTGTAACAAAACTAAAAAGCAGCCACAGAAAAAGCTGGAAAAGGCAAATGAACAAACAACAGTGGCTGAACTAAACTGAGAGGAGCACAAGCCCCCGGAGGGGACCCGGCAGACCCCCACAGAAGTGCAGGACAAAATGCAAAAAGCAAGCACAAAAAACTAAAAGAAGAAAATGTCTTATCTGTTAGCAGAAGATGCAGGCACGAAACAGCAAGCTACAAAGTGAACAGGAATCAAAGATGAGACCAGAACAATTGATCACCGGCAACCCTGATGGGAGGGAACCTCCCTTATATAAGACCAATCAGTAACACCTGATCGCCAATCTTCACAATCTTCATTGGATAGTTCAGTACTGTTTGAACCACCAGAGGGAGCTTCTGCTCAGAATTCATTTCTAGCACATTCACAACAGGGGTGAGGGGCCCATGCATGCCAGGTTTGGGGCGTGAGTGGACAATGCACTCCAGGATTGGGGGGTAAGGGGACCATGCATATCAGGATTGGGGGATGAGGGGACAATGCATACCAGGATAGGGGGTGAGAGGAATATGCATACCTGAATTGGGGGGTGAGGGTACCAAGCATACCAGGATTGGGGGGTGAGGGAACCATGCATTCCAGGATTGGGGGGGTGAGGGGACCATGCATGCCAGAATTGGGGATGGGGGTACCATGCATACCAGGATAGGGGATGAGGGGACCATGCATACTAGAATTGGGAGATAAGGGGTGCCATGTATACCAGGATAGGGGGTGAAGGGACCATGCATACCAGGATTGGGGGGTGAGGGAACCATGCATACCATGATTGGGTGGTGAGGGGACCATGCATACCAGGTTTGGGGGGTGAGGGGGTACCATACATTCTACGATAGGGATGAGGAGACCATGCATACCAGAATTGGGGGGTGAGGGGACTATGCATAACAGGACTGGGGCTGAGGGGACCATGCATGCCAGGATTGGGAGGTGAGGGGACCATGCATTCCAGGATTGGGGGGTGAGGGGACCATGCATACCAGGATTAGGGGGGTGAGGGGACCATGCCTTCCAAGATTGGGGGTGAGGGGACCATGCATACCAGGATAGGGGGGTGAGAGAACCATGCATACCAGGGTAGGGGGAGATGGGACTATGCATACCAGGATAGGGGGGTGAGGGGACAATGCATATCAGGATTGGGGTGAGGGGACCATGCATATCAGGATTGGGGATGAGGAGACCATGCATAACTGGATAGGGGTGAGGGGACCATGCATACGAGGATGGGGGGTGAGAGGACCATGCATACCAGTATTGGGGGGTGAGGGTGCCATGCATATCAGGAATGGGGGATGAGGAGTAACATGCATACCAGGATAGGTGGGTGAGGGGTACCATGCATACCAGGATTGGGGAGTGAGGGGACCATGCATACCAGAATTGGGAGGTAAGGGGTGCCATGTATACCAGGATTGGGGATGAGGGGACCATGCATACCAGGATTGGGGGGTGAGGGGGTACCATACATCCTACGATATGGATGAGGGGGGACCATGCATACCAGGATTGGGGGGAGGGGACCATGCATAGCAAGATTGAGGGGTGAGAGAACCATGCATACCAGGATAGGGGGGTGAGGGGACCATGCATATCAGGATTGGGGGTGAGAGGACCATGCATATCAGGATTGGGGGTGAGGGGACCATGCATACCAGGATGGGGGTGAGAGGACCATGCATACCAGGATTGGGGTATGAGGGGGCCATGCATACGAGGATTGGGGGATGAGGGGTAACATGCATACCAGGATAGAGGGGTACCATGCATTCCAGGATTGGGGGGTGAGGGACCATGCATACCAGAATTGGGAGGTAAGGGGGTGCCATGTATACCAGGATTGGGATGAGGGGACCATGCATACCAAGATTGGGGGGTGAAGGGTACCATACATCCTACGATAGGGATGAGGGGGACCATGCATACCAGAATTGGGGGTGAGGGGACGATTCATACCAGGATTGAGGGTGCGGGGACCATGCATACCAAGATTGGGGGGTGAGGGAACCATGAATACCAAGATATGGATTAGCAGGTACCATGCATACCAGGATAGGGATGAGGGGGTACCATGCATACCAGGATTGGGGGGGTGAGGGTACCATGCATACCAGGATGAGGAATGGGGTGCCATGGATACCAGATTTGGGTGGGGGTGAGGGGACCATACATACCAGGATAGGGATGAGAGGTACCATGCATACCAGGATAGAGATGAGGGGTGCCATGCATACCAGGATAGGAGGGGGAACACATACCAGGATGGGAGACCATATACCTATAAAAATGCTTGCCATCTGGGAGTAGAATGGGTTCATAGCTAGTTTTCTATATTGTTAAAGTACAGCTTCTATATTTACAGACATTTCTGGTGTTTTTGGCTATCATCCAAGAATGGTTTATTGCGAGGTGACATTGATTTGTAATGCACTTAGAATTTAGAGAACCTTTTATTCAGCACATTAGATCATTTTTCACTCATATTGTCATATTCTGAGCAGAGTTTAATATTACAAAAGCCGTGGCATAGTCACACTTAAGAGGAGACTTGTCTTAAAAGTTAGTAATTGATAGGAGGGTGGGACAATTATCATAGCGCCAAGTGGCTGTAATTAGTCTACTTTTTTATTCCGTAAAGTGCCAAAAAAGCACAAAGCTTTAATTTATATATTAGAACTTGATATTCCAAAAAACAGGCAGCACTCCACAGGTTAATAGAAAAAAGGTGGATATTTTATTATACCCACATATGACGGCAACGTTTCGGCTCCATGAGCCTTCCTCAAGCAGTGTCCAACATACAAATGTGTTTTTTTTTTATAGGGTCTATGTCTCACAACCACTTTACATCCAATTAACAGATATTAAATACATAGTCTCACAGGATATGTTTATATATTACAGCAATACCATATATACCTCATATTCACATTATATAGCATTAGTCAGCTGTACATTCGCTTGTATTTATATGGATTCCACATATCTCCCACTGATTACTTATATTGGCAAAATACATACAGCTGTGATCATAAATTATGTAGAGGTACTTACTTATCAGGTGGAGCTATGCTGCACATGGAGGACGCTGAAATCGCCATGTTAGACTTACACACTACTTCTCTGCGCATGTCTCCTATGTAATTAAATGACTCACTGGCCTACAGCCAATCAGAACAATTGTGTGGCATCTTGCGCACTGCGCATGCGCACTACGGCAATGTCAGTGCCGAGGTGCCATCTTGGATGTGGCAGACTGCACCAACACACAAATCATGCAGATTGTGCATTTCAGTCTTGCTCAAAAACATATTAACATAAATGAATCCTCATGTATGACTCTTTCTTAATAACAGGTATGGCTTTAGCGTACAAATGTCTAATTGGCCCCTCGCCATCAGACACTTAATCCTGATTGACAAAGATAGATTAGTCCGGTTCGTACTCCAATAGGGATATGCACCCATCTTGTCCACCCTGGTAAGCGGGACAGTTCCCTTTATTGGGTCACTTCCCACCACCTATGACATGAAAGGGGGAGGTATTCCTTGGGGGGTATAGAAGGAGATGCTACTTTTCTAAGGACGCCGTCCGTCATTGAAATGAAATGCAAGTATGAGAATGAAAAAAAACGTTTGATGAGTTTGCAATTACATTTAACTACTCTGGGACAGTATTATAAAGAAAAAAAGATACCTAGGGGACTTAGATCTAATATACGCCCCAATCTATTTTCAGGAAATTCCACTTTCTGTACACAATTCACTAGAATATCTAATAAGTATGCCATGGATGTGATCTTATTGAATATTGAGTATCTACAGGTGGACATTAAGAAATTGCAGTAAAGCATTGTGATAATGGAACAGAAGATACAAAGTATAATAAAGATTGAGGAGTGGAATGTGTTTAAAGAAAAGATGGATATAGATGTTGATAAACAGAAAAATGAATTAGAAGAAACTAAGAGAAGAAAATGGTGTAGAGATATGGAGGACTATGAGACTGGCCATGTATATACTTGGCAAAGGGACACTAATAAAACAACATGGAAGAAAAAAGGTTATGTGGAAATTCAAGAAAAAGGAGGGGTTAATCCTGTTATGTTTGCTAATGAAACTTCTCTTCACAGATGTAGATATAACCAAAACAAAAGGATGGCACCTCGGCACTGACATTGCCGTAGTGCGCATGCGCAGTGCGCAAGATACCACACAATTGTTCTGATTGGCTGTAGGCCAGTGAGTCATTTAATTACATTGGAGACATGCGCAGAGAAGTAGTGTGCAAGTCTAACATGGCGATTTCAGCGTCCTCCATGTGCAGCATAGCTCCACCTGATAAGTAAGTACCTCTGTACATAATTTATGATCACAGCTGTATGTATTTTGCCAATATAAGTAATCAGTGGGAGATATGTGGAATCCATATAAATACAAGCGAATGTACAGCTGACTAATGCTATATAATGTGAATATGAGGTATATATGGTATTGCTGTAATATATAAACATATCCTGTGAGACTATGTATTTAATATCTGTTAATTGGATGTAAAGTGGTTGTGAGACATAGACCCTATAAAAAAAAAACCACATTTGTATGTTGGACACTGCTTGAGGAAGGCTCATGGAGTCGAAACGTTGCCGTCTTATGTGGGTATAATAAAATATTCACCTTTTTTCTATTAACCTGTGGAGTGCTGCCTGTTTTTTTGGAATATTAAGTTGGCAAGTATTGGAATATTGCTGAAGAGGATTTGCACACAATATATATTTGTTTCTATGCTGCTCCAGCTTTTTTCTTATATATTAGAACTTGGAGAGACCCAAGAAATTACAGTCCAATTCTTTGACCTAAACTAACAGTCACATCAAAACATGGTCGTTTTTTGCCTCATATTTTAAGGAGCTTTGTGCATATTGACTTTTTACCTCCATGTTAGGAGAATTCATGGGTTCTGCTATGGAGTAGTCATGTTAGGTTCATCATGCCATAATGAAATGTGAGTAGAGCTGAGTCTGGCCGGGATTCTATACACACAGTAGATTAAATGTTTTTTTACTCACTGTTGCATGCAGTAGCATAACTAATGGGGGCAGAGGGTGCAATGGCCCCGTGCTCACAGGGGCCCACCTGGAGCAACAGCTACTCTAAACTGTATTTGCGTGCGCAGCATGCTGATACTGTTAAGCTCTGCGGTAGAGAAGAGAGATAGAATATCACTGCACCACCACTCAGCCTCCACTGTCTGTAGATTGCAGACTGGGCACATTTCTAAGGCATTTACACAGGACATTCAAATTTTCTAGGGTGCAATTTTACCACATGAAGTGCACAATGGAGTCATTTTACTTTGTAAAAAGCACAGTGATGGGCATTATCATATGAGGTGCTAGGAGGCAGGGTCAGCTCCAGGTTTTCATGTGCCCCGGGCAAAAGAGTCTCAATTTGCCCCTTTAACACATACCACAATTCATGATGCACAGATACGGCAGAGAAATATAGGTATAGTCAGAGGTGTATCTAGGCTTTCTGGCACCCGGGGCAAGAATTCGGTTCAGCGCCCCCCCCCCCCCCCCCGCACACATGTGATTTGCACACTTGCGATTTGCACACTTAGTCATGTACAGACGAGCTGCTCTCCCTAATGCTCTCAATGTTCAGTGAAAAATCTGAGAGAAGCAGGAAGAGAAGCTCATTGTCACAGGACCATAAGTATGAAAATCGCATATGAGTGAGGGGTCCATGTGATGACTGCTGGAACCTGCAGAGCTGAATCCTGGCATTGCAGCTTCTGAATTCTCACAACGAATGCACTGCACACTTTTAGGATTCTCCCTTACCGGTGGCAAGAGTGGACAGTCATGTCAGCACAAGCATGTGATTTATATACTTCTGGCCACATTCCGACTAGACTTGCTCGGCCTCGCTCTGTTCATTTTCATTGAGGCCACACATGTCTAGTCAGCATGTGACTGCATGCATGTAAATTACATAACAGCGTGCAGTGAGCACTGTGAGAATTCTGAAATTGACTATTTCTCATGTCTTTATTTGTTAGGAGCATTAAAGGGGTTCTCCAGGTTTGTGCTGAGTCTGCAGTCATTCTATGTGACACAGACCTGGAGTACCCCTTTAATGCTCCTAACAAATAAAGACATGAGAATTAGTCAATTTCACAAATAATATTTACATCCAGGTACCTTATAGATGACGTTGTCTCTGGCGTCGTTCTCCTTTTCTTCATCTTGTCCAGATCCCATGATGAGTTTTCTCATCCACAGCCGTCTCTGCAGACCTCCATCTTCTCCGCTCTTCTGCACCAACTCTCCACACAACGCCCTTAAAGACAGAAGAGTCATTATAATGCCCCTAAATAAAAATATCTGCAATATACTGTCGCCTCACACTATTCCCCTCCCTCCTCACACTGTCTCCTCTCACATCCCCCCTGTTCAGCATACTGGCTCCTCATATATTTACCCCTTCACTCTCTATACTGTCTGCTCATACATACCCGACTCCCCATACTCTGTCTGCACACATCCCATCACCCTCACTCCCCATACTGTGTCCACATACATTCACCCGTTCACTCCCCATACTGTCTGCACTCATACCCCCATACTGTTTCCTCATATATTTACCCCTTCACTCTCTATACTGTCTGCTCACACATACCCCTCACTCCCCATACTCTGTCTGCACACATCCCATCACCTTCACTCCCCATACTGTGTCCACATACATTCACCCGTTCACTCCCCATACTGTCTGCACTCATACCCCCATACTGTTTCCTCATACATGCCCTCATACATACATACTCTTCAGTACCCTCAAATCCCCCCACACATATTAAATGCCCCTATCCCCACTCCAAATCCCCCACACACATTAAGAACCCCCCACACACATTAAGTACCTCCCATCCCCACTCCAAATCCCCCCACACATAAAAGAACCCCCCATCCCCATTCCAAATCCCCCCACATAAAATAGCCCCCATCCCCACTCCAAATCCCCCTACTCATAAAAGAACCCCCATCCCCACTCCAAATCCCCCCCACATAAAATAGCCCCTCATCCCCACTCCAAATCCCCCCACTCATAAAAGAACCCCCCATCCCCACTCCAAATCCCCCCACATAAAATAGCCCCCCATCCCCACTCCAAATCCCCCCACTCATAAAAGAACCCCCATCCCCATTCCAAATCCCCCCACATAAAATAGCCCCCCATCCCCACTTCAAATCCCCCCACTCATAAAAGAACCCCCCATCCCCACTCCAAATCCCCCCCACATAAAATAGCCCCCCATCCCCACTCCAAATCCCCCCACTCATAAAAGAACCCCCCATCCCCACTCCAAATCCCCCCCACATAAAATAGCCCCCCATCCCCACTCCAAATCCCCCCACTCATAAAAGAACCCCCCATCCCCATTCCAAATCCCCCCACATAAAATAGCCCCCCATCCCCACACCAAATCCCCCCCACATAAAAGAACCCCCCATCCCCACTTCAAATCCCCCCACTCATAAAAGAACCCCCCATCCCCATTCCAAATCCCCCCACATAAAATAGCCCCCCATCCCCATTCCAAATCCCCCCACATAAAATAGCCCCCATCCCCACTCCAAATCCCCCTACTCATAAAAGAACCCCCATCCCCACTCCAAATCCCCCCACTCATAAAAGAACCCCCCATCCCCACTCCAAATCCCCCACTCATAAAAGAACCCCCCATCCCCATTCCAAATCCCCCCACATAAAATAGCCCCCCATCCCCACTCCAAATCCCCCCACTCATAAAAGAACCCCCCATCCCCACTCTAAATTCACCCCCCATACACACACACTCACATATTATGCCCCCCATTAATCTTCTGTGGTTTCTTCAGCTCCATAATGGAGCACACTCACCACCAATCTTCACCCTTCTGGGCGCCGCCGGCGAGTGACGTCAGCAGCGTGATCACATGACCTGATCACGCTGCAGACGTCGCTCTGACCTGGCGGTCAGAGCTTCAATTGTACTGGCGTCTGTATAGACGCCAGTGCAATTGATCCCTGGGAGCCGGCACGCGGTAGCTTCTCTGGGCCGGCTGTCAGCTTGACAGCCGGCACAGGGAACCGCTGACTCCCAGGCTGGGGGAGGCAGAATGCAGCCGCAGGGGAGACACTGCGGACCGCCGCATTAGGCGGCCCGACTGCGCCCCCCTGCTGGCTGCGCCCGGGGCACATGCCCCTGGTGCCCCCCCCTGGATACGCCCCTGGGTATAGTACAATGCCAAAGATTTCACTTACTTCATACATTACATGAGTGATATCTATTGTAAATTCTACAATAGCTCAAAACACAAACAGTATAGTCATCCATACAGTATTATGGGCACCACATAGAGTTCCATACAGAATAATGAGCCCTATATATTGCTCCATACAGTATTATGGTCACGACATAGAGCTCCATACAGAATAATGAGCCCCATATAATGCTCCATATATAATGAGCCCCATATAATGCTCCATATATAATGGACCCTATAAGATGCTCCATATATAATACGCCCCAAATGATGCTCCATATATAATGGGCCCCATATGATATTCCATATATAATGGGCCCCATATGATGTTCCATATACAGTACAGACCAAAATTTTGGACACACCTTCTCATTCAAAGATTTTTCTGTATTTTCATGACTATGAAAATCGTACATTCACACTGAAGGCATCAAAACTATGAATGAACACATGTGGAATTATATACTTAACAAAAAAGTGTGAAACAACTGAAAATATTTCTTATATTCTAGGTTCTTCAAAGTAGCCACCTTTTGCTTTGATGACTGCTTTGCACACTCTTGGCATTCTCTTGATGAGTTTCAAGAGGTAGTCACCGGAAATGGTCTTCCAACAGCCTTGAAGGAGTTCCCAGAGATGCTTAGCACTTGTTGGCCCTTTTGCCTTCACTCTGCGGTCCAGCTCACCCCAAACCATCTCGATTGGGTTCAGGTCTGGTGACTGTGGAGGCCAGGTCATCTGGCATAGCACCCCATCACTCTCCCTCTTGGTCAAATAGCACTTACACAGCCTGGAGGTCTGTTTGGGGTAATTGTCCCTTTACTGACACAGGCACTGGGCCCCCATAGCATGCCGGTGTCCCCGACTGTGAGTGGGACCCCTCGCCTGCTCAAGGCCCTGGCACTTGCCCAGGTCCGCAGAGTGCTGACGCCGGCCATGCTAGGAGGATCAGTAATAGGGGGACACATACGGCAGCAGATCAGCATTGGGGTATTAGCAGGATGAGGAGTCTGTGCAGGTTGGGAATAGAAGGGTATGGTGATGGAAATGTGAGAAGTCAATGGAACGCTGGCGGGTGAATGTAACACTGGTGGGTTTGGACCCACTGGTCATGAGTCGGACCTACCCTGGAGGGGCATGACTAGGTGTCTAAGAGGTGGTGCGATTAGGCTTTCCCCAGTCCCAGTCCCGCTTGAGTGTGCGGTTAAGTCTGGACACTGCCCGTCTTGGCTCTGCTGCGCTGGATGCAAAAGAGCGTGCTGCTCACCCTGCTGCACTCTCCCTGATGGCAGGAAACTGCTGCTTGCTTCGCACGCTTTCAGCTCTGTGCTACCCTTAAACAGACGCCTGTGGTTGTGATTGCTGGACTGCTACGAGCAGGGCCCAGCGGTCGGCGCTTATAGTAAGTGACCATTTCTGCTACATACAGACAATCTTATCATTGTGTGTATGTAGCAGAGGCGATCAGAGGATGGCAACTTCTAGTCTCCCGCGGAGACTATTGAAGTAAATGAAAAGTAAAAAAAAGCAGAAAAAAGGTTCCCCAACCCTGATCTAAATGCCATAATCAGGTTTACAATGGTAACTTGAAAGGCAGTTTCTTTTTAGTATTAGAAGTAGTAGCCTTTTTGTGACCTTGGACGTATACGTACGTCCAAGGTTGTCTCCGTGCATTTGATGCTGGGTCCGGGCCTGAGCACACTTCTTTCCCTGTATATGACAGCTGATCTAATCAGCTGTCATGTGCCTCTAACAACCATGGGTGGATTCATGATCCACCCCCGACTCTTAACACATTAAATACCACTATCAATCTTTGATTGCACGACCACGGGTGCCGATGTGTTGTCATGACAGCAGGGGGTCTGCAGAAGACTCTTGTGCCTGTCAGTGTAAAAAAAGCTTTAAAAAAATAAAAAAAAAATTAAAGATCAGATCAACTCTCATTTACCCCATTAAAAAAATTAAAAAAGGAAAAAATACATATATTTAGTATCTCTGCTTACAGAAACATCTGATGTATCAAAATATAAAGTAAATTAATCCGATAAGTAATCGACTTAAAGAGAAAAAAAATCAAAACACCAGAATTACGTCTTCTTTCACCACAACATTGCAATAAAATGCAGTAACAGATGTTCAAAACATTGTATCTACCCCCAAAATGGTATCAATAAAAACATCAGATCGATGAACAAAAAATAAGCCCTCAGTCAGCCCCAGATCATGAAAAAGTGGGACGCTATGGATCTCAGAAAATGAAAATTTTTTTTTTTCTTTTCTTACAAAAATTTTTTTTTTTTCATCACTAAAGTAAAAAAAAATCTATACATGTTTGGAATCTACGCAGTTGTACTGACCTGGAGAATCATACTGGTAGGTCAGTTTTATCATTTAGTGAACATGGTAAATGAAAAACCCAAAAAACAATTGTGGAATTAAACTGTTTCTGCAATTTCAACACACTGGGAATTTTTTCCCCATTTTCCAGTACACTATATGGTAAAATCAATGGTGTCATTAAAAAGTACAACTTGTCCCAAAGAAAACAAAGCCTCTTACAGCTATATTGACTGAAAAATAAAAAAGTTATGGCTCTGGGAAGAAAGGGACCAAAAAAGAAAAACGCAAAAATGGAAAACCGTGAGGTGGTGAAGGGGTTTGAAAAACTTTGGAAGGGGGTGATTTCATACACCAAATGTCAAGAGCAGAGAGCTACTGGATTTTTCAGAGTAATACCCTTTACAGTTTTCAGCTTATTACCTTTAAATCAGCAAGTCTAAATTGTGGGATATGGCTAGTCAAATTTGCTAATTAGACCAATCCCTCCAGAACATTTAGGCTATGTTTCCACATTAAGAAAACGCTGCGGAGAGGACGCAGCTCTGCCCAGAGCACTGCCCCCTTTTTTATGCACAGTGATTCCGCATGTGTTCATTGAACACATGTGGAATCACCACATCCTATACATAGAATGGTGCTATTTACCATGCGGAGACGGTGTGTCTTTGCAAGATAAATAGACATGCTGCGGTCTAGAAAGACATGCCGCTTGTCAGTATATGCGGCTGTGCCACCTGCGTGTTTGAACGCATAGTGACGCTGGGATTTCATAAAATCCCCTCCACTATGCTGTAACATCTGGACGCTGCGGCTGTAAGCAGCGTAAAATCCGCAGCGTTTACTAACAGTGGAAACATACCCTAATTTTTGTCATCATACAATGAATTCTTGATAATGTGTCTGCATTCCCCTGAGTTCCCTGGCCTATGTTCTATTAAGAAATATCACAACGAGAACAGCCATATAGTCTCAAATATAAAAAACTTTATTGGGAAACAATAAAAACGAAGAGGAGAAGGAAAAACAGGAATGGTAGTAGGGAAGTGGTAATATGTGGTGGTGATAATAAACAACAAGTGGAAAAAAGCAATGGGCCAGGAGACGAAAACTGCTCACAGAAAGTAGATATGAGATATTAACAATCCATCATACAAAATGGGAGAAAAGTAGATAAACATGGCACATGACTAGAAATAATAGTACACAAATAAATTCAGTATAAAATTTGTGGTACTAAATTAGCATCAGAGGTATACAAGGTGAAACATAGAATTGGCACCATATGATTAATATGAGTAAGTGTGCAGAGCATACAGCTCAATATATCTATATATGTGCAATCTGTATATCAAGCAACATGCAACAATAAATACCAGATGAATGCATCAACGTGCCATAATAGGCTACAACGGCCGTATACATGTATGCACAGTGCAACAAATCATATACATGTAAGTGTGGACAGTCATTGAATACAATGACATGTCACATATGGTGCCAGAGAGATGCGTACACGTGCCATAGTGGTTAAAGCAGCAATGTAGCATGGGCATAGATAGAACATGACTACAATGAAGTCATGTCTAGTAAAGAAAGGCTGCCCTCGGGGAGGGCTGGATGTCGTTCTGCTCACAATAAGGTATACCTCTCTAGCAGCCTTTCTTTACTAGACATGACTTCATTGTAGTCATGTTCTATCTATGCCCATGTTACATTGCTGCTTTAACCACTATGGCACGTGTACGCATCTCTCTGGCACCATATGTGACATGTCATTGTATTCAATGACTGTCCACACTTACATGTATATGATTTGTTGCACTGTGCATACATGTATACGGCCGTTGTAGCCTATTATGGCACGTTGATGCATTCATCTGGTATTTATTGTTGCATGTTGCTTGATATACAGATTGCACATATATAGATATATTGAGCTGTATGCTCTGCACACTTACTCATATTAATCATATGGTGCCAATTCTATGTTTCACCTTGTATACCTCTGATGCTAATTTAGTACCACAAATTTTATACTGAATTTATTTGTGTACTATTATTTCTAGTCATGTGCCATGTTTATCTACTTTTCTCCCATTTTGTATGATGGATTGTTAATATCTCATATCTACTTTCTGTGAGCAGTTTTCGTCTCCTGGCCCATTGCTTTTTTCCACTTGTTGTTTATTATCACCACCACATATTACCACTTCCCTACTACCATTCCTGTTTTTCCTTCTCCTCTTCGTTTTTATTGTTTCCCAATAAAGTTTTTTATATTGAGACTATATGGCTGTTCTCGTTGTGATATTTCTGTATTCAGTACAGCTTGTCTTCTTACTATGTCCAATATGCACATGTCTATCTAGTACAGTTCTGCTTATTGACTATTTCTACATGTGATATGTCGGTCATTACTAATTTCTCTATGTTCTATTAAGAAATTAAAATTCTGCAGTGAGAGAAACTACATTGTCACCTTAGCGTTCTTTTCCTTATTGTGTTTCATGCACGTCATCCATGATCTGACACAAGCCTAAATCTCCTACCCAAGAGGTAATACTTCAAAGATTCTGATGCCCACTTTACAGCTAAGCCTTCGCGCTCTACTATGGCATCTTTTTTTTCCAACAAAGGAGAAAATGTTCCAGCTCCTTAAAAACTTGAAAGTTTATTGATCCATTAAAACAAAATTGTCATAGGTGGTGAATGCTCCATGAGAGAATGCCACATACAGCGACGCGTTTCGATCAAGAGATCTTCATCAAGGCTGCTACATATATGAACAATTGACAAATCTATATAGTATGTCCTAGCCAATACCACCTGGAATTACGATCACATGATTAATCAAAGGTCCTGGCAGGTACACATTAAAATCCAACATTAGGAAAAAAAAAACACAGAATTTGATACAATGAAACATACATAATGGCAACTTAATAATTGTAGTGGTACATCAATTCATTCTTTTTATTTAACCCATTAGGATATCTCGTATTAAGATTAAAAATCCAGAAAGCCTCTCTGGTGAGGAGATGTCTACTGGCGTCTCCCCCACGTGAAAATCTATTCACATTCTCAATGGCACAGACCTGAAAAAACGCAGTGCTGCGGTCATGATGAGTAATGAAATGTTTAGCCGCCGCTGACACATTTCGATTCACATTGGTTACATTTCTAATATTGGATAAATGGTGCATCCGACATATGACAGACCACAAGAAATGCAATTAATTTTATACACCACATGTGTTGAGTTACAATTTATATATTGTTTAATGTCATAACTGACAGATTGATTATTATTATAAAAGGTTTATGTGACCATTGCATGCTTGCATGTCTTGCAATTATTCATGCATGCCACATTTGAAAAAACCTTTAAATCTCAACCACATATCATTTCTACTGTTAGCATGAAACATACTGGGTGAAACCCTACTGCCAATAGACGATGCTCTCCTTGCTACTATATTTACCCCAGGCTGTAAAATCTCACCCAATATTTCATCCTCATGCAAAATCGGTAAAAATCTATTGATTATTTTCTTTATTTCACCAAATTGGGAGCTAAACTGCAAACTTATAAAAGGTCTGTCACGTTAGCAACTATTATCTCGAACACGTGAGATCTCCCTACTCGAATCAATGAGGTCCTCACGTTTCCTCTGACCCACAATACGTCGAGCTCTATTCATCATCCAGCGAGGATAGTTATGATTAATCAACCTATCATCAAGCATGTCAAATTGTCCCCCCAAATTTTCATCTGTGCTACAGTTTCTTTTGTTTCTAACATATTCACCCAGGGGAACAGACCTGATAGTACTGTATGTCTGGGATGACTGCTACTAGCGTGGAGAATAGTATTCCCCCCGAATAACTTATAATGAGTCTTAGTAGAAATAACCTGTCCTTGTATACCACACAATATCCCTGTATACCACACATATCTTTTTTTTCCACTTGAGTCAATTTCTTGCTCAAATATTGTACTGGTGTTCTGTTGTTCTTCTACAGTTACACTTTGAGACAAGATGGCTCCCAATTCTGTGTTCTAGGTGTCTGTCTGAACCAATAATTATTTTTTAAAATCTGGTGTATTAACACAGGTTGTTCACACAGCACTGACTTAAGGCACTGAAAGGCTTGTTCCGCTAGGGGAGACCAAGATGCTATTACATATTTCCCTCCTCTTTTCAGGTCCATCAATGAAGCTGCCTTTGAGGCAAAATTTGATACAAACTTCTAATAATATCCGAAGATCCCTAAAAAAGCATGTACTTGTTTCTTAGTTACTGGCCTAGGTCAACTCTGCATGGCCTCAAATTTATTATTTTGAGGTTTGAACAAGCCCCTGCCAATAACAAACCCCCAATATTTTGCCTCCTCTAGCACTAAAGCACATTTTTTGGATTTATTGTGATACCTGCCCCACTGTTCTCATCCAGCATGGCTTGCACTTTACACAGATGGCTTCCCCAGTCTGCACTGAAAATACCACATACTGTACGCTGGTAAGCTACTGCGTAACTTTTTATGTGACTTCAAAAATAAATCTATTAATCTCTGAAAGATTGTGGGCACTCCGTGTAGACCAAACAGTATGTTCTTGCACTGTTACAAACCCACTGGGCTGCAAAAAACCAATTTTCTTTGGCCCTTTTGGTTAACTGAATTTGCCAATAACCCTTGGTAAGATCCAGAGTCATTATGTATCTGGCATTACCCAGGCTAAGAGTGCCCTGTCTGTCCTTAACTTGGGGGTACCCTAGATGGTAAGGAGGCCCGAGTCACCGACCTGTCCCTATCTCCTCCCCAGTCCTGAGCTAATCCCCAACCCCCACCCCAGGAGGTGAACCGTAAGAGAAACCACAGATAAAGACTGACAGGGATAAAGAAAACTGCACCACAACGCAAACTATCAGGACGACACAATATGTGTGTAGGGGAAAACACAATACAAAAATAGGGAAATGAACAAACACCAAAGTATACTTCACCAGACTCCAAAATTAAGATTTGAGTATTATCAGCTACTCCAAAACATGACTGGTATGCAAGAGGCACGCAAATGTCCAGGAATGTTCTGAGCCATACTTAAAGGGAGAAGGCGTTCCCAGCAGCCTCAGCCACTAATCAAAAAGTTAGCTCCTGCCAAGCTGAACATCAGTGAACAAACCACTGCTGACACCCAAACTCAGGCTGAGCAACAGGAAGGCCTACGACTATACAACAGACTCCCCGTGTGAACAGAGTCCGAAGCCGGCATGACACACTTTCTCCTGGGTTGAAGTTTCTGATTTTGGCAAACCTATTACACACTGGGCTTTGGACCTCTTGGGCCTTCTACATGTGTTCTCTGACAATATGTAACACTTTTTTGATTCGATCCTAAATCTCCTCTATGTGTTCAATAACACTTCTATATGGGGTAGCCTCAGCTTTCCATGTTTCCTTTGCTATGTCCAGTAGATCTCTTGGGTGCCTCCCATACACTACCTCGAATGACGAGAAACTAGTAGAGGCCTGCGGTACTTCTCTCATGGAGAACACTAAATATTGTAAAAGATAATCCAAGTCACGTCCATCTTTTTCCACTACCTTTTTTAACATGTGCTTTAGTGTCTTATTGAACATCTCAACTAGTCCATCCATGTGAGTATGATATACCGAAATACATTTGTGCGCCATCTCCAGCATTCGGCACAGCTTCTTCATTACCTTTGACATGATGGGTGTGTCTTGGTCAGTATGAATTTCCTTTGTTATCCCCGTCCGAGAAAACATAAAAAATAACTCACGGCCATACTTTTGGATGCAGTGAATCTTAGGTTAACTGCTTTAGGATAGTGCATGACATAATCTATTACGACAAGGATATATTGGTGCCACCAAGTCTATTTTTACAAATGGCCCCACCAAATCCATCCCAATCCACTCAAAGGGTATTTCAATGATGGGGAGAGGTTCTGTAGACTGCGAAAATGGGTCACATACAGTTATTTGGCATACGGGGCAGGATTTACAATAATCCTCAATCTCCTTGTACATCTCCATCCAGAAGAACATCATGAAAATCCTCTCCTGGGTTTTCTCGGTTCCCAAGTGTCCCCTAGGACAGGACTAAGAACCATATCAAGCACCCTGTGCTGATAAGCATTAGGGACCAGCAATTGCTCAATGATTTCCAGATCTTTCTTGATCACTCTATACAATAGCTCATTATTCATAGCAAAGTGGGAAAACCGTTGGTCAGCTCCTGGATATTGGGAAACTCCATTAACGACGACATTTTCCCTTGCATATTTAAGGGTGTCATCCTGCAATTGAGCCAGGCATACTAAACTTATCCCTTGTTTCCTCTACCTCAAGTATTACAAGTATTAATTGGGAATCACAGAGAATTTAGCCTTTTCCATCGAAGACCTACAAGAGAGAGCTTTCTCCCTCTTCCCTTGGGCTGGTACAGAGACTACCCTCAGAGTCTTTGCCTTTCCCCCACAACCTCCAAAACAAGGGAAATCAAAGCCCAAGATTGCATTATGCATAGGGGCTTTTACTACTCTCACTTCATAGTCCATTATCCCATATGATGTTTTTATTTTCGTTAGGATACAGGATACATTATGATGTCACCATGGATACACATCACACTTATGAACTTGTTGGATATATGACTAGTGTTGAGCGATACGATACCGCAAGTATCGGGTATCGGCCGATATTAGCTGTATCGGACTTTCGATATTGACTTTCGATATTTCCCATATATCGTATACCGGAATCGGAATTGTCACTGTCACTGTGAGTGTCCGTCGGTCGGGTCTGTCAGGAGTCAGCGGCACTTACCTGGCAGAAGATCTCCGGTGGTCACGGCCTGGACTGGTTGATGGCCGCCATCATCTTTCCCCGGCGGTCACATGCAGTTTCTCGCGATAACTGCAGTGACTGCTGGGTAATCCCGGCCGTAAAGCAGTCAGTCCGATGACGTCACCGCCGGGGAAGCAGGTAATCAGCTGTGCTGCACCGGGATGACAGCCTCTGCCTGTCATTCCGATGTAGCAGAGCTGGATCGTCGTGGGACAGTCGTTACTATGGACTGCGTCGGACAGGTGGTATACTGTTGGTTTGTTTTTTTCCTTTTTTTACAGGAGATCGATGGCGTCGCAGGAATGAGTGTATAATAAAAGAAATGAAAACTGTGTTGTCTCTTTTATTTCATTAAAAGACTTTTTTCTTGCTGTGTCTTTTTTTTTATACATTTAAAAACTTTGGGATTAATAATGGATCGGTGTCTTATTGACACCTCTCCATTATTAACCGGGCTTATTGTCACCGTGCAATCAACGGTGACATTAACCCCTTATTACCCCATTTGCCACCGCTACAGGGCAGTGGGAAGAGCCGGGTAAAGTGCCACAATTGGCACATCTTTTCATGCGCCAAATGTGGGGCTGCTGTAGCCTGGTATTATCAGGCTGTTGAGGGCCAAAATCCATGGGCCTTGACAGTCTTTTAATACCAGGCCGCAGCAGTCTGCATTTTACTTGGCTGGTTAACAAAAGTAGGGGGACCCCTACGCCGTTTTTTTTTTTCGAGGGGATCCCCTATTTTTGTTAACCAGCCAAGCTAAGCAGACTGCTGTGGCCTGGTATTATCAGGCTGGCAAGGTCCATGGATATTGGCTCATTACCAGCCTGAAAAACCAGGCCTCAGCAGTCTGCTTCATCTGGCTGGTTAACAAAAATAGGGTGGACCCCACGCCAATTTTTTTTCGAGGGGATCCCCTATTTTTGTTAACCAGCAAAGATAAGCAGACTGCTGTGGCCTGGTATTATCAGGCTGGCAAGCAGGGTCGGACTGAGGCACCGGGACACCGGAGAAACCTACGGTGGGCCCCAGCTCCTGCGTGGTGGGCCCTGATTTAAAAGGATAGGTCGCGGGGCAGAGGGGGCGGTGGCCCCGGGGCCCGCGCTCTGAGGGGCCCACCCGGAGCTACGATACAGTTACATTCTGCGGCAGAGCAGGGAGAATCGCTCTCCCTGCTCTGCCGCCCGGAAGCTATGGGGCCTGAACAGGCGTTGGGGGGGCCCGGTGCCAGCAGTGGGCCCCCCACCCGTCATCGGAGGGTCAGCTGTATCGGCATCCAGCCGATAAAGCTGACCGCATAGAGAGAGAAGGAGCGAGCGCTCCTTCTCTCCCATAATCCCCCTCAGCGTATGACGGCGGGCGCGATGACATCACCTGCCGGCGCCCGCTGTCAGACGCTGAGAGGGAGAACAGTGAGCAGCACAGGAGCCGGGAGGTGAGTATTTTTTTTATTTTTTTTTTAATGGGGGTGCAGTCGAGTCCTGGCTGGAGAAGTCGTCATGTCGGTGTGGGCCAGATGGAAAAGACATGAAAAGTGAACAATTCCATTAGAAAGAACATCAGCGGTAAGTCATTATCTGTACCTGTGCTGTAATCTATATGTTCTGTAGGACTGGTATTATTTAACACAGACCATATGGCGGTAATATCAATATTGGTCTTTTTATATATAGATTATTTTGGCCAACAGCGCGGTCATTTGCTGAGGTTCTCTGATGATGGGCCCACTCAGAAGTTTTGCCCCCACTAAACCAAAACCCTAGCTACGCCTATGGCTCTCTCTCTAGTCTTTCTTTCTCGCTCTCTGTTCTTTCCTTCTCGCTCTCTGTTCTTTTTTCTCTCTGTTCTTTCTTTCTCTCTTTTCTTTCTTTCCTCTCTTTCTTTCTCTGTTTGTTCTTTCTCTCTCGCTGCTCTTTCTTTCTTTTCCTCAGTACCAGCCACTGTGCCCTCATTACCAGTCAGTGTGATCAGCAGTGCTAAATGGTTACGCTTGGGGCGAGGATATGGGTGTGATTAGCTGTGAAATGGGTGTTGTCGGGGCGTGGCCTAAAATTTTCAGCGGCGCGCAACACGCGCCGCAGCCTTTAATCCTCTTTCCTGTCTTCCAAATTTGGGAGGTATGCTGTATGACCTCCCTACAACTTCTGGCCATGCTCCTGATGAGCGCGACGGATGGTCTCGTGAGGGATCTCCTCCCACACCTGGACTAAAGCATCCACCAACTCCTGGACAGTCTGTGGTGCAACGTGGCATGGCCTAAAATTTTCTGCAGCATGCACAGCGTGCCACAGCCTTTGTCCCTCTTTCCCTTATTCAAAGGTTGGGAAGTATGATGGTGGGCCCCAAGAATATATTTTCTCTGGTGGGCCCAAGGTACTCCAGTCTGACGCTGCTGGCAAGGTCCATGTATGTTGGCTCCTTAACAGCCTTAAATACCATGCCTCAGCAGCAGGGCGTACATATAAATCATGGGGCCCCATAGCAAAAGTCTGAATGTTCCCCACCCCCCCAAAAAAAAAACCCAGAGGCATTGTAAATGTAAAGTGCCAGCACAGTGAGGGAAGTTGAGTCGCACAGAGACAGGGGTTTTGGGGTACTCGGCACCGATCACGTCGACTTCTATGGGGGATGTCACGAGTAGCACAGCTCGGTCCGTGACCTGGGCGATCACTGGAATGTGGGATATTTCCAGGGGATGATAGAATGTTCGTGTAGTTTGTCGTGACGCCACCTGTAGTACCTGGTCAGGGTGTCCAGCGCTGCTGTGCAGGTCCTCTGGAAGGGATGGTGTAGTGCAGGTAGGTGATAAGTCTTCTACAGGTAACACGCTATCCTTCCAGGGCAGATAGATGTGAGATAGAGCAATGGTGCAGAGTGATGTAGCAGAGTGGACTATGCGACGTAGTAAGAAAGCAGGAAACACTTCAAATTAAACGTTGCATAATAAAATTTTTAATAATAACATTACAAAAGTGCAAATAGCATTACTGCCGAAGTTCGTTGAGACTTCTTAGGACTACCCCCACCGGGGTAACTTCACAGTGTCCTTTACTTGTGCTTGTGGAGGACCCGCTCCAAACCTCCAACTGTGGTCTTGGGTGGGCTGCAAGACTTTCCTTGAGCAGACCTCACTTTCGGCCACACCAAACGGGTTTTTAGTTTCTGAGGTAGTTGAAAATAGTGCACAGTTAAGTTTTTTGTAAAACCAAGATGGAGCACCGAAGTGCCAACTATTTACAGAAAAGTTTGTGAGCCAGTACAGTTCATGGCTTCAAAGTTCAACATTTTGATTACATTGAAACACCATTACCCAACCTGGGTATATAAAGGCAACAATAAACTTCTTTTTATGAACATTCACCCGTCCGGGTACATCAAACCATTACCCAACATGGGTATATTAAGGCAACAATAAACTTCTTTTTATGAACATTCACCCGTCCGGGTACATCAATAATTTAACGATTTACATACAGAGACCCTGTCCGGGTTATTTAGACTTCTTTGGCTGGCCTCTTACAGGTACCACCTGGTACTCTTCTGGAGCTTGCCAAACATCCGTGACAGGAGGGTCCACCCAGACCTGATGACGTCATGTGGCCTGTACAGTTACGTCGTGACCCGCTATCTGGGTCTGTGTGGCCACCTCTTTCGTCTCCCTCCGGGTCTGGAACCCTATGTCCCGGACTGTACGAACCCCAGGGGGCCTAACAGGCGCCGGGTACGGGCCAGCTATCATTATCATGTCCATAGCTGGGGCTGCTGAGGAGACCACTGAGGGAGGCTGGGGAGATTTACGGCGTGGGGTGGGCACTTGTGCAGAGGCCTGGTTGGGGGAGGCTGAAGGCTCGGAGGGTCTGTCAGTTTCCTGACACTCTGGGGAGTAGGGGTCGCACCTGGTAACATTTAGGGCGTACCATCCATTGTAACCCCAGTGTCGGGTGTAAGTCACCAAGTCTCCTGCCAACAGGTCCCTCCCCGGGTGTCCTTCTGGGAGCTGAGCCTCCACGTCCCGCCGGGTTACAAAGACTTCCTGGATGAAGCCCCAACCACCTTTTAACTTAAAGTTCCGTACTGCACCCTTACGCCGCGGCTCCCTCACCGTACTTTTATCCTTTCTCATACGTGCCTTCTCTGCCAGGTCCTTCTCCAGGTGACGTTGCCGAAGCTTTTGGGATTCTCGCTGCTCCCTTTGTCGCTCTGCTTCCCGCTCCCGAAGTCTCCACTCTTCCTCCTGACGCCGGTTGTAATTCTCCTCCACCAGCAGCTCCATGTCTCCACCATCAAATGCCAGCTTACGATGTCCGGTTTGCGGCAGCTCTCCTGGCGCCCGCCAGTCCTGGCGGCGCTCACCTGTGGCGGAAGCAGCCGGCTCTGGAACAGATGACGGTCGGGGCTCCGGTACAGGCAGGTAGAGCTCTGGTGCCTGTGCGGCCTCCTCCATGAGGACGGGTGTCGCTTCTTCTGCCTCAGCGTCGGGGGCAGACAGCGGGATCTGGGGTGCTGGTGCGGCGTTTTCTGCAGGAACGGGTGCCTCCACTGTGATACTGGCAACCGGTTCAGATTGCAAGGGCTGGGATGCCCGCACGGCCTCCTCTACTGGAACGGGTGCCTCCACTGAGATACTGTCAACCGGTTCAGATTGCAAGGGCTGGGATGCCCGCACGGCCTCCTCTACTGGAACGGGTGCCTCCACTGAGATACTGTCAACCGGTTCAGATTGCAAGGGCTGGGATGCCCGCATGGCCTCCTCTACTGGAACGGGTGCCTTACCTTCCGGTACAGACACTTCAGGGGTAAGAGGCATTGGCGCCGCTCCAAGTGTAGTTTTAGGGCCCGCCAGCTCGCTTCCATCCTGGCGACCTCCTCCCGGTGCCGGGCCAGGTCTCTCAGGGTATCCTCCGCTTCTTCCAGCGTAGGAGGGTTTCCAGGCCGGGTGCCAAACGGTGGCTCTGTGGAGATCGGGTCGCTTCCGTGGGGGGAGAGCTCTGACGCCTCCATCCCTTCCCACTTCTGCTCACGTCCGTTCGCCATCTCTGCCAAGTCACATGTGTCATTAGCATCAGGAGAGGCGCCATCTTTTGTAGGGAGGCGGGACCTTCGCGTTCGTTTCCGCCCACTGAGGAGGATGAGGAGGCGGAACTCCAGAGCTGTGGGGCACGATCTTACATTGCAGTAACATTTAGAGTGGGCGGACATCGTTTTCGCGCCACGGAGTGAGTGTACGCCCATGAGAGCACGCCCTTATTCTTCACCTGTGCCTCGTGGCGCAGATATGACGGAAAAATGGCAAATACAGTCTATGATGATTTTTGCAATTCTCAAGCAAAAAAACAGTTCAATTAAGGCACACAGGACTCGCTTATAGCGAGCTTCTGAATCCTGTTCGTGACGCCAAAGTTGAGTCGCACAGAGCCACAGGTTTTGGGGGTACTCGGCACCAAGCCCGTCGACTTCTATGGCGGATGTGACGGGTAGCACAGCTATGTCCGTGCCCTGGTCGCTCACTGGAATATGGGATATTTCCAGGGGATGATAGAATGTTTGTGTAGTTTGTCGTGACTCCACCTGTAGTACTTGGTCAGGGTGTCCAGCGCTGCTGTGCAGGTCCTCTGGCAGGGATGGTGTAGTGCAGCTAGGTGATAAGTCTTCTACAGGTAAGACGGTATCCTTCCAGGGCAGATAGATGTGAGATAGAGCAATGGTGCAGAGTGATGTAGCAGAGTGGAGTATGCGACGTAGTAAGAAAGCAGGAAAGGAAACAATTCTTACTACAAAGACATGCAGCATAAGGCTGCCTCAACCCCTCCCATCCAACTAGCTACACCCTGTTCTAACCAGCCTGAGCTAGACCATCCCATTGGGTCCGCCTACACTCAGCTGGCATAGTGTACTGTTGAATGCAGTGGTTGGAGTGAATGGGGTGTTTCCTCCTTACCTGAGAGTAAGTTGTCACACCGCTGGGTGCGATGCAACATCTCTGTGGCGACTGGACCCTCGGGTGCTTCTGTCTTTTCACAAATGCCGGCTTTACCCGGCAATTGAATCAGAGGCTATTTTACTATGTAGAAGTGAATAAACTATAAATATATGTATATATATATGTCACAATGACATGTATATATATATATATATGTATTCTATGTGTGTATATTTTGTGTTTACAAGGAAAGAAAGTGTTTTTTTAGTTGCGATATTTTGTTCCCATAGACTTACATGGGACTTCCGGTATCGGAATCGGATATCGCCGATATTTAGTGATATCGGCGATACCATTCCGATCCGATATTTTTGGATATCGGAAAGTATCGCTCAACTCTATATATGACCCCAGATATGAGGCTGTCATGTACTATTGTCATGAGACTACTTGAGTCTAGTAGGGTGGTGACAGGTCTGTCATTCAACCTGATTTTACATACTTGTGGCTCAGTCTCTATTCCAAGTGTGGCCACACAGGAGGAAGCAGCAAACAGGGACTGGCGCCAGCCAATGTCAAATTTCATAGACTCTGGGCCTAATGGACACTGAGCCATTGCATGACTGAACTCATGACACCTCCAACACTGGACCAGTCCGGGCTTTTTTAACATAGAGTCCCTACCAGGGCCCGAGTTTTTCCTGGTAGCCCTTTCCACTACCTCTTGGAGCAAGAATCTCAAGTTTCAGTTTTCCATAGTCTCACACATGTTGATCACTAAGGTCATGATAGGCTTTTTGAGACTGGGGCACAAGAACATCCACTGACTATTACATGATAGTAGCTCCCTTTGGGCCTCTCATTCAAAGATAGTGAGGAAAGTCTCCAAGTCATCTTCTGGAGTCAGTTCTTGCAGGGAGTGTTGTACCACCTCCCTGGCAACCCATGACACAGGGATTCTAGCTTGCCTTGTGGAACGCACCACAACTACCTCTTTCAGCAGTGCCATGTGCTCCAGCATTAGTCAGGTGGTCTGCTCCTGGGACTGGCGCTGCTGCTCTAAGGCTCTCTCCTGGGCCAGATACTGTTGTCCCAAAGCTTGCTCCTGAGCCTGGACCAGAAATTTAATTACTTCCTAGATAATGTGTGGGCTTGTGACTGCATAGTCTTCAATGCTTGCACCCAGGACATCAACTGTACACTCCACAAATCGAACCTTCGCCCACTGACTCCCTGCAAATGCATTCCCTGCTTTCAGGAGTCTTCATGAACCCACCAATTCACAGCAACAGCAGTTGACAACCCTCACTGTCCGGTGAAGCCTATATTTGTCACTTCGTTACCCTTAGCAACCTGCATTGCCCATATTTTCCACCATTTTATAATGTACTAGGGTGTTGTAGGGTATCGTGGCAGTGACATAAGCATACAGAGTCCATATAAAGAAAGCATATGGCTTTATTTTCAGCCAAAAAGGTAACAAACAGTAAAGAAACCAAAATAACACAGACTTGCCCAGCTAGGCGCTAACTAACATACCATAATGCCAACTCACACTAACAGGATGTATGCGGGCTTGGCTTTCCAGCAACTTGGTATTTAGAACATTTAGTCACTGTTAGTGATGAGCGAATGTGCTCTGATAACATCTTGTCCAGGCATGCTCGGGTGTTATCTGAGCATCTGGGCGTGCTCGTATGTTATGCTTGAGTCCCTGCGACTGCATGATTTGCGGCTGTTAGACAGCCTCAACACAAGTGGGGATTGCCTGTTTGTTAGGGAATATAATATTCGATCACTCCCAGATGCTTGCATGGCTCCAGAGCCTGCTCGGATAAGACCTTATCCAAGCATTTTCGTTGATAACTAATCACTAATCACTGTGCATTTCCTCCTCAGGAACACCTGACGACATAATGTCAGTCAGGAGACTGTGCCACACTGAAGCTTTTCCTTCAGCCTTTTCTGTGTCATTAATGAGACAACCTCTCTCAGTTCACTTGGCTAAGCCTCCACTACAACCCACACTGGAGAGGGAGTGGGAGTGATGAGTCCCATCACTAAATCCAACTCATCACTGCCATAAAACCCGGCCTGAAACTATCATAAATAAAACGTCTCAGCACCTAAACTGCTGCCCCAACCAGTACTACGCACACAGTGATAGAGTGTGGCGTTTGATGCAGCTTTTGTGCACAAAAGTGGAAGCGTTAGTGTACGTTTTATTTTAAATGTAAAATTCTCTTAAAACATTTTGTTGAAGTTAAGATGATTAATTTGCCTTTTGCCTTTTTCTTTTTTTGTGTCTTATATGGTAGCAATCCTTAATGTTAGCTTTACAGAGATTGTGTATCAAAGTATGGTTACTCTATAGTGGCAATGCACCATAAATAACCAGTAGGATTACAATATATCATACACATATCAGTGGAAATGCCAACTCTGTGGAAATGCCTTTTAAGAGTTGTCTTTAACCTTCAAAAGGTTTATTACAACTAAATGTTAACACAGTCTTTCATTATAACAGTCTCTAATTTTTACATTGTCTGTTTCTTTTAGAATACCTGTACAAGGCCGCTGTCATGAATTTTGTCATGGTTTCAATCATCTCCAGTGAGTAGTGGTAAATAGTAAACCACTTGATACGAATTTAAAAACTACCCTAAAACTGACTTGAAATGTAACATCTTTCCAACCTTTATATATTTAATTACTTTTTTACAGGCCTTGAAACATCTGGTCTTTGTCTCATTCTGACAGTTATTGAGCACTTTCTTAACTAACACATACCAAAAATATTACAAAATCTAATCTAAAAGTAATCACAGCATTATCTTTGTTCAGAGAGATCCAAATACGTATAATTGAGTATCATACTGTGTATTCAGGTTTCTTGTTATTTTGTAAAGTGTAGAAGGTCACACTTTTCCATCTAGTAAAAAAATTATCTAAACCTAAACATGTCAGACGCTATTTTGGCACCTGTTTACTTTATAGTATATATCTGGATAATGTTTTTAGCTTCATCACAGCTGCAATTATTAATAGGCTTGGAAGTCTAGTTCATAGTGTGGCACTCTTCAAAAAGCAGCTGCCAGTTCTAAAGGAATTGAATGTATTTATTTTTGGAGTACCTGTCTAGCCTATCTGTGGAGCTGCTCAGTGCCAGTGCACTCATTGGTAACAATTCATTCCTATGCATAGCAGCTGTCTACCAAAATTTTCTCTGCAGATTGGTTTGGCTGACCGTGCTGACTGTTGCTCTACCTATCAGCACTCAGTTAAGTAGATATGGAGGAGTATTGCCTATTTTCCTCCTCTTCCTTCTCTACCGTGTGCTGTTCTAAGACATCCACTAACATCCTTACATTAAGCAGTGCTTATTATAATTTATACTGCTGCAAACAGTAAGTTAACAGGTTTATTGGTCCGGATGGTGGGCTGCTATGTTATACTTGGATTTGATTTTTCTAAGAGGGTATAGATGATGGGAGAAGCAAAACTCATCAGACTTGAATTCCTTTTAATTTATTGTTTGGGGGAAGAAGATGGAAGTGACCAGGCAACAAAGTAGGCTTTGATTACAAGTTGCAAGATGAAAGAGAACTAGCCCAACCTAGAAGTTGAATACCAAATGGATTAGGTGTGATATTATTTTGGGAATAGGTGATTATTGAATTTGGTGGGGGTAGCTAATCTAAAAGTTTTTAATTTGGGGAGCTAGGAGTTTTCGAGAACATTTAGTCTGGCCCAGAAGAATTGGAGATGTGGGGGTGAAGGAGTTCATCCAACTTAAAAGTTTTGGATTTTCTAAATAGGGTATGGTGGGTATTAAGACAAGCCTGTAAAAGTTGAGTGTGATTGTGTGGGATGAAACTAGACTAGAACTTTTGTGTGGAATTTATCAAACCCAGAACCTTCTATTTATTGGGCTTTTCATTGGCCTACAAGGTCAAGAAATTTCTGCATTTGCTGATATTGATAAAGGAGTATAAACATCTTCAATTTCTGCAGGGCATGGTTCTGTTGGTAAGGGACACTACTGCTATTCCTCTAAGGCCGGGTCACACATGCGAGGAAATCGTCCGACACTCACATGTGAAATTCCAGCTCTGGCGCCGGCACTCGGAGTGGTGCGAGCGGCTGGATATAAATACATGCAGCCATGCACTCCACTCCCGAGTGCCATCACCAGAGCTGAGATTTCACATGCAAGTGTCGGACGATTTCCTCGCATGTGTGACCCTGGCCTAATTGTTTTAGCATAAAATTAAGTTATGGGATTGTTAGCCTAACTCCTTCCTGAAATAGGATATACATGTATGTTGCATGAAATTATGCAATAAACAAAGGGTGTCAAACAGCTATTACCTTCCCCTTTCTCTAACAAAAGTGATTAGAGCTAACTTTGCTCACTAATAGTTAACCCCTTAGATACCACTGTCAATGACACTGTTTAGATCTGAGGAAAGCAATAATGGAGCCTATAGACCTTACAGTTCCCTCCATGACACAATCACAGGGTACCAATAGTGTTGTCATTGCATTCATGGGCTTCAAAAGAAAGTTCATATGAACAGTATATTGATCACATGATATCAATTGCAGATTCAATAAAAAAAAAATAAATTTTAAACCCTTAACTCCCGAAGCTTTTTTCGTTTTTAATTTTCGTTTTTCACTCCCCTTCTTCCCAGAGCCATAACTTTTTATTTTTCCATCAATATGGCCGTGTGAGGGACATTTTTTTTGCGGGACAAGTTGTACTTTTGAACGACACCATTGGTTTTACCATGTCGTGTACTAGAAAACGGGAAAAAAAAATTGCAAGTGAAATTGCAAAAAAGTGCAATCCCACACTTGTTTTTATTTGAGTTTTTTTGCTAGTTTCCTTAATGCTAAAACTGACCTACTATTATGATTCTCCAGGTTATTACGAATCCATAGACACCAAATATGTCTAGGTTCTTTTCTAAGTGGTGAAAAAAAAATCCAAACTTTGCTAAAAAAAATAAATTGCGCCATGTTCTGATACCTGTAGGGACTCCATTTTTTGTGATCTTGGGTTGGGTGAGGGCCTATTTTTTGCATGCCGAGCTGACATTTTTAATGATACCAATTTAGTGTAGATACAATCTTTTCATCACCCGTTATTGCATTTTAATGCAATGTTGAGGCGACCAAAAAACGTAATTCTGGCGTTTTGATTTTTTTCTCTCTCTACGCCATTTAGCGATCAGGTTAATCCTTTTTTTATCGATAGATTGGGCGATTCTGAACTCGGCAATAACAAATATGTGTATGCTTGATCTTTTTTATTGTTTTATTTTGAATGGGATGAAAAGGGGGTGATTTGTACTTTTATATTTTTTTATTTTTTTATATTTTAAAAACATTTTCTTTTTACTTTTGGCAGGCTTCAATAGTCTCCATGGGAGACTAGAAGCAGCCACAACTCGATCGGCTCAGCTACATAGTGGCGATGATCAGTTCGCCTCTATGTAGCTAAATCACTGACTTGCTATGAGCGCCAACCACTGGGTGGCGTTCACAGCAAGCCGGCACTGACAACCATAGGGGTCTCCAGGAGACCTCAGGTTATCATGTAGACGCACCGGTGACCGGCGATCACGTGACGTGGGTCACCGGTTAAGCGTATTTACGGCCCAAAGGCCAGAAGCGCCATTAAAGTGCTGCTGTCAGCGTTTGACAACGGCATTTAACTTGATGAGCTTCAAGAGGTAGTCACCGGAAATGGTTTTCACTTCACAGGTGTGCCCTATCAGGTTTATTAAGTGGGATTTCTGGCCTTATAAATGGGGTTGGGATCATCAGTTGTGTTGTGCAGAAGTCTGGTGGATACACAGCTGATAGTCCTACTGTATAGACTTTTAGAATTTGTATTATGGCAAGAAAAAAGCGGCTAAGCAAAGAAAAACGAGTGACCATCATTACTTTAAGAAATGAAGGTCAGTCAGTCAAAAAAATTGGGAAAACTTTGAAAGTGTCCCCAAGTGCAGTTGCAAAAACCATCAAGCGCTACAAAGAAACGGGCTCACATGAGGACCGCCCCAGGAAAGGAAGACAAAGAGTCACCTCTGCTTCTGAGGATAAGTTTATTCGAGTCACCAGCCTCAGAAATCGCAGGTTTACAGCAGCTCAGATTAGAAGCCAGGTCAATGCCACACAGAGTTCTAGCAGCAGACACATCTCTACAACAAGTGTTAAGAGGAGATTTTGTGCAGCAGGCCTTCATGGTAAAATAGCTGCTAGGAAACCACTGCTAAGGACAGGCAACAAGCATAAGAGACTTGTTTGGGCTAAAGAACACAAAGAATGGACATTAGACCAGTGGAAATCTGTGCTTTGGTCTGATGAGCCAAATTTGAGATCTTTGGTTCCAACCACCGTGTCTTTGTGCGACGCAGAAAAGGTGAACGGATGGACTCTACATGCCTGTTTCCCACCGTGAAGCATGGAGGAGGAGGTGTGATGGTGTGAGGGTGCTTTGCTGGTGACACTGTTGGGGATTTATTCAAAATTGAAGGCATACTGAACCAGCATGGCTACCACAGCATCTTGCAGCGGCATGCTATTCCATCCGGTTTGCATTTAATTAGACCATCATTTATTTTTTAACAGGACAATGACCCCAAACACACCTCCAGGCTGTGTAAGGGCTATTTGACCAAGAAGGAGTGTGATGGGGTGCTACGCCAGATGACCTGGCCTCCACAGTTACCAGACCTGAACCCAATCGAGATGGTTTAGGGTGAGCTGGACCGCAGAGTGAAGGCAAAAGGGCCAACAAGTGCTAAGCATCTCTGGGAACTCCTTCAAGATTGTTGGAAGACCATTTCCGGTGACTACCTCTTGAAGCTCATCAAGAGAATGCCAAGAGTGTGCAAAGCAGTCATCAAAGCAAAAGGTGGCTACTTTGAAGAACCTAGAATATAAGACATAATTTCAGTTGTTTCACACTTTTTTGTTAAGTATATAATTCCACATGTGTTAATTCATAGTATTGATGCCTTCAGTGTGAATTTACAATTTTCATAGTCATGAAAATACAGAAAAATCTTTAAATGAGAAGGTGTGTCCAAACTTTTGGTCTGTACTGTACGTCTACTAACAATCCTAATAATGTAATAGAACATTAAAAAATAACTACAAGATAGAAGTCTGGGGGGTAAGGTTTCTCCTTGTGGAGAGTGACATACCAGCTCTGGCGTGTCGAGGTAAGGAGGCTTATTCGCCGTGCAATGCTCCTCTGGGAAATTTTAATATGCAAATTGCCTCTTCAAACAAAGAGGACTTGTACTCTATAGCTACTTCCAAAAGGTGGCGCTATAGAGTACAAGTCCTCTTTGTTTGAAGAGGCAATTTGCATACAAGATAGAATTCAGTAACTAAAAAAATATGACATTTTTATTGTGGTTGGGGAGTTTTGTAACTAGAGTATGTAACAATTACCCTAATCCTACACCTAGCCCTAACCCTACTCTTAGCTCTAATCCTTATCCCATCTAGGGTTATAAAAATATTAAGTTTATTATCATTTCCACGTCAAATAATAATGTGAAAAAAAGAAAAGGCTGAAAGCTGCATGCCATAAAATTGCAAAATTTTATTGAAACAATTTAAAAATATAGAAAACTGTGATCATTCAGGGACAACAAATGCAAAAGATGACACAATAAAGATCATAGAGCCGAAATAGTATAACATGTACGTGATAAACCCTAGGTAGTCGGAATTTTTAAAAGGCCAAAGATCAATAAAAAAATAGATATGTCAATATATACAAGGAACTTATTAATAGCTTCCAAAAAATATATATATAACTTGATGGTGGCCCGATTCTAACGCATCAGGTATTCTAGAATATGAATGTAGTTTATTTATGAAGATTTAAGAATAATGCAATGAATACACAGGATTTTCCGGGTAAAATATGTACATTATCATTAAATGTTATTGCTCATAGATCTGCTCTCTAACACAGGTTCTGTGACAGTCCCTGTGATGTTGCTAAGGCCACGGTCGGGTATCCAAGGGGCGTGCCCGCATCACTCCTCCAGCAACACCCACATCCAATCTGAAGGCAGCTGAGCAGAGAGGTCGTGACCAATCAGCGACGCAGGATTTCCGTTACAGACAGACTGAATTAGACGATTATATAGTAGACTAGATGGTGGCCCGATTCTATCGCATCGGGTATTCTAGAATATGTATGTTGTTTATCTATGCATGGCTCCGCTCCCACCCTCCCATCCTATATACACAGCTCCGCTCCCACCCTCCCATCCTATATACACAGCTCCGCTCCCACCCTCACATCCTATATACACAGCTCCGCTCCCACCCTCACATCCTATATACATGGCTCTGCTCCCATCCTCCCATCCTGTATACACTGCTCCGCTCCACCCTCCCATCCTGTATACATGGCTCCGCTCCCACCCTCCCATCCTATATACACGGCTCCGCTCCCACCCTGCCATCTTGTATACACGGCTCTGCTCCCACCCTCCCATCCTATATACACGGCTCTGCTCCCACCCTCCCATCCTGTATACACGGCTCCGCTCCCACCCTCCCATCCTGTATACACGGCTCCGCTCCCACCCTCCCATCCTGTATACACGGCTCCGCGCCCACCCTCCCATCCTGTATACATGGCTCCGCTCCCACCCTCCCATCCTATATACATGGCTCAGCTCCCACCCTCCTCCCATCCTGTATACACTGCTCCGTTCCCACCCTCCCATCCTATATACATGGTTCCGCTCCCATCCTGTATACATGGCAATCCTGTATACATGGCTCCGTGTTGTGAATGGGTTTGAGATGAGTTCTGAGCAGAGGCTCCCTCTGGTGGTTACAAGCGGTACTAGTGAGGATTGTGAGGACTGGGAATCAGGTGTTACTGATTGGTCTTATATAAGGGAGTAATTTTCCCATCAGGGTTGCCGGTGATCAATTGTTCTGGTCTGAATCCTTCTTTCCAGTTTCCCTTGTAGCCTGCTGTGTCGTGTCTGCATCTCCTGCTATCAGATAAGACAATTTCTTATTTTGTGTTTTTGCTATATTTTTGCATTTTGTCCTGCACTTCTGTGGGGGCCTTCAGGGTCCCCTCCGGGGGCTTTTGCCCTCTCAGTTTAGTCCAGCCACTGTGTTTTGTACTTTTGCTTTTTCCAGTTTTTTTTCAGTGGCTGCTGTTTTGTTTTTGTTACACCAGAGAACTAATTTAGGTGGTAGAGGTCGTGTGATCTCAGGTGATTTTGAAATTAGTAGAGTTGGTGTTTTTTCAGGGTTTTCTGAGATTGCAGTGGGTACCCTTCCTATCCTTTTCTGTTTAGATAGTTTGGGCCCCAGCGTTTGCTCATACTGTTTTATTTCTGTGTCAGTATTTCCTCTTGTCTAACCGCCATTACATGTTTGGGGGCTTTCTATTATCTTTGGGGTTCTGCTCCGGGGCAGATAGCTTTCCTATTTCTATCTTTAGGTGTAGTTAGTTTCTCAGGCTGTGACGAGGCGTCTAGGACCAACGTAGGAACGCTCCACGGCTGCCTCTAGTTGCGGTGGTTAGTCAGGGTACTGCAATCTCATAGATTCCAACTGCTCTGGTGTATTTCCTTTTTTACCTGCACTCCTCAGCTACCGTAACATAACAGTATCACCGGCCATAAAAATTGTATGGTACTCACAGAAGAGAAAAAATATTTTGAAGGAAGAAAAGTTGTCAGAGATATTTTTCTGTTTGTTGCATTTTTTTTTTTTTTTTCCCTCTGTATCTCTGGGTGCTGGGGAGGATCTTTTCTCCCAATAGAGTTTGCACAGTTGTCTGGCCGTGTGGATCAGCTTGCCACTGAGGTTCAGAGTATTGCTGCATATCTTGCTAGGTTGCCTGTTGTGGAACCTAGGATCCCCATGCCAGATTTGTTTTTAGGGGATCGAGCTAAGTTTCAGAATTTCAAAAATAATTGTAAATTGTTTCTTGCCTTAAAATCTAAGTCCTCAGGAAACGCAGCGCAGCAGGTTCAAATTATCATCTCTCTCCTGCGCGGCGATCCTCAGGATTGGGCTTTTTCCCTGATACCTGTGGATCCTGTTTTGAGTGATGTTGATGCATTTTTTCAGGCTTTGGGGTTATTGTACGATGAGCTTAATGTCACTGATCAAGCTGAAAAAGCCTTGTTGTCATTAAATAAGGGGCTTGATGACGCTGAGTTATACTGTCAGAGATTCCGTAGGTGGGCAGTCCTGACCAAGTGGAATGACGACGCTTTGGCGGCCCTTTTCCGGAAGGGTCTGTCGGATAATGTAAAGGATGTTATGGTGGGATTCCCTGTCCCCTCTGGTCTCAATGATTCTATGTCATTAGCGATTCAAATTGACAGACGTTTGCGTGAGCGGAGAAGTATGCGTGGAGTGGTGTTGCCTTGTGAGCCAGCTGCTGAGCCCATGCAGTGTGATGGAGTGGTGTCTGGGGCACAGCATCATGAGTTTCGAAAGCGCAATGGGTTATGTTTCTACTGTGGTGATGCCTCTCATGCTATTTCAGTCTGCCCTAAGCGGGGAAGACATTTTGCACGCTCAGTTGTCTTGGGTAGTGTTCAGACTAAGTTTTTATTAACTGTCACTCTGATATGCTCTCTGTCCTCATTTTCTGCTCAGGCTTTCGTTGATTCTGGAGCAGCTATTAACCTGATGGATTATGATTTTGCTAAACGTTGTGGGTTTCCCTTGATACCCCTACAGAAGTCTATTCCTTTACTGGGGATCGATTCTACCCCTTTGGCTGAGAATAAACCCCAGTTTTCTACTCAGGTGATAATGAGGGTTGAACCTGATCACCAGGAGTGCTGCAAATTTTTGGTTCTATATAATCTGCATGACATTATAGTGCTGGGTTTCCCTTGGTTACAGTCTCATAATCCTGTTTTGGATTGGAAATCTGTGTCTGTAACCAGTTGGGGCTGCCAATGTGTTAATACCAACACTCCTGTTTTTTCTGCCTCCCCCCAGGCTGAGGATGTTCCTGACTTTTTGTTTGATTTTTCTGATGTGTTTAGCGAAAGTAAATCTGCATCCTTACCTCCCCATAGGAGCTATGACTGCGCTATTGAATTAGTGCCAGGTAGTAAATTCCCTAAAGGTCGCCTTTTTAACTTGTCTGTACCTGAACATGACGCTATGCGGTCTTATATCAAGGAATCATTGGAGAAGGGTCATATCAGACCATCCTCTTCACCCTTAGGTGCCGGTTTTTTTCTTTGTGGCCAAAAAAGATGGTTCATTAAGGCCGTGTATTGATTATCGTCTCTTGAACAATATTACTGTGAAATATCAATACCCGTTACCCTTGATTTCTGACCTGTTTTCCAGGGTGAAAAACGCTACTTGGTTTACCAAGCTTGACCTCAGGGGGGCGTATAACCTTATTCGCTTAAGCACGGGGATGAATGGAAGACGGCATTTAACACCCCTGAAGGGCATTTTGAGTACCTTGTGATGCCCTTTGGGCTCACTAATGCTCCTTCCGTCTTCCAGTCCTTCATGAATGACATTTTCAGGGATTTTGTGGACAAGTTTCTGATTGTTTATTTGGATGATATCTTGATTTTTTCTAATGACTGGGACTCTCATGTGAAACATGTTCGAACTGTATTCCAGATTTTGAGAGAGAATGCTCTGTATGTGAAGGGATCAAAGTGTCTTTTTGGCGTACAGAAGATCTCATTTCTGGGATTCATTTTGTCCCCATCTGTTATTGAAATGGACCCGGTCAAGGTTCAGGCCATCTGTGATTGGGTCCAACCTACTTCATTAAAGGCTCTTCAGAGATTTTTGGGTTTTGCCAATTTTTATCGTAAATTTATTGGTAATTTCTCGGTTATTGTTAAACCATTAACTGATTTGACCAGAAAGGGTTCTGATGTGGTGAATTGGCCTCCTGAGGCAGTCTCTGCGTTTCAGTAACTTAAGCAGAGATTCACTTCTGCTCCTGTTCTACGGCAGCCTGATGTTTCTCTGCCATTTCAGGTGGAGGTTGATGCCTCTGAAATTGGGGCAGGTGCCGTTTTGTCCCAAAAAGATCCAGAGACCTCTAAAAGTAACCCTTGTGCCTTTTTCTCTCGAAAATTTTCTCCTACTGAACGTAATTATGACGTGGGTAATCGGGAGTTATTGGCCATGAAGTGGGCTTTTGAAGAGTGGAGACATTGGCTGGAGGGAGCCAAACATCAGGTGGTGGTCCTTACGGACCATAAGAATCTGGTCTATCTGGAATCTGCCAAGCGACTCAATCCTAGACAGGCCAGGTGGGCCTTGTTTTTCACACGTTTTAATTTTGTGGTTTCCTTTCTTCCTGGCACTAAGAATGTTAAGGCGGATGCCCTCTCGAGGAGTTTCCTTGCGGACTCTCCTGAGCTATCTGATCCCTCTGTTATTTTGAAGGAGGGTGTAGTTCTTTCCGCCATCTCGCCCAATTTGAGACTTGCTCTGGAGGGGTGTCAGGAGGATAGGCCCGAGCGCTGCCCTGTTGGAAAATTGTTTGTCCCGGACCAATTGAAAAAGAGTGTGATGTCTGAGATTCATTGTTCCGCATTGGCTGGGCATCCCGGAATTTTTGGTACCAGAGACTTGGTTAGTCGGTCCTTTTGGTGGCCTACCTTGTCTCGCGATGTCAGGGAATTTGTGCAGTCCTGCGGGACTTGCTCTCGCTCCAAGCCTTGCTCTCGCTCTAGTGGTTTGTTGATGCCATTGCCTGTGCCCAAGAGACCATGGACCCATATCTCTATGGATTTCATTTCCGATCTTCCTGTTTCTCAGAGAATGACCACCATCTGGGTAATTTGTGATAGGTTTTCCAAAATGATACATCTTGTGCCATTACCTAAGTTGCCTTCCTCCTCTGAATTGGTGCCGTTGTTCCTTCAGCACGTGGTTCGTTTACACGGCATTCCTGAGAACATTGTGTCTGACAGAGGAGTCCAGTTTGTTTCCAGATTTTGGAGGACTTTTTGTTCTAAACTGGGTGTTCAATTGTCTTTCTCCTCGGTATTTCATCCTCAGACCAATGGTCAAACTGAGAGAACAAACCAGACATTGGAGACTTATCTAAGATGCTTTGTGTCTGCTGATCAGGATGACTGGGTCTCTTTTTTGCTTTTGGCTGAGTTTGCTCTTAATAATAGGGCTAGCTCTGCCACTTTGATGTCTCCGTTTTTCTGTAATTCTGGGTTTCACCCTCGATTTTCTTCAGGACAGACGGAGGCTTCTGTCTGTCCAGGTGTTGACTCTGTTTTTGAGCGTATGCAGCAGATTTGGGACCAGGTAGTGGAGAGGTTGTCCCTCTCTCAGGAGAAGGCCCAGCGGTTTGCTAACCGGCATAGGACTGATGGTCCTCGGTTTAAAGTGGGGGACTTGGTCTGGTTGTCCTCAAAGAATATTACTATGAGAGTAGCATCTCCTAAATTTAAGCCTAGGTTCATTGGACCTTATAAGATCATGGAGATTATTAATCCTGTTTCTTTTCGTTTGCTTCTTCCAGGGACATTTAAGATCCATAACGTGTTCCACAAGTCCTTGTTGAAGAGGTTTGTTGAGCCAGTGGTTCCTGCTGCTGTGCCTCCTGACCCTGTTTTGGTTGAGGGCAATCTGGAGTATGTGGTTGAGAAAATATTGGATTCTCGTTTTTCTAGACGAAGACTCCAGTATTTGGTTAAATGGAGAGGTTATGGTCAGGAAGACAATTCTTGGGTGTTTGCTTCGGACATCCATGCTAGGAGACTTATCCGTGCGTATCATAGAACTCATCCTGACCGACCTGGTTGCTCAAATGAGGGTTCGGTGACCCCTCCTCAAGGGGGGGGTACTGTTGTGAATGGGTTTGAGATGAGTTCTGAGCAGAGGCTCCCTCTGGTGGTTACAAGCGGTACTAGTGAGTATTGTGAGGACTGGGAATCAGGTGTTACTGATTGGTCTTATATAAGGGAGTAATTTTCCCATCAGGGTTGCCGGTGATCAATTGTTCTGGTCTGAATCCTTCTTTCCAGTTTCCCTTGTAGCCTGCTGTGTCGTGTCTGCATCTCCTGCTATCAGATAAGACAATTTCTTATTTTGTGTTTTTGCTATATTTTTGCATTTTGTCCTGCACTTCTGTGGGGGCCTTCAGGGTCCCCTCCGGGGGCTTTTGCCCTCTCAGTTTAGTCCAGCCACTGTGTTTTGTACTTTTGCTTTTTCCAGTTTTTTTTCAGTGGCTGCTGTTTTGTTTTTGTTACACCAGAGAACTAATTTAGGTGGTAGAGGTCGTGTGATCTCAGGTGATTTTGAAATTAGTAGAGTTGGTGTTTTTTCAGGGTTTTCTGAGATTGCAGTGGGTACCCTTCCTATCCTTTTCTGTTTAGATAGTTTGGGCCCCAGCGTTTGCTCATACTGTTTTCTTTCTGTGTCAGTATTTCCTCTTGTCTAACCGCCATTACATGTTTGGGGGCTTTCTATTATCTTTGGGGTTCTGCTCCGGGGAAGATAGCTTTCCTATTTCTATCTTTAGGTGTAGTTAGTTTCTCAGGCTGTGACGAGGCGTCTAGGACCAACGTAGGAACGCTCCACGGCTGCCTCTAGTTGCGGTGGTTAGTCAGGGTACTGCAATCTCATAGATTCCAACTGCTCTGGTGTATTCCCTTTTTTACCTGCACTCCTCAGCTACCGTAACATAACAGCTCCGCTCCCACCCTCCAATCCTATATACATGGCTCCGCTCCCACCCTCCAATTCTATATACATGGCTCCACTCCCACCCTCCCATCCTGTATACATGGCTCTGCTCCCACCCTCCTATCATGTATACACGGCTCCGCTCCCACCCTCCCATCCTATATACATGGCTCGGCTCCCACCCTCCCATTCTGTATACACGGCTCCGTTCCCACCCTCCCATCCTATATACATGGCTCCGCTCCCATCCTGTATACATGGCAATCCTGTATACATGGCTCCGCTCTCACCTTCCCATTGCTTGTATTACATGGCTCTGCTCCCACCCTCCCATCCTGTATACATGGCTCCGCTCCCACCCTCCAATCCTTTTATACATGGCTCCGCTCCCACCCTCCAATTCTATATACATGGCTCCGATCCCACCCTCAATTCTCTATATTACATGGCTCCGCCCCTCCCCTGTATACATGGCTCTGCTCCACCCTCCATCTATATACATGGCTCCGCTCCCACCCTCCCATCCTGTATACATGGCTCCGCTCCCACCCTTCTATTATATACATGGCTCCGCTCCCACGCTCCATTGTATACATGGCTCCTCCCCCCACCCCATGCTAAACATGCTCCGTCCCTCCCTGCATGTCACTCCCACTCTGCTCTACTCTCTCTCCTCGTTGCTGCACTATTTAGTAGATAAGGACTAATGAGTCAGCATAGTAAGGGTTAAAAGGAATTTCGTGTATCACATTTAAAGAAAAGGAGTAACTATCTTTGTATCCTAATTGTTGGAAAATACCAGCTAATGCTTATGTTGGTATCTAAATCAATACATGACAAATCAGACTATTAGTACTAGTATTTATAAGTGCTGGAAGGAATACATCCATAACAATGATATTACATAAACAGCATGTGCAAATAAATGGAGAGAGCAACAAAGCAGAAACAGGGGAGGAGGGTGAATCAATGGTATATCAACCCTTTACCTTTAAGTGTCAGCAGCACCCTGACGCGCATTTCGCATTTAGCTTTATCCAGGGGAATGCATTATACTATTAATGCATTATACTATAAAGGTATACTATTTCAGCTCTATGATCTTTATTGTGTCATCTTTTACATTTGTTGTCCCTGAATGATAACAATTTTCTATATTTTTAAGTTGTTTCAATAAAATTTTCTTTTTTGATTTATTAATTTTTTGGAAGTGCCACAATCCTAGGCAAACCTTAGTTTGATGCAAATAATAATATCGTCTATACAACTATAGAAGCTGAAGTTCAACAGAGGTCAACATTTTTTTGTAGTAACACCTAATTAGCTTTTAATATATTGCTATGTATTTTTACACATACAGGTCCTAGTTCATCAAGACTGACGTTGCTTCTGTGGTTGCATAGGTCAGGGCCGGCTCCAGGTTTTTATGAGCCCCAGGCGAAAGAGTCTCAGTGGGCCCTGTAGCGATACTAATGGTGCCACACCTCACGGCTTTAGGCAGAGGGGGGAGGTATGTAGCGATACTAATGCCCATATACCTCAGCCCTGGGTAGGGGCATCACCATACCTATGTGTGTTTAAGGACCTGTGGTGAGGTCATGACCATGTGACCTAACCTTGTGATCCAGACCTCACCTGTGGGTGGGGTTACAGCTATGTAACAGAGTTGTGTTTGGCATGTGGGGGTGTGTTGTTGGAGTCTGCCAGTGTGGACAGACTTCCATGTGTCCAGGCGGGACATTACACAGAGGTCTCTGTGTCTAAAGTACGGGACATTGGTACTGTATTGTGCCTGGTTGGTTTATGGAGAAATAAACCTGATGAACTTTTGATAGAAAACGTGCCTCCTGATTGCCTCCATCGCAGCTGAGCGAGTCGAAACCTTACAGCCCCTTTAACACATACCACAATTCATGATGCACAGAAACGGCAGAGAAATATAGGTGTAGTACAATGCCAAAGATTTCTTACATTACATGAGTGATATCAATAGCTCAGAAACTGGACAGTATAGTCCTCCATACAGTATTATGAGCACCATATAGTGCTCCACACAGAATAATAAGCCCCATATATTGCTCCATACAGAATAATATGTGCCATATAATGCTTCATACAGAATAATATACCCCATATAATGCTCCATATAGAATAATGAGCCCCATATATTGCTCCATTCAGTATAATAAGCCCCATATAATGCTCCAAACAGTATATTGAGCCCCATATAGTGCTCCATACAACATAATAGACCCCATATAATGCTCCATATAGACCAATGGATCCCATATAATGCTCCATACAAAATAATGGACCCTATATATTGTTCCATACATAATGAGCCACATATAACAGGCTCCATACATTATGGACCCAATATAATGCTCCATACATTATATGATAGGCCCCATATAATGCTCCAGTATATCATGGGTCCCATATAATGCTCCATACAGCATGGGCCCCATATAATGTTCCAGTATATGATGGGTCCCATATAATGCTTCAAACATAAAAAAAATGAAATGCTCACCTCACTTCGCTGGCCAATGCTCTGCTCCAGAGTCCACAGCGTCACCGTCTTCTGGCTCTCTGCACTGACTGTTCAGGCAGAGGGTGCCCAGTACTGATGTAATTGCGCCCTCTTATCTGAAACGTCACAGTAAGAAAACGTGGAAGATGCTGCAGCAAAGGAATGGGGAGAGGTAAGTATTGCAAGTACTGGGGCCCTGAACAAGCAAGGCAAGGGGGCCCATTTGTGGGAGCTGGCATTGGGTCCCCATAGCGCGCTAGTGTCCCCGATGGCCAGTGGGCCCCCCCTGCCTGCTCAGGTCCTCGGCACTTGCTGACGCCGGTCCTGGCACAGGTGCACGCTTCTTCATTAATCTGAAGTGTCTGATGAGTGTTGTGCGCCTCTGTTCACCACACAATAAATCTAACTCCAGTTAGGTGCTGAGGTGAGATTTCTGGCATAGGGAACACTAGTATATTTCATCAATATTCCCTCTAAAAATCTTTTATTGATTAAAATGACCAAAAAACTGGTTTACACCAAAAAACAAAACAAAATGTCCAAAGAAAATCACAAAACAAAGGTGTTCCACAAACCATAAAATTGGGGTGGACTAGAGGTCCCTATTTCCAATACTGGGCTGTCGCCTTCCTGGCTGTGGAGGTTGGCACCCTAGGGGGTGAACGTTGTGGCGCCCCCGCTCAACAATGACTTTCCCTAGGGGCCCTGATGCACCCTACGACCACTAGGGGAATACAACCCGATATTCTAAAGGATCCCCTAGCAAATAACAGAGATCGATCCTATCTCTAAAGAAGGACCCTAGACCCCAACATTTAAAATCAATGTGAACGAACACGAAGGCAGTCAGTGGCATAAATCATATCATGACCTTCCATATATTAGGTAAATAGAAATGATAAGGAGCCAGGGGTACCGAGATCTCCGTTTTCCTAACAAGGAGAGTCAAAAAATGGATGACAGTGTTCAAAATGCAGTAAACAAATAAAGCTCTGACCACCTATAACACATATATTGATATCAGCACAGCTCATGCACAGCAGGCAATATGCACTTATATGCTGCCCAAAAACTTTGGTTTAGCATTCATCATGCTTCACAGGGATAATGTTGTCCCACAATACATATATGATAATGTCAGCATTATTCATGAACAACACACAATGTGTAAATATGGATTGCCCAAGCATTAGGCCATCGTGACTACAGTATATGGACGCATATCCTTTGGTCATTGCTTAATGATAAGAAAACTGCATAGATGGAATAGAAACTTGATATTCATCTTGTTCACTGCCACCTGACACATCACAACATGCGCCTCGACGCGTTTCACCTCTCTCGGCTCATCAGGAGCCCCGATAAATAGAGGACAAGTGTCCTGATATGGTGTGATTCTTAGGGAACACTAGAGCAGATCATGAATTAGAGGAGTTGTGGCATTCCGCCCTAGCGGTTCTCTCGTCTCATACAAGCTCCACCCATTTCTGCAGAGCTGGTAGAAACTGGTGTAAAAACTTTGAAAAATTGCAAAATTTAGGTTTAACCCTGAGTTGTGCCTAAATTTTGCAACTTTTCAAAGTTTTTTTTGCCAAAATTCTAGCTTGAAAGCTTTAATGAATCGGGCCCACAGTCTTTATAGTTTATTTTTGCTAGATTTTAAAGTGCTAGATGCATGCACATGTTCGTTTGTATAATTGAATGATACAGAATAAACTACATATTACCCTCACAGAAGTATTGTAGTATGCACTTGTATACTTATAGGAGTCTCAACAGCTAGATACTATATGTTCATTTTCATGGAAATGTTTTCTTTATTATGATGTATCACAGCTCTCCACCATGCAGTGCATGTAACTTCTCAAACGCATGCCAGGTTTGTATACACTTATAAGTGGAAATGGCCATGTGTTGCTTAGTCTGTAGTAAGATTGTAATAGTTCAGGAATGTTTTATGTTTCCTACCTCATGCTGTATCATTTATTTCAGTTTGTTATCCTGCTCCCACAAGATTGTGTGTTTCAAATAGTAAGCAAAATATATTTTTTTTACACTCACCAGATCTATCTTTTCCATTAAACTGTCACTGTATGGGAAACACTATATGCACAGGGCTAATCTGCTTCCTGCTCCAGCTGCCATGCTACTGCTAAGCCATTGTTATACGATTGAGGCAAACTGTTTATACAGAATCTTTATTTATTATGCAGCACTTAAGATCATTATCAAAGTTCTGGCTCATTAGTCCTCAAAACTAGAGTAGAGAGAAACAGGTCGGTCAGATTCATAAGTCGCCGACTTTCGCTAAAGTCGAGTTTCGCCGCAGCGAAACCCGACCATAGCGTGAAGTCGGCCATGCGGTCGTCGACCCGAGCGCCAAAGTCGGTTTTCCATAATGCTTGCAGGCGCTTTTTTTCAGCCAATGAGCAAGGACGTACACTGTGGGCAACGAGATGACATGGGCAGCGTCCACCAACATCTTAGAGAAGGGCATTGCAGTGATTGGCTTGCTTTGGGGGGCGTCATAGTGGCTATAAAAGCCCTGACCACCGACTGCCATTTTACTTCTGCCGATCTTAACAGTAGGGAGAGGTTGCTGACGCTGTTTATCAGTAGGTAGAGAGTTAGGGCTGGAAGAGAAGTTCTTATGTGCTTGTGCTGATAGCAATTGTGCTGTACAGTTAGTGTGCAGTGACAGGGGAGGATTTTCTTGTGTGCAGCAGTGCTGGTTATTAGGCTGCCTGCCAGTGACAGGGGAGGATTTTCTTGTGTGCAGCAGAGCTGGTTAGTAGGCTGCCTGCTAGCTGTATTGCTGTGCAGACTGCTTTTTACACAGCATTAATACTTTTATTCTTTATTTCTGCAGTTACCGAGCGTTCATTTTTTCCCACACCGTATAGAGCTGTACGCTCCTCACACACTACCTTTTACCAGCTGGTATCACGGACAAATACATGCTGACTATCTATGTGTGACTCTGGAAATATATACAGAGATTTAAATTTTCCTCTACACCGTATACAGCTGGTATCTTCTGATACAGTACCTTTTTTATGCCTTTTGTATAATGGTCAAATCCATACTGAGAGAGCGTCTGTGTGTGACTACGGAAATATATACGGAGATTTACAATTTTCCCCTATACTATATCCTTCCTCTTGTGTTAGGGTCGTGACCGACCTGTTTTAGGTTTTAAATGCATACAAATTCTACATACATTTGTTTATTGCATCAAGACTTTTTGACTTTTTCAGGAATTTATTTTTAAACAAAATACAATAAATAAAACTATTTTACTAAATTGTAAAAATGCTCTTATTAAAATTATAACATTTGTGTTGTTGGGGTCAGTTCTGATCAGTCTGATGAGGAGGTCACTGGTGCTGAAGCTGCTCCCGCTGAAAGATTCAAATCCAAAAGTGGCAAGATCAGTTGGAGCTCAGTACCTCCAGATGTACATGGCAGGGCAGATGCTGCAAATGTCATAAAAATTACCCCTGGGATCACAAGGTTTGCTGTGACAAGAGTAAGTGACATCAAGTCATGTTTTGATCTGTTTATGCCATTGTCAATAAAAAAAGTCATTACTGCTATGACAAACCTTGAAGGAAAAAAAGTCCACGGCAACATGTGGAATGACCTTCATGATGATGTCCTGGATGCCTACATTGGTGTTCTTCTCGTTGCTGGAGTGTACAAATCCTGCAATGAGGCCACTGATAGTCTCTGGGACGCATCGACAGGCAGGAATATTTTCCGGGCAACAATGTCACTTCAAAATTTTCAAATGATATCAAGAGTCCTCAGATTTGACAACAGAGACGCCAGAACAAAATCTGACAAACTTGCTCCCATCAGGGATGTTTGGGAGAATTGGGTGCAGCTCCTTCCACTGATGTTCAACCCAGGGCCAGAGGTGACAGTAGACGAACGTTTTCTCCCTTTCTGTGGAAAATGCCCCTTCCGGCAATACATGCCAAGTAAGCCAGGCAAATACGGCATAAAAATTTGGGCAGCCTGTGATGCAAAAACTAGCTATGCATGGAATCTACAGATTTACACAGGCAAGTCTGCAAGCGGCATCCCTGAAAAAAAACAAGGAAAACGTGTAGTCCCCGATATGACTACTGGACTGCAGGGTCACAACATTACTTGTGACAATTTTTTTACCAGCTATGACCTTGGACAAGAACTTTTCAGGAGGAAAATTACCATGGTGGGAACAGTGAAAAAAAACAAACCTGAGCTGCCCGCTGAATTGTTGCAGATGAAGGACAGGGCTCCACTTTCCTCAAAGTTTGTTTTTACATACACCACCACTGCTGTTTCATACTGCCCCAAAAAATGTCGGAATGTGGTACTGATGACCACACTTCACAAAGATACAGCTGTGTGATCAGGAAATGACAAAAAGCCCAGAATCATCCTGGACTATAACAAAAACAAAGGAGGAGTGGACAACCTGGACAAGCTGACTGCCACCTACACTTGCCAGCGAATGACTAGGAGATGGCCAATGGTTGTATTTTACAACATCCTTGATGTGTCAGCATGCAATTCATTTGTGTTGTAGACCCACAGTCACCAAGGATGGAATTCAAAGAAAAAACACAAGCGGAGGATGTTTCTTGAGGAACTAGGAAGATCCCTTGTCAAGGCGCACATTGACCAAAGGGAACGAGTGCCCCGAGACCCAGTCGCTGCAGCCTTGGTCCGACAACTCCAGAGCTCAACAAGTGCTTCGTCCACACCCACAGCAACACAAAAGCATCATCACCAGCATCCTCCTCAACCAGGCCTGCCTCAACTTCAACCACAACAGCCACCACCCCAGTGAGACCACCTGATTCTAAAAGAAAGAGGTGTCAGGTCTGCCCTAGCAATAAGGACAGAAAGACAAACACATTGTGCTTCGGCTGCAAAAAATACCTCTGCAAAGAACACACAAAAAGTGTCACTTTTTGCCACACATGCATCTAAATGCTAATGCATCTAAAAACTAGTACTTGATTTCTGTTGATTTTCTTGATTGATTGTTGTTTGTTTGTTTGACCTAGAAAAGCTACTTTTATTATTATTGCTATTAATGTTAATATAATTTTCATCTTTTATTTGTATTAAAGTTCTATAAAAAAAAAAATCTGTTTTTTGCCTTTTTCATAAAGTAGTTAGATATGGGTCAAAATTGACCGTAACACCATAGATGTTACTAGAGTTAATAATATAAAATATATATATATGTATACTTTTTTAACATTTAAGAAATGTGTTCTAAAACCCTTCAGTAATAGTCGGGTAATATAACAAACTTTTTTAAGTTTATATTATTCTCTTGAGGTTCATTTGACAATATTTTTATATTGAAAATGAAGGGTATGCTCTCAAATGAAAGGCCCAGGGGGCCACCACAAAAATATTAAAATCAATCCTTCCATGGATGAGAAACCCTAACAAGGTAACTAAGAGGTAAGAAACAAATTGGATAATAAATAACTGTTTTTAGGGTATCCTAGGGGTGATTTAAGACACGGGTCAAAACCGACCCGTTAACATAAGAAAGAGTAACAGAAAGCTAACACAAGAGGAAGGATATACAACTGGTATCTTGTGATACAGTACACTTTTTCTGCTTTTTATATCCTGGTCTAATCCATACTGAGCCTGGGAGCATCTGTGTGTGATTCTGGAAATATATACTGAGATTTACAATTTTTTTCTATACTATATACACCTGGTATCTTCAAATACAGTACCCTTTCTCTGTTTTTTATATTCTGGTCTAATCCATACTGAGCCTGAGAGCGTCTGTGTGTGACTCCGCAAATATATACGGAGACTTACAATTTTCCCCTATACTATATACACCTGGTATCTTGTGATACAGTACCCTTTTTCTGCTTTTTATATTCTGGTCTAATCCATACTGAGCCTGAGAGCGTCTGTCTGTGACTCCGGAAATATATACGGAGACTGAAATTTTCCCCTATACTATATACACCTGGTATCTTGTGATACAGTACCCTTTTTCTGCTTTTTATATTCTGGTCTAATCCATACTGAGTCTGTGACCATCTGTGTGTGATTCTGGAAATATATACAGAGATTAAAATTTTCCCCTATACTATATACACCTGGTATCTAGTGATACAGTACCCTTTTTCTGCTTTTTATATTCTGGTCTAATCCATACTGAGCCTGAGAGCGTCTGTCTGTGACTCCGGAAATATATACGGAGATTTACAATTTTCCCCTATACTATATACACCTGGTATCTTGTGATACAGTACCCTTTTTCTGCTTTTTATAATCTGGTTGTCATGATCCGTTCCAGGGTTTAATCCTGTTTGCCCTTGGTCCGGGCGGATCATGTCAAGGGTTAGCAGTGCTCTTCCTCATTCTGGGTTCAGGTTTGCTATTTAGCTCCCACACATCCTGCTAGCTGTGTGAGCTATACTGCTACCTTCGGTGTGTGAATCTGACTCTGGTAACCCTTGATTTGTCCCGTGTCTGTTGTCTCCCTCTGTCTGCCATGTTCCCTGCATTTCCCTGTTTGTTGGTTTGATTCTCTGATTTTTGACTTGACCTGTATTCGGACTTGTTCTCTTTCTGTCTTTGTCTTATCTGCTTCTGACCGTTGCTGACCTCCTGGCTTTCTCCTGACCATGTGTATTGCCTATTCCTTTTGTACTGCTGCCTCTGATCGGTTTTGACTCGGCTTGCCTGACCACGCTCCCGCCACTTGGTGGCGCCTGTGCTTCTGCTCTGTAGAGCTACTCTGTGTACACAGTCTCATATCCCTCCCTAGCTCCCTCTGGGGGAGGTTGCGCTACACTGCAGTAGCCTGACAGCTCCCATCTAGTTTTGACCTACTGGCTTGTTTCTGACCACGGGCTTGATGAGACCTCTGGTACTTCGTATGACTAATTATTCCTGACCCAGCTTTGGACATTATTGCTGCCACCTGGTGGTGGTTTTGGCTACTGCAGTGCAGGCCTGCCCTGTGAGTGTGTAATCCCTTCTCCCCTCTGTTGCCTACAGATGGAGCACACACTAGCCTGTATTGCAGCTGCATGACATTATAGCTCACCCCTACATTTAAAGGGATTTCTGCATTTTTTTTTCTCTGCTCTGTTTGCTATGGATCCGCTCCATACCTTGGCGGATCAAATGAACAGCTTGACAGTGATGATTCAAGACCTATTTGTGGAACAGAGGGCTTTGGCTTCGTCTCAGAACCACCTGCAAAGGGAGCTTTCTAACACAGTAATATCGTTGTAGACTGACTGTAAGCACTCTAACACTGTTGATGTTTCATTGCACTCTCCTGAACCTACAGTAAAGCTCCCAGATACCTTCTCCGGAGAGAGGGAGAAATTCCGTACTTTCAGGGAGAATTGCAAACTATTGTTTTCTCTTAGACCCCTATCTTCTGGTGATGAGAGTCAGCGGGTGGGGATAATCATTTCCTTACTGCGGGAGGGACCTCAGTCATGGGCTTTCTCTCTACCTGCTTCTGCCCCTGAACGGGTGTCTGTGGACAGAATCTTTGAGGCTTTGGGACTGATTTATGATGAACCAGACCGGGTCAGGGTAGCAGAGGACATGATCATGGGTCTCTCCCAGAATGAACTTACTGCTGAACAGTATTGTTCTGAGTTTAGGAGGTGGTCTGTTGAGGTGTCTTGGAATGACTCTGCTCTAAGACGCCTGTTTGAGAGAGGATTATCAGATCATCTCAAGAACGCGCTTGCCCTTCATACGCCACCCATCTCCCTGGAAGAGGCCGTGACCCAGGCCATTCGTATGGACTGGAGGTTACGGGAGAGAGGAATTATCCAGCGTGAAATTCCCGTATTGCCTGCCAAGTCTGAGGTGGTGTCATTCAAGGAGACTATGGAAGTTGGTGCCACCAATTTCAAGGAGAAAGAGAGGAGACGGCGACGAGATGGGAAATTATGTTTTTATTGTGGAGATCTGGGACATTGGAAGAAGGACTGCCCCTCTTGTCCATCAAGTAACAAGCTGCCAAGTCTGGGTGATGGTCTAGGAGGTCATCCAGCCTCTCAGGTACCATTTTCATCCTTTCAAAAAAAATTTTTAGAGGTGGAACTGTGTTATGGAGGTGGTATTGCTTCCACTTCAGCATTTGTGGACTGTGGATCTTCCATGAATTTCATTAACTCTAGTATGGTGTCCAAGTTAAAGTTAGGGACAGTTAGGCTAGAGACTCCCATCTATATCGTTGCCATTGATAAGACACCATTGGCTCAAAATGTCCTTAAGTTTGTCTCTGAGGAGTTCCTCCTCAAGGTGGGTTCCTTGCACCAGGAACGAATTTCATGTTATGTTATGAATAATCTTCCTGCAGGACTGGTGTTGGGGTTCCCCTGGATGCAGAGGCATAATCCAGTTATAGACTGGGGATCTTGTGATATTGTTAAATGGGGTCCTAATTGTTCCAATGGTTGTCTTTCTGTTGCTTTTGTGTCTGCCATTAGTCCGAAGGGTATTCTGGAGTACCTGAAGGACTTTGGGGACATGTTCTCCGAAAAAGAGACTTAGGTTTTGCCACCCCATCGTCCTTATGATTGTACCATTAATCTTATTCCGGGTTCTAAATTGCCCAAAGTCCGTTTGTACAATCTTTCTGGCCCGGAACGTACTGCTATGAAAAACTATATCTCTGATAGCCTACGCAAAGGTCACATCCGTCCCTCTGTCTCACCTGTGGCTGCGGGATTCTTTTTTGTTAAGAAAAAATATGGTGGTTTACACCCGTGCCTCAATTTCCGAGAACTAAATAAAAATACTGTGAGAAATACCTACCCTCTCCCACTCATTCCTGATCTTTATAACCAAGTGTCTGGGGCTAAGTGGTTTTCCAAACTTGATCTCAGGGGAGCATATAACCTTATCCGTATTATGGAAGGGGATGAGTGGAAAACAGCATTTCTCACCTCTGAAGGTCTGTTTGAAAATTTGGTCATGCCCTTTGGTCTCACGAACGCACCCGCTGTCTTTCAGAACTTCATGAATGATGTTTTCTCTGGTTTTATCGGGCGCTTTATGGTTGTATACTTGGATGATATCCTTGTTTTCTCACCTGACAAGGAATCCCACATTGGTCATTTACGTGTCGTTCTTCACTGGTTACGGGGTAATTCTCTGTTTGCTAAACCCGAGAAATGTTTGTTTTGTGTCCATGAGCTTTCCTTTCTGGGGATCATCCTTTCGGCCAATGGGTTTCGGATGTATCCCAGAAAGGTACAGGCCATTGTTGATTGGGTGCAACCCAGAGACCTCAAGGGGTTGCAGCGTTTTCTGGGTTTCGCCAATTATTGTCGAAAATTCATCAAGGTGTTTTCTCAGGTGGTCAAGCCACTCACCGATCTCACTCGCAAGGGGGCTGTTCTCAAAGTTTGGTCAACCTTGGCAGTTGAAGCATTTGTTACATTAAAGAAGTGTTTTATGTCTGCTCCTGTATTGGTTCAGCCCAATCCATCTGAACCGTTCATTGTAGAGGTGGACGCATCTGAGGTGGGAGTGGGGGTGGTGTTGTCGCAGGGACTCATTACCTTGACTAATTTAAGACCATGTGCCTTTTTCTCCCGGAAGTTTTCTTCCTCTGAGAGGAACTATGACGTTGGTAACCAGTAGTTCTTGGCCATAGAATTGGCTTTTGAAGAATGGAGGCATTTTTGGAGGGGGCGGTTCATCAGATCACGGTGATCACGGACCACAAAAACTTGTCTTATCTTGAATCTGCTAAACAGTTGACTCCTAGACAGGCTAGGTGGTCGCTTTTTTTTTCTCGTTTTTATTTTTCAATCACTTTTCGGCCTGGTTCCAAGAATGTCAAGGCTGATGCCTTATATCGCAGTTTTGATTCAATATCAGCCCCCGAACCTCCATCCTCCATTCTTCAGCATGGGGTGGTTGTTGCGGAGGTATCCTCTGAATTGGAACAGGAAATTCGGAAGGCTCAGTCTCTTGCTCCTCCCTCTTTGCCTGATAATAAGCTCTTTGTCCCGATTCAGTACAGGTTGAGGGTTCTCCGGGAATTCCACGATTCTGCTCTCAGTGGACACCCAGGGATCTCAGCCACTCGGAAAGCCATTGCTAGGCTATTTTGGTGGTCCTCCATGAACTCTGATATCACTATGTTTGTGTCTACTTGTGATACCTGTGCCTGTGCTAAGAGCTCACATAACCGACAGGTCGGGGAATTGGTGCCATTGCCAATTCTAGATAGACCTTGGACTCATTTGTCCATGGATTTTATCTCTGATCTCCCTCCTTCTAATGGCAAAACTGTAATCTGGGTAGTGGTTGACAGATTCAGTAAACAGGGGCATTTTGTACCTCTGGCAGGATTGCCTAATTCTGAGACACTATCTAGGTTGTTTGTTGAGCACGTTGTACGGCTGCATGGCGTGCCTTTGAGTGTGGTTTTTGATTGAGGGGAACAATTTGTGTCCAAATTTTGGAGGGCAAGACTGGGTATTTGCTTAACCTTCTCTGCTTACTATCCTGAGACCAACAGGCAGACGGAGAGGACCAATCAGTCACTCGAACAGATTTTGAGGTGTCTTGCTACGTCTCAGCAGGATGATTGGTGTTCTTTATTGCCCGTGGCTGAATTTGCATTCAATAATCGGATTAACCAGTCCACTGGCACCTCTCCATTCTTCTGTAACTATGGTTTTCACCCCCATTTTGACGAATTTTCTAGGCTGGATTAAGGATGTTCAGGGGCTGATGCGGCAGTACAAAGATTGGGGGAGGTGTGGAGGGAGGTCCAGAAGAACATTGGGGAGGCTCAGGGCAAACATAAACTTTTTGCGGATAAGCGACGGTCTGTAGGACCTATGTTCCTGGTGGGAGATAAAGTATGTTGTCTACCAAGAACATTCGTCTAAAGGTTACCTCTGCTAAGTTTGGTCCCAGGTTTATTGGTCCTTACGAGATCATTGAGGTTGTCAATCCTGTTGCCTTTCGGTTACGCCTTCCTCCATCGCTTCGGATCCCCATATATCCCTTCTTAAGTCATTTGTACCATCTTCCGCAGGGCCTCCATCCCCTCCGCCTCCTGTCTCTGTGGATGGTCAGACCGAGTTTGAAGTGGAACGGATTGTGGATTCACGTAGGGTCCGTAGTTCACTTCAGTATTTGGTCCATTGAAGCGGTTATGGTCCTGAGGATCGATCTTGGGTCCCGGCACGATCTGTCCATGCTGATCGATTGGTTTGGGCATTTCACGCACGTTATCCTGGGAAACTTGGGGGTCCGGTGGCCCCCCCCTTGAGAAGAGGGTACTGTCATGATCCGTTTCAGGGTTTAATCCTGTCTGCCCTTGGTCCGGACGGATCATGTCAAGGGTTAACATTGATCTGCCTCATTCAGGGTTCAGGTTTGCTATTTAGCTCCCACACATCCTGCTAGCGCTGTGAGCTATACTGCTACCTTCGGTGTGTGAATCTGACTCTGGTAACCCTTGATTTGTCCTGCTGTTATCCCTGACTTGTCCCGTGTCTGTTGTCTCCCTCTGTCTGCCCTGTTCCCTGCATTTCCCTGTTTGTTGGTTTGATTCTCTGGTTTTTGACTTGGCCTGTATTCGGACTTGCTTCGCTTTCTGTCTTTGTCTTATCTTCTTCTGACCGTTGCTGACCTCCTGGCTTTCTCCTGACCATGTGTATTGCTTATTCCTTTTGTACTGCTGGCTCCGAACGGTTTTGACTTGGCTTGCCTGACCACGCTCCCGCCACTTGGTGGCGCCTGTGCTTCTGCTCTGTAGAGCTACTCTGTGTACAGAGTCTCACATCCCTCCCTAGCTCCCTCTGGGAGAGGTTGCGCTACACTGCAGTAGCCTGACAGCTCCCATCTGGTTTTGACCTATTGGCTTGTTTCTGACCACGGGTTTGCTGAGACCTCTGGTACTTCGTATGACTGATTATTCCTGACCCAGCTTTGGACGTTTTTGCTGCCACCTGATGGTGGTTTTGGTTGCTGCAGTGAAGGCCTGCCCTGTGAGTGTGTAACCCCTTCTCCCCTCTGTTGCCTACAGGTGGAGCACACACTAGCCTGCATTGCAGCTGCATGACACTGGTCTAATCCATACTGAGCCTGAGAGCGTCTGCCTGTGACTCCGGAAATATATACGGAGATTTACAATTTTCCTCTATACTATATACACCTGGTATCTTGTGATACAGTAACCTTTTTCTCCTTTTTATATTCTGGTCTAATCCATACTGAGCCTGAGAGCGTCTGTCTGTGACTACGGAAATATATACGGAGATTTACAATTTTCCCCTTACTATATACACCTGGTATCTTGTAATACAGCACCCTTTTTCTGCTTTTTATATTCTGGTCTAATCCATACTGAAACTAAGAGCGTCTATCTGTGACTCCAGAAATATATACGGAGATTTACAATTTTCCCCTATACTATAAACACCTGGTATCTTGTGATACAGTACCCTTTTTCTGCTTTATATATTCTGGTCTAATCCATACTGAGCCTGAGAGTGTCTGTCTGTGACTCCTGAAATATATACAGATATTGACAATTTTCCCCTATACTATATACACCTGGTATCTTGTGATACAGTACCCTTTTTCTGCTTTTTATATTCTGGTCTAATCCATACTGAGCCTGTGAGCGTCTGTGTGTGACTTCGGAAATATATACGGACATTGTCATTTTCCCCTATACTATATACACCTTGTATCTTGTGATACAGTACCCTTTTTCTGATTTTTATATTCTGGTCTAATCCATACTGAGCCTGAGAGCGTCTGTCTGTGACTCCGGAAATATATACGGAGATTTACAATTTTCCCCTATACTATATACACCTTGTATCTTGTGATACAGTACCCTTTTTCTGCTTTTTATATTCTGGTCTAATCCATACTGAGCCTGTGAGCGTCTGTGTGTGACTCCAGAAATAAATACGGAGATTGAAATATTCCCCTATACTATATACACCTTGTATCTTGTGATACAGTACCCTTTTTCTGCTTTTTTATATTCTGGTCTAATCCATACTGAGCCTGAGAGCGTCTGTCTGTGACTCCGGAAATATATACGGGGATTTAAAGTTTCCCCTTCACCGTATACAGCTGAAAGCTTCTGATACGGTACCATATATTTGCTGGTACTTTTGGTACATTTTCCCAAACATAAAGAAGTATGTTGGAAGAGGTCAAGGACGTGGTTGGGGGTGGTGGCCAGCTGGTACTGATGGTGGTGGTGGTGAATCTGCTGGTAGTGCCAAAAGCACAATAGCAACTAAGGCAGGAGGTGTTGGGCCTGCGTCATCATCTGGTTCCCAGAAGGCCTGGAAGGCTCCCTTTTCTGGGAGTAGTTAAACCGCTTTTAAAGCCGGAGCATCAGGAACAGGTTTTTGCTAACATTGCCGAAACAGCCTCCAGCTCTATCGCCTCCTCTTCTGAAGTTTCAAAAACTGCAAGCACTGAGTCGTCAGTGCAGGCTCCTGGTCAGGAACAACACCTTTCCTTGTGTCCTTCACCCCCACCAAAAGTGAAGGATGCAGCAGGCCACACTTCAGATTACTCCATGGAGCTCTTTTCACATACCATGCCTGGGTTATCAAGTCAAATCCTAAATTCCCCAGTCCAAGATGACTCTGACATGGAGTGCACTGATGCACAGCCAGTGCTATTTGATTCTGCTCGTACATTCACCCAGAGCACTACACTGCCCTCGCAGTTTACGGAGCCAGAATTTGACCCTGATGAAACTCAGGTGCCCCTTCCTGCATACCATACTACCTTACATGGTAAAACAGAGGAAGGTGCAGATGAAATTGAAGAGGAGGTGATGGATGACCCAGTTGTTGACCCGGATTGGCATCCATTGGGGGAAGAGGGTGCCGATGGCAATAGCTCAGTAAAGAGGAGGAGGATCCGCAGTAGGCATTGACATCGCAGCTGGGGGTATCTGGTAGGCCCGTAGCAGTCCAAAAACGTGTTAAAAAAACAAAAAGGGTTGCAGGACAGCTTGGCCAGACGGTCAAATTAGCACAGCGTGCAAGCCCTGAAAATTTATCCCATAGTAGGAAGAATGCAGTGTGGCACTTTTTTGACCAAAATCCTATTGATGAGGCAAAGGTTATCTGTAAGAAGTGCGGAAGGACCTTTAGCCGAGGGAAAAATATCTGAAATTTGAATACCAGTTGCATGCTTAGACATTTAAAACACATGCACTTTCAAGTGTGGACGGACTACAAAACCTCAGGTAGCACATGTGCACCTGCTCCGACTGAAGGTAGCCAGCAACGCTACATCCCTTCCCCACTGTAAGCCCACCGGTTAGCACACCACCAGCAAGAAATGTTGAGGTGTTGTTGCAAGGCCAAAGCAGTCAGGGAATCACAATGTTTTTGCAAAGAAAGACTGAATCTAGGCCATAACCACCAACACCATCACCATCACCAACCCCTCTCAGTACACCATGTCCACCGCTAGTTCCCCCATATGCATCTCTCAAGTCCAGCTCACCCTAGCAGACACTCTGAGTAGGATAAGAAAGTACTCATCCTCTCATCCGTGTACACTGGCTTTGAACACCTACATTGCCAAACTGATCTCATTAGAGATGATGCCCTTCCGTTTGGTTGAAAGCGCAGGGTTCCGAGAGCTCATGGCCTACGCTGTCCCACGCTATGATCTACCCAGTCAGCACTTCTTTTCTAGAAAAGCCCTCCACCTGTATGTGAAAGACCGCATTGTCCATGCACTCAAACAATCAGTGAGTAGAAAAGTGCACCTCACAACAGATGCATGGGCCAGTAGGCATGGCCAGGGCATTACGTGTCCATCACTGCACACTGTGTTAATGTGGTGGATGCAGGGTCCACAGGGGACAGCGGCAGTGGGACAGTGCTGCCTAGCCCATGGTATAGGCAACAGTTGGCTGTAGGCGATCGAGCCTCCTCCTATTCCAGAAGCAAAAGCTCGTCGACAGAGCGCAGTCGCACGAGCACTCCATCCGCAGCTGTCAGTGTTGCACACGAGGTGTCCCACTATCGAACAGCTAGTTGTAAGCGTCAGCAGGCTGTTTTTAAAAATGATGTCTTTGGGCGACAACAGACAAACCGCGGAGGTACTGGCCGACTACTTGCAACGAGAAACTGAGTCATGGCTGGGCAGTCTACATCTTGAGCCAGGCAAGGTAGTCAGTGATAACGGCCGTAATTTTTT
>JARQOD010000006.1:111046412-111274576 GCA_033576555.1 Oophaga sylvatica
TAAACTCCAAAATTTCTATATGAATCTTTCAATCAGAGGAAAATTGGAGGTCTCAAAAAAATTCAGGGGCCCCAGCCATCGCTGTGTCTGATACTGGATAAAATAACTCCCATCAGCCGAAACCAATGGATCTTTACCCCAATCCAACCATCCATTCACAAACATTTGTTTTGCCCTTTCAAATACAAAAAAATTTCTTCGACCAAATTTAAGTTTAAATTTAACCCGGGTTTGACTCTCCAAAATAATTCCCATTTCCCGAGAAAAAGGGACGACCAGGGCACAAACATTTTTAGGGACTTGGGGAGTAGAAAAATTTTTGGGAACCCTTTATTTTCGAAACAATCAAGCGCAAAAAGCCCCTTGGGTAAGACTTTATAACATTCTCTAAGGGGATCCCCTGATTTGTCACAAAAGCGACAAGGGGGTTTAAAGGGTTAATTTCTTATAACAATTTTTTTTTCCCACTGTCGAAGGGCTTCTTTTTTCATACATGGAAAAGGGCCATAGACCAAATTACCCCCCTTGTCCCCTTTTTATGACAACACAGAAACCCCCAAAATTTTTAGACGTGAACTTCCTCTCTATAATTTTGCCCTTTAAAAATGGAAAAGGGGTTTTTTCTAGTCGGCTTGACGACCTTAACAAATAGACCACCACTACAAGGGATAAAGTGGAATCGTTTAAAACCCGGGCTGATAGGGAGGAACTAACTCCTTGTGTAATTGCCATCAGACAATTCCTCCAATATCCTCACTTTTTTCTTGCTCTCTTCTGTTGAAAAAAGTTCACATGTGGTAAATTTTTCCCCTACCCCGCTTAATACATCATAAAATTAGTTTTCTATCCTTGATTGACAACAGCAATGACTTTTCCCTTGAGGGAAAGCCCAGCAACGGGGGAAAAAGCCAATTAAAATTTAATTATTTCATCGAAATGGGAAAAATGGCTTACATTTTAAAAACTGCTATTTTCCTGAAAATTACGGGAAAATTTAAAAGAGTTAGGTGGATATCTATGGTCCATACATCGCCCCTCCGCCCTTTTTTCAACCTTTTTTTATTTACTTTCAATTTTTTTAATTCCAACCCTTTTTTATCTTATTTTAATTTCATCTTTTTTTGTATTTTATTGCTTAATAGTATTGAATATTTGGTGACCGTCATCATTTATTTTCTAGGGTTGAATAAGTTGTAGTCTATTTTTTTAACTTTTTTAAAAGCTATTTTAAAATACACAAAGTTAAACAATAAGTAAGGTCAAAATTTTATTTTTTATCCTTTGATAAAGGCACGAAGCCTAGTGTACTTTTTGCCTCTTTAGCTTTTTCGGGTTTAATAAATGTGGTCCGTACACATAAAATACTCTTGTCTCTTCTTTTTAATTGTCATTTTTTAGATAGATTTTTTTAAGAATTTCAAGTATATTACAGAATTGCTTCCTTGAAAAAAAATTAATAAAAGAGATAAACCAATGACAACCCACGGATTTAGCTACGTTCTCATAACCTCATTTTATCATTTAGGTTAAAGTTCATACTTAGTCTAGACACAGCAAGAAGCTTGGGTTTTCTATTAATAACGAACAAAAATACATCGTGTTTCAAATAATATTTTAAAAAAAATCAAAACATTAACTTGCATTTATAACCACGCCCTTTTGAGGTAAGGGGGGGGGCCACCCAGGGAAAAATAACAACTATTGTTGATCATATGTTACCACTTTCAATAAAATGTTTTTTTAAGGACTACAAAATAACTAAGGCTCCTAAAGGCCTCCATTAATCTGCTAATCACTGATTCATGTAACATTTGCATGTAGGCACACAATGATTAAATCAAGATTGACTCTTGGTGCATGAAAATTTTCTTACGGCCATCAATGGCAAACGATAGTGCCAAAGGGGTCTGATATTGACAGTGGGGGGTTTAAAGTTAAGTAATTATTTATTCCAACACATTGTTTCCCCTACATTTCTTTTGACACTTCTGAAAAACCCGTACATTTTTTAAGCAGGGGGGATCTTATAAAAATATCACTGATGAAAAAAAACATTAAAAAAATTGGTCTTTGAAATTTTGACCTTTCAGATTAAAAACTGAAAATTTAAGGGATCTCTAAGTGGGCAAAATTTATGTTTTTAGATTTTTTTTTTAAATCTATCAATAATTTCAAGGGGTCTTTCTATTAGTGAGACAAATTTTTTTAAAAACGATCACCAAAAATAAATTCGACACGGGTATCACATTCAATTCGTGACCCGAAACCCAAGCAAATTTTATAAAATTGGGGGAAAAACATTGTGTTGAAAATCTTTGGGGTTTCCACAAAAGTATTTTTTACACTTATCAACGATAAGGTGGGTTTTCATACTTTGGCACGTGTTTATGAAGGGTTTGCAAGCTCAGAGGTGCGCGTTCTTGTAAACAGTATTTTTTTTCCCCCAACTTTATGTGGCACATTGCGGGTACCAATCAGGGGCAGAAACACCCACAAAGTTCTGACACAAAGGGTTGGGCATTGGGTGCTGAATCACATATCCCTCTCCATATAACTTTTTGTTTTGGGGGAAAAAAAAAGGAAAAAAATTTGCCAAAAAGGTTTTCCCCCCAAAAAAGGGTTTTTTAAAAAAAAAAAAATTTTTTTTAAAAAAAAAAAAAAAAAATTTTTTTTTTTTTTTCCCCAAAATTTTTCCCCCCGGGGGAAAAATTTGGGGGTTTTTTTTTAAAAAAAAATTTAAAAAACCCCCTAAAAAAAAAAAATTAAAAAATTTTTTTTTTTAAAAATTTTTTGGGAAAAAATTTTTTTTTTTAAAAGGTGGAAAAAAAAATTTTAAATTTTTTTAAAAAAATTTTAAAAATTTTTTTTTTTTTAAAAAAAAAATTTTAAAAAAAAAAATAAACCCGGGTTTTAAAAACCCCAAAAAAAAAAATTTTTTTAAAAAAAAAAAGGGGGCAAATTTTTTTTCCCCAAAATAGTTTTTTTTTTTGGGGGGGTTTTTTTTTGGGGTTTTTTGGGGGGGGGGGGGGGGGCCCTTTTTTAATTTTTTTTCCCCCTTTTTTGGGGAAAGGGGGGGAAACCCCCCACCCCAATGTACTAAAAAAAGGGGGCCGGTTTCCCCCCAAAAAAAACCCCCTTTTTAAAAAAATTTTTTTTTTTTTTTTTGGGGTTAAAGGGGGGTTTTTTTTTTCCCCCCCCCCCCCCCAAAAAATTTAAAAATTTTTTTTGGGGGGAAATTTTTTGGGGGGGAAAATTTTTTTGGGGTTTTTTTTTGGTTTTTTTGGGGGGGGGGCCTTTTGGGGGCCCCCCCCGGGGGTTTGGGGGCCCCCAAATTTTTTTTTTTTGGGGGGGGGGGGGGGCCCCCCCTTTTTTGGGGGTTTGGGGGGATTTGGGGGTTTGGGGGGGGGGGGGGTTTTTAAAAATTTTGTTTTTTGGCCCGGGGGTTCCCCCCGGGGGGGCCCCTTTTTTTTCCCGGGGGGGGGTTTCCCTTTTTTTTAAAAAAGGGCCCCCCTTTTACCCCCCGGGGGGGAATTAAATTTTTTGGGGGAAAAAAAAAAAAATTTAAATTTTTTTTTCCCCCCCCCCCCTTGGGATTTAAGGGGGGGAAAATTTTTCCCCCCCCCCCCCAAAAAAAAAATTTTCCGGGGCCAAAATTTTTCCCCAAAAATTTTTTTTTTATTTTTTGGGTTTTTTTTTGGTTTTTTTCCCCCCAAAAATTTTTTTTTTTCCCCAAAAAAAATTTTTTAAAAATTTTTTTCCTTTTTTTTTAACCCAAATTTTTTTAAAAAAAATTTTTTTTTTTTAAAAATTGGGGGGCCCCTTTTTTTTTTTGGGGAAAAATTTTTTGGGGGGGGCCCCCCCCCCCCGGAAAAACCCCCCCCCGCCAATTTTGGGGGCCCCCGGAAAAAAAGGGGTTTTTCCCCCCCCCGGGGGGGGGGCCTTTTAAAAAAAAAAAAGCAAAGGCCCAAAAAAAATTTTTACCCCTTTTTTTTTTGGGGGGTTTTAAAAGGGGGGAAAAAAAAAAAAATTTAAAAAATTTCCCCCTTTTTTTTTAAATTTTTTTTTTATTTGGTTTTTTAAAAAAAAAGGGGGAAAAAAACCCCCTTTTTTTTCCCCGGGGGGGGGGGGGAAAAAAACCCCTTTTTGGGGGTCCCCCAAATTTTTAATAGCCAGTAAAGGGTGGGTTTGCAGGCTGATTTTTCATAGCCGGGGAAGCTCCTTGGGTTTTTAAACCCCCCCCGGCTAGAAATTTTCCCCCCGGTGTCTGCTTTCCCCCCCGGGGCGCAAAAATTGCGCGGGACCCCCGCCTTTTTTTTCCTAAATTTTTTTTTTTTTTTAATATTGCGTTTTTTGTGTATTTTTAAAAGCTTTGTGTTTTTTAACTTTTTATTTTCCCAATTTCTATCTATGTATCTACCTAAAATCTTTCTGCCCTATCTCAAATATCTATCTTTCATATATATTTCTAACTATCTATTACCCATCTATCTATGTATTTTCTATCAAATCTAACTACGGTATCTATTATCATCTTTGCCGGCTCAATTTGGCGAGTGTGATGTGGGTTAGTCGCACGATTTTCCCTTGCATCAAAACACCGGAACGGCCGCCGCTCTCCCGCCCCAGTGTGGGGCGCATAAAATACATGTAATAGAAATACATGCCGCCGCACACTCGGGGGCCAGAGCAGGCGGCCGTGGGCCCGGGGGTTTTTATGCGAAAAAAGTTGGGGACTTCTGCCTCACACTGCAATTTTTACGCCCGGGCCCATCTCTATCTGTGTGGTGTAATGGAGTGTGGGGTTGGGGAAAAAGTAAAAAAAGGGGTTTTTTAAAAAGAAAAAGAAAAATCACAAATCTTTTTTTTTTTTTGTTTTTAAAAAACTAACTTTTTTTAGCTGTAAAAAAACCCCATACAAAAAACCCCATGAGGAAAAAAACCCCTCCCGCGGTTTCTGGGCCCAAAAGGGGGGGGGTTTTTGGCGCGGGGAAAAATCCCCAGGCCCAAAACCGAATGTGTGCACAAAAGGGCCCCTTTAAAAGGGGAAACGTCAACAGATTTTTGCTATGTTAAACTGAGACAGCATTTAATTTTGGGGGAGTACCCCGATTCCCGCAATCCATCACTTAAATGGTCCCCTGCCCGTCATTTTGATTTAAAAAACAAAGTTTTTTCTGAAGCAGAACTGCCCCGTCCTCTGAATGTTGGGCTCCCGTATAAGCCCGGGACACACCCCTAATTTTGGCCTTTTCCCGTTTGCAATTGCATAGGCAGAACGTTTCAGTGTTGGGGGTGTGGTTAACAGAACAAGAGGGCTACAAAACAGGAGACAACTAAAATAAAATGATAATTCCCGGATTAAAAAAACTGAATTTTTTTGAATTAACAAATCACCCAGTAATGAAAAAATCACGGAAACATCTTTTCTGCCCCCTTTTCATGTGCTCTTAATTAAGGGCAAGAGAGTCCTGTTAAAAGGGAAAATTTTTCCACTATTGGACTTGGGTGAATTTTTTTCTTAAAAAATTTTTAAACAATATGAGATCGCTGGGGGGCCGACACCTGGGAAAAACCCATCCATCATTAAATTTTCAAAAGGGGGCAGGATGTGTAAAAGTGTTTTTGGAAACCCCCCCCTTTCCCCCATAAAAAAAAAAAAATTTTTAAAAAAAAAAAAAAAAAATTTTTTCATGGCTTTAGAAACTCAGGGTTTTAAAACTGATCCAATTTTTTTTTTTAAAAATTTGGGGGGGGGGTCTTGGGACAGTGGTGAAAAATGAATATTATAATGTTTTATATAGTTTAGCAGTGAAAAGAATTTTGAGGAACCAAAAACTTCTTTAGCAGTTTTTGGGAAAGAATAATGGGCATAATGGGGAAAAATGGTTGAGGCAGGGCAGGCTCTTTTAAAAAAGAAAAAGTTCACCATGCTTTTTGTTTTAAAAAAAAAAAGGCTCTTGGGCACCTTTTCACATGACTGTGAGTCTATTTACCCTTTTGGGGGGGGTCACACATACGAAAAAACTCGCACAATTCTCCCTGGGTCTCCACATGAAACCCAGCACTGCCCCCGGGACGGGGGCAAGAGGGGGTCTGAAGAAAATTCATGCACCCCAAAGCCCCGCCGTTACCGGCGGCAAGTGCTGGGTTGGGTTTATGCGAGAGGAAAGCATGAGAATCATGAAGTTTTTTCCATGTGTGACCCCCGGGCCCATATACTTTATTTCCCTTTGTATTTCCAGGGTCAGACGGCACCTTGTATAGCTTTGGTTTAGAAGCTCTTTTTCTGTATGTTCCCCAAAACCATATTTTTCCAAACAAAATATGGGCTGTCTGTGGATATAATGAATTAAAAAGTGACAGAAAAAAAACACAAAAAAGGGCCAAAGACTTTTAAATGTGAAAAAAACCAGTAAAAGTTATTTTGCTACCCCCCCTGTTTTCTCAATAGCCCTTTTTGGGGTTTGGGGAGTCCCTGAGGGCCCCACTCATTTTTCCCTTTTTCCCTTTGGTGATTTTTTTTTTTTTTTTTTATCGTGGATGTTATTTTTTTTGCTGAAAAAAATAAATCTTAATTTAAAGGGCATGTTTCCAGTTTTTATTTTTCCTCTTGCCGTCCCAAAAGGGCCCTTTTTTTCTGCCTTTAATGGGGAAAAAAAAAGGGAAACGTTTGCAGGTGAATTAGTAAAAATTTTCAAAGGAAATAATTTCTTTCCTTCCTTATTTTAAAATACATATTGTTCTGATGGGAGCCAAGGGCCCTTGTTGGGGAAAAAAAAAACGTAATTTACAAACATGGGGTTTGGGCATATTTTTGGGGGGGTGGAAAACCCCCTTTTATGATTGGAAGAGATTTTTGCACTCCATTTTTTTAAACAAAATGGGTTTAAAATTTATCCTTTGCTACATTTTCATCAATTTTAGTATAAGATCACATAACGCTGAATCTAATTTTAAACCAGTTAGGGGCTGAAAAAAAAGTTGCTTTTCCCCATTGTCCGGGACCCGGATTTCTCAAAAGGTTTTTTTTTCAAAACCGCAAAAAATTTTCTCTTCAGTAGAAAGGGGGGTATTGAAAGTAGGGAAAAACCTATTTTAAAGCACCCTTAGGGAAAGGAACATGCTCGGTTTATACTTGAAAATCACTCAGTAACTTGGGCTTGGATATGCCCTTTGGGCCCCCGACGGGGATTGGCTGGGGCCCCGATTTTAAGCTTTAATCCCCCCTGGTTTTGGCGCCTGTTATACAACCAATATGCATGCGGGGGGTTTTCTTACCCTCCCTTTTAAAGCTGAGCCATCTTGGTAGTGGGTAAGCCAGGGGAAGGACTAGGTAGGAAAAGGGTGCAAGACAAACAGATCCCATAAGGTAATGACCCTCGGCTTCCCGCTCTGCTGCTTTTGGGAGCCCAGTTTTCAGGGGGTTTTGCTCGAGGGGTATCGCACAGGCCCGATTGGAAAACACCTCGGATAGGTGGGAAATGAATTTCTTCCCTTCCTCTATTGCGGGGTCAGCGTAATCCCCCGCCTCGGATGATATCCCAGGGGATTTTGAGTTGTCTCACCGCACTCATAGGGTTTTTATGGGTTTCAAGGAGCCCAAAACTCGGCCAGTGCCGGGGGGGACCCCAAAGCAGCATGCTTTCGATTTCAAAATTTCATTTTTATAAATGGGGGGAAAAAAAAGACGCTGATGGGAGCGCCCCCTAGATTTAAAACTGGTTCCCATTTCTAGGAAATTTTTTTATTTTGCAAAACTTGTCCCCTATTCATCCCCTAGTGTTTACCCCAGCCTCACTGTGATTAGCGGGCCCCATTTCCCCATCATAGGTCAATTTAAAAGGGCAGGGGGCGCCCACACTTTGGTTCACGACGCCCTTGCACCTCAATGACAGCTGGATTGGGGGGAGAGAGCAGTTATAAAGGCAAGGGCACAGGGGGAACTAATCCCAAATCCTCTATTGGGCATAATGGTGCTGAAGCTGGGAAAAATCATATTTAAAAAGTCCTTCTAAGGGTTAATCTTGTGCTTTATTGTATCAGATCCTTTTGCATTTAGCCTATGACATTTTTGTAAAAAGCAGGGAGAGTGGCAAAATACAAACTTTAGGCAGGCTTGGGATTTTTGCAGCCCATAAAAAAATATTTTGCTACAGCAGGGGCCCACTTTTTGGGGGGGGTTTTTAAAAAAATTTAACTGTATTGTATCCATAGAGTATTATTTGCTTGTGTTGTATATCATGGAAATGTAACACAAAACGAAATTTCACTTGGTGATTAATTAAATTTCCAAACATTTTTTTAAACCCTTTTTTTGGGACTTTTAAATTTACCACGAATGTAACTTTTTCCAAAAAAAGATTTTAATTTTTTTTTCTGGATTCATTTAGTCATTCACAGAGAAAAATGCCCATTTGTATTACTTTTTGGGTGATATATAACATTCCAAAAAAGCTTAAAAAATTTTTTCTAGATTCAATTAGTCCCCCAACAAGAAAACCCTTTCTTTGTTTTTATTTTTTGTTGGAATAAAAAAATTTCAAAAAAAGGTTTTAAATTTAGTGCTCCAAAAAGTTTATGTGTTTTGGGGTTACATTCCGGGGTAAAAAACCACTCAAATAAGGGGGGCAAAATATTTCTGAATTAAATCAGTCACCCAAAAGGTATTACGTCCCTTGTGTTAAAATTTGGGGGTTAAACATATAACACTCCATAAAAGCGTTCATAATTTTTCCCTTTTTTAAATTTTTTTACCATGGGGTATTATGTGCTTTGTTTTTACATTCGGGGTTTGTATATAAACACTAAAAAACAGTTTCAAAAAATTTTTTTTTTTCTAAAAATTTAATTAGTAATCCATACGGGGAACATGCTTTTTGGGATACAAGGCCAAAGAGGGTTAAACCCCTTTGGGAAAATCCCAAAGGAGCGACTGGGAAAAAATCGGACCCAACCCTTTTTCGGGCAACGCAGGGGTACCCTGGAGCCTGTGGTCTGAAATGGCCGCTTTCCGAACCCCCAAAGGCCCCAAATACAGGCCACACCCGGGGGTTCTTGGTACTGCGGTTTGGGAAATCCAGGCTCCAGCAATGGGGAGAAAAACTGCTTGGCCTATGCGGGTAAAAGGGGGAAAAAGGGCGAGAGGCCCAAGGGACAAAGACATGTAGGGGGCCCTTTAAAGCTGCAAGGTTTACGGATTTTTTGACTTTCCCGGGGAAGGTTTACATAAACCTCAGTGGAGAGGGGGGTCCATAAAAGGGATTGGGCCCTTTCATCACATGTTTTTAAACCCCACAGCAGTAGAGGCCGGAATACTTGCCTTGATTGCTGCAAGATCTGACAGCGGGAAAACCAAGGTCCCCTTCCTAAAAAATGGGGGGAAACAACCTGCTGATATGCTGGGTGTAACCCGAGAAGCAAAAAAACCTTCTTGCAACATGAACGGCCCTGGAAAAAGGCCTTTTTTGGGAGGGGGGCCGATAGGGGGCTACCAGGGGTTTACCCAACCCCCCCCAGAGTTTGACTGCCCTTTGGGGGTTTCCCGACCCCCCAAAGGGGCAGCAAGCTAATGCAATTTGGTACAGGGGGCTGTCACCCTTTTCTACATGTGGGGGTTCATCATTTACACGAAGCCAGGTCACTTACACCCCAGGCACCGGGGGAAATCGGGCACCGGGAAAGGGCAGTTGGAAGCATCGCCCCAGTTTCTCGGGGGAAGGAGAAAAAGGGAAAGGGGGCCATCTAAAGAGGATTACTCCCTTTAACTTCAGTTTTGGGCCCTAGTGGAAAGAGCACCCACTGACCCGTGTCCCCCACAACCCCCATTTACCCCTTTTATTTGGAAACACATAAAAAGCATTGGGAAAATTGCTGGGTTCGAGTAACGAGCATCTGAGCAATTTTTTGCTCCCTTCCTTTTACCCAATCAAAAAGCAAAGGGTCACCAAGCATAAAACAGGCGATGCGGAGCATCGATGCGATATCCCTAATGACTTTGGGTTTCCAGCTCTGTTGCGGGGTTTGACCCAAAGGTAAATTTCACGTCCCCCCCAAAATCCCTGGCATGAAGAAAAAAAGGGAGAAAAGATGTGGGGGGAGCCCCGGGGAAAAAAATTTTTCTCCATTCCTCCCTTGCCCGCATCTGCGGGAATCCCACTGCATCGGTGCTCACACCCCACCAAGGGTTGAAAGGATGTGTGCGATCCAAATTTTCGCAGCCATTTTGAGCATGATTTCGATTGTTTTTTAAATGCCCAATCGGGATGAGAAAATTTAAACGCAGATGTTCACTGCCCGATAGAATAAAACTGGGCTGAGGAAAACTGATTTTTTTTTGTTTTTGTTAGCCAGCCCTTTAAAAATTACAAAAATTTTTGTAACTGCTCAACCTACTCTACAAGCTGCAAGAGATTCAGCAAAACCACTTGTCCATAAATTAATTTGATAAAAAAAAAGAAAACCTGCAAAGGGAAACCCCGGGCCCCAAAATATTCATATAAAAGTATATGAGCAATAAACCTTTTATGTTAAAAAATTTTTGTTTTACTTTTTTTTCCTTTAAAAAATGATTGTTTCAGGATAGCACATTTACACAAAAAAAGTTGTTTTTTTGGGAAGGTTTTCAAAGTGGGGTTTTGCCAAAATTTCACTAGACATAAAATATATTAAACCCCCTGATTCCAATTATAAATGATGATAAATGAGGGTTTTATGCAGTCAGATTTTAGCAACTTTCAAATATGAACAATCAAACATAAATTTTGTTTTGGGGCAGAAAGAGGTACTTCATTTAGACGCTGTACTGTGATCGGTTTCTGAATAGGGTATAAAATAAGTCCCCTTTGGGGGAATTTATGGTAACTGCTTCATTTGCTTTTTAAGCTAAAAATTTTAAACCTGGACCGTCATGACCCCCCAAAAAATTTTTTTTTTTCGCAACCCAATTCCAAAAACAGAAGAATTGGGGTGTACAAACCGTGGGAAAAACATCGTGCCCCAAAAAGGAAAAAACCCAGCGGGTTTTTTAAAAAGCTAAATGATAGAAGTGTATGTAAACAAAACAGATATATCAGCTATAGCCTCAATTACCACCACATGAGGGTGTTGTCCCCTACTGGGAATAAAAATATATTTTTTTTATTTATATATATATATTTTTATTTAAAAATATTTAAAAGTATGCCCCAAAAGATTTTTAAAATTTAATGCAGTAGGATAAAAAAAAATGTATAATAGGGATAACCGCAAATACCTTTTTTTTGGGAAAAATTTCCCCTTTTTTTGGGGGGTTTTTTGGGGGGGCCCCTTTTTTTTTCCTTTTTAAGGGGGAAAAACCCCTTTTTTTTTTAAAAACCTTTTCCCGGGGAAAGGGTTCCCCCCTTTTTTTCCCCCAAAAATTTTTTTAAAAAAAACAAAAAGGGGGGGCCCCCCCGGGAAAAGTAAAAAGGGGGGGGTTTAAAAAAAAAAATTTTTAAAAAAGTTTTTTTTTTTTTTTTAAATTTTAAATTTAAAAATTTTTTTTTTGGGAAAAAAAAGGGGTTTTTTTTTTTTAAAAGGGTTTTAAAAACTGATTTTTTTTTGAAAGGGGGGGGGAAAAAAAAATTTTTTTTAAAAAACCCCCCAAAAAAGGGGGTTTTCCCCCCTTTTTTTTTTTTAAAAAAAAAACCCGAAAGGGAAAAATTTTTTTTTTAAAGGGTTTTTTTAAAAAAATTTTTTCCCTTTTTTTTTTTTTTTTTGGGGGGTTTTTTAAAAAAAGGGGGGGGGTTTTTTTTTTTTAAAAAAAAAAATTTTTTGGGGATTTTAAAAAAAAAATTTTAAATTGGGGAAAATTAAAAATTAAAAAAAAATTTTTTTTCCCAAATAAAAATTTTTTTAAAAAATTTTAATTTTAATTTTAAACAGGCCCAAAACCCCAAAAAAAATAGGAAAAAAAAAAAGGGTTTGGGAAACCCCCCCTTTTTAACCCGGGGAAAAAACCCAATTAAATTTAAAAAAAAATTAATCGACAAATATTGCAAATTCAGCGATCGTAATCTGAATCGAACATTGAACATTGAAATATTCACTCATCTCTACTTACTATAAACTGTTATACCTACGAAGAGGTAATCGGGTAATTTAAGTTCTACTCAACAGGCTGCGCAACAATGCCGCCAAATAAGACCTAGCTCTTTTGAGAGTCGAACCACAGGATTGTTGTGGCAGAGCATACTAATCTTACTATCAGAGAAACAGAACTCTAATTAAATTGTAGATATACAGTTGTACTCAAAAGTTTACATACCCCGGCAGAATTTTTGCTTTCTTGGCCTTTTTTCAGAGAATATGAATGATAACACCAAAACTTTTTCTCCAATCATGGTTAGTGGTTAGGTGAAGCCATTCATTCTCAAACTACTATGTTTTCTCTTTATAAATCATAATGACAACCCAAAACATCCAAATGACCCTGATCAAAAGTTTACATACCCCATTTCTTAATACCATGTTTTGCCCCGTCTTACATCAATGACAGTTTGAAAACTTTTGTGGTAGTTGTGGATGAGGTTCTTTATTTTCTCAGATGGTAAATCTGCCCACTGTTCTTGGCAAAAAGCCTCCAGTTCCTGTAAATTCCTGGCTGGGCTGTCTAGCATGAACTGCGTACTTGAGATCTCCCCAGGGTGGCTCAATGATATTGCGGTCAGTAGACTGAGATGGCCACTCCAGAACCTTCACTTTGTTCTGCTGTAGCCAATGACAGGTCGACTTGGCCTTGTGTTTTGGATTGTTGTCATGTTGGAACGTCCAAGTACGTCCCATGCGCATCTTCTGGGCTGATGATTGCAAATTTGCCTCCAGTATTTGCTGATAGCATGCTGCATTCATCTTTCCTTCAACTTTGACCAAGTTTCCTGTGCCTTTGTAGCTCACACATCCCCAAAACATCAGCGATCCACCTCCGTGCTTTATTGTAGGAATGTTGTTCCTTTCTTCATGTAACGTTCAATTTTGGTCTCATCACTCCAAATTACCTTGTTCCAGAAGTTTTGAGGCTTGTCTCTGTGCTGTTTTGTGTATTGTAGGCAAGATATTTTGTGGCATTTGCCCAGTAATGGCTTTCTTCTGACGACTCGACCATGCAACCCATTTTTCTTCAAGTGCCTCCTTATTGTGCATCTTGAAACAGCCAAACCGTTAGTTTTCAGAGTCCAGTATTTCAGCTGATGTTGTTTGTGGGGTTTTTTTTGCATTCCGAACAATTTTCCTGGCAGTTGTGGACGAAATTTTTGTTGGTCTACCTAACCTTGGTTTTGTTTTTACAGAGCCCCTGATTTTCCACTTGTTAATCACAGTTTCAACGCTGATGACTGGCATTATCAATTCCTTGGATATATTTCTGTATCCCTTTCTTGTTTTATACAGTTCAACTACCTTTTACTTTAGATCCATTGACAATTCTTGTGCTTTCCCCATGACTCACAATCCAGAAACATCAGTGGCTGGATGAAAGATGCAAGAGTCTGTCTGGATCCCAGAAACTCACTCAGCTTTTATGCAGACACACTGATTTATAGCAAACAGGTCACAGGTGAGGGTGTTACCTTTAGTAGCCAGTCAAACCCATTTGTGTCAACTTCTGTGCAAGTTTTCAGGACAAAATCACAACGGTATGTAAACTTTTGATCAGAGTCATTTGGATGTTTTGGGTTGTCATTACGATTTAAAAAGAGAAAGCACAGTAGTTTGACAATAAATGGCTTCACCCAAACAATAACCATGAGTGTAGAAAAAGTTTTAATGTTATCATTTATGTTCTCTGAAAAAAGGCCAAGAAAACAAAAATTATGCTGGGATATGTAAACTTTTGAGCACAACTGTATTACAAAATTATAGGTGGGAAAAAATGTAGAGATTTATGTGACCTCATGGACAGGGAAAATGCCCTCAAAGTTAAAGTACTCTCACTAAATCGGATTTGTTTTTAATAAAGTTCATAAAAAGGCATGTTCAATAGAATATTTTAAGGGAATATTTCATGCTGTGCCATCCTGATGAAAAACTGATGGTAAAAATTGAAATACTGGCCAAACACTGATAAAAAATGGGTCCAAAACATTGATGATTAGTTTGTGTTTTTGCACATGACAAAAAACATGGAAAAATCAAGTGAATGAGGCCTTAAAGACTGAAAAGTCTAAGTGCCTGATTCACTAAAGCTGTTATACCAGTATTCTGGCGTAAAAAGCTTTGAAAAGTCACATAATTTTGGCACAACTTGAGGCTGTGCTAAAATTTTGTTATTTTTGGAGTTCTCATGCTATTTTTGCCTACCTCTGACAAAAGGGTTAAGGCTGGAGTGGGACAGAGTCTAAGGCCCCGTTCACACATTGCGGTTTTAGATGCGTTTCCGCTGCGTTTTTAACGCAGCGGAAACGCATCCAACCCGCAGCACAGTGCACATGCAATGTAATCTAATGGGAACCGCATGTCTGCTGTGCACATGCTGCGGAAAAAAACGCGCGGATTAGCCGCATTTTATTTTCCGCAGCATGTCAATTCTTTGTGTGGAACTGCAGCGGTTCGGCGCCCATTGACTTGCATTGAGTCGGGCACTTCCGCAGCAAAACCACAGATCTAAAAAAGATCTGCGGGTTTGCTGCGGGTGAAACCGCTGCAGTTCGGGAGAAGGGAAGTGTGTGGGCGGTGCGTGGGCGTGTATAGTGTGCGGCGCTGTGTGTGTGTGGGCGGTGATTGTGTGCCGGTTTCTGCGTGATCGGTGTGCGGGGCTGTGTGCGCGATCGGTGTGCGGGGCTGTGTGCGCGATCGGTGTGCGGGCTGTGTGCGCGATCGGTGTGCGGGGCTGTGTGCGTGATCGGTGTGCGGGGCAGTGTGCGCGATCGGTGTTCGGGGCGAGTGGGAAGAGAGGGGCTAAGTGCCGGAATTGGCGCATCGTACAGATGCGCCAATTCTGGGGCGGCTGGGTGCTGGTATTTTTAGCCAGGGGGGCGCCAATATCCATGGCCCCTTCCTAGGCTATGAATATCAGCCCGCAGCTGTCTGCGTAGCCTTTCTGGCTATACATTATAGGGGGACCCCACGTCATTTTTTTTGGGGGGTCCCCCTAATTTAATAGCCAGTGAAGGCTAGCTGCAGGCTGATATTCATAGCCTGGGAAGCTCCATGGGTATTAACCCCTTCCCCGGCTAGAAATATTGGCCCCGGCTGTCTGCTTTCCCCTCTGGCGCAGAAAATTGCGCGGGGGCCCACGCCATTTTTTTTCCTAAATTTTTTTTTTTATTAACTATTGCGTTATTTTGTGTATGTGTACGCGTGTGTGTCTTTAACTATTTATGTACCATTCTATCTATGTATCTACCTATATATCTTTCTGTCTATCTCTATATCTATCTTTCTATATATATTTCTAACTATCTATTATCCATCTATCTATGTATTTTCTATCTATCTAACTACTGGTATCTATTATCTATCTATTGCCGGCGTCACACTTGCGAGTGTGATGTGAGTTAGTCGCACGACTTTCTTGCATCAACACCCGGAACGGCCGCCCGCTCTCAGACCCGAGTGTGCGGCTGCATAGAAATACATGTATAGAAATACATGCAGCCGCACACTCGGGTCCGAGAGCAGGCGGCCGTGCCGGGTGTTGATGCGAGAAAGTCGTGCGACTTACTCGCATCACACTCGCAAGTGTGACGCCGGCCTATCTCTATCTGTGTGTGTGTAATGGAGTGTGGGTTGGACAAATGTAAAAGAGGTTGGACAAGAAATGACATCACAAATCTTTTTTTTTTTTTGTTAAACAACATATCTTTATTTAGCTGTAAAAACCGCATACAAAACCGCATGAGAAAAACCGCGCCTGCGGTTTCTGCCAGAGGTGCGGTTTCGGCGCGGAAGAATCCGCAGGCAAATCCGCAATGTGTGCACAGGCCCTTAAAGGGAATCTGTCAACAGATTTTTGCTATGTTATCTGAGAGCAGCATGATGTAGGGTCAGATACCCTGATTCCAGCAATCCATCACTTACTGGTCCTCATGCTGTCATTTTGATAAAATCAATGTTTTTTCTGAAGCAGATCTGCCAGTCCTCTGAATGTTGGGCTCTGTATAAGCCAGCACACACCACTAATTGGCAGCTTTCTGTGTGCAATCTGCATAGGCAGAACGTTGCAGTGTTGGGGGTGTGGTTACACAGAACAAGAGGACTACATGTCAGGAGACAACTATTACTAAAGTGATAATCTCCTGCTGATAAAACACTGATTTTCTTGAATTAACAACACTCAGCCCAGTAAGTGAAACATCACTGGAATCATCTTCTCTGCCCCTTCATCATGCTGCTCTCAGATTAAGGAGCAAGTAGAGTCCTGTTAAAGGAATTGTTCACTACTTGGATATTGATGATTTATTCTTATAATTCTTAATCAATATGAGATCGCTGGGGAGTCTGACACCTGGGAACCTATCCATCAGTTATTATCAAAGGTGGCAGGATGTGAACAGTGTATGGAAACCCCCCTCTCCACCATAAAATGTTTAGTATCAGTGGCTGAGAATCTCAGGGTTCTACACTGATCCAATTTTTTGGTTAAAAATTTGGTGGGGTCTGAGTACAGTGGCTGAAATATGAATATTATAATGTAGTTATATAGTTTAGCAGTGAAATGAATTATGAGGAACCAATTACTTCTTGAGCAGTTTTTGGGAAAGAATAATGGGCAGTAATGGGAAAAGTGGTTGAGGCAGGACAGGCTCTTTAATCCAGAAGAGTTCACCATGCTTTTATGTATATAAAAAATGTCTCTTGACACCTTTTCACATGACTGTGAGTCTATCACCTTTAGGCCGGGGTCACACATACGAGAAACTCGCACAATTCTCGTGCGAGTCTCTCACATGAACACCCAGCACTGCCGCCGGCACTTGGACAAGAGCGTGCGTCTGCATAGAATTACATGCAGCCACACGCTCCCGTCCGATTACCGGCGGCAGTGCTGGGTGTTCATGCGAGAGACTCGCATGAGAATCATGGAAGTTTCTCACATGTGTGACCCCGGCCTTATACTGATACCCCTTTGTATACACAGGGATCATGACAGGCACACTTGTATAGCTTTGGTGAGAAGCTCTTTTACTGTATGTTCCTAAATCCTATATTTTGCCAAACAACATATGGGCTGTCTGTGGATATAATGAATAACAAGTGACAGAAAAAGCACAAAAATGTGCCAATGACTTGTAAGTGTGAAAGAACCAGCTAAATGTTATTCTTGCTACCCATCCTGTCTTGCTCTAATAGACTTTTGGGATTTTGTGAGTCATGAGACTCACTCATTTCCATTTTTACTTGGCTGATTTTTTTTTTTTTTTTTATCGTGGACTGTTATTTTTTTTTGCTGAATAAATAAGTCTTAATTAAGGACATAGTTCCGAGTTTTATTATTTTTTCCTCTTGCACGTCTAAAGTCCTATTTTCTCTGCCTTTAATGAAAACCAGGGATCGTTTGCAGGTGAATTAGTAAAACTTTGCCATGGAAATATTACTTTCCTTCCCTTATTTTAAAATACATATTGTACTGATGGGAGCCAGTGTCATTGTAGGTAGAAAAACACAGTAATTGACAGCATGGATTGGTCATATTATGGTTCGTGGAAATCCATTTTATGATTGGAAGAGATTTTAGCACTCCATTTTTTGAATCAAAGTGTTAATATTTACTCATTTGCTACAGTTGCATCAATTCTTAGTATAAGATCACATAACTGCTGAATCTATCAAACCAGTTAGGTCTGAAAATTGTTGCTTATCTCATTGTCCGGCACTGGATTTCTCAAAAGGTTTTATTCAAAACTGCAAATTGTCTCTTCAGATAGAAAGAGGTATTGAACTGTAGCAACACCTATTTTATGCAGCCATTAGGGATGAGCGAACATGCTCGGTGATACTTGAATATCACTCGAGTATCTTGGTGCTTGGATATGCTTGGCACGCGACGAGCATTGGCTGGTGCCCAGATTTGAAGCTTGAATCCCCGCATGTTTGGCGCCTGTTATACAACCAATATGCATGCGGGGATTGCTTACCAGTCATTGTAATGCTGTAGCCATCTTGGTAGTGGCATAAGGCCAGGGTGAAGACTAGCGTATGGCATATGATGCAAGAGCATCAGATGCGATATGGTAATGACCCTCGGCTCCTGCTCTGCTGCATTTGGGAGCCGAGTGTCATGCGTCTGTGCTCTGAGCCTATCGCACAGAGCAGATTGGAGCACACCTCGGAGTAGGTGGAGAAATGAATTTCTCCATCTCCTCTATTGCTGGGGTCAGCGTATATCGCACAGCACTCGGATGATATCCGAGTGATGTGAGTTGTCTCACTCGCACTCATAGGTTTATATGGGTGCAAGTGAGCCAAGACTCGGCCGAGTGCCGGTGACAATTGCAGCATGCTGCGATTTCACTTGCATGTTGAAAATGGCCAAGAAAAAAGACGCTGATGGGAGCTGCCCCATAGATTAATACTGGTCCGAGTGCTATGCAATGTTTTATCGCATAGCACTTGTCCGTATTCATCGCTAGTGTGACCCCAGCCTCACTGTGATTAGCAGGCCGCATTACCACATCATAGGTCATTAAAGGTCAGGCGACGCCACACTCGGTTCACTGACGCCATTGCACAGCTCAATGACAGCTGTGATTGGAGGGAGAGAGCAGTTATAAAGGCATGTGCACAGTTTAACTAATCAGAGTCCTCTATTGTTCATACTGGTGCTGATGCTGAAATATCATACTAACAGTCCTTCTAAGGTTAATCTTGTGCTTTATTGTATCAGATACATTCTGCATTTAGCCTAGTGACAGTTGTAAGAGCAGGGAGAGTGGCAGAATACAAACTTTAGGCAGGGCTTAGGACTTTGCAGTCCATAGAAAAATATATAGCTACAGCAGGGGACCACATTTTTTGGGGGGTTTGAAAAAATTAACTGTATTGTCATCCATAGAGTATTATGTGCTTTGTGTTGTATATCATGGAAATGTAACACAAATCACGTAATACACTATGGATGATTAATTGAATCCAGAACATTTTTTTAACACTTTTTTGGACTGTTATATACCAGCGAATGTAACTTTTCAAAAAAGAGTTAATTTTTTTTTTCTGGATTCATTTAGTCATTCACAGAGTATAATGTCATTTGTATTACATTTTGGTGATATATAACATTCCAAAAAAGCATTCAAAAATGTTTCTAGATTCAATTAGTCCTCCACAGAGTATTACATTCTTTGTGTTACATTTTGTTGGTATATAACATTTCAAAAAAGTATTTAATTAGTGCTCCATAAAGTATTATGTGCTTTGTGTTACATTTCAGTGGTATATAACACTCAAATAAGTGGGCAAAATATTTCTGAATTCAATCAGTCATCCAAAGAGTATTACGTCCCTTGTGTTACATTTTGGTGGTATACATATAACACTCCATAAAAGCGTTCATAATTTTTCTGGATTAAATTTGTTATCCATAGGGTATTATGTGCTTTGTGTTACATTCAGATTGTATATAACACTATAAAACAGTTCAACATTTTTTTCTGAATTTAATTAGTAATCCATACAGTGTAACATGCTTATTGGGATACTAGGCGACAAAGATGGTAGAATCCTTTGAGAATCCCAAAGGAGCGACTGGGAAAATATCGGAGCCAGACCAATCTGGCACGACAGCAGAGGTAGCTGGAGCCTGTGGTCTGAAACTGGCCGCTTTCCCAGAACCACCAAGGACCAAATACAGGCCACAGCCGGGTTCTTGAGTACTGCGGATTGGAAATCCAGGCTCCAGCAACTGGTGAGCAAACTGCTTGGCCTATGCTGGTCAGAAGAGAGAAGAAGGCGAGCCAGGACCAGGGACAAAGACATGCTAGCGGGCCCTAAAGCTGCAAGGTACTGAGAGTTGACATCCCGGGGAAGGTCGTTACATAAGACCATCAGTGGAGATGGGGGTCCATAGAAGGATTGGGACCCATCATCACATGTTGTTCAACCAGCAGACAGTAGAGACGGAATACTTGCCTTGATTGCTGCAAGATCTGACAGCTGGAACCAAGGTCACATTCCTCAAAATGGAGGGACAACACTGCTGATATGCAGTGGGTGTAATCCGAGAAGCATGAAACCTTCTTGCAACATGAACAGGCCTGGAAGAGGCTTTTCGAGGCGGCTCGATATGGGGCTACCAGTGGTAGCCTACCACCCCCGAGAGATTGGACTGTCCTTAGGGTTCCCGACCTCCTAAATGGCAGCAAGCAATAATGCAAGTGGTACAGGGGGCTGTCACCCATTTCTACATGTTGGGGGTCTCATCACTACACGAAGCCAGGTCACTTACAGCCCAGGCACCTGGGAATCGGGCACCAGGAAGCAGTTGGAAGCAGTCGCCCCAGTTTCTCGAGGAAGGAGAAGAAGAAGCGGACATCTGAAGAGGATTACTGCCTTACTCTCAGTTTTGGCTAGTGGACTAGAGCACCCACTGACCCCTGTGTCTCCACAACTCCCATTATACTCATTACTTGAAACGAGCATACAAGCATTAGGAATTGCTCGGTTCGAGTAACGAGCATCTGAGCAATTTAGTGCTCCCTCATGCCTATTAGCAATCTTAAAGTCGAAGTCACACAAGCATATAACATGCGATGCGAGAGCATCAGATGCGATATGCTAATGACTTTCGGCTCCAGCTCTGTTGCGAGCGTGAGCCAAATGTCAATACACTGTGCTCCAATCCTCTGGCATGAGAGAACTAGAGCACAGATGTGGCGGAGACCGAGAAAATAATTTCTCCATCTCCTCCATTGCCCGCATCTGCGGGAATCCCACTGCACTCGGATGCTTCACACACACCCATAGACTTGTATGGATGTGTGCGATCCAATTCTCGCAGCCATTCGTAGCATGATGCGATTGTTTTCACATGCCGAATCGGCATGAGAAAATAATCGCAGATGTTCACTGCCCGATAGAATAACACTGGGCTGAGTGCAATCTGATTTTTTCGTTCTTGTTAGCCAGCCTTAAAAGTTACAAAATTATTAGTAACTGCTCATCCTACTCTACAAGCTGCAAGAGATTCAGCAAATCCACTTGTCCATAAATTAATAGATAAAAAAAAGAAATACACTTGCAAAGAAACCTGTCCAAATTATATCATATACAGTATATGGAGCAACTAAACCTCTATGTAAAAGTATTGTTTACTTTTTGATCAATAATTTATGATTGTACAGGATATGCACATTTACAGCAAGAAAGTTGTTTCTGGGTAGGTTACATGTGGGCTTTTGCTAATTGCACTAGACAGTATGTATATATTAACCCACTGATTCCAATTATAAGTGATGATACTGAGGTTGCTATGCAGTCAGATTCTCAGACAACTGTCACTATGAACAATCAATCATACTTAAGTTGGAGCAGATGAGTGTATCTTCATTTAGACGCTGTACTGTGATCGTACTGAATAGGGTATATAATATATGTCCTTGGAGGAATTTATGGTAACTGCGTCATTTGCTTTTGAAGCATAAAAATTGTAATCCTGGACCGTCATGACCCCACTAAATATAGATCGCAACCCAATTCTCAACACAGAAGAATTGAGTGTACAGCCGTGTATAGCATCGTGTCCCCAAGAGAAAACCTAGCGGTTAAACAGCTAAATGATAGAAGTGTATGTAGCAGACAGATATATCAGCTACTAGCCTCAATTACCACCACATGAGCTGTTGTCCACTACTGGCAATAATATATATATATATATATTATATATATATATATATATATATATATATATATACAGTATGCCAAATGATTCCAATTGAATGCAGTAGGATAAAAAAAAGTGTATATATAGCATAACCGCACTACCTTGGTTACCATGATTGACCAGGGCGGTAAGTAAATATTGCAGGTAATCAAAAAGATATATACCCTGTTGGTGTATCAGTTACTTAGCCCCAATACATACATATTGCTTAAAATACAAAGGAAATGTGTAATCTTTAACTTCAGGCCTTTTACAGATCTTTCTTTAACTTCAGGCCTTTTACAGATCTTTGGCCCACTCCTCCATATAGATCTTCTCCAGATCTTTCAGGTTTCGGGGCTGTCATTAGGGCAACACTGAGTTTCAGCTCCCTCCAAATATTTTTTATTGGGTTCAGGTATGGAGACTGGCTAGGCCACTTCAGGACCTTAAAATGCTTCTTATGGAGGCACTCATTAGTTATTAATAAAAAAAATAATAATAATTTTATTTCTAGAGCACCAACATATTCCACAGCACTTTACATTATAACATTATAGAGGGGACTTATACAGACAATTGACATTACAGCATAACAATAAACACAGATCAAAATAGATACCAAAAGGAATGAGGGCCCTGCTCGCAAAGCTTACAATCTATGAGGATTAGTTGCCCTTGCTGTGTGTTTTGGGTTGTTGTCATGCTGGAAGACTCAGCACGACGCAGTTGGTGCACCCCACCACGGCCATGGGGTACTCAGTACCGGGCCGGGCCGTTCTTAAAGGGGAAGTTGCAGCAGCAGTGACCCTGTCCGTGGCCCTGGGTGTCCAATAAAATTGTCAAAGATGATGGTGGGGGTAGTTTGTAGGGGAATTAGTTTGTGACGCCACCCGTGGTGTTTGGCTATACAGTTATATGAAAAAGTTTGGGCACCCCTATTAATCTTAAGCTTAATGTGTTATAAAAATTGGTGTTTTTGCAACAGCTATTTCAGTTTGATATATCTAATAACTATTGGACACAGTAATTTTTCTGCCTTGAAATGAGGTTTAATGTACTAACAGAAAATGTGCAATCTGCATCCAAACAAAATTTGACAGGTGCATAAGTATGGGCACCTCACCAGAAAAGTGACATTAATATTTAGTAGATCCTCCTTTTGCAAAAATAACAGCTTCTAGTCGCTTCCTGTAGCTTTTAATGAGTTCCTGGATAATAATAATAATCTTTATTTTTATATAGCGCTAACATATTCCGCAGCGCTTTACAATTTGCACACATTATCGTCGCTGTCCCCGATGGGGCTCACATTCTAGATTCCCTATCAGTAGGGTTTTTGGAGTGTGGGAGGAAACCCACGCAAACAGGGGGAGAACATACAAAACTCCTTGCAGATGTTTTCCTAGGTGGGATTCGAACCCAGGACTCCAGCGCTGCAAGGCTGTAGTGCTATCAACTGAGCCACCGTGCTGCCCATCCTGGATCCTGGATGAAGGTATTTTTGACCATTTTTGACCATTCCTCTTTACAAAACAATTCCAGGTCAGTTAAGTTTGATGGTCGCCGAGCATGGACAGCCCTCTTCAAATGATCCCACAGATGTTCAATGATATTCAGGTCTGGGGACTGGGATGGCCATTCCAGAACATTGTTCCTCTGCATGAATGCCTGAGTAGATTTGGAGCGGTGTTTTGGATCATTGTCTTGCTGAAAGATCCATCCCCTGCGTAACTTCAACTTTGTCACTGATTCTTGAACATTATTGTCAAGAATCTGCTGATACTGAGTGGAATCCATGCGTCCCTCAACTTTAACAAGATTTCCGGTGCCGGCATTGGCCACACAGCCCCAAAGCATGATGGAACCTCCACCAAATTTAACTGTGGGTAGTAAGTGTTTTTCTTGGAATGCTGTGTTTTTTTGACGCCATGCATAACGCCTTTTTGTATGACCAAACAACTCAATCTTGGTTTCATCAGTCCACAGGACCTTCTTCCAAAAATAAATTGGCTTCTCCAAATGTGCTTTTGCATACCTCAGGCAACTCTGTTTGTGGCGTGCTTGCAGAAACGGCTTCTTTTGCATCACTCTCCCATACAGCTTCTCCTTGTGCAAAGTGCGTTGTATAGTTGACCGATGCACAGTGACACCATCTGCAGCAAGTTGATGCTGCAGCTCTCTGGAGGTGGTCTGAGGATTGTCCTTGACTGATCTCACCATTCTTCTTCTCTGCCTTTCTGATGTTTTTCTTGGCCTGCCACTTCTGGCCTTAACAAGAACTGTTCCTGTGTTCTTCCATTTCCTTACTATGTTCCTGACAGTGGAAACTGACAGGTTAAATCTCTGAGACAGCTTTTTGTATCCTTCCCCTGAACAACTATGTTGAATAATCGTTGTTTTCAGATCATTTGACAGTTGTCTTGAGGAGCCCATAATGCCACTCTTCAGAGGAGATTCAAACAGGAGCACAACTTGCAAGTGGCCACTTTAAGTAGCTTTTCTCATGATTGCATACACCTGGCTATGAAGTTCAAAGCTCAATGAGGTTACAAAACCAAAAAAAGTGCTTTAGTAACTCAGTAAAAAGTAGGTAGGAGTATTTAAAACAAGAAAATGATAAGGGTGGCCATACTTATGCACCTGTCAAATTTTGTTTGAATGCAGATTGCACATGTTCTGCTAGTACAACAAACCTCATTTCAAGGCAGAAACATTACTGTGTCCAATAGTTATTAGATATATCAAACTGAAATAGCTGTTGCAAAAACACCAATTTTTATTAAACATTAAGCTTAAGATTAATAGGGGTGCCCAAACTTTTTCATATAACTGTATATGGCCAACGCTGCGGTTCAGGTCCACTGGGGCGGATGGTGACAGAACAGAGATGTTACTGCTCCCCACGGGTAGAGCGGGGCCCCAGGGCAGATATGGCAGTCTGTACAGGTGGTAGTGAACATTGCGGTGCAGAGAATAAGCAAGGGACACAGAAAAGTGCAGTTTTCTTTACCTTTTACTTCTTGATAAGTGAAAATGCAATACGGGGTACTAACTACAGATGATAGCGGGAGTCTGGCTTGCCTGGAAGCATTCAGGGGATCCACCCTGCCAGGTGGGGTTAGAGGCCATCCTGCTGCGCTCTCTTTTCTGGTCCCTGCTAAGCTGCGAACCTCACCTTCGTGGTGGCTTTAACCTGTATGGCAAACAGCACAAGCCTATCACAGGCACTGTCCGTTCACTGGCAGCCCTTGTCTCTTGGTCTGCTGCGGTGCCTCCAGGTGTTCGGTGTGATCTGGGAGCTTGCAGTCCCCTGCCCTCCAGATTCGGCTGTCAGGGCGTACAGCGCCCGCACAGCCAAGAACTTTGGCGTCCTTTTTATCAGCTCTTCGCTCCGGGATCAGCTTTGATGCACCTGCAATTCCCAGAGCTCTTGTCTCCACTCCTCTCTCTTCGCTCACCTCAGACCAACTGACTCTTTCCAGAGCAATCTCCTTACCACAGCACTAACTCCTCCCACCAGCAGTCACTCCGTTAAGCTCTGCCCCTTTTGGTCTGGAGTTAGAACAAGTGTTGGATGCTGTGTATTACCTCACATGGGGACCTGTTCCTGCTTCCAGGCGTGACATCACCACCCTGTAGAGGGAGGCAATGTCACCGTGGCAACCGGAGTCTGGGGTGCCACATTCCCCCCAAGTTAACTTCAATACGTCCCGGACTGAGAAAACATAACAAGAACAGTTAATAACAACAATAAATGAAAGCTTACAAAGCTTTAAAAATGTAAAAATTACAAAAACCCAAAAAGAAAAATAATAACACAGTTACTGCAGCGCCTAGTCCTTACACTGCCATCCAGGAATTGTGCTTGTCCGCGTACCTGGAGTTTGGTTGGTGGGAACCGCCTTATCCCACTTCGTGTTTTCGACCCTGGGCGTGGCTACAGGGCATTCTGTAGGTGGTTTTCGGCCACGTCGGCGGCTTATCTTCAAGGCCAAGTCAGGGTAAATATTTACAAGTAAGGTCCTGGCCACACATAGTCCTGTGGCCCAATTGTCCATCAACAGGTTAATTCGAATATTTAAAAGTTCATACACTAATTCTCTGTAGGCTCTCATACTTAAACAGTTGCAACTATACATTATTAACTTATTTACATTTTAGTCCCTATACCGGGCTGGGATCTGACCTCTTGTACTACGTGTGGATCTACGCAGTACTGGTATTTCTAATGACCTTACTAGGCCTAGTGTGTTTGTGGTTGATGTTGGTAAACTGGGCAACAGTCTGCAATTTCTTAGACTCACCATGCGTCTGACAGATTTACCGCCAGCAGGGGGTAGATTTCCAAGTTCCACTGCAGATGTGACATCTGTTACTGGAGCCCACTGGTCTTCAGGCTGATCTAGAGTTGTATCTCCTTCTGAAACTACTGGTTGGGGAAAGTTCAAGACAGGCACAACTGTGGCCTGGTTCACTCTTGTCCAATTTGGAGGGAACTCGCCGAGTACTGTGCTGACCTTTTCGTCCATCTCACCTATGGGCTGAGGACTGTTTGGGTCTTCAAACCTTTCCTATAATTGATCAGGGCACAGTTTTAGATGATACCTTGACACTGTCGCTGAGGTTTCTCCTCCATCTTTACTGATGAGGTAAAACGGTGTATGGCTCAGCCTCCCACTGGTCATGTAATTTGTGAACTCATTTTTCTTTTGAGTACCTGTCCTCCAGGTGACAAGGGAACTAGAGGTGCGTGCTGATTATATTTTATTTCCTGCTTCTATCTTGCCTGGCACAAACTTTTCTCTATACATTCTTGCATTTTACGGTATTGTTGCTGCCGCTCTGTATCCCAGTCTGTATCTGGTCATGTCAACTCAGGTGTTAAGACTCCCATGTCCAAATCAATGGGTAACTTGCCAGGTCTTGCCCTCATCAGGTAGGCCGGAGTGCAGTTGGTGGAGTTTACCGGTATATGATTATATAGATCTACCAGATCTGGCAACTTCTCTGGTCACTGGTTTCGTTCTTCCAGAGGCAAAGTATTCAATAGATCAATTACCACCTGGTTCATCTTCTCACACATGCTATTTGTTTGTGGATGGTACGGCGTCATCCTGATGTTCTTGCAACCGTACATGTTACAAAACTTCTGGAACACTTCTGCCTCAAAGGCTGGGCCTTGGTTGGTGAGCACTAGTTCAGGGTAACCATGCAGTCGACAAAAGTGTTGTTGAAATGCCTTGGCTGCGGTCTTCGCTGTTTGGTCTTTGACAGGCATGACTATCAAGAACCTTGAGTAATGGTCAACAATGGTCAATGCGTAGGTATAGCCAGTCTGTTATGTTTAGGTAGCTGAGGAGAAAAAGCAAAAACAGTAATACACCAGAGAGGCTGGAACCTATTGGATTGCAGTAACCTGAACTAACCACACAACTAGAGGTAGCCGTGGAGCATTCCTACATTGATCCTAGACGCCTCGTCACAGTCTGAGAGATAACTACACCTAAAGGCAGAAAGAGGAAAGCTATCTGCCCCGGAGCAGATCCCCAAAGAAAATAGGAAGCCCCCAAACATGTAATGGCGGTTAGACAAGAAGAAGCACGGACACAGACAGAAAATAGAATGAGCAAGCACTGGGGCCCAATCTGTCTAGACAGAAAAGTACAGGAAAGGATTCTTACTGCAATCCAAAAAAAACCCCTAAAAAATACCAACTCTTCTGATTGCAAAAACACCTGAGATCACACGATCTCTACCACCTAAATCAGATCTCTGGTGTAACAAAACTAAGCCGCAGCCACTGAAAAAACAGGAAAAAGCAAATGAACAAATAACAGTGGCTTCAGATAAACTGAGAGGAGCACAGGCCCCCAGAGGGGACATGGCTGACCTCCACAGAAGTGCAGGGAACTATGCAAAAAGCAAGCACAAAAATAAAAGCAGAAAATATCTTATCTGAAAGCAGAAGATGCAGGCAAGACTCAGCAAACTTCCAAATGAACCAGGAACCACAATTGAGACAAGAACAATTGATCACCGGCGACCATCATGGTTGGGAACCTCCCTTATATCAGTCCAGTCAGTGATCCCAGATTGCCATTCCTCGCTGTGAGGTTCAGTACTGTCTGCAACCACCAGAGGGAGCCTCTGCTCAGAAACCATCTCCAGCACATTCATAACACAGTCCTGCTCGGAGTCAACTTCCCGTGATCCAAAGCTACAAGTTCAAGTGGCTGCTTCGTGACAATCGGCTGTAATGGTACTCGCTGACTGTTACGGTCTTTACTGCGCAGGTTGCATGGGCCACATTCTTGGCACCACTTCTCTATGGCTCTCCTCATGCCGACTCAGTAGAATCTTTCATGAAATAGGACCTCTAACTTCTTCCTCCCGAAGTGTCCTGCTCCATCGTGGTACACCTCCAAGACCATTGGCGCATCCCTCTTCGGGGCTACCACCTGCAAGACCAGTTCATGGGCGCGCAAGTTGATGTTCCTCTGACACAGCTTCCCATCATAGATGAACAGCTTGCCCCTCTCCTTCCACAACTACTGTGCTTCCTGTGGAGCATCTGGACCAGGGTGTGAATCAGCTTGTGTCAGCAACTCCTTTACTAGGCGAACGACTAGGTCACTAACTTGCATCTCTGCTCACTCAGGATGGGGCAATGGGTTCAACGTGGCCTCTCGTACGATATAGCGCTTGTTCTTCACCCCTTGGAAGGCTGGTAACTTGATTTCTTTGAGTTCTCCAGGATCTTCTCCCCCATCTGGTGAATTGGGCATCCTGGACAGCGCATCGGCATTAGCGTTCTAATGTCCCGCTCAGTACTTGATGGTAAACTCGTAGTTGGACAGCCAGGCCATCCATCGCTGATCTAATGCACCCAGCTTTGCCGTTCCAAAGTGGGTTAGTGGATTATTGTCCATGTAGATGGTAAACTTCGCTGAAGCCCGGTAGTGCTTGAAGTGCTCCGTTACGATGAGGAACTCCTGTTTAAAGGAACTGTAGTTGTCGGGGTTCCTTTCAGTGGGACGAGGCTTCCTGCTGGCATAGGCAATCACTCTTTCTCTGCCTTTTTGCATTTGTGATAGCACTGCTCCCAATGCCACGTTTGCTGGCATCAGTGTAAAGTATAAATGGACGGTCATAATCAGGGTAGGCCAGGACTTCATCTCCCGTTAGGACCAATTTCAACCTGATGAATGACTCTTAGCCTTTTGTTCCACTCGAATGGAAGACTCTTGTTCTTGGCCTTCTTAGATTGGCCCACTAGAAGATCTTGCAAGGATGCGGCTATTTTGGTGAAGTCCTTGATGAATCTCCGGTAGTAGCCTACCAACTCAAGAAACTGTCTTATTTCATGAATGGTACTAGGTCTTTGCCAGTCCGCATAATGGTGACTTTGTCAGGGTCTGGTGCCACACCTTCCGCGCTTACCATATGGCCTAGGTACTGCACCTTGGGCTTCAAAAGGTGATATTTGGATGGCTTTACTTTCAAAGAAAAGTTGGACAGGGCTTCGAATATCTCGGCCAGGTGCTTCAAGTGGTCTTCGTAGGTTTTGGAGAAGATGATGATGTCATCCAGGTACAGCAGAACGGTTTCAAAGTTTTTATGTCCAAGGTAGCATTCCATTAACCGTTAAAACGTTCCCGGCGCATTGCTGAGCCCAAATGGCATGTAGTTAAACTCACAGAGTCCCATTGGTGTCGTAAACGCTGTATATTCTTTGTCTGCCTCTGCCACGGGAACCTGCCAATACCCACTAGTTAGATCTAAGGTGGATAAATAGTTAGCGGTTCTCAGTGGAGCTAATGATTCCTCAATTCTAGGTAATGGGTAAGCGTGCTTATGTGTAATGCTGTTAATCCGCCTGTAGTCTCCACATATTCGCATAGTACCATCTTTCTTTTTAACGAGGACTAATGGAGCTGCCCAGGGCTACAACTATCTCTGATTACCCCAGACTCCTTCATCTCCCTTAACATACTCTTGGCACATTGATAGTGTGCTGGAGATACAGTCCAGTGCCTCTCTTTAATGGGAGGATGATTTCCAGTGTGGATATGGTGTTGGACCCCTTTTGCCTGCCCAAAGTCTAGAGGATGTTTGCTGAAGACCCGTTCAAATTCTCGAGCCACCCGGTAAGCCCCATGCTTTTGGTGAGAAGGGATGGAGTCAGTGCCTACGTGTTATTAATACCCGGTGTGGGAACCTAGACTTTAAGCACCATTTCTCTTAAGGTTGAGCTCACGATTTATTTCGTACGTATAGCTGCTGACACCAATCCTCCATCTGCCCTTCAGAGCCCTTGGCCTCCACCTGATTGGACAGAAGCAAGGGTTCCACTGCCTCTATTGCATTGTTACTGACAGTGAACAGCTTAGCAAGGGTGGCATATCGGGGTAAATAGACTTTCTTTCTCCCCACAATTCAAGATGCGTACTGGTACTCTCCCCTTGCAAACGGCAACTACACCTCTGGCTGCCAGGATAGTGGGCCTACTATCAAAGTACATGGGTTCTGCCAGGGCTCGGTAATCATGACCCCTGAGGCCTATTGCTGCCCGACACCAAATTAACATTTCACTCCTGGGGGGAACTGCAATGGGGAATGGATCACTTACTCTGACACTGCCGATTTCTCCTCCAAACAGCTCTACCTGTTGTCTCTGCATCAGGGCTCTGATCTCCTTTTGCAGGACCCGCTGCTGACTGGAGCTGGCAGTCTCGGCTACCTGTTGTAACAAAACAATAATTTCTCCAAGACAATTTTCCATTACATTGGTGCCTAAAGTGATCATAGGATGGCATTCTCGTTTGTCAATATCAACTATAATCAAACTTTGCAATTTCAATTCCACTCGGCCAATCTTGATGATGACCTCTTTAAACCCCATCTGAGGCAAGGGCTGACCATTGCTGGCAAAGATAGCAAGGTGTTCATCTGGGCTGTGAGTAATGTCTGAATCAGCCCAGTACCGCTTAAAGAGGACATATGGCATCGTTGTCACCTGGGAGCTGGTGTCCAGTAAGGCATTCGTCGGGAAGCCATCAATCACGACGGGTAGTATCGGCCGTCCTCCCACGTACTTGTCTCGCCAACTTTATGGGCCTGGATGTCTTACTCCTGGGGGTTGGCCCTTTGCCCCAGGGGTTGCTTGTTTAAATGACAGAATCTTGCTATGTGTCCCGCCTTGTTACAGCGGCGACAGATGGGCTGTCCGTCCTCGTTGTAACGATCGCTGTCTCTCCCTCTGGTCGGTGGAATTGTCCTCTGCATCCGCCACGGGACGTCATCTGAACTGGAGGCCAGCTGGATCTTCTTCTTTGGAGCCACTTGCATGGACTGCACCGTTTTTGTGAGTGCAGCCACACTTTTGGTCAGTTCCTTGACCTGGAGACGTAGGTCTGCAGCAGAGTCATCATCTTGGGCCGGTGTGTCGGTCTCAATAGGGATCTGGGGAAAGGATGCTGCCTCCTGCTGGTATGCAATTGCTGGACGCCTAGAGGGTTCTGTGCCGCTAGGATTTGGTTCATGCAGCACCCGGATGGCTCTTTCCTTAAAGTGTGCAAAGTCCAGTTCAGGATTTTGTAGGGCCATTATGCGCAGCTGTGTCTTTTGATTGTTAGACTGGACTCCCTCTATAAACTGCTTCGTTAGCAATCTGTCCTCATCTTGCACTCTGTCAGGGTTAACCTGCTTTATGGCCTGTAGTGCCTCCTGCATGGTTAAGGGCATAGTCCCGTATACTGTCCTGCACCCTTTGTTTGCACCCAAAGAATCTAATTTTTATCTCTGCTGCAGTGCGGATGTCAAAGGTGTCCTTCAGCCTGGCCAAGATTTGTTTGACAGTTCCTTTATCAGTGTCCAGCCAGGACTTTACTTCCCTTTGGGCAGCACCAGTTAACTGGCCAATAAGGATGCTGACTTTTTGACTCTCAAACAGGGGGTACACTTTGAACAACCTACACAGTCTCTCCTTGAAATCGCTCAGGGTATGCGACTCCCTTGAGTACAGCGGTAATCAGGCAGCTCCTGGTATGGCATTGATAGCACCATTATGGAGACTGCGGCTGCTGCCGCCGCCGGATCTTGCTGCACTATGGGGGCTGCGGCTATGACCGCCGCTGGATCAACACCTTGGTAGGGCATTTTTCCCCCCTCAGTGAACTTCAGCTAGGCTCTGTTTACCTTTACCGTGGTCAGCCGCTGCTCCCGGATGGGCTGGTATGAGCTCCTTCTGGACTCCAAGCCGAGACTTCCTGCTTTTCATTCGCTCCTAATAGAGCGAGGCTCCAGCTTCACTTAGCCTGCTGACGTCCGAGCGCGGGGCTAGGCTTCATTTCGCACTCTTTTTTCAGGCTTCCCCACGATGGCACACCCGTCTCTTCTCGCGCGCGCCGCGTGACGCAGTTATGGCGGTGATTAGAAATGAGCGACTTTGCCTCCGGGAGGGTCGAGTCGGGTTTCGGACCACCCGACTTTATCAAAAGTCGAGTTGAACGAAATCGGCCGACTATCAGAAAAAGTTGGTGTTCCGACTGAAACTCAACCCGACCCCAAGGCAAGTCAATGGGAAGAAAAGTCGGCAGTGAGTGGAGGACAGTAAACACACATACAGTGCCCATTTCAATGCCAATGACATCAATTCTTATTACTTAAGCTTGTCAACCTTAATTAACTTTATAGTAATAGTAACGCATTGAAAACTGGGGGTTATTTGGCTAAAGTTGTGGGGGGCAGTGCTGGCTCCAGGTTTTCGTGGGCCCAAAGAGTCTCAGTGGGTCCCTTTAACACATACCACAATTCATGATGCTACGATACGGCAGAGAAATATAGGTATAGTACAATGCCAAATACGTCACTTCTTACATTACATGAGAGATATCTATTTTAAATTCTACAATAGCTCAAAAACCAGACAGTATAGTCCTCCATACAGTATTATGGGCACCACATAGTGCGCCATACAGAATAATGAGCCCCGTATATTGCTCTATACAGAATAATGAGCCCCATATATTGCTCAATACAGAATGGGCTCCATAAAATGCTCCATACAGAATAGGCCCCATATGTGCTTCATATGATGCTCCACATACAGTCATGGCCAAAAGTTTTGAGAATGACACAAATATTATATTTTCACATGATCTGCTGCCCTCTGGTTTTTATGTGTGTTTGACAGATAATAATAATAATCTTTATTTTTATATAGCGCTAACATATTCCGCAGCGCTTTACAATTTGCACACATTATCGTCGCTGTCCCCGATGGGGCTCACATTCTAGATTCCCTATCAGTAGGGTTTTTGGAGTGTGGGAGGAAACCCACGCAAACATGGGGAGAACATACAAAACTCCTTGCAGATGTTTTCCTAGGTGGGATTCGAACCCAGGACTCCAGCGCTGCAAGGCTGTAGTGCTATCAACTGAGCCACCGTGCTGCCCATCCTGGATCCTGGATGAAGGTATTTTTGACCATTTTTGACCATTCCTCTTTACAAAACAATTCCAGGTCAGTTAAGTTTGATGGTCGCCGAGCATGGACAGCCCTCTTCAAATGATCCCACAGATGTTCAATGATATTCAGGTCTGGGGACTGGGATGGCCATTCCAGAACATTGTTCCTCTGCATGAATGCCTGAGTAGATTTGGAGCGGTGTTTTGGATCATTGTCTTGCTGAAAGATCCATCCCCTGCGTAACTTCAACTTTGTCACTGATTCTTGAACATTATTGTCAAGAATCTGCTGATACTGAGTGGAATCCATGCGTCCCTCAACTTTAACAAGATTTCCGGTGCCGGCATTGGCCACACAGCCCCAAAGCATGATGGAACCTCCACCAAATTTAACTGTGGGTAGTAAGTGTTTTTCTTGGAATGCTGTGTTTTTTTGACGCCATGCATAAACGCCTTTTTGTATGACCAAACAACTCAATCTTGGTTTCATCAGTCCACAGGACCTTCTTCCAAAAATAAATTGGCTTCTCCAAATGTGCTTTTGCATACCTCAGGCAACTCTGTTTGTGGCGTGCTTGCAGAAACGGCTTCTTTTGCATCACTCTCCATACAGCTTCTCCTTGTGCAAAGTGCGTTGTATAGTTGACCGATGCACAGTGACACCATCTGCAGCAAGTTGATGCTGCAGCTCTCTGGAGGTGGTCTGAGGATTGTCCTTGACTGATCTCACCATTCTTCTTCTCTGCCTTTCTGATGTTTTTCTTGGCCTGCCACTTCTGGCCTTAACAAGAACTGTTCCTGTGTTCTTCCATTTCCTTACTATGTTCCTGACAGTGGAAACTGACAGGTTAAATCTCTGAGACAGCTTTTTGTATCCTTCCCCTGAACAACTATGTTGAATAATCGTTGTTTTCAGATCATTTGACAGTTGTCTTGAGGAGCCCATAATGCCACTCTTCAGAGGAGATTCAAACAGGAGCACAACTTGCAAGTGGCCACTTTAAGTAGCTTTTCTCATGATTGCATACACCTGGCTATGAAGTTCAAAGCTCAATGAGGTTACAAAACCAAAAAAAGTGCTTTAGTAACTCAGTAAAAAGTAGGTAGGAGTATTTAAAACAAGAAAATGATAAGGGTGGCCATACTTATGCACCTGTCAAATTTTGTTTGAATGCAGATTGCACATGTTCTGCTAGTACAACAAACCTCATTTCAAGGCAGAAACATTACTGTGTCCAATAGTTATTAGATATATCAAACTGAAATAGCTGTTGCAAAAACACCAATTTTTATTAAACATTAAGCTTAAGATTAATAGGGGTGCCCAAACTTTTTCATATAACTGTATATGGCCAACGCTGCGGTTCAGGTCCACTGGGGCGGATGGTGACAGAACAGAGATGTTACTGCTCCCCACGGGTAGAGCGGGGCCCCAGGGCAGATATGGCAGTCTGTACAGGTGGTAGTGAACATTGCGGTGCAGAGAATAAGCAAGGGACACAGAAAAGTGCAGTTTTCTTTACCTTTTACTTCTTGATAAGTGAAAATGCAATACGGGGTACTAACTACAGATGATAGCGGGAGTCTGGCTTGCCTGGAAGCATTCAGGGGATCCCCCTGCCAGGTGGGGTTAGAGGCCATCCTGCTGCGCTCTCTTTTCTGGTCCCTGCTAAGCTGCGAACCTCACCTTCGTGGTGGCTTTAACCTGTATGGCAAACAGCACAAGCCTATCACAGGCACTGTCCGTTCACTGGCAGCCCTTGTCTCTTGGTCTGCTGCGGTGCCTCCAGGTGTTCGGTGTGATCTGGGAGCTTGCAGTCCCCTGCCCTCCAGATTCGGCTGTCAGGCGTACAGCGCCCGCACAGCCAAGAACTTTGGCGTCCTTTTTATCAGCTCTTCGCTCCGGGATCAGCTTTGATGCACCTGCAATTCCCAGAGCTCTTGTCTCCACTCCTCTCTCTTCGCTCACCTCAGACCAACTGACTCTTTCCAGAGCAATCTCCTTACCACAGCACTAACTCCTCCCACCAGCAGTCACTCCGTTAAGCTCTGCCCCTTTTGGTCTGGAGTTAGAACAAGTGTTGGATGCTGTGTATTACCTCACATGGGGACCTGTTCCTGCTTCCAGGCGTGACATCACCACCCTGTAGAGGGAGGCAATGTCACCGTGGCAACCGGAGTCTGGGGTGCCACATTCCCCCCAAGTTAACTTCAATACGTCCCGGACTGAGAAAACATAACAAGAACAGTTAATAACAACAATAAATGAAAGCTTACAAAGCTTTAAAAATGTAAAAATTACAAAAACCCAAAAAGAAAAATAATAACACAGTTACTGCAGCGCCTAGTCCTTACACTGCCATCCAGGAATTGTGCTTGTCCGCGTACCTGGAGTTTGGTTGGTGGGAACCGCCTTATCCCACTTCGTGTGTTTCGACCCTGGGCGTGGCTACAGGGCATTCTGTAGGTGGTTTTCGGCCACGTCGGCGGCTTATCTTCAAGGCCAAGTCAGGGTAAATATTTACAAGTAAGGTCCTGGCCACACATAGTCCTGTGGCCCAATTGTCCATCAACAGGTTAATTCGAATATTTAAAAGTTCATACACTAATTCTCTGTAGGCTCTCATACTTAAACAGTTGCAACTATACATTATTAACTTATTTACATTTTAGTCCCTATACCGGGCTGGGATCTGACCTCTTGTACTACGTGTGGATCTACGCAGTACTGGTATTTCTAATGACCTTACTAGGCCTAGTGTGTTTGTGGTTGATGTTGGTAAACTGGGCAACAGTCTGCAATTTCTTAGACTCACCATGCGTCTGACAGATTTACCGCCAGCAGGGGGTAGATTTCCAAGTTCCACTGCAGATGTGACATCTGTTACTGGAGCCCACTGGTCTTCAGGCTGATCTAGAGTTGTATCTCCTTCTGAAACTACTGGTTGGGGAAAGTTCAAGACAGGCACAACTGTGGCCTGGTTCACTCTTGTCCAATTTGGAGGGAACTCGCCGAGTACTGTGCTGACCTTTTCGTCCATCTCACCTATGGGCTGAGGACTGTTTGGGTCTTCAAACCTTTCCTATAATTGATCAGGGCACAGTTTTAGATGATACCTTGACACTGTCGCTGAGGTTTCTCCTCCATCTTTACTGATGAGGTAAAACGGTGTATGGCTCAGCCTCCCACTGGTCATGTAATTTGTGAACTCATCTTTTTCTTTTGAGTACCTGTCCTCCAGGTGACAAGGGAACTAGAGGTGCGTGCTGATTATATTTTATTTCCTGCTTCTATCTTGCCTGGCACAAACTTTTCTCTATACATTCTTGCATTTTACGGTATTGTTGCTGCCGCTCTGTATCCCAGTCTGTATCTGGTCATGTCAACTCAGGTGTTAAGACTCCCATGTCCAAATCAATGGGTAACTTGCCAGGTCTTGCCCTCATCAGGTAGGCCGGAGTGCAGTTGGTGGAGTTTACCGGTATATGATTATATAGATCTACCAGATCTGGCAACTTCTCTGGTCACTGGTTTCGTTCTTCCAGAGGCAAAGTATTCAATAGATCAATTACCACCTGGTTCATCTTCTCACACATGCTATTTGTTTGTGGATGGTACGGCGTCATCCTGATGTTCTTGCAACCGTACATGTTACAAAACTTCTGGAACACTTCTGCCTCAAAGGCTGGGCCTTGGTTGGTGAGCACTAGTTCAGGGTAACCATGCAGTCGACAAAAGTGTTGTTGAAATGCCTTGGCTGCGGTCTTCGCTGTTTGGTCTTTGACAGGCATGACTATCAAGAACCTTGAGTAATGGTCAACAATGGTCAATGCGTAGGTATAGCCAGTCTGTTATGTTTAGGTAGCTGAGGAGAAAAAGCAAAAACAGTAATACACCAGAGAGGCTGGAACCTATTGGATTGCAGTAACCTGAACTAACCACACAACTAGAGGTAGCCGTGGAGCATTCCTACATTGATCCTAGACGCCTCGTCACAGTCTGAGAGATAACTACACCTAAAGGCAGAAAGAGGAAAGCTATCTGCCCCGGAGCAGATCCCCAAAGAAAATAGGAAGCCCCCAAACATGTAATGGCGGTTAGACAAGAAGAAGCACGGACACAGACAGAAAATAGAATGAGCAAGCACTGGGGCCCAATCTGTCTAGACAGAAAAGTACAGGAAAGGATTCTTACTGCAATCCAAAAAAAACCCCTAAAAAATACCAACTCTTCTGATTGCAAAAACACCTGAGATCACACGATCTCTACCACCTAAATCAGATCTCTGGTGTAACAAAACTAAGCCGCAGCCACTGAAAAAACAGGAAAAAGCAAATGAACAAATAACAGTGGCTTCAGATAAACTGAGAGGAGCACAGGCCCCCAGGAGGGGACATGGCTGACCTCCACAGAAGTGCAGGGAACTATGCAAAAAGCAAGCACAAAAATAAAAGCAGAAAATATCTTATCTGAAAGCAGAAGATGCAGGCAAGACTCAGCAAACTTCCAAATGAACCAGGAACCACAATTGAGACAAGAACAATTGATCACCGGCGACCATCATGGTTGGGAACCTCCCTTATATCAGTCCAGTCAGTGATCCCAGATTGCCATTCCTCGCTGTGAGGTTCAGTACTGTCTGCAACCACCAGAGGGAGCCTCTGCTCAGAAACCATCTCCAGCACATTCATAACACAGTCCTGCTCGGAGTCAACTTCCCGTGATCCAAAGCTACAAGTTCAAGTGGCTGCTTCGTGACAATCGGCTGTAATGGTACTCGCTGACTGTTACGGTCTTTACTGCGCAGGTTGCATGGGCCACATTCTTGGCACCACTTCTCTATGGCTCTCCTCATGCCGACTCAGTAGAATCTTTCATGAAATAGGACCTCTAACTTCTTCCTCCCGAAGTGTCCTGCTCCATCGTGGTACACCTCCAAGACCATTGGCGCATCCCTCTTCGGGGCTACCACCTGCAAGACCAGTTCATGGGCGCGCAAGTTGATGTTCCTCTGACACAGCTTCCCATCATAGATGAACAGCTTGCCCCTCTCCTTCCACAACTACTGTGCTTCCTGTGGAGCATCTGGACCAGGGTGTGAATCAGCTTGTGTCAGCAACTCCTTTACTAGGCGAACGACTAGGTCACTAACTTGCATCTCTGCTCACTCAGGATGGGGCAATGGGTTCAACGTGGCCTCTCGTACGATATAGCGCTTGTTCTTCACCCCTTGGAAGGCTGGTAACTTGATTTCTTTGAGTTCTCCAGGATCTTCTCCCCCATCTGGTGAATTGGGCATCCTGGACAGCGCATCGGCATTAGCGTTCTAATGTCCCGCTCAGTACTTGATGGTAAACTCGTAGTTGGACAGCCAGGCCATCCATCGCTGATCTAATGCACCCAGCTTTGCCGTTCCAAAGTGGGTTAGTGGATTATTGTCCATGTAGATGGTAAACTTCGCTGAAGCCCGGTAGTGCTTGAAGTGCTCCGTTACGATGAGGAACTCCTGTTTAAAGGAACTGTAGTTGTCGGGGTTCCTTTCAGTGGGACGAGGCTTCCTGCTGGCATAGGCAATCACTCTTTCTCTGCCTTTTTGCATTTGTGATAGCACTGCTCCCAATGCCACGTTTGCTGGCATCAGTGTAAAGTATAAATGGACGGTCATAATCAGGGTAGGCCAGGACTTCATCTCCCGTTAGGACCAATTTCAACCTGATGAATGACTCTTAGCCTTTTGTTCCACTCGAATGGAAGACTCTTGTTCTTGGCCTTCTTAGATTGGCCCACTAGAAGATCTTGCAAGGATGCGGCTATTTTGGTGAAGTCCTTGATGAATCTCCGGTAGTAGCCTACCAACTCAAGAAACTGTCTTATTTCATGAATGGTACTAGGTCTTTGCCAGTCCGCATAATGGTGACTTTGTCAGGGTCTGGTGCCACACCTTCCGCGCTTACCATATGGCCTAGGTACTGCACCTTGGGCTTCAAAAGGTGATATTTGGATGGCTTTACTTTCAAAGAAAAGTTGGACAGGGCTTCGAATATCTCGGCCAGGTGCTTCAAGTGGTCTTCGTAGGTTTTGGAGAAGATGATGATGTCATCCAGGTACAGCAGAACGGTTTCAAAGTTTTTATGTCCAAGGTAGCATTCCATTAACCGTTAAAACGTTCCCGGCGCATTGCTGAGCCCAAATGGCATGTAGTTAAACTCACAGAGTCCCATTGGTGTCGTAAACGCTGTATATTCTTTGTCTGCCTCTGCCACGGGAACCTGCCAATACCCACTAGTTAGATCTAAGGTGGATAAATAGTTAGCGGTTCTCAGTGGAGCTAATGATTCCTCAATTCTAGGTAATGGGTAAGCGTGCTTATGTGTAATGCTGTTAATCCGCCTGTAGTCTCCACATATTCGCATAGTACCATCTTTCTTTTTAACGAGGACTAATGGAGCTGCCCAGGGGCTACAACTATCTCTGATTACCCCAGACTCCTTCATCTCCCTTAACATACTCTTGGCACATTGATAGTGTGCTGGAGATACAGTCCAGTGCCTCTCTTTAATGGGAGGATGATTTCCAGTGTGGATATGGTGTTGGACCCCTTTTGCCTGCCCAAAGTCTAGAGGATGTTTGCTGAAGACCCGTTCAAATTCTCGAGCCACCCGGTAAGCCCCATGCTTTTGGTGAGAAGGGATGGAGTCAGTGCCTACGTGTTATTAATACCCGGTGTGGGAACCTAGACTTTAAGCACCATTTCTCTTAAGGTTGAGCTCACGATTTATTTCGTACGTATAGCTGCTGACACCAATCCTCCATCTGCCCTTCAGAGCCCTTGGCCTCCACCTGATTGGACAGAAGCAAGGGTTCCACTGCCTCTATTGCATTGTTACTGACAGTGAACAGCTTAGCAAGGGTGGCATATCGGGGTAAATAGACTTCTTTCTCCCCACAATTCAAGATGCGTACTGGTACTCTCCCCTTGCAAACGGCAACTACACCTCTGGCTGCCAGGATAGTGGGCCTACTATCAAAGTACATGGGTTCTGCCAGGGCTCGGTAATCATGACCCCTGAGGCCTATTGCTGCCCGACACCAAATTAACATTTCACTCCTGGGGGGAACTGCAATGGGGAATGGATCACTTACTCTGACACTGCCGATTTCTCCTCCAAACAGCTCTACCTGTTGTCTCTGCATCAGGGCTCTGATCTCCTTTTGCAGGACCCGCTGCTGACTGGAGCTGGCAGTCTCGGCTACCTGTTGTAACAAAACAATAATTTCTCCAAGACAATTTTCCATTACATTGGTGCCTAAAGTGATCATAGGATGGCATTCTCGTTTGTCAATATCAACTATAATCAAACTTTGCAATTTCAATTCCACTCGGCCAATCTTGATGATGACCTCTTTAAACCCCATCTGAGGCAAGGGCTGACCATTGCTGGCAAAGATAGCAAGGTGTTCATCTGGGCTGTGAGTAATGTCTGAATCAGCCCAGTACCGCTTAAAGAGGACATATGGCATCGTTGTCACCTGGGAGCTGGTGTCCAGTAAGGCATTCGTCGGGAAGCCATCAATCACGACGGGTAGTATCGGCCGTCCTCCCACGTACTTGTCTCGCCAACTTTATGGGCCTGGATGTCTTACTCCTGGGGGTTGGCCCTTTGCCCCAGGGGTTGCTTGTTTAAATGACAGAATCTTGCTATGTGTCCCGCCTTGTTACAGCGGCGACAGATGGGCTGTCCGTCCTCGTTGTAACGATCGCTGTCTCTCCCTCTGGTCGGTGGAATTGTCCTCTGCATCCGCCACGGGACGTCATCTGAACTGGAGGCCAGCTGGATCTTCTTCTTTGGAGCCACTTGCATGGACTGCACCGTTTTTGTGAGTGCAGCCACACTTTTGGTCAGTTCCTTGACCTGGAGACGTAGGTCTGCAGCAGAGTCATCATCTTGGGCCGGTGTGTCGGTCTCAATAGGGATCTGGGGAAAGGATGCTGCCTCCTGCTGGTATGCAATTGCTGGACGCCTAGAGGGTTCTGTGCCGCTAGGATTTGGTTCATGCAGCACCCGGATGGCTCTTTCCTTAAAGTGTGCAAAGTCCAGTTCAGGATTTTGTAGGGCCATTATGCGCAGCTGTGTCTTTTGATTGTTAGACTGGACTCCCTCTATAAACTGCTTCGTTAGCAATCTGTCCTCATCTTGCACTCTGTCAGGGTTAACCTGCTTTATGGCCTGTAGTGCCTCCTGCATGGTTAAGGGCATAGTCCCGTATACTGTCCTGCACCCTTTGTTTGCACCCAAAGAATCTAATTTTTATCTCTGCTGCAGTGCGGATGTCAAAGGTGTCCTTCAGCCTGGCCAAGATTTGTTTGACAGTTCCTTTATCAGTGTCCAGCCAGGACTTTACTTCCCTTTGGGCAGCACCAGTTAACTGGCCAATAAGGATGCTGACTTTTTGACTCTCAAACAGGGGGTACACTTTGAACAACCTACACAGTCTCTCCTTGAAATCGCTCAGGGTATGCGACTCCCTTGAGTACAGCGGTAATCAGGCAGCTCCTGGTATGGCATTGATAGCACCATTATGGAGACTGCGGCTGCTGCCGCCGCCGGATCTTGCTGCACTATGGGGGCTGCGGCTATGACCGCCGCTGGATCAACACCTTGGTAGGGCATTTTTCCCCCCTCAGTGAACTTCAGCTAGGCTCTGTTTACCTTTACCGTGGTCAGCCGCTGCTCCCGGATGGGCTGGTATGAGCTCCTTCTGGACTCCAAGCCGAGACTTCCTGCTTTTCATTCGCTCCTAATAGAGCGAGGCTCCAGCTTCACTTAGCCTGCTGACGTCCGAGCGCGGGGCTAGGCTTCATTTCGCACTCTTTTTTCAGGCTTCCCCACGATGGCACACCCGTCTCTTCTCGCGCGCGCCGCGTGACGCAGTTATGGCGGTGATTAGAAATGAGCGACTTTGCCTCCGGGAGGGTCGAGTCGGGTTTCGGACCACCCGACTTTATCAAAAGTCGAGTTGAACGAAATCGGCCGACTATCAGAAAAAGTTGGTGTTCCGACTGAAACTCAACCCGACCCCAAGGCAAGTCAATGGGAAGAAAAGTCGGCAGTGAGTGGAGGACAGTAAACACACATACAGTGCCCATTTCAATGCCAATGACATCAATTCTTATTACTTAAGCTTGTCAACCTTAATTAACTTTATAGTAATAGTAACGCATTGAAAACTGGGGGTTATTTGGCTAAAGTTGTGGGGGGCAGTGCTGGCTCCAGGTTTTCGTGGGCCCAAAGAGTCTCAGTGGGTCCCTTTAACACATACCACAATTCATGATGCTACGATACGGCAGAGAAATATAGGTATAGTACAATGCCAAATACGTCACTTCTTACATTACATGAGAGATATCTATTTTAAATTCTACAATAGCTCAAAAACCAGACAGTATAGTCCTCCATACAGTATTATGGGCACCACATAGTGCGCCATACAGAATAATGAGCCCCGTATATTGCTCTATACAGAATAATGAGCCCCATATATTGCTCAATACAGAATGGGCTCCATAAAATGCTCCATACAGAATAGGCCCCATATGTGCTTCATATGATGCTCCACATACAGTCATGGCCAAAAGTTTTGAGAATGACACAAATATTATATTTTCACATGATCTGCTGCCCTCTGGTTTTTATGTGTGTTTGACAGATGTTTTTATCACAGACAGAAATATAATAATTGCAAACATATGAGTAACAAAAGCTTATATTGACAGTTAGAATGAGTTAATGCAGCAAGTCAATATTTGCAATGTTGACCCTTCTTCTTCTTCAGGACCTTTGCAATTCTCCCTGGCATGCTCTCAATCAACTTCTGGACCAAATCCTGACTGATAGCAGTCCATTCTTGCACAATCAATGCTTTCATTTTGTCAGAATTTTTAGGTTTTTGTTTGTCCACCCGTCTCTTGATGATTGACCACAAGTTCTCAATGGGATTAAGATCTGGGGAGTTTCCAGGCCATGGACCCAAAATCTCTATGTTTTGTTCCCTGAGCCATTTAGTTATCACCTTTGCTTTATGGCAAGGTGCTCCATCATGCTGGAAAAGGCATTGTTGATCGCCAAACTGCTCTTGGAGGGTTGGGAGAAGTTGCTCTTGGAGGACATTCTGGTACCATTCTGTATTCATGGCTGTGTTTTTAGGCAAGACTGTGAGAGAGCCGATTCCCTTGGCTGAGAAGCAACCCCACACATGAATGGTTTCAGGATGCTTAACAGTTGAAATGAGACAAGACTGGTGGTAGCGCTCACCTTGTCTTCTCCGAATGAGGTGTTTTCCTGATGTCCCAAACAATCGAAAAGGGGATTCATCAGAGAAAATAACTTTACCCCAGTCCTCAGCAGTCCACTGCCTGTACCTTTTGCAGAATATCAGTCTGTCCATGATGTTTTTTCTGGAGAGAAGTGGCTTCTTTGCTTCTTTGCTGCCCTCCTTGAGACCAGGCCTTGCTCCAAGAGTCTCCGCCTCACTGTGCGTGCAGATGCACTCACACCTGCCTGCTGCCATTCCTGAGCAAGCTCTGCACTGCTGGTAGCCCGTTCCTGCAGCTGAAACACTTTTAAGAGACGGTCCTGGCGCTTGCTGGTCTTTCTTGGGCGCCCTGGAGCCTTTTTGGCAACAATGGAACCTCTCTCCTTGAAGTTCTTGATGATGCGATAGATTGTTGACTGAGGTGCAATCTTTCTAGCTGCGATACTCTTCCCTGTTAGGCCATTTTTGTGCATTGCAATGATGACTGCACGTGTTTCTTTAGAGATAACCATGGTTAACAGAAGAGAAACAATGATGCCAAGCACCAGCCTCCTTTTAAAGTGTCCAGTGGTGTCATTCTTACTTAATCATGACAGATTGATCTCCAGCCATGTCCTCATCAACACCCACACCTGTGTTAATGGAGCAATCACTGAAAAGAGGTTAGCTGGTCCTTTTAAGGCAGGGCTGCAATGATATTGAAATGTGTTTTGGGGGATAAAGTTCATTTTCTATCCAAATATTGACTTTGCAAGTAATTGCTGTTAAGCTGATCACTCTTCATAGCATTCTGGAGTATATGCAAATTGCCATTAGAAAAAGAGAAGCAGTAGACTTTGTAAAAATTTATATTTGTGTCATTCTCAAAACTTTTGGCCATGACTGTATATGGCAGAGAAATATAGGTATAGTCCAATGCCAAATACTTCACTTCTTACATTACATGAGTGAGTGATATCTATTGTAAATTCTACAATAGCTCAAAAACCGGACAGTATAGTCCTCCATACAGTATTATGGGCACCACATAGTGCGCCATACAGAATAATGAGCCCCATATATTGCCCCATATATTGCTCTATACAGAATAATGAGCCCCATAAATTGCTCCATACAGAATAATGAGTCCCATATATGATGCTCCATACAGAATAATGGGCCCAATATAATGCTTCATACAGTATAATGAGCCACATATATTGCTCCATACAAAATAATGAGCCTCATATATTGCTCCATACATAATTGGTCCCATATAATGTTCCATACAGTATATGATGAGCTCCACATAATGCTCCAGTATATGATGGTCCCCATATAATGTGCCATACAATATAGGACGGTCCCCATAGAGTATAATCAGCCCCACATATTGTGATGCTCCATATATAAAGGGCCCTATATGATGCCCCATAAATAATGAACCCCATATGATGCTCTAGTATATGATGAGCCCCATATATGATTCTCCAGTGTATGATGAGCCCCATATAATGCTCCAAATATAATGGTCCCCATATATAATGCTCCATATATAATGGGCTCCATGTGATACTCCATTTATAATGTGCCCCATATGATGCGCCATATATAATGGGTCCCATATGATGCTCCAGTATATGATGTGCCCAATGGATGATGCTCCAGTGTATGATGGCCCATATAATGCTCCATATATAATGGGCCCCATATGATGCTCCAGTGTTAAATGGGCCCCGTATATGATGCTCCAGTGTATGATGGGCCCCATTTATAAAACTCCAGTGTATGATGGGCCTCAAATATAATGCTCCAGTGTATAATGGGCCCTATCTATGATGCTCAAGTGTATGATGAGCCCCATATATAATTCTCCAGTGTATAATGCTCCCCATATATTGCTCCAAACATTAAAAAAAAATAAAAACCTCTCCTCGCTGGGCACTGCTCTACTCTGGACTCCTCAGCGTCGCCATCTTCCAGCTCTTTGCACTGTGACTGTTCAGGCAGAGGGTGCACAGACATGTTGTCATCACGATCTCTGACCTGAATGTCACTGTCAGGAAACACGGAAGACGTCACAGCGGTGGAGCAGGGAGAGGTAAGTATTGCAAGTGCTGGGGCCCTGAGCTAGCAGGGAGGGCCCACTCGTGGACACCGGCACAGGCACAGGGCCCCTCATAGTACGCCGGTGTCTCTGACGGCGAGTGGGCCCCCCCACCTGCTCAGGGCCCCGGCACTTGCCCGGGTGCGCCAGGTGCTGACGCCGGCCCTGCGGGAGGTGGTGCAGCCCAGTTAGGGAGGTGAAAAAACTGGCATATGTTGAGGTGTAGGTCGGACGTTCAGCAGCTGTAAATGGAGGAATTGGAGAAGTCGGAGGAAGAGGAGGACAAAGCGAGCCTTTTTGTTGGCAACCTATGTGTCATCAGGGGAAGGTGGTACAAAATCCTTTGAAACCCAGGCATGGTTCATTTTAATGAAGGTGAGATCACCAACATTTTGTATCAACAGCCGAGTCCTTCTTTCTGACAGGATTGATCCAGCAGCACTGAAGACTCTTTCTGATAGCACACTACCAGCAGGGCAAGAGAGCTCCTGTAAGGCATATTGTGCCAATTCAGGCCAGGTGTCCAGCTTACAGGACCAGTAGTCAAAGAGGAATGAACTGTGAGGGAGAACATCGATAGGGCAGGAGAGGTAATTTTGAACCATAGTTGACAACTGCTGTCTCCTGTCTGTTGTAATCGATTCAGAATTAACAGTCGTGTGAGCGGTACTCGAGAAATCAGTCCACAACATTGTCATGAAAACCGTGTCTCCAATGCCACTTCGGCTGTGTGCAACACAAACACCTCTTCCATGTTGCCCAGTATGGCTCGTGGTTAGTGTTGAGCGATACTGCTCGATATCTAAAAATATCGGATCGGAATGGTATCGCCGATATCACTAAATATCGGCGATATCCGATTCCGATACCGGAAGTCCCATGTAAGTCTATGGGAACAAAATATCGCAACTAAAAAAAACCTTTATTTCCTTGTAAACACTAAAAATACACACATAGAATACATATATAATATATATATATATATATATATATACATGTCATTGTGACATATATATATATACATATATGTATAGTTTATACACTTCTACATAGTAAAATATCCTCTGATTCAATTGCCGGGTAAAGCCGGCTTCTGTGAAAAGACAGAAGCACCCGACATGAAATGACACTTGGTGTACATAGGGTTAACCATGTCTTTTCATGTCGTTTGCAATCTGATTTGCACAAACAATTACATCAGTCTATGTGTGCAAAATTTCACACCTGTAGGGGTTAATTAAAGGTGTAAATTCGTTGTAAAAAAAACGGACTTTTTTGCTACGAATTTACACCTTTAATTAACCCCTACAGGTGTGAAATTTTGCACACATAGACTGATGTAATTGTTTGTGCAAATCAGATAGCAAAGGACATGAAAAGACATGGTTAACCCTATGTACACCAAGTGTTATTTCATGTCGGGTTCTGCATTTTCACAAAAGCCGTCAATTGAATTAGCGGCTATTATACTATGTAGAAGTGTATGAACTATAAATATATATATATGTGTCACAAATTCAATGACATATATATATATATATATATATATATATGAGGTGTAAAATTGTTTAAAAAAAATGCGTGGGCTCCCGCCCTATTTTCGCAACCAGACAGACAAAGCCAGCGAATGGGGGCAGATAATAATAGCCCAGAGAGGGACCATTATTTTTGGCCCCCCCGGCTACTAACATCTGCCCCCAGACACCCCAGAAAAGACAAATCTATAATTAGATTCGCCCTTTCTGGCACTTTGCCCGTCTATTCCCATTGCCCTGTAGCGGTGGCGAATGGGTTAATATGGGGTTAAAGCCACATTGCAATTGAAAGGTGACCTTAAGCCAGGTTAATAATTGAGAGCTGTCAATTAGACAACTATCAATTATTAATCCTATTGCATGAAATAAAAATAAAACACACACACTTTAATTAAAAATAATTTTAATGAAATAAAGACACATGTTTTTGACCATCTTTTATTTGACTGCAAAAACCATTTCCTGTAATAAAAATAAAATAAAAAAGCAAAATTATTCTTACCTATCCCATGCACAGTCAGGTCCCACGGTGTAATCCTTCAGAAAGGGTTAATGTTTACTGCAGGGACCGCAGCTAATGCTGCAGCCTCACAGTAAACCCCCAAATGAATGAGTTCCTCTCCTGGCTGACAGGAGAGGAAGTGGAAAGCTTAATTGATTGCTTTCCACTTTCACTTCAGGTCAGCCAGGGACACAATCAGTGACGTCAGAGGGAACTGATTAACAAAAATAGGGGTTCCCTTCGAATAAAAAATGGCGTGGGGTCCCCCCTATTTTTGTTAACCAGCCAGATGAAGCAGACCGCTGAGGCCTGGATTTTCAGGCTGTTAAGGAGCCAAGATCCATGGACCTTGCCAGCCTGATAATACCAGGCCACAGCAGTCTGCATATTTTGGCTGATTAACAAAAATAGGGGATCCCCTCGAAAAAATTGGCGTGGGGTCCCCCCTATTTTTGTTAACCAGCCAGATGAAGCAGACCGCTGAGGCCTGGATTTTCAGGCTGTTAAGGAGCCAAGATCCATGGACCTTGCCAGCCTGATAATACCAGTCTGCATATCTTGGCTGATTAACAAAAATAGGGGATCCCCTCGAAAAAAATTGGCGTGGGGTCCCCCCTATTTTTGTTAACCAGCCAGATGAAGCAGACCGCTGAGGCCTGGTTTTTCAGGCTGGTAAGGATCCAATATCCATGGACCTTGCAAGCCTGATAATACCAGGCCACAGCAGTCTGCTTAGCTTGGCTGGTTAACAAAAATAGGGGATCCCCTTGAAAAAAAAACGGCGTAGGGGTCCCCCTATTTTTGTTAACCAGCCAAGTAAAATGCAGACTGCTGCGGCCTGGTATTAAAAGACTGTCAAGGCCCATGGATTTTGGCCCTCAACAGCCTGATAATACCAGGCTACAGCAGCCCCACATTTGGCGCATCAAAAGATGTGCCAATTGTGGCACTTTATCCGGCTCTTCCCACTGCCCTGTAGCGGTGGCAAGTGGGGTAATAAGGGGTTAATGTCACCGTTGATTGCACGGTGACAATAAGCCCGGTTAATAATGGAAAGGTGTCAATAAGACACCGATCCATTATTAATCCCAAAGTTATTAAATGTATAAAAAAAAAGACAAAGCAAGAAAAAAGTCTTTTAATGAAATAAAAGAGACAACACAGTTTTCATTAATTTTATTATACACTCATTCCTGCGACGCCATCGATCTCCTGTAAAAAAAGAAAAAAAAAAAACCAACAGTATACCACCTGTCCGACGCAGTCCATAGTAACGACAGTCCCACGACGATCCAGCTCTGCTACATCGCAATGACAGGCAGAGCCTGTCATCCCGGCGCAGCACAGCTGATTACCTGCTTCCCCGGCGGTGACGTCATCGGACTGACTGCTTTACGGCCGGGATTACCCAGCAGTCACTGCAGTTATCGCGAGAAACTGCATGTGACCGCCGGGGAAAGATGATGGCGGCCATGAAGCAGTCCAGCCCGTGACCGCCGGAGATCTTCTGCCAGGTAAGTGCCGCTGACTCCTGACAGACCCGACCGACGGACACTCACAGTGACAGTGACAAATCCGATTCCGATATCCGATATGACGAAAATATCGGTACTCGGAATCGAAAGCCCGATACAGCTAATATCGGCCGATACCCGATATTTGCAGTATCGTATCGCTCAACACTACTCGTGGTAGAACCTGCACCGCTGCTGTGTGCTGGGAATGCCTCTAACAAACGGTTTACCAGAGTTGCTTGTTTGTTCGCCAATATTAGCTCTAGGTTCTCCTGTGGCATGATGTTCTGTAATTTGCCTTTATAGCGTGGATCGAGGATGCTGGCCAAGCAGTAGTCATTATCCTTCATAATTTTGGCAATGCGGGGTCCCTTTTTAGGATCTGCAAGACATAATCACACATGTGGGCCAATGTTCCAGGTGTGAATGATGCACTGCCAGTGGGGGGTGGAGGAGCACTTTCTGCCAAATCTACATCCCTCCAGTCATGCACAAACCCTGTACCTGACCTTGGCAAGCCAACATTTTTGCCCACTGAGAACCATCCTCCTCCCCAAAATAATCATCCCCCTCATCCTCCTTCTCCTCCTCTTCTTCCACAACCTCCTACAGGACAGTTCCCTGAGCAGACAATTCCTGACTGTCATCAAGGCTTCCCTCCTCCTCCTCCGCTGCAGATGCATGATCCTTAATGTGCGTCAAAGTTTGCATGTGCAGATGCATAAGTGGGATGCTCATGCTTATGATGGCATCGTCTGCACTTACCAGCCGTGTGCATTCCTCAAAACACTGAAGGACTTTACAGAGGTCTTTCAGCTTTGACCACTGCACACCCGACAACTCCATGTCTGCCCTCAAACTGCCTGCCCGTGTATCCTCCCACAAATGCATTACAGCCAGCCTCTGTTTGCACAGCCTCTCAACCATGTGCATGATGGAGTTCCACCTTGTTGCAAAGTCTATGATTAGGCGGTGCTTGGGGAGGTGGAGCGATCGCTGCAGCCTCTGCATACGACTGGAGTGTACGGGCGAGCAACGTATGTGCGAGCACAGTCTTCGCACCTTATGGAGCAGGGCTGGTAACTCCGGATAATTATTTATTAAGCACTGCACCACCAGGTTCAAAGTGTGAGCCAGGCAAGGTATGTGTCTGAGTTTTGCCATGGCTATGGCCGCCACAAAAATACGGCCGCCACAAAAATACGGCCGTTATCACTGCCTACCTTGCCTGGCTCAAAATGTAGACTGCCCAGCCATGACTAAGTTTCTCGCTGCAAGAAGTCGGCCAGTACCTCTGCGGTGTGTCTGTTGTCGCCCAAAGACATCATCTTTAAAACAGCCTGCTGACGCTTACCACTAGCTGTTCGATAGTGGGACACCTCGTGTGCAACACTGGCAGCTGCGGATGGAGTGCTCGTGCGACTGCGCTCTGTCTACGAGCTTTCGCTTCTGGAGGAGGAGGGTCGAACGCCTACAGCCAACTGTTGCCTATACCGTGGGATAGGCAGCACTGTCCCACCGCCGCTGTCCTCTGTGGACCCTGCACCCACCACATTAACCCAGTGTGCAGCGATGGACACGTAACAGCCCTAGCCATGCCACCTGGCCCATGCATCCGGACTTGCACGCTGTGCTAATTTGACCGTCTGGCCAAGCTGTCCTTCAACTCTTTTTGTTTTTTTAACACGTCATTGGACTGCTACGGGCCTGCCAGATAACTGCAGCTGCCATGTCGATGCCTGCTGCGGATCCTCCTCCTCTTCTGAGCTATTGCCAGCGGCACCCTCTTCCCCCAATGGATGCCAAGCCGGGTCAACAATTGGGTCATCCATGACCTCCTCTTCAATTTCATCTGCACCTTCCTCTGTGTCACTGTGTAAGGTGGTATCGTATGCGGGAAGGGGCACCTGAGTTTCATCAAGGTCAGAATATTGCTCAGTAGACTGCGAGGGCAATGCAGTGCTCTGGGTGAATGTACCAGCAGAATCATATAGCAGTGGCTGTGCATCAGTGCACTCCATGTCATATTCATCTTGGACTGGGGAATTCAGGATTTCACTTGATAACCAGGCATGGTATGTGAAAAGAGCTCCATGGAGTAATCTGAAGTGGGGCCTGCCGCATTCTTCACTATTGGTGGGGGTGAAGGACATAAGGAAAGGTGTTGTTCCTGACCAGGAGCCTGCACTGACGACCTGCTTGCATTTTTTTAAACTTCAGAAGAGGAGGCGATAGAGCTGGAGGCTGTTTCGGCAATGTAAGCCAAAACCTGTTCCTGATGCTCCGACTTTAAAAGCAGTTTACCTACTCCCAGAAAAGGGAGCCTTCCAGGCCTTCTGGAGCCAGACGATGATGCAGGCTCAACACCTCCTGCCTTAGGTGCTATTGTGCTTTTGGCACTGCCAGCAGATGCACCACCACCACCATCAGTACCAGCTGGCCCCCCCACCCACGTCCGTGGCCTCTTCCACCATACTTCCTCATGTTTGGGAAAATGTACCAAAAATACCAGCATATATATGGTACTGTATCAGAAACGTACAGCTGTATATGGTGTGGGGGAAAATTTAAATCTCCGTATATATTTCCGGAGTCACACACAGACGCTCACTCAGTATGGATTTGACCAGAATACAAAAAGCAGAAAAATGGTACTGCATCAGAAGCGTACAGCTGTATACGGTGTAGGGGAAAATTTAAATCTCCGTATATATTTCCGGAGTCAATCACTGCAATGCCCTTCTCTAAGATGGTGGTGGACGCTGCACATGTCATCTCGTTGCCCACAGTGTACGTCCTTGCTCATTGGCTGAAAAAAAGGTGCCTGCAAGCATTCTGGGAAATCCGACTTTGGCGCTCGTTTTGCCAACTGCAGGGCCGACTTCACGCTATGGTCGGGATTCGGTCAGCGAAACCCGACTTTGGCGAAAGTCAGCGACTTATGAATCTGACCGACCTGTTTCGCTCAACTCTAGTAGCAAGTTTTTTTCCTTTCACAAAATTAGGTTTTGAAGAATTACATATGCATAAAGTTTTCATTTATGTTTCTCCATTTAACTTTCACTCTAGATGCAAAATATAACAGCAAAGTCTAAACTGTCCATATTGACAGTTAGCCTGGGTCTGCAGGACAAATAGAATTGAAGGTGGCCTGTTTCCTATATCTTTTAATGGAAAATTAACATATACTACTGATATTTGTACTGATTATTTTGACAAATTTCAAAACTTAGTATATATTTATAAAAGTTGATTTAAATGGTAGACGTCCTCTTTATCGTTGGGTGACCATGTGCTAAAATGTCCCATAGATTACTTGAGCACAGAGGCAGAAATGTCAACTTGAGCAGTGTGTCCCTTTGTCTTTCATCACATGGACTAAGGCCACAATCAAACGTTCAGTATTTGGTCAGTAAGTATTTTACCTCAGTATTTGTACGCCAAAACTTTAAGTGGAACAATCAGAGGAAAAGTATAATAGAAACACGTCACCATTTCTGTATTTCTCACCCACTCCTGGTTTTGGCTTACAAATACTGATGCAAAATACCGACCAAATACAGAACATGTGAACATGGCCTCAGACAAAGTCTGCAGTTCATACATGCTAAATTCATCTGTCCAAGTAAAAGTAATAGTCCAACCAGATACAATGGTGCCCAACAATCAGCTTTTACCCTGTTTTGTTGGAGTCTCAGCACCTGAAACCCCACAAATAAAACGTCTAACAAATAATTATTATTATGTGAAAATATTTTAAAACAAATCAGACTTTTTAAATCAGAGTTATATAAACTTATTTTTTAGAATATCATAGAAACAACATTAAATATTTCTTTTTTTGAGAGAAAGTGATCTGGTGATGGCCCAAAGGAAGGCATTTGACATGTAAATGTCATTAGCAAGACACTTGCTGTCATTTCTAGTTCTTAGACTTGAGAAACAAACTGAGCTATTTTGACTAACTTCATGCAAACCTACATGGAGCAGGAAATTAAAATAGAAAATACATGACATTTACAATAAAACTAGAGAAAAAATTTAAAAAATAATATCACTGAAGAATACGTGGAACATGCATTATAAATAGAAAACACCCATATAACAGTTTTGTTACTGCGCCGGATTGTATTACTAGCCTTTTATGTATAAGATATATGGAATGGTTGCCTAAGGCATAGTGTCCCTCTTGATGCAGAATAATAGTGAAAATAACTGAAAATAGCTTATTCAGTAAACTAGATCACTAACCTCAAAGCTTCAAAGCAAGATTATTATTGCTGCAGTTATTATTCTTAACAACATTATCTTTTTATTTGCATAACCCCATTCGTAAAGACTTGTCTCAATGTATAGTGTAGTTATAGGTAATGTGTCAATGTTGTGTTCCTAAGACCTGTTTATTCACTTTAAGCGTACAATGAATACTATTCCATTACAGGCAGTGGGGACTTAAGATGTGTGCTTAACGGCATATTTTTGCTGCAGTCCAGTGAAAGCACTAAAGACTGTATGCTACATCCTGTTTAGCCTATAAAAATATGCCTACTTAAGCTTATATAAAATATACATTAATTTATATCAAGTTATAGCCATATGGGGTCTTTTAATTTATTGCTACTTTAAAAAGGTGTTCTATTTTCAAAATTTTCTTACTTCCTTTAAAACTGAGCCCAGCATGTAATGTGTGCGAGCTCAAATTCCAGCCATTTACTGAAGCATAAACAATTTGGTATGAAACACTGGCCTTTTCCTACGTGATTTCCAATTATCCTGTATGAACATATTAATCCCTTTTAATGCTTCAGGGTTGTCCGTATTGATGACGTTCTGGCCCAAAGTCTACAAAACTGTTACGATCTTCTCCAATGTTGTCTCCTCAAGTCACGAAGTGAGATATTTTCTGTATCAGCGTCACCTACCAAAGGCGAATAGTATCAATTGTGTATCCCAGTGAGATTTTACGGATAAGCAAGAACCAGGACAGCAGAGCATGCAGGATGTCAGTCAAACAAGTGGAGCCAGGTTGCACAGATGAAGCAGAATCAGGAGTTCAGATACACAAGGGACCACCAGGGTCATAACGACCGTGGTCACAGACATCACAACTGCAAAAGGGCCTATGAGGGTGAGGGGCCCATTGACGGCAGCACAAACTTCAATTGAATTTGCATCCTTGGACGCACATTGAGCTGAAGTGTATTGCAATATAGAGACTCATCAAGTCCGTGCGCGGCAATACACGATGCCAGCCAATCAGAAGCTAGCAGCTGATGTCAGCCTGCACGTGACAAGAGGTGAACTGCAGTGATGTCATGCGCTCCCATTGCTTTTACGCTGAAGTCAGCTGTCGGCTTCAAAAGATGACACTGTGCAGCAGGGTAGCGGATGGGAGGTGAGTATAATTGTTTATTTTTTCAAAGCATTAACAGCAGCAGAATGGGGGGACATATACCAGTATAGGGCCCAGGATAAAGGACATATATCCCAGGATTGAGGATATATATACCACGATGGGGCCCAGTAAAAGGGATAAATATACCAGGATTGGGGCCCAAGATAAGGAATATATATACCAAGATGGAACCCAGGTTGAGGGACATATCTTCCAGGGTGGGGGAGATACTGTATTTACATATATTATATATATGTACAGTACAGAACAAAAGTTTGGACACACCTTCTCATTCAAAGATTTTTATGTATTTTCATAACTAAGAAAATTGTACATTCACACTGAAGGCATCAAAACTATGAATTAACACATGTGGAATTATGTACTTAACAAAAAGTGTGAAACAACTGAAAATACGTCTTATATTCTAGGTTCTTCAAAGTAGCCACCTTTTGCTTTGATTACTGCTTTGCACACTCTTGGCATTCTCTTGATGAGCTTCAAGAGGTAGTCACAGGAAATGGTCTTCAAACAGTCTTGAAGGAGTTCCCAGAGATACTTAGCACTTGTTGGTCCTTTTGCCTTCACTCTGCGGTCCAGCTCACCCCAATCCATCTCGATTGGGTTCAGGTCTGGTGACTGTGGAGGCCAGGTCATCTGGCGTAGCATCCCATCACTCTCCTTCCTGGTCAAATAGCCCTTACACAGCCTGGAGGTGTGTTTGGGGTCATTGTCCTGTTGAAAAATAAATAATGGTCCAACTAAACGCAAAGTGGATGGAATAGCATGCCGCTGCAAGATGCGGTGGTAGCCATGCTGGTTCAGTATGCCTTCAATTTTAAATAAATCCCCAACAGTGTCACCAGCAAAGCACCCCCACACTATCACACCTCCTCCTCCATGCTTCACGGTGGGAACCAGGCATGGTAGAGTCCATCCGTTCCCCTTTTCTGCGTCGCACAAAGACACAGTGGTTGGAACCAAAGATTTCAAATTTGGACTCATCAGACCAAAGCACAGATTTCCACTGGTCTAATGTCCATTCTTGTGTTCTTTAGCCCAAACAAGTCTCTTTTGCTTGCTGCCTGTCCTTAGCAGTGGTTTCCTAGCAGCTATTTTACCATGAAGGCCTGCTGCACAAAGTCTCCTCCTCTTAACAGTTGTTGTAGAGATGTGTCTGCTGCTAGAACTCTGTGTGGTATTGACCTGGTCTCTAATCTGAGCTGCTGTAAACCTGCGATTTCTGAGGCTGGTGACTCGGATAAACTTATCCTCAGAAGCAGAGGTAACTCTTGTCTTCCTTTCCTGGGGCGGTCCTCATGTGAACCAGCTTCTTTGCAGCGTTTGATGGTTTTTGCAACTTCACTTGGGGACACTTTCAAAGTTTTCCCAATTTTTCGGACTGACTGACCTTCATTTCTTAAAGTAATGATGGCCACTGGTTTTTCTTTACTTAGCTGCTTTTTTCTTGCCATAATACACATTCTAACAGTCTATTCAGTAGGACTATCAGTTGTGTATCCACCAGACTTCTGCAAAACACAACTGATGGTCCCAACCCCATTTATAAGGCAAGAAATCACACTTATTAAACCTGACAGGGCACACCTGTGAATTGAAAACCATTTCTGGTGACTACCTCTTGAAGCTCATCAAAAGAATGCCAAGAGTGTGCAAAGCAGTAATCAAAGCAAAAGGTGGCTACTTTGAAGAACCTAGAATATAAGACATATTTTCAGTTGTTTCACACTTTTTTTGTTAAGTATATAATTCCACATGTGTTAATTCATAGTTTTGATGCCTTCAGTGTGAATGTACAATTTTCATAGTCATAAAAATACAGAAAAATCTTTGAATGAGAAGGTGTGTCCAAACTTTTGGTCTGTACTTTATATATATATGTGTGTGTATGTATGTATATATATATATTGTGAGACAGTGAAGGAATATGTGGTGAATGAGGTGTATATTTCACCTAAGTACCTTGCTGACTGGTATGAGCGAAATGTGTGGCTTTGTAAACCTGGTGGTAAAGAAAGGTCACTACACCTGCCATTCAGTACACGCTTGCAGCTCAGACCTGAATCCACTCAGGTGTTGATTAGGAAGCCAGAAGTAGGTGCTTGGGAGCACAGTCAGGGAGCTCATTCAGTCTGGACAGGAGTCCAGGCACGGAAGGAGACTCCGGGAGGTGGGCTCTCTCTGTCTGGGTGCTCGAGGTACCCCGGACACAAAGAGGAGACTCTGCGACACTCCATGCTGGTCACTACTGAATAGGAGGTGACCTCTCTCAAGTCTGGACGTTGGAGTTGCCTTCAGACATAAAGAGGAGTGTCTGTGAAACTCCATACTGGTAACATATGTGATATGTGTTGTTTTGGGCACAGACTGGTAGAGTCTGGGTCCTGGATAGAGAGGGCCATCTATCTAAGTGTAATTAGAGGCTAGACAAGCCTAGGTCTTTTGTTTATGCTTTGTTTTTATCTGTGTGCTGTGGACTTTAATAAAACTGGTTGCGGCCAGTTTTCACCAAACTGCTGTCTGAATGAACTGTTTCCGTGCCATTCTGTCTACCCAGACAGCGATCCTAGAGCTAAATACCCCTGGAAATGTTACAATTGGTGGAGAATGCGGGCAGCGCAGTGGCTGATACAGTTAGTGCTGGAGTGTGTATGCAGCACAGTGGCGAGAGACAGCATTAAAGGTGAAGTCTATTGAAATAGCAGCAGAAAAAAAAAAAAAAAAAAAAGTGTGTCAGCAGAAACGTCTGTTTGGAGCAGTCTTGGAGAGACAGTGGCCCTGATAGGGTCTGCAGAGAGAAAATGTATGCACAGCAAAGCTGAACTTGTTGTGAAAATGACTGTGGAATGTGCAGCAGCAAGAGAAACGTCTGTGGAGCAGTCTTAAAGAGACAGTAGCCCTAATAGACTTTGCAAAAGAAAAAAAAAAAAAAAGGGTGTTTGCACAGCAAGGCTGAATTTTCTGTGGAAAAAAGCTGTGTAGTGTGTATGCCTTGACTGAAGTCTGCCGTTGTGAAGACAGAGAAATCTGACAGCATGGAGGCGCTGTTTGAACAAATGGCGCAAGTTAATATGCAACATAAGACTGCTGTGATTGAGACAGATGAGTCCGGCAGTATGGAGGAGCTCGTTGAGTACCTGGTGCAGGCCCAGCGAAGCATGCAGCAGAGCATGGAGCAGCAGCGCCTGCAGCACCAGCAGCACATGCAGCAGGCCCAGCAGCAATTCCTGCAGCAGCAGCAGGAGAATAACCGGTTATTTGTTGAGCAGATGACAGCACCAAAAAAAGATTTCGGTGCCGCGTCCCGAAGTAATGTTGTGAAGGCACCGGCGTTGTCCGCTAAAGAAGGCGGTAAGACGGTCCTTGAGAAAAATGACACCTCGTGATGATGTGGAGGTATATCTTACTAGGTTTGAGAGACTGGCAGAGAAGGAGAATCTGCCACTATCTGAATGGGCCATGGCGGTCGTACCCTATCTGATTGGGGAACCCCAAAAAGTCTGGGCTGACCTGAGCAAGCAGGACAGCGAAGACTATGCCAAGTTGAAAGCGGCGATTCTTACCCGGCTGGGTGTTACGGTTGCAGCCCGTGCCAGGAGAGTCCATGACTGGAGATACAGTTGGGAGTCTGCCGTCAGCAACACTGCCCAAAGGGTCGAAGAGGTGACAGTGGACCGTTACACCCGAGCACTTCCTCCTGAGGTACAGAGAGAAAGGTACTTTGGTCCCAAAGACTGCCTCCGTGACCAGCCATCTGAGCGGACGTCACTTCAGAGTTCCCGGACGCTGAACTCTCGCGGTAAGAGCGTTCCAGCTGTTGGGGACATGGGGTATGCTGATAAGCGGGTTCAGGCCCGAGGGGACATGTGGGTGGGAGAGTGTGATGGACAGTGTTGGAGCTGGCGTGAAATTGCAGCGAACTGTCCAATAGAGGGGGAGCCTATGTGCCGTGATGTTGGAAGATCCCTCTCTCTCTGCGCAGAACCTGTGTGTGTGTCCACCTCAGCCGAAGAGACTGGACCACAGGGGTCCCCGGTGGTTGTAAATGACTGCCCAGCGCAGGCCCTCTTGGACTCAGAGAGTCCAGTGACTTCCGTATGTGACAGCCTGATTGATAGGGACTTCATCCCTGATAAGCACCTGAGTATGGTGTGCATCCATGGAGACACCAAAGTCTACCCAGAGACTGCCGTGGACTTGGTCCCTAAACTCGGGGAGGTTTCATATGAAGTGGGGGTAGTGAAAAACCTGGTGCACCCTGTCATATTGGGTAATGACTTTCCCCGGTCTAAGGATCTCTGGGGAAAAAATGTTTCTGATGGACAGTGTGATGAAGCTCCTACTGAGGGTGCGCAGTCCCGAGGGGCGGAACACAATGCTAGTGGGCCGTTAAACTTATGTGATAATGATGATGACCATGATAATATTGATAATGATAATGATGATCATGATAATGATGATGACCATGATGTTGATATTGATAATGATGATGATGCTAATCATAATAGTGATGATACTGATGATGACCGTGATAAAGATGAAATTTCTTTGCAGGTGATGTTGGGAGACGAGGATGGTGGTTCTCGGGAACCGAGTGTCCCTGACCTGCCTGGCTCCTGTGACAATTTTGGGAGTGAGCCGGTGCGAGACCCCACTCTTAAAACGGCACAGGAAAATGTAATTGTTCTGAATGAGGTTCCCCAAGAGCCCGGTTCTGAGGAGAGGTTTCCTCATGCTGCCATGAACAATAACCTATTGTATAGGGACACTGAAGTCCAGGGAGAGGTCGTGAGTCAGCTCCTGGTACCTGAGCTATATGGAAGTATAGTGCTCGGGTTGTCACATAGTCACATACTTGAGGGACCACCTGAGGGAAACCAGGGACCAGATGGTGAAGTTAATGTTGTGGATGACATGTTAACTAAGGTTCCAGATCAAGATGTGAATGAGAATGAATTGTATAACCCTGACAGTGAGCCGGATGTGAATGAAAATGAAGTGTCTAACCCTGGAAGTGAGCCAGATGTGGCTGAGAAAAGGGGGTCAGACAGGGATAGTGGTGGTGATAGTGAGTCATCTGATGACAATAAAGCAACCAGTGCAAGTGAGGAAGGCATGGTAGCAGAGGAGATTGAGAGTCCTGAGAGGAAGGCTGAGGCTGACCTTGCAGTCGGACGGAGGATGGCATCTGAAGATGTTGTACAGTTGGCCGGTTCCCTGGCGAAGACTAAGGTGAAAGACAGGACTCTGAAACTGAACACAGCACAAGTGGATGCTGTTGAAAATGAGAAGTTATCAATGTATGGTGTGGATCTGCATCAGGCCAAGGACTCTGAAGGTGATGCTGCAGAGGTGGAGAAAGCCATGGAAGTGGTGGACACCAGGCCAGGTGCCTCACCAGAGGCTGATGTCTCAAGTGAAGCTGTGAGGAACAAGACTGAAGATGTGGGGAATGACTCTGCCCCGGAATATGTTTCTGCCGGAGACAGCGGCGTGGACGGTGTACTGTCCGGATCCGTGGCTGCGACTCGCGAAGCTCGGGCCGGAAGTTCGGCGCCCGGTGCGCCATCGGAGTTCCCGAGCGACCCAAAGGATCTGGATAAATCCAAGATGAGATTTTGAGACCTCGGGTTGGCCTTGGTGAGCTCAGGCGCATTTTCATGGAGTCTACACTTGAACCACGTCCCAGTGAGTGGGAGGGGCGATGTGTCGCTCCGTTGCCGCTGCCGATACACGGGAGCTCAGATGGGATGCAGAACGTGGTGGAAAAGAAGACTGATGGTAGGGCTTCTGAGCATGTCCTACCAGAAGAGCCTGAAGAAGGGGCCGAAGACGTAAAGGACGTCCAACAACTACAGGAGAAGATGCGTAGCCATGAGGATCTCCTGGAGAAAGAAGTAAGAGCTCTGAGTCTTATGCAAAGTGAGCCTGTACCAGAAGAGGATAAATTATGTGTACCGACCAAGAAAAACGATCAGCTCCCTCTACAGTGCCAATCGTTTGAACAGTGTGGCTCGGAATGGTCAGAGACCATGACAGAGGCGCTTGGGTTCTGTGAGATAGAATTTATGAATCAGCTGATATTTAAGAAAGTAGATGTGCTAAAGAAAGTTCAGGGGGAATTAGAGAAAACCCCTATACCTCCCGTGACAGTTGGTGACACAGGGTCAGTGACCCAAAAACAGGAGGTACGAAAGTTTCTGAGGAAGAATCAGCAGAGCTGTTCTGACGTGCCTGGTCGTACTTATCTGGTGAGCCACTATACCGAGACTGAGGCTGGCACTAAAGTCAAGCTGAAACCGTGCAGGACACCCGAGGCCCGCAGAGAGCATAGGCCTGGGACGGTACAGCGTAGTGCGGTTGCTTTAAGTGAAGATACAGATGACAATGGTGAAGATGAACTTGGTGTTGGACATAACTGGTCCAGAGTTCACTGTCTCTTTAGGATTGTTGACCAGCCCTCCGGTCTGGATGACCAGCCCTCCGGTCTGGAGAAGAGTGGGGGATATGTGAGACAGTGAAGGAATATGTGGTGAATGAGGTGTATATTTCACCTAAGTACCTTGCTGACTGGTATGAGCGAAATGTGTGGCTTTGTAAACCTGGTGGTAAAGAAAGGTCACTACACCTGCCATTCAGTACACGCTTGCAGCTCAGACCTGAATCCACTCAGGTGTTGATTAGGAAGCCAGAAGTAGGTGCTTGGGAGCACAGTCAGGGAGCTCATTCAGTCTGGACAGGAGTCCAGGCACGGAAGGAGACTCCGGGAGGTGGGCTCTCTGTCTGGGTGCTCGAGGTACCCCGGACACAAAGAGGAGACTCTGCGACACTCCATGCTGGTCACTACTGAATAGGAGGTGACCTCTCTCAAGTCTGGACGTTGGAGTTGCCTTCAGACATAAAGAGGAGTGTCTGTGAAACTCCATACTGGTAACATATGTGATATGTGTTGTTTTGGGCACAGACTGGTAGAGTCTGGGTCCTGGATAGAGAGGGCCATCTATCTAAGTGTAATTAGAGGCTAGACAAGCCTAGGTCTTTTGTTTTAGCTTTGTTTTTATCTGTGTGCTGTGGACTTTAATAAAACTGGTTGCGGCCAGTTTTCACCAAACTGCTGTCTGAATGAACTGTTTCCGTGCCATTCTGTCTACCCAGACAGCGATCCTAGAGCTAAATACCCCTGGAAATGTTACAATATATATATATATATATATACATACATACACATATATATATATATATATATATGTTCTGTCCTCACTGAATGAGGCAGACATCATTGCAGTTATACAGACAGCTAAACCTTTATATACCGGGGTCCAATAAGGAGATTGTGATTGAATCTGTGCTTTTATTGAACTTGATATATTGATACGTGCGGTGAAACGGCGATGCTATCACAAGAGGAGAGGAAAAGATGAGCTGCTTCCTGGATGCAGGCTGAAGGAAAATGGAGGGAAAGCTCCCAGCATACATTGCTACGCTACCATCATGCATTGCTAAGCTACCATGATGCATTGCAAAGGAAAGAAAAAGATCTAGCTGAAAATGAAAGAAAACATTATAACTGCGGATATGAGACTGGTCACTAGAGGGAGCCAAACACTAGATTATCACACTCCTATGTAAAACAGTAAAAATCAAATAAGTCAGAAACTATTGGATGCTGGAGGCAGAACACTCCCCGTCTGGCATCAATGGATGTCACAGTCTTTTTCTTCCGAAGGCAACAATAAGACCAATTCGGATACTGGTCTGGAGAATGTCTTAGGTTCATTCCCTTTGGCCATCCTCAGTTCTACTTTGAGGACTTTGCCATCCTTACTCGGGAATGTTGCAGTCACTAGACCAAGTGGCCACTGGTTGCGGTGAACTTGGCAGTCTTTCACAAGAACAAGGTCACCAATGCTCAGATAAGGCCTAGTGGATTGCCACTTCACCCGTGGCTTCAGGGTGGACAAATACTGTTTGCCCCACCTGTCCCAGAAGGTATTTGCAAGGCTTTGTACCTGTCTCCATTGGCGCTTGTAGAGGTCCTTGGTATCAAATCCTCCTGGAGGGGCACTGGATAGCCCTGTTTTCTGGGTAAGGAGAATAGCTGGAGTCAATAACAAGGGCTCCTCCGGGTCGTTTGAGACTGGAACCAAGGGTCTTGCATTGATTATGGCTGTGGCTTCTGCCATGAAGGTGATCAGGCTTTCGTGGGTAAGCCTCGCTGCTCCTTCCTGAAGGAGAGTGGAGTCAAGAATTCTCCGTACTAGACCAATCATTCGTTCCCATGATCCACCCATGTGTGAAGAGTGAGGTGGGTTGAATGACCATGTGCAACTTTGGTCACTGAGGAACCTCTCGAGAGTCTTATGGTCTAGATTTGAAGGCATTCCTAATTCCTTTGCTGCACCAACGAAATTAGTACCTCTATCTGAACGTATGTGCTTGATAGGACCACGGATAGCAATAAAACATCTTAAAGCATTGATGAAGCTTGAAGTGTCAAGGGACTCAATGAGTTCGATGTGGACAGCTCTAATTGACATGCAGGTAAACATGACAGCCCAACGTTTACTATTGGCTTGTCCACCTCTACTATGGTGTGTGACGACTGACCAAGGCCCAAACACATCGAGACCAACACTGGTAAAAGGAGGGTCTGGGCTGAGTCTATCCGCAGGTAGGTCAGCCATCTTTTGAGTTTGAGTCAAACCACGAAGCTTACGGCAGGTAATGCATTTGTAGATGACACTACAAGTCTCTTTGCACCGACAATCCACAGGCCAGCAGTTCTGATGGCTCCTTCTGTAAATAGTCTTCCTTGGTGCTTGACCAGATTGTGATAGTGTTGTACGATTAAGTAGGCAACATGACATTTTCCGGGAAGAATAAGAGGGAATTTCTCCTCAAACTCCTTTTTAGCTTCCTTGAGTCGGCCTCCTACTCTCAGCAGGCCATTGTGGTCTATGAATGGGTCGAGTTTCCTCAATACGCTGCTCTCTGGTATTGGAGCTTTGTTAATGAGACATTGGATTTCTACAGGGTAGGTTTCTCTTTGAACAGTGAAGATGATGTGGTTTCTGGAGAATTCCAAGTCTGAGGTAACATAGGTATTTTTACAAAGATGCCAACCTTTACATTTTTCAGTGTCACAAGGTCTGGTGGTTGTGAATGAGTGAGCTATATGAGTCAGGCAGGTAATATCTCTAATAAGTGACTTCCAACTTGAAAATTTGACGAATCTGTGAGATCCAAGCTGGATAGCAGAGGTCATTGCATGAAGTGTAGACACCTGAGGGTGGATTTCAGCATCTGAGTCCTCTCTCACTAGTTCAAAGGTGTCTGGGAGATGTTCTTCAGTAAACAATCATTTTGGTCCAGAGAGCCATGTTGTGCTTCCTAGTCGACTTGCATCAACTGCTCTAGTTGCGCGATCTGCAGGATTTTGGTCCGTGGGTATGTAATGCCACTGTTTTGGATGAACTGATCTCCTAATTCATAGCACTCTGTTGTTGACATAAACATAGAATCGCCTAGTTTCATTGTGGATATATCCAAGGACTATTTTGCTGTCTGAGTAGGACTTGGCCTGTGTCAAGTCGATATCCATCTCTGATGCGACAAACTCTGCCAATTCAACAGCTAAGACTGCAGCACAAAGCTCTAACCTGGGTATAGTGTGCTCTGGCTGTGGAGCAAGTTTGGCTTTCCCCATAACGAATCCAATGTGGCTCTGACATTTGGAGTCTACAGTTTTGAGATAGGCGACAGCGGCAATTGCTTTGACAGAAGCATCTGCAAACACGTACAGTTTTTGGCTTTGTATTTCTGTAGACGGCACAGGGGTGTATGGTCTTGGCACATTCAGGTTGGAGAGGGCTGCTAAAGAGTTCTTCCATCCTTCCCACTGTATTCTCTTATCAGGTGGCAGAGGTGCATCCCAGTCGGATGTTTCCTTGGTTAAGTCCCCTAGTAAGGCCTTGCCTTGTATAGTGACAGGAGCTGCGAAACCCAAGGGATCGTACAGACTGTTGATGGTGGACAGGACACCTCTACGTGTGAAAGGCTTTTCTTCTTGGCTGACCTGGAAGGTGAAAGTGTCTGACTGTAGATTCCAGAGAAGCCCGAGGCTGCGTTGCATTTGTGCTGGTTCTGACCCCAAGTCCAAGTTTACATAAGTCTTGTGAAGGGAATGCTTCCATGAGCTCTTGGCTGTTTGAGGCTATTTTGTGAAGTCTGAGGTTCGAGCAAGTAAGCATCTCTTGGGCTCTCCTGAGAAGACTGATGGCAGTCTCATTTGAAGGCATGGCTTTTAGACAATCGTCAACATAAAAGTCTTTTTCTATGAATTGTTTGACATCTGATCCATATTCTGTTTCTCCTTCTTGAGCCAACCTTTTGAGTCCATAGATGGCGACTGCAGGTGAAGGACTATTGCCAAAGATGTGCACTCTCATGCGATACTCTGTGACTTCTTTAGCAGGATCATTGTCTCTGTACCAGAAGAATCTTAGGAAGTTCCTGTCTCTCTCTCTCACAAGGAAACAATGGAACATTTGCTGGATGTCAGCGATGAAGGCGATGGAATCCTTACGGAAACGCATAAGTACTCCCAGCAGTTTGTTATTGAGGTCTGGTCCTGTCAGTAGAACATCATTCAGGGAGATATCATCAAACTTAGCACTGGAATCAAACACCACTCTAATTTGGCCTGGTTTCTTAGGGTGGTATACTCCAAACATGGGTAGGAACCAGCATTCTTCAGAGTCTTTGAGAGTGGGAGCTAGCTCTGCATGACAATTCTCAAAGATCTTTGACATGAAGGAGAAAAAGTGATCTTTCATCTCTGGCTTCCTTTGCAGATTATGTTTGAGACAGGAGAAACGCTTTAATGCCTGATTTCTGTTGTTCGGTAGACGTGGTCTGTGGGTTCTGAAGGGAAGAGGTGCGACCCAGCTGTTGGTCTCATCTTTAACAAGTCCCTTGTCCATTACCTCTAAGAAAACTTGTCCTCTACTGACACTGCCACTTGGTTGTCTTGCTTAGTTCTCTGGAAGACTGTGCACCCTAACTGATCCTTATAGCTTCCCGACACTATACTGCTGTCATGAGTGAAGTCTATTAGGTGATTGGGCAGTTGGATGCTGTGTGGTAGCTCTCTGACATGGAATTCATTGTTACAAGGTTGAAACAGAGATGGGCGTCCTTTCTCTAATGTATTTGTCAGCATGCTTGTCACAGAAGATGGGGCGTGCATGCGTCCCAAGCATACGTTTCCTATTATGACCCATCCTAGGTCTAGCTTTTGGGCATAGGGAGCATTGTGGAGTCCATTGATGTGACGTCTCACTTTATGCACCTGCAGGATATCTCTCCCCAGCAGCAGAATTATCTGGGCCTGATTGTCGAGTTCCGGTATGAGGTGTGCTATGCGTTTTAAGTGAGCGTGATGGATTGCTACATCTGGCGTAGGTATTTCAGATCTGTTGTCTGGGATCTGATTACACTCGATGATAGTAGGTAGTGGTAGGCAGAATTGACCGTCTAAGGACACAATTTGGTAGTCAGTAGCTTTCCTACCTGCTGTCGTCACAGTACCTGCACACGTCTTTAGTGAGTAGGGGGTGCTTGGCCCTTTGATGTGGAATAGGTCAAAGAATGTTGATTTAGCCAGGGATCGATTACTTTGATCATCCAAGATAGCATACAGTCTTACAGCTTTGTCTCTATGACCCTTTGGGTACACTCTGACGAGGCATATTTTTGAACAGGATCTACTGTCTATTGTCCCTTTACAGACTTCAGTACATTTGAAGTGATCTCTGGCATGGCTGCATCAATGTTCCTTTCCTCCCCGCCATGCTCACTGTCAGCTGGCGTGTTTTGTGTACTCCATGGAGCTGGCCCAGGGTGTAGGGCAGTGTTATGATCTGTGGTGCCACATTCTGTGCATTTTACACTGACCTTGCAATCCTTGGCGAGATGAGTTGTGGATGAGCAGCACTTGTAGCAGATACCGTTCTCTTTCAGGAAGATTCTGCGATCTGGCATAGATTTTCCTCTGAAGGCTCTGCATTTCAGGAGAGGATGAGGCTTCAGATGGAGCGGGCACTGCTTGTCAGGATCCTGCACCTTTGTCTCTGATTGGGAGCAGCCAGCAGACCTGTAATTAGAACCTGGAGAAGAAACATAAGTCTTGTGCACTGCCACAGACGTTCTGCGTGGGTTTGCAGTTGGTGACGGTGTGGCATATGACAATGCGAAGTCAAAGCTGGGATCGTTTCTGATTCTTGCTTGTTGGTGTACAAAGTCTACAAAAATGGAGAAGGGAGGAAATGGAACACTGTGTTTGTATTTGTACGTGGAACCATGTGTGATCCACCTCTCCTGTAGATTGTAGGGCAACTTTTGGACTATAGGGTTAACATCTCTTGCTGTGTCAAGGTATGCAAGTCCTTGTAGATCATCCTCACATTTGGCAACTTGGACCTCCTTTAGCAAGTCACTTAATTCTCTAAGTTTCTGGAGCTCTTTGTTAGATATTTCAGGAAAGTTATTAATTCTTTTGAACAAGGCTCTTTCTATTACCTCTGCTGAGCCGCAACACTCATCCAGCCTCTTCCAGATCTCTTTGAGGCCAGTCTCAGGGTGGTTTATATTAATGTCTCTGATCCTTACTGCATGTTTGACTGACTCTTCCCCCAGGTATTTGACTAAGAGGTCTATCTCTTCCCTGTGTTGTAGCCCCAAGTCACTAGTGACATTCTGGAAGGAAGCTTTCCAAGCTCTGTAACCTTCAGCTTGGTCAGTGAATTTCATGAGTCCCCTGGCAACCAGATCATGTTGTGTGAAGAACTTAGCAAATTCTGTCATGAACCGGTTGTCAGCAGAGTATACTGGTGATGGGTCACCCTTATAGTGGTGTGAGGTGCGTTTGTACCTGTTAGTATCCTCTGGGTGGTGCCAACCGGTGTCGTGATGCTTCAGTCTGACGTGCGGCTTGTCAGCAGGGCGATTCACGTTGGTTACCTGGCGAGAGGGAAGGTAGTCATTAGCAGAGTTATTTTGCTCCACGTTTTCGTGTTGGTATCTGTCTTGGAGCTGAGCCTCATGATGACTCTCGCTCGCTTCACTGGAGGTGTCATGATCTTGTTCCGATGCCGGTTCAGGGTTATAGTTCGGATCAGGAAGTCCATTAACATACTGAGATGTGCGTTGTGGTGAATCTTGCAGTGGAAACTCCAGACTTGACACACTGCTTAGGCTATGCTGCTTAGGGTTTTGTGCGTCTTCTAGAGACTCTGCCTCGGCGAGGGCTGCGGCAGCTTCTCTTTTTGCTGCTAGGCTCTCTAAGGCGGCATCTATGCGTGCCTTCCCTAACTGCGCCTTGCTCTCTAGTTCAGCTTTCTCTAACTTAAGTAGCATCTCTTGTTCAGCATAGCTTGCTCGCATTTCGGTGGCTAGAGCATTTGCGCGGGCAATGGCGACCGCGCTGCTGATGGATGTTGTCTTTGAAGAGACGGACGTGGCAGATTTTGTCCTGTGTGATTTGTGGGACATGGTGTCTTAGCCGTGCAGAGATTGCTGTAGCTGTATTAAGTCTCTGTGTAGCCGGTGACTTGAATCTCACTAGGTAGATGGCTGCAGTTTCACTAGATCCTGCAAGTTGGATGGCTGACTTTTCACTGAATTCCACTAGCTGGATGGTCGGAGTTTCACTGTTCTGTCCTCACTGAATGAGGCAGACGTCATTGCAGTTATACAGACAGCTAAACCTTTATATACCGGGGTCCAATAAGGAGATTGTGATTGAATCTGTGCTTTTATTGAACTTGATATATTGATACGTGCGGTGAAACGGCGATGCTATCATAAGAGGAGAGGAAAAGATGAGCTGCTTCCTGGATGCAGGCTGAAGGAAAATGGAGGGAAAGCTCCCAGCATACATTGCTACGCTACCATCATGCATTGCTATTGCTACCATGATGCATTGCAAAGGAAAGAAAAAGATCTAGCTGAAAATGAAAGAAAACATTATAACTGCGGATATGAGACTGGTCACTAGAGGGAGCCAAACACTAGATTATCACACTCCTATGTAAAACAGTAAAAATCAAATAAGTCAGAAACGATTGGATGCTGGAGGCAGAACAATATATATATACAGCTCTGGCAAAAAATAAGAGACCACCACATCAAAACTCTGTCATGGGCAGCCTATTATTCAGACCTGAACCCCATTGAAAATCCCTGGAATGTGATCAAGAGGATGATGGATAGTCACAAGTAGTGTTGAGCGATAATGCTCGATATCTAAAAATATCGGATTGGAATGGTATCGCCGATATCACTAAATATCGGCGATATCCGATTCCGATACCGGAAGTCCATGTAAGTCTATGGGAACAAAATATTGCAACTAAAAAAAACCTTTATTTCCTTGTAAACACTAAATATACACACATAGAATACATATATATATATATATACATGTCATTGTGACATATATATATATATACATATATGTATAGTTTATACACTTCTACATAGTAAAATATCCTCTGATTCAATTGCCGGGTAAAGCCGGCTTCTGTGAAAAGACAGAAGCACCCGACATGAAATGACACTTGGTGTACATAGGGTTAACCATGTCTTTTCATGTCGTTTGCAATCTGATTTGCACAAACAATTACATCAGTCTATGTGTGCAAAATTTCACACCTGTAGGGGTTAATTAAAGGTGTAAATTCGTTGTAAAAAAAACGGACTTTTTTGCTACGAATTTACACCTTTAATTAATCCCTACAGGTGTGAAATTTTGCACACATAGACTGATGTAATTGTTTGTGCAAATCAGATAGCAAAGGACATGAAAAGACATGGTTAACCCTATGTACACCAAGTGTCATTTCATGTCGGGTTCTGCATTTTCACAAAAGCCGTCAATTGAATTAGCGGCTATTATACTATGTAGAAGTGTATGAACTATAAATATAAATATATATATATGTGTCACAAATTCAATGACATGTATATATATATATATATATATATATATAGAGGTGTAAAATTGTTTAAAAAAAATGCGTGGGCTCCCGCCCTATTTTCGCAACCAGACAGACAAAGCCAGCGAATGGGGGCAGATAATAATAGCCCAGAGAGGGACCATTATTTTTGCCCCCCCTGGCTACTAACATCTGCCCCCAGACACCCCAGAAAAGACAAATCTATAATTAGATTCGCCCTTTCTGGCACTTTGCCCGTCTATTCCCATTGCCCTGTAGCGGTGGCGAATGGGTTAATATGGGGTTAAAGCCACATTGCAATTGAAAGGTGACCTTAAGCCAGGTTAATAATTGAGAGCTGTCAATTAGACAACTATCAATTATTAATCCTATTGCATGAAATAAAAATAAAACACACACACTTTAATTAAAAATAATTTTAATGAAATAAAGACACATGTTTTTGACCATCTTTTATTTGACTGCAAAAACCATTTCCTGTAATAAAAATAAAATAAAAAAGCAAAATTATTCTTACCTATCCCATGCACAGTCAGGTCCCACGGTGTAATCCTTCAGAAAGGGTTAATGTTTACTGCAGGGACCGCAGCTAATGCTGCAGCCTCACAGTAAACCCCCAAATGAATGAGCTCCTCTCCTGGCTGACAGGAGAGGAAGTGGAAAGCTTAATTGATTGCTTTCCACTTTCACTTCAGGTCAGCCAGGGACACAATCAGTGACGTCAGAGGGAACTGATTAACAAAAATAGGGGTTCCCTTTGAATAAAAATTGGCGTGGGGTCCCCCCTATTTTTGTTAACCAGCCAGATGAAGCAGACCGCTGAGGCCTGGATTTTCAGGCTGTTAAGGAGCCAAGATCCATGGACCTTGCCAGCCTGATAATACCAGGCCACAGCAGTCTGCATATCTTGGCTGATTAACAAAAATAGGGGATCCCCTCGAAAAAAATTGGCGTGGGGTCCCCCCTATTTTTGTTAACCAGCCAGATGAAGCAGACCGCTGAGGCCTGGTTTTTCAGGCTGGTAAGGATCCAATATCCATGGACCTTGCAAGCTTGATAATACCAGGCCACAGCAGTCTGCTTAGCTTGGCTGGTTAACAAAAATAGGGGATCCCTTGAAAAAAAAAAACGGCGTAGGGGTCCCCCTATTTTTGTTAACCAGCCAAGTAAAATGCAGACTGCTGCGGCCTGGTATTAAAAGACTGTCAAGGCCCATGGATTTTGGCCCTCAACAGCCTGATAATACCAGGCTACAGCAGCCCCACATTTGGCGCATCAAAAGATGTGCCAATTGTGGCACTTTACCCGGCTCTTCCCACTGCCCTGTAGCGGTGGCAAGTGGGGTAATAAGGGGTTAATGTCACCGTTGATTGCACGGTGACAATATGCCCGGTTAATAATGGAGAGGTGTCAATAAGACACCGATCCATTATTAATCCCAAAGTTATTAAATGTATAAAAAAAAGACAAAGCAAGAAAAAAGTCTTTTAATGAAATAAAAGAGACAACAACATAGTTTTCATTAATTTTATTATACACTCATTCCTGCGACGCAATCGATCTCCTGTAAAAAAAGAAAAAAAACAAACCAACAGTATACCACCTGTCCGACGCAGTCCATAGTAACGACAGTCCCACGACGATCCAGCTCTGCTACATCGCAATGACAGGCAGAGCCTGTCATCCCGGCGCAGCACAGCTGATTACCTGCTTCCCCGGCGGTGACGTCATCGGACTGACTGCTTTACGGCCGGGATTACCCAGCAGTCACTGCAGTTATCGCGAGAAACTGCATGTGACCGCCGGGGAAAGATGATGGCGGCCATGAAGCAGTCCAGCCCGTGACCGCCGGAGATCTTCTGCCAGGTAAGTGCCGCTGACTCCTGACAAACCCGACCGACGGACACTGACAGTGACAGTGACAATCCCGATTCCGGTATCCGATATGACGAAAATATCGGAACTAAGTATCGAAAGGCCGATAGAGCTAATATCGGCCGATACCCGATACTTGCGGTATCGTATCGCTCAACACTAGTCACAAGCCATCAAAGAAGAACTGCTTAAATTTTTGTGCCAGAAGCAGTGTGAAAGACTGGTGGCAAACATGCCAAGACGCATGAAAGCTGTTTTTAAAAATCATGGTTATTCCACAAAATATTGATTTCTGAGTTAAAACATTAGTATTGTTGTTTCTAAATGATTATGAACTTGTTTTCTTTGCATTATTTGAGGTCTGAAAGCGCTGTTTGTTTGTTTTAAATTTTGACCATTTTTCTTTGTCAGAAAAAAAATGCAAAATGTATTGCTTGGAAATTCGGTGACATGTTGTCAGACATTTATAGACTAAAAGAATAATTTACATTTTACTTAAAAATATACCTATAAAGAGAAAAATCAGACAAACTGAACATTTGAAAGTGGTCTCTTAATTTTTGCCAGAGCTGTATATATACCATGATGGGTGGGCCCATTCAAACCTTGCACCGAGGCCCATCATATTCTTGTTACGCCACTGGGGAATACTAGTTGTATTTAAACTGGTATCTTCCTGGCAGGGCTACAGATAATCACAGCAAAACAGTCTGATAACTGGTAGCAGAAAATGGTTAAAAACAAAAGATCAATCAAGAAAACCGAGAAGTAAGTGTATTATGGTATCTTCCAACATCTTTGAACCTCCACCATATTTGACTGTATGTACTGTGTTCTTTTCTTTGTAGGCCTAATTCCCTTTTTGGTAATTAGTATAATGATGTTGTGGAGACACAGGGGCTCAGTGGGTGGTCTCGTCCGCATGCCTGAGACTGCATGGACCAGGTCTCATCGTACTGAATGCCTGCTCTCCTTTTCCCATGAGCATAATACTACTCAGACAACACAGGGTAAGGGTAAAACAGAGTGGCAATACTTTATTGAACAACCAAACACACAATAACATATAGGGCCAACTACCCCCACCAGTGGCACCCCGCTTTTGGCGGGCACCCACAAAGAGGAGGTAAAAACAAGATTTTTCTTGGAGAAATACTTTGCTTTCTGGAACAACTTCAAGAGTGCCAACAATTTTAGCAATGACTGAATATCCCTTCACAATTTTTAACATATACATATTTTTATCACACTTCTCTACATATTACATATCAAGCAGCACAGTCATGTTTTAACTTTATTCCCTGCGCACAGTACCGCTGAATACACGAACCATAGAAAGAAGGAAAAGGTACAGATTGTCGAGCGAGTTCACGGGATTCCTGAGCTACAACTGCAAGTCATAGGTCAGTGTGACATGCATGGGAGGGAGGGTGATAGTATAATGAAGAGCGGAGGCAGTGATTTCTTCCAGGCACCGCACGCCCCAGAGCCTGGAGGAAATCATTAACATAATGAAATAAAAGTCTATTTCTACATATCTAGACGGCATCTACCTGTATGCCCATAGTAATAGCTGGAAAGTGTCACGGGGGTGACAGATTCCCTGTAAGCTAAGTACACAGCTGTTAAGGCCATATAGGGTCTATATAGATATACAGTATATATAGGATAGTCCATGTCTATAGAAATGTGACTATGAGGTATGTGGATGTTTTGTGTGATTTTAATTGTACTGCCACTTGACTGACCATTTATGATCTGAAGGGTTATAATTTGTTTAACAAGGACATCATATATGTTCTTGGACTTTGTAAGGGGTGTTTTTATAGTCAGATTGTTGAAAAATATTGATATGTCCCTCAGCTCACTAGTATCTACAGTTGAAACTAGAAGTTTACATACAGTATATAAAAAGACACATATGCATGTTTTTCTCAATATCTGCCATGAAATCAGAATAAACCTTTCCCATTTTATGTCAATTAGGATTACCATAAGTATTAATATCTGTCAAATGCCAGAATGATGAGAGAGAATGTTTTAAGGCATTTTATTACTTACTACAAAGTCAAAATTCTACATACACTAAGATTACTATGCCTGTGTGTTTGCCTGTGTTTGGAAGTTTCTGATAGTTTTTTTGGAAACATCTGTGTTAATAAAAGACACACCTTTGGATGTACTTTGTGCAGCATCATGGAAAAGTCTAAAGAAATCAGCCCAGATATCAGGAAGAGAATTGTGGACTTGCGCAAGTCTGGTTCATCCTTGGGTACAATTTCAAGATACCTGAAGGTGCCTCGTTCATCTATATAAACAATTATACGCAAGTACAAACAAGATGGGAACGTCCAGCCATCATGGGTTTTTAAACAAACTAAATACATTTTTAAGGTTTTTTGTTATTGTTTACATATATAATAATTGAGGAGGCTATGTGCAAGCTCATACTGTTTATAAGAAGTTATGTGCAGGCTCATACTGTATATAGGAGGCTATGTGGGTGCTTATATTCTATATAGGAGGCTTTGTGGAGGCTCATACTGTATATAGGAGGCTATGTGCGGACTCATACTGTATCAGGAAGGTATGTGCGGGCTCATACTGTATATAGCAGGCTAGGTGCAGGCTCATACTGTATCTAGGGAGATATGTGCACGCTCATACTGTATATAGTGAGCTATATGCAGGCTCATACTGTATATAGGAGGCTATGCGGGTGCTCAGACTGTATAGGAAGATAATTGTGGGCTCATATTGTATATAGTGAGCTATGTGAGGGCTTATACTGTAACTAGAAAGCTATATGCCGGCTCATACTGTATATAAGAGGCTTTGTGCTGGCTCAAACTTTTTATAGGGAGCTATGTAAAGGCTCATACTGTGCTTAGGAGACTATATGGGTGCTCATACTGTATGTAGGGAGCTATGTATAGACTCAAACTGCATCTATGGAGTTATGTGCAGGCTCATACTGTATATAGAAGGCTATTTTGGGGCTCATTCAATGTCAAAGAAGCATTATTCGCAGAACCAAACATTAGTTTTGCCAAAGCATGTGTAGAGTTGGGAATAGGGAATAGGGATTATGGGGATAATGGGTGGGGAGTGTAGGTGCAATGGATGGGGTACAGGGTGAGGGCTAAGGAAGTCCATGGTAAGTCATGTTTGTCTTTCTCACAGCCTATGGCATGCGCTCACATATTATGTAGCTATCTCCACCGCTCTCTCTTCTTCCCCCAGCAGGATATATGTTTTCTCTTCCTCCTTCATGGAGCTGAAATACGGGAAGAGATCGTAGAGTCTCCCGAAGTGAGTGCCCCTCACTGCTAAGTATTTGGTGCAGTGTAGCAGGAAGTAGGTCTCATCCTCCAGGGCCTCCAGTTCACAGTGTAAACACAGTCTGTCCTCCCTGGAGTTGTAGCTCTGTCTATGCCGGCCGACCTCGATGGCCAAATTGTGGGCACTGAGTCTATACTATCTCAGGATCTGGCAGTCTCTGGGGTCCAAGAGTTTCTCCAGATATGAAGCCAGTCTGTAGTTTCTCTGTTGTATCTGGTACATGGTCAGTTTCTGTGAGCTGCTGATCTCGTTCTTCCAGTCACTGACGTACATCTCTTGCCCCTTGTCTACCATCTTCCTGATTCTGGCTTTTGTCAGGTTGTTTTGGTTGACGCTTCAGTCGGGTTGGGTTTGGGTAAGCTGTTTTAGGGGTCCTGATTTGTGTGGACCACCTATATGTAGTGTAAGGAGGTGGCAGGTCCCTCAGATGCGCCCTCTCCTCCTTCCGTGTGACCCCCGTGCACTTCATGTATATATATTATGCACCTGTATTTTCTATGTGTCATTATGCTGTACAGTGCCTTGCGAAAGTATTCGGCTCCCTGGAACTTTTCAACGTTTTCCCACATATCATGCTTCAAACATAAAGATACCAAATGTAAATTTTTGGTGAAGAATCAACAACAAGTGGGACACAATTGTGAAGTTGAACAAAATTTATTGGTTATTTTAAATTTTTGTGGAAATACAAAAACTGAAAAGTGGGGGGTGCAATATTATTCGGCCCCCTTACTTTAAGTGCAGCAAACTCACTCCAGAAGTTCATTGTGGTTCTCTGAATGATCCAATGTTGTCCTAAATGACTACTGATGATAAATATAATCCACCTGTGTATAATTAAGTCTCTGTATAAATGCACCTGCTCTGTGATAGTCTCAGGGTTCTGGTTAAAGCACAGAGAGCATCATGAAGACCAAGGAACACAACAGGCAGGTCCATGATACAGTTGTGGAGAATTTTAAGGCCGGATTTGGATACAAAATGATTACCAAAACTTTAAACATCCCAAGGAGCACTGTGCAAACTATCATATTGAAATGGAAGGAGTATCATACCACTGCAAATCTACCAAGACCCGGCCGTCCCTCTAAACTTTCACCTCAAACAAGGAGAAGACTGATCAGAGATGCAGCCAAGAGGCCCATGATCACTCTGGATGAACTGCAGAGATCTACAGCTGAGGTGAGACAGTCTTGTCCATAGGACAACAATCAGTCGTACACTGCACAAATCTGGCCTTTATGGAAGAGTGGCAAGAAGAAAGCCATTTCTCAAAATATCCATAAAAAGTGTCATTTAAAGTTTGCAACACCTGGGAGACACACCAAACATGTGGAAGAAGATGCTCTGGTCAGATGAAACCAAAATTGAACTTTTTGGCAAGAATGCCAAATGATATGTTTGGCGTAAAGGCAACACAGCTCATCACCCTGAACACACCATCCCCACTGTCAAACATGGTGGTAGCAGCATCATGGTTTGGGCCTGCTTTTCTTCAGCAGGGACAGGGAAGATGGTTAAAATTGATGGGAAGATGGATGGAGCCAAATACAGGACCATTCTTGAAGAAAACCTGTTGGAGTCTGCAAAAGACCTGAGACTGGGATGAAGATTTGTCTTCCAACAAGACAATGATCCCAAACATAAAGCAAAATCTACAGTGGAATGGTTCACAAATAAACGTATCCAGGTGTTAGAATGGCCAAGTCAAAGTCCAGACCTGAATCCAATCGAGAATCTGTGGAAAGAGCAGAAAACTGCTGTTCACAAACGATCTCCATCCAACCTCACTGAGCTTGAGCTGTTTGCCAATGCAGAATGGGCAAGAATTTCAGTCTCTTGATGTACAAAACTGATAGAGACATACCCCAAGTGACTTGCAGCTGTAATCACAGCAAAAGGTAAGGGAATATAATAAACAAAGTCTGCTCACCCTCCTGGTATCCAGAGACGGAAGCACGGATGCCTGCAATGCAGCAGGAAAAAGTATCCAAAAGAAGAAGAAAAAATCCAGCTTCACGATTGCAGAAAAATCTTTATTCCACATAATTATGATAAATCCAACTTCATAGCAGCATACAGTCACCACTGAGGTGGGATTGAACAGACGCTTTTCGAGCTATATGCTCTTATTCATTGCTCTACAGATAGCATACTTTGCACTTGTTATATACTATTGGTTAATTAAAAAAGGTGAGCTATAATCCCTTTAAATGTGTTAGAGTTAGGGCAAGAAATGGTTAAAGTGGGGGCTGGACTTGCAGCCACAAGGAGAGAGGAAGCTGCTGCTTCCTCAGATATGCCTGAGACGTTTGGCCAGTGCAGAAGTGACTGTCAGACCCCCCGGACTGGAAGAGGTCTGTTGCCCTGGACCAAATACTGAACAGTAAGGCTAAAGACTGCAATACGGGCCCCAGGACTCCAGAGGGGCCCCCGCTGAAAGGGATTTTAAGCACCCAGATCCCAGCGCGTGGTATTCCTCTAATCTTTGGCTGGTGCAACTGCTGTGGGTGCTGTTGGAGAGTGTGACAGGAAGAGAGCAGGAAAACCAGTGTTGTACTCATGCCTTTTTTCTATTTTACCACAGTTCATTAAAGAATTATTTTCCCTGTTGGAATACAGTTGCCATTGCGGACTCTGCAGAGACCAGAAGAAAAGGGGCCGGGGGATACTTGCTGACTGTGTGCTCAGTGGACTCTGCCTGTGAACTGTCCCTTTAAATATCTCAGCCACAACTACCCCCCGCCGTGTCACCTTGTTACACATGGCATAGTTGGCAGTATGGACCTGAGCAGCCTTGAAACTCTGGGAGTGATGGATGTAATGTTTAAGACTTGTAACTGGGAAAGACTGCCATGAGAGAATTGGAGATGGCAACTGACCGTGACTGTGAGTCTGAAATATGGGATGTGCTGCCTGAACTGGAAGAGATGGAGCTGTCAGCTGACAGCGACTCTGATGTTTATTGTTAGAATCTATATAGTTTGACCATCCACCATCTTGTTGTGGTTTCTGACTGCTGGTCTTTTTCCCCTGGTGCTGGGCTTGTCATTGGTCAGATGATTGTATCACCCTTTATTACCCTGCACCTGCCTCTCAGTCCTTGCTGGACATCAGTGTTAATCTGCTTGAGTTATGGCTAGGAGCCTTGATAGCTTTGTGATATACTTTGTGCAGTTCTGAGAACTCTAGTTCTGCTTGCTTAGTCTTTTTTTTTCCTTTTGTTTCTGCAGCTTCCACTATTTCCCTGCTAGGAGGTTACCAGTGTTTAGTTCCCAGTCCCTAGATCTTTCAGGGATCCCCCACATTCAGGTCTTCGCTTGAGTCTAGACTAGGATCGTCGGTGGGTCTATTCGCAAGGAATAGGTCGCCTGCTCCATCGTAGGGATTGAGTCTAGTCCTAGTGCAGGGTCAGATTCCCCCCGCTCTATTCCTTAGTTGAAACCCATAACATTTATGACTGTTGATTTGGGACTTGTGTTGTGTTGCCCGCCGTGGCCGGGGAAAAGATGGCAGATGTTATGAACTTAAAGATGGCGCTGACCACCGAAAAATAGCAGCCGTTGGCACGAAAACTGCTGAAGAAATTGCCACCTTTTGTGGGTGCCATACAGAGAATTTGGCACCAGGAGAGAATAGGCCGCACCCCGTTGTAATGGGTGCCCGCCCTAAATGGGTGTGGTCAAAGAAGGAGCTGCTGCCCTTACAGCCTGATCAGGAGAAACAGGTGGAGTAGCAAAGAATGACCCCACTCACGAATGGGTGGCATATGAAGGAGCTAGACAGCATGCCTGTGAGGGAGACACCATTGCCGGCAGACATGGAAAGATCCAGCATGTCGTTCCACAGCGACATCAGCCACCAGGATTGGAGGTGCTCCAAGACTCGAGCGGAGGTAGGTCTGCAGTTGAGGAATGGTGATCCGGAGAGCTGGAGGAACGACCCCCGTTCCGGCAACCAGTGGAGGTCGACGAGGATTATGAGTGCCTGGTGATGCCCCAATATTAATCTGCAGGAGTCCGGAAGGCTCTGGAGGCGGCTCTGCAGGGGATGATAACGGCCACATTTGTTTGTTTTCCTCCTCTTCCCAGTTTTGTTTACACCCGTTGGTGTCCCCCTGCTGGATCACGGAACCAGGACCCCATAGGGTTAATAGCGGTGGACTCCAGATGCGGCTGCTGGACTGCATGTTCCCAAACTGCGCCCCCACTTCATCCCATGGACTAGCCCCATGTTTATAAAAAGCAGCCCACCACCATTAAATAGCCAGTGATCCACTGAGAGAAGGGAGGGGGAGACTGTCCTCAGAAGGACCAGGGTCATGTGGACCCCTACACCAAGAAGGACTGTCGGGTCTAAGAGTGGCCCACTTCAAAGACTGCAGTCGCCCGTGTTAAAGGGATGACCGGCCAATACAGGACTGCGTGTGCCTTATAAACTTTGTTTTTTTTATGTGTTCAACAGAGGTTGCCATGGCCGGGGATGGCCATGTTTAAGGTAGGGGGGTGTAAGTTGGTGGCAGGTCCCCACAGATGCACCCTCTCCTCCTTCCGTGTGACCCCCGTGCACTTCATGTATATATATTATGCACCATAGAATGGTGGAGTTGGAAGGGAACTCCTGGGCCATCTGGTCCAACCCCCTGCTCAAAGCAGGATTCTCTAAATCATCCCAGACAGATGTCTGTCCAGCCTCTGTTTGAAGACTTCCATTGAAGGAGAACTCACCACCTCTCATGGCAGCCTGTTCCACTCATTGATCACCCTAACTCTCAAAAAGTTTTTTCTAATATCTAATCTGTGTTTCCTCCCATTCAGTTTCATCCCATTGCTTCTTGTCTTTCCTTGTGCAAATGAGAATAAAGATGATCCTTCTACAATGTGACAGCCCTTGAGATATTTGTAGACAGCTATTAAGTCTCCTCTCAGTCTTCTTTTTTGCAAGCTAAACATTCCCATATCCTGCAACCGTTCCTCATAGGACATGGTTTGCAGACCGGTCACCATTCTGGTGGCTCTTCTCTGAACTTGCTCCAGTTTGTCGATGTCTTTTTTAAATTGTGGTGCCCAAAACTGGACATAGTATTCCAGATGAGGTCTGATCAAAGAGGAGTAGAGGGAAATAATGACCTCATGTGATCTAGACTGTATGCTTCTATTGATACATCCTAGAATTGCATTTGCCTTTTTTGCTGCTGCATAACACTGTTGACTCATGTTCAGTCTGTGATCAATTAGTATACCCAAGTCTTTTTACATGTGCTGTTACTTAGCCCTATTCCTCCCATTTTGTATATGCTTTTTTCATTTTTATTGACCAGATGTATTACTTTGCATTTTTCCCTGTTAAAATCCATTCTGTTAGTTGCTGCCCACTGCTCCAGTTTATTTATATCTTTTTGAATCCTCTCTCTCTCTTCTCTAGTATTAGCGACCCCTCCTAGCTTTGTGTCATCAGCAAATTTGATCAGTTTACCTTCAATTCCTTCATCTAAATCATTGATAAAGATGTTGAACAATACAGGGCCCAAAACAGAGCATTGTGGTACCCCACTTGAGACATTCTTCCAACTGGATTTGCAGCCATTTATGACCACTCTTTGGGTCTGATCACTAAGCCAGTTATGAATCCACCTAACAGTTGCCTTGTCCATTCCATACTTAGTCATTTTTTCAATAAGGATTGTGTGAGATACTTTGTCAAATGCTTTGCTGAAGTCAAGAAATACTATATCTACAGCATTTCCCTGATCCACCCAGTCAGCGATTCTGTTATAGAAGGAAATTTAGTTAGTCTGACTTGACTTATTAGTTACAAACCCATGCTGACTCTGTTTAATCACTTCATTCTTATCCAGGTACTTGCATACATGTTCTTTAATAATTTGTTCAAAGATCTTTCCTGGTATAGAAGTCAGACTCACCGGCCTGTAGTTCCCTGGGTCCACCTTCTTCCCCTTTTTGAAGATAGGAACAACATTTGCTCTTCTCCAGTCTTCTGGGACTTCTCCTGTTCTCCAAGAATTTTCAAAGATTATGGACAGTGGTTCAAGAATTTCTTCTGCTATCTCCTTCAGTACTCTGGGTGTCACGTTTCTGGCGATACTGGACTGGAGGTCAGTGGCGGGAGCAGAAGTGTGCAGATGACCGGACCGTGGAAAGACTTCTGGGAGTGCAGTATATGGCGGTGGTAGTTCACTATGTCGGCAGATGCCGGAGCCCGCCTGAGCACGGGCCTGCCGAGATCACACACAAGCACCAAGTCCGTTTAGGTGATAGAAGTTCGAGGGAGGAACAGTAGGGTTTCCACAAGAGACAGGAAGGCGCCAGCAGAACACCTTCCAGATCAGGAGCTCAGATAATGCTTCACTTAGTTAGACTGAGCACCACAATATACTCAACAACAGGAAGCTGCACAGGGCCAGGTATATATAGCAGGTCCAATCAGTCTTAATCAGGGCGAGAACAATCAGCAGGGCAGGTGATGATCTCTATCCAATCAGTCTCAATCAGGGCGGGAACAATCAGCAGGGCAGATGATGATCTCTATCCCAGACGAAGTTCATATGGTTTCAGGCTGAAGTTATTCAAGTTCCGAATAGCTCCACAGCAAAGGAACAGACTATCAAGCCATGGTTCACAGGTTCAAATCCTAACAATACTCCCTCTTAACGGCGGCCTCTGGACGCAACTTGCCCAGGCATTGCAGGATACCTCTGATGAAATTGTCTAATCAAACGAGGAGCATTGACGTTGCTTACTGGTTCCTGTGAATTTTCCTCCGTGTCGTAGCCCTGCCATTTGATTAAATATTATAAACAATTTCTGTGTATTCGGGAATCCAAGATCTTTTCCACCACAAACTGCTCCTGTCCGTCCACTGCAATTGCATCGGGAGGCGGAGGGGATCGTTCTGGAAATGGATTGGCTGTGGCGGCTTTCAACAAAGACACATGAAAAACAGGATGAATCTTCATTGATGTTGGTAGCTGTAGACGTACGGCCAATGGACTCACAATCTTACAGATTTTGTATGGTCCCACAAACTTTTGTCCTAATTTAGGAGAAGGAATCTTCAATTTCAAATTCTTAGTGGATAACCACACTCGATCTCCAATCCTAAACGTGGGAGTGGGTCTCCGATACCTGTCGGCCGCTTTTTTATATTTCTCCTGAGCTTCCTTTAGAGTGTCTTTCAGAACATTCAGATTTTGCTGTAGCAGAGAGATTCTTTCTGCGACTGCTGGTATTATTGGTGCCACAGGATTTTTGGGAAGGATGTTTGGGTGATATCCAAGATTTGCAAAAAATGGCGTCTGTTTCGTAGAGGCATTCTGTGAATTGTTATATGAAAATTCCGCAAATGGCAGCAGATCTACCCAGTCGTCTGGCAGATGGCAAATATAACAACGAAGATACTGCTCCAGCGTCTGATTTGTACGTTCTGTTTGGCCGTTAGATTGCGGATGGTAAGCGGTTGACAATCGTACTTTGATGTCTAGCGCTGAGCATAAACTGCGCCAAAATTTAGATGTAAATTGCACACCTCGATCTGAGACGACTTCATCCGGCACTCCGTGGAGGCGAAAAACATTGCAAATTATCAGATCAGCTGTATCTTTTGCTGAAGGCAGACCTGAACACGGGATGAAATGCGCTGCTTTTGTAAGTCGATCCACTACTACCAGAATGGATGTCTTTCCCTTGGACTCTGTTAGATCTACTGTAAAGTCCATTGAAATCGATCCCCACGGTCGTGTTGGGATGGCGAGAGGCTGCAACAGTCCCATAGGGGATGCACGTAGAGTCTTATATCTGGCACAGATGTCACAGGAATTAACGTACTTCTTCACATCTTCTTGAAAGTTCGGCCACCTAAAGAAACGTGACAAAAACTCCTGCATTTTCTGTGTCCCTTTGTGTCCTGCAATTTTAGAATCGTGCACTAGTTGTAGGACTTTTAACCGAGCTGCTTCTGGTACATATAGTCGTCGACCATCAGTCCATACTTGATTTTTAAAAAACAGATGCACGTCCCTGATGGACGTGATAGAAACGAGTCTGTTTCGTATGCTGCCTTCAAATCTTCCAGCAAATCTCCATCATGTATTACTCCCAAGATCTTAGTATCTGCCACAATGGGTTTGGGTGTTGTTACAAGGTTAGCCTCGCTTGAAAACATTCGGGATAATGCGTCTGCTTTCTTGTTACGGGAGCCTGGTCGATATGAAATTACAAAATTGAATTGATTCAAAAACAGACTCCAACGGGTCTGCCGAGGAGAGAGGCATTTTGCAGACCTGATAAACTCTAGATTGCGATGATCGGTCAACACCAAAATTTGCTGTGCAGCCCCTTGGAGATGATGTCTCCACTCTTTGAATGCTGATATGATGGCGAGCAATTCTTTATTTCCCATGTCATAGTTCTTTTTGGCTACAGACATACGTTGTGAGAAAAATGCACATGGATGCAGCAACTTCTTTTCCCCTGTCCTCTGAGAGACGATAGCGCCGACCGCACAGTCTGAAGCATCCACCTTGATGATAAAAGCCAATTCAGGGTCAGGATGGCGTAATATGGGAGCCGATGTGAATTTCCCTTTTAAACGAGAGAACGCTTCTTGCTCTTGGGGTGTCCAGATGAATTTTGCTCCTTTTTTTGTTAGTTGCGTGATGCTTACCACGATTTCTGAAAAATTCTTAATAAAAAGTCTGTAAAAGTTGGCGAACCCCACAAAACGCTGAACTTCTTTCACATTTTTAGGGATAGGCCACTCGGTGATAGCTTGCGTTTTCTTAGCATCCATCCGTAATCCTTGAGGTGAAATGACGTATCCCAAGAACTGAATCTCTTCTTGATGGAATTCACATTTTTCTAATTTAATATATAACAAATTCTCCCTTAACCGTTGTAGCACTTGTCTTACGTGCGTCTGATGTTCCTCCATAGAGTTTGAAAAGATCAGGATGTCATCTAGATAAACGACCATGAACTGATCCAACAGGTCTCGGAAAATATCATTTGCCAGGTGCTGGAAGGTAGCTGGAGCATTAGCGAGTCCGAAGGGCATCACTAGACTTTCAAAGTGTCCGTATCGGGTACGAAAAGCTGTCTTCCATTCATCCCCAGGCTTTATACGTACTAAATTGTATGCCCCACGTAAATCTAACTTAGTGAAGATCTTCGCACTTTGTACTCTTTCTAGGAGTTCCGGGATCAACGGTAGAGGATAACGATTTTTTAACGTGACTTTATTAAGCTCCCTGTAGTCCACTACTGGCCGTAATGTTCCATCCTTCTTTTTAACAAAGAATATAGGGGCTCCAGCGGGCGAGGATGATGGACGAATGAATTTTTTGCTTAGATTTTCTTCAATAAATTCTTTGAGAGCCTTCAGTTTAGGACCCGCTAAAGGGTAGATAGTTCCAAACGGTATAGCCGCCCCCGGGAGTAGTTCTATTGGGCAGTCATATGGTTGATGCGGGGGAAGTGTATCCGCTCCCTTCTTGTCACAGACATCCAAGAAATCTTCATACATCGCTGGTAGCTGAGGCAATTCTGGATTCTGAACTGCTTCTAATGTGGATTCACTTGGAACCTCCGTCTGGACTTCCTTTTTGGGGAAACTGATCTTTTTCATCTCCCAATCGATGATTGGATTGTGCTTCTGCAACCAGGGCAAACCTAAAATGATGGGAAAATGTGGAGAAGAAATAATTAGGAATGTCAACATCTCACGATGCTGCGGCTCAATATAGATCTCCAAAAGTCCTGTCTCATGATCCACTGGCCCCGAATTCAGTGGAGATCTATCTACCGTCTCCATCACAATAGGTGAACGTCTTTTCTGCACATCTATGCCATGATTTTGAGCAAATGCAGAATCCATGAACATCCCGCTGGCCCCAGAGTCGATCATGGCTGATGCGGTGATCCACTGGGAGTTAACCTTCAGTTTGATAGTTACAAAATAATGAGATTCTCGGCTCTCCTTCCTGGTAGGTGGAACTATGGATGATATGGACTGGATCTCATCTTTAGCATAATCAGTCTCTGAGATGAAAGACTCCTCGTCGGAAGAATCAGGATCCATTATAGCCGCCACCATTTTTCTTGAACGGTTTGTGGGACGACTTGGACAATTAATAAGAAAATGTCCTGCTTTCCCGCAGTACAGACATAGATTCTCTTTAAATCTCTGTTCTCTTCGTTCTGCACTCGCTCGTCTCTGGATCGCATCCACTTGCATTGGCTCTAGTTCTGTATCTCGGAAATTTCGGCTATGCACTTCTTTAGTGACCGATGGCAGGGAGGAGTTTATAAGAGTTAGTTGAACGATACATGGAGGTCCACTTCTCTTGTCTTCGTTCAGACAGACTGGTGTCAACCCGGATGCAATGCTTGATGAAATCATCCAGATCCGAAGGGGTCTCTCCACGGGCAAGTTCGTCCTTTACTGCACTAGAAAGTCCTCTTTTAAAGAAAGTTACTTTTGCTACATTATTCCTTTCAGTGTCGACGGCCCACCTCCTATACTCCATAGCATACTCTTCGACGGGGCGTTTGCCTTGTCGTAATGCCAGCAACGTTGATTCAGGGGTAGCTGCATGGTTTGGGTCATCAAACATCTGCTGCACCGCTCGAATAAACTCGTTCAGATTGTCTAAACGTGCGTCCCGAGTCTCAATCAGAGGATTAGCCCAAGCGATCGCTTTGTGTGTTAACAGCATAATGATGCATGGCACCTTTGACCTATCAGTCGGGAACTGATTAGCATGTGTATCGAATAACAGGTAACATTGATTCAAAAATCCACGAAATTTATCTCGATCACCGCCAAAACAAAAAGGTGGTAGCTTGGGGGGCGTGGCAGACGCTGAGACGGAAGCTTGTCCTTCTAGCTGTGTAATTCGAGCAGTCAACACTTGTACCGCATTCTGCAGATCTTGGATAGCTTGTTGGTGATTCTGGACATTATGATCACTTTGTGCAACAAATGCGTCCATCCGTGATTTTCCATTCATCTGTTCGGTGTGCAGACTGGACATTGCACCATGCAGTTTTCTGACACGTGTCTCCATAGTTTCTGCTCCAGCGGCCTCCATTTTTGAGAGGCTGAGTATTCTGTCACGTTACTGGCGATACTGGACTGGAGGTCAGTGGCCGGAGCAGAAGTGTGCAGATGACCGGACCATGGAAAGACTTCTAGGAGTGCAGTATATGGCGGTGGTAGTTCACTATGTCGGCAGATGCCGGAGCCCGCCCGAGCATGGGCCGGCCGAGATCACACACAAGCACCAAGTCAGTTTAGGTGATAGAAGTTCGAGGGAGGAACAGCAGGGTTTCCACAAGAGACAGGAAGGCGCCAGCAGAACACCTTCCAGATCAGGAGCTCAGATAATGCTTCACTCAGTTAGACTGAACACCACAATATACTCAACAACAGGAAGCTGCACAAGGCCAGGTATATATAGCAGGTCCAATCAGTCTTAATCAGGGCGAGAACAATCAGCAGGGCAGGTGATGATCTCTATCCAATCAGTCTCAATCAGGGCGGGAACAATCAGCAGGGCAGGTGATGATCTCTATCCCAGACAAAGTTCATATGGTTTCAAGCTGAAGTTATTCAAGTTCCGAATAGCTCCACAGCAAAGGAACAGACTAGCAAGCCATGGTTCACAGGTTTAAATCCTAACACTGGGGTGTAATTCATCTGGACCTGGAGACTTGAATTCATTTAGGTTAGCTAAGTGTTTCCTCACTGTCTTTCTGTTTATAGATTACCTGGATTCTTCTATTCCTTTAATAGGACAGTGAAGATCAGTTGATGTTACATTTCCTTTCTGAGAGAAAACAGATACAAAATAGGAATTTAAAAGTTCAGCCTTCTCAACATCCTGTCTTACCATGTCATCATTTTCATCCTGTAAAAATCCTATAGCATCTTTGACTTTTCTTTTACTTTTGACGTATCCCCAAAATCCTTTTTTGTTGCTTTTGATGTCACTTGCAAGCCTTAATTCATTGTCAGCTTTAGATAATATGATTTGTGCCCTGCAGGTTCTGCAGACGGCATTATATTCTTCTTTAGATATGCCTCCCTCTTTCCATTTGATAAACATTTCTTTCTTCCTTTTTAGCATGTGTTTAAGTTCTGTGTTCATCCATCCTGGTTTCCTTAAATGCTTCCCATTCTTCCTCTTTTCGGAATTGTTAACGATTGTTCTTTGAGAATCTCATTTTTCAAGATTTTCCATCCTTCCTGGACATTTTTGTCCTTAAGGATATCCAGCCATTGGATCCCTCCAATTCTCTTTCAGAGTCCCTTAGGGTGAGTTTCCACGATCCGGAATGCTTCAGGAAATGCTGCGTGTTTGACGCTGTGCATTGGCGCAGCGTCAAACACGCAGCGTCCAGATGTTACAGCATAGTGGAGGGGATTTCAAGAAATCCCGTCTCCACTATGCTGTAAAACACACAGGCGGAAGACCTGCGTATCCGGACATGCGGCGCGTCTTTTCAGACCGCAGCATGTCCTAGCCCGTTGCGGCGACGCTGCGTCGCCGCAACGGAAATAACACAGGGCTATGCAGCCCTGCGTTCTTTCCGGATATGTTCCGGAGGTGTCCGGAACACATCCAGAAAGAGCACGCTTCAAAAAGGGGGCGGGGCTTTGGGCGGTGCGGAATTTCCGCTCCGTCCAAAGCGCTGTGGTTCCGGACCGTGGAACCACAGCCTTAAAATCTGCCTTTCTGAAATCTAACATTGACGTCTGAGACTTCACAGGTCTTCCTCCTCTTGTTATCCAAAATTCTAAAGTAGCATGGTCACTACCTCCTAGGGTCCCAGCCACTCTTACCTCCTCAACCATTTCCTCCTTGTTTACAAGGATTAAATCCAAGGTAGCAGATCCCCTTGTTTTCTCCCTACCTTTTGGAAGATAAAGTTGTCAGCAAGAGAGGATAAGAATTTCCTTGACCTGTTAGTTTTGCCTGAGAGAGATTCCCAACAAATGTCTGGATAGTTGAAATCTCCCATGACCACTATGTCATATTTTTTGGAGAACTTGGCCATTTGATGCATAAGGAGTTCATCCATATCTTCAGCTTGCATAGGTGGCCTGTAGTAAATGACTACAATGGTGTCCTTTCCATTGTTCTGTCCTTGTATTCTTGCCCAAACAATTTCCACAGAACTCCCAGTCTCTGAAGCGTCAATCTCTGTGCAGATATATGCTTTTCTAACATACAATGCGACACCTCCTCCTCGTTTATCAAATCTGTTTCTTGCAAATAAGTTGTATCCTTCTAGCCTTGTATTCCAATCATGTGTATCGTCCCACCAAGTTTCAGTGATTCCAATGACATCATATTTATTTTCCTGCGTTAGTAGTTCCAGTTCTCCTTGTTTGCTGCCCATGCTTTGTGCATTCGTATAGAAACATATTAGTTTGTGATTGGTTTCTCTTTCTTCAATATTTTTATTATGTAGATTTTTTTGTCTTTGTTCTTCCTCTTCACTTCTAATAGCAGAAATCTCAATAGTATTTGTCAGATGTATGGCTTTTGCTGGCGTTTTGCTTCCCTTCCCACATTGTTCTAGTTTAAAGCTCTCCTGATGAGTGTAGCAAGTCGACTTCCAAATACATGTTTTCCAGTCTTTGTAAGGTGCACCCCATCTCTAGCAAGTAGTCCATCGTATAGGTAATTCACTCCGTGATCCAGAAATCCAAATCCTTGCTGACGGCACCATCGACGTAGCCAGTTGTTCACCGTCAGAATCTTCTTCCACCTCCTTGTCCCATGGACATCCACTGAAAGGATGGAAGAGAAGACCACCTGCGCTCCCAGTTATTTAACTTTCTTACCTAAGTTTTCAAAGTCACTGCAGATGGTTTCCAGGTCGTTTCTTGCGGTGTCATTTGTCCCTACATGTATTAGCAGGAATGGGTAGTCATCTGTAGGTCTGAAGAGTCCTGATATCCTGTCAGACACATCTTTAATTTTTGCACCTGGAAGACAGCACATTTCTCTTGAGGTTAAATCCGGTCTGCAGATAGCGGCCTCTGTTCCTCTCAACAGGGAATCCTCCATGACCACAACACTCCGTATCTTCTTCACAACAGTTTTCTTTCTCCATTCAGGAGGACTCTGAGGGCGTACAAGGTTAAGGTTATTGCTTGTGGCCAAAGTCTTATCTTGATGTATTTCTTCATTGTTCTCCTGTGTAAGAGCCTGGTACTGGTTCCTGAGCAGTATTGGTGCTGACTGCCTCCCGATCCTCCTGCTTCTCTGGGTCACATGCTTCCATTCCTCTGTTTCTTCAGGTGCACTTCGAATTTCTTCTCTTTCTGTAACATGAAGAGATAATTCTGCTCTGTCTAAGAACTCTTCACCTTCCTTAATGGTTTTCAATGTAGATAACCTCTCTTTCAGATTTTGCAACTTTTCCTCCAACAGGGACACAAGCTTGCATTTCTGGCATGTGAAGTTTGGCTTTTCCACTGGTAAGTCTGTGAACATGTAGCAAGAAATGCAGCTCACCAAATGGCTCTTGACCTCTTCCATGTTCTTATTGTTCAAGTGATATTCAAGCGGTGAAATATATGCTAAAACTCTAACCCTAACCCTAGCGGCGCGCGGTTTACTGATATCCTCCTTTCAGCTGCAACGGCCAAAATCCAGTGTTCTTTGAGCTCGCGAAGACTCTTCACTTATCCCAGAAGGCACTGGGAATATGCAAATTCTCTCCTTGGGACTCCTCCCCTGGTTTACTGATGTCCTCCTTTCAGCTGCAATGGCCAAAATCCAGTGTTCCTTGAGCTCGCGTAGACTCTTCACTTATCCAGAAGGCACTGGTAATATGCAAATTCTCTCCTCGGGACTCCTTCCCTGGTTTACTGATGTCCTCCTTTCAGCTGCAACGGCCAAAATCCAGTGTTCCTTGAGCTCGCGGAGACTCTTCACTTATCCAGAAGGCACTGGGAATATGCAAATTCTCTCCTTGGGACACCTCCCTGGTTTACTGATGTCCTCCTTTCAGCTGCAACGGCCAAAATCCAGTGTTCCTTGAGCTCGCGGAGACTCTTCACTTATCCCAGAAGGCACTGGGAATATGCAAATTCTCTCCTCGGGACTCCTCCCCTGGTTTACTGATGTCCTCCTTTCAGCTGCAACAGCCAAAATCCAGTGTTCCTTGAGCTCATGGAGACTCTTCACTTATCCCAGAAGGCACTGAGAATATGCAAATTCTCTCTCGGGACTCCTCCCCTCGTCACCTGTATGTTCTATGTGTCATTATGCTGTATTTGTATTATAATGTAATGTATTGTGATGTTTCAGTTTAAATGTGTTAAAGTTAGGGCAAGAAATGGTAAAAGAGTGTGTTGGACTTGCAGCCACAAGGAGAGAGGAAGCTGCTACTTCCTCAGATCTGCCTGAGACATTGGCCTGGACAGAAGTGATTGTTAGACAGGGCATTGCCAGACCCATCAGATGGGAGAGGTCTGTTGCCCTGGACCAAGGACCGAACAGTAAGGCTAAGGACTGCAATACGGGCCCCAGAACTCCAAAATGACCCCTGCTGAAGGGGTTTTAACCCTTACTGCCATCGGACGTACTATCCCGTCCATGGTACCTGGGCCCGTATGACCGGGGACGGGATAGTACGTCATAGGCGATCAGCTGCGCTCCTGAGGGGAGCGCAGCTAATCGCCGCCGGGTGTCAGCTGATTATCACAGCTGACACCCATGACTGTGTGTCAGGAGCGGTCACGGACCGCTCCCGGCACATTAACCCTAGCACCCCGCGATCAAACATGATCGCGGTGTGTACTGGGGGCACAGGGGAGGATCGCGCAGGGTGGGGGCTCCTGCGCGCCCCCTGAGACCCTCAGAGCAGCGCGATGTGATCGCGCTGTTCTGAGGGCTTCCTCCCTCCCAGGACCCGGATCCAAGATGGCGCCGGGGTCCTGGAGGGAGGCGGCTACTCAGTGCCTGCCGAGAGCAGGCACTGAGAAGCCTGCATCTATGCCTGTGCGATCGCTGGTGTGACAGAGTGCTGTGCACACTGCCACACCAGCGATCTGATAAAATACTGTGATGTCCCACCCTGGGACAAAGTAAAAAAGTTAAAAAAGTAAAAATAAACATGTGTAAAAAAAAAATCCAAAATAAATAAAAAAAAAAAAAAATATTCCCCAATAAATTCACTTCTTCCTGTAAATAAAAAAAAAAAAACAATAAAAGTACACATATTTGGTATCGCCGCGTCCGTAACGACCCCCCCTATAAAATTGTCCCACTAGTTAACCCCTTTAGTGAACCCCCTTAAAAAAAAAAAAAAAAAACGAAGCAAAAAATCAATGCTTTATCATCATACCGCCGAACAAAAAGTGGAATAACACGCGATCAAAAAGACCGATATAAAAATACATGGTACCGCTGAAAACGTCATCTTGTCCCGCAAAAAACGAGCCGTCATAAAGCATCATCAGCGAAAAAATAAAAAAGTTATAGCTCGCAGAATAAAGCGATGCAAAAATAATTATTTTTTATATAAAATTGTTTTTATTCTATAAAAGCGCCAAAACATGAAAAAATGATATAAATGAGGTATCGCCATAATCGTACTGACCCGAAGAATAAAACTGCTTTATCAATTTTACCACACGCGGAACGGTATAAACGCCTCCCCCAAAAGAAATTCATGAATTGCTGATTTTTGTTCATTCTAACCTCCCAAAAATCTAAATAAAAAGCGATCAAAAAACGTCACGTGCACAAAAATGGTACCAATAAAAACGTCAACTCGTCCCGCAAAAAATAAGACCTCACATGACTCTGTGGGCCAAAATATGCAAAAATTATAGCTCTCAAAATGTGATGATGCAAAAACTATTTTTGCAATAAAAAGCGTCTTTTAGCGTGACAGCTGCCAATCATAAAAAACCCGCTATAAATAGTAAATCAAACCCCCCTTTATCACCCCCTTAGTAAGGGAAAAATAATAAAATTAAAAAAAAGTATTTATTTCCATTTTCCCATTAGGGTTAGGGTTAGGGTTGCGGCTAAAGTTAGGGTTAGGGTTGGCGCTTAAAGTTAGGATTAGGGTTAGGGTTGGGATTAGGGGTGTGTTAGGGTTAGGTTTGTGGTTAGGGTTGGGACTAGGGTTAGGGGTGTGTTGGGGTTAGAGTTGGAGTTAGAATTGGGGGGTTTCCGCTGTTTAGGCACATCAGGGGCTCTCCAAATGTGACATGGCGTCTGATCTCAATTCCAGCCAATTCTGCGTTGAAAAAGTCAAACGGTGCTCCTTCACTTCTCAGCTCTGCCATGCGTCCAAACAGTAGTTTATCCCCACATATGGGGTATCAGCGTACTCTGGACCCAAGAGTTATTGTGCAATTTGTCCTATTTCTTCTGCTACCCTTGGGAAAATAAAAACTGGGGGCGAAAATATCATTTTTGTACAAAAAAAAATATTTTTTTGCTTTTATGGCTGTACATTATAAACTTCTGTGAAGCACTTGGGGCTTCATAGCGCTCACCACACATTAGATAAGTTCCTTGTGGGGTCTATTTTCCAAAATGGGGTCACTTGTTGGGGATTTCCACTGTTTAGGCGCATCAGGGGCTCTCCAAATGCGACATGACGCCCCAGACCATTCCATCAAAGTCTGCAATCCAAACGTCACTACTTCCCTTCCGAGCCCCAACGTGTACCCATACAGTAGTTTTCTCCCACATATTGGATATCAGCGTACTCAGGACAAATTGGACAACATCTTTTGGGGTCCAATTTCTCCTGTTACCCTTGTAAAAATAAAATATTGGGGCAAAAAAATCATTTTTGCAAAAAAAAAAAGGATTTTTTATTTTTACGGCTGTGCGTTATAAACTTCTGTGAAGCACTTCGGGGTTCAAAGTGCTCACCACACATCTAGACAAGTTCCTTGTGGGGTCTATTTTCCAAAATGGGGTCACTTGTGGGGGGTTTCCACTGTTTAGGCGCATCAGGGGCTCTCCAAATGCGACATGACGCCCCCAGACCATTCCATCAAAGTCTGCAATCCAAAACGTCACTACTTCCCTTCCGAGCCCTGACGTGCACCATACAGTAGTTTTCTCCCACATATTGGGTATCAGCGTACTCAGGACAAATTGGACAACAACTTTTGGGGTCCAATTTCTCCTGTTACCCTTGTGAAAATAAAAATATTGGGGGCGAAAAAATCATTTTTGTAAAAAAAAAAGAGATTTTTTATTTTTACGGCTGTACCTTAGAAACTTCTGTGAAGCACTTCGGGGTTCAAAGTGCTCACCACACATCTAGATAAGTTCCTTGTGGGGTCTATTTGCCAAAATGGGGTCACTTGTGGGGGGTTTCCACTGTATAGGTGCATCAGGGGCTCTCCAAATGTGACATGACGCCCCAGACCATTCCATCAAAGTCTGCAATCCAAAACGTCACTACTTCCCTTCCGAGCCCTGACGTGCGCCCATACAGTAGTTTTCTCCCACATATTGGGTATCAGCGTACTCAGGACAAATTGGACAACAACTTTTGGGTTCCAATTTCTTCTGTTACCCTTGTGAAAATAAAATATTGGGGACGAAAAAATCATTTTTGTAAAAAAAAAAAGGATTTTTTATTTTACGGCTGTACGTTATAAACTTTAGTGAAACACCTGGGGGTTAAAAGTTCTCACCACATCTAGATAAGTTCCTTGAGGGGTCTAGTTTCCAAAATGGCGTCATTTATGGGGGTTTCCATGTTTAGGCAGATCAGGAGCTCTCCAAACACGACATGGCGTCCAGCCAATTCTGCGTTGAAAAAGTCAGACGGCACTCCTTCCCTTCCAAACTCTGCCATGCACCCAAACAGTGGTTTACCCCCACATATGGGGTATCAGCGCACTCAGGACAAATTGCACAATAACTTTTGGAGTCTTGTTACCCTTGGAAAAATAAAAATTGGGGTGAAAAGATAATTTTTGTGGAAAAAATATGATTTTTAAATTTTACGGCTCTACGTTATAAACTTGTGTGAAGCACTTGGGGGTTAAAATTGCTCACCAAAGATCTAGAAAAGTTCCTTAGGGGGTCTAGTTTCCAAAATGGGGTCATTTGTGGGGGGTTTCCACTGTTTAGGCACATCAGGGGCTCTCCAAATGCAACATGGCATCAATCTCAATTCCAGCCAATTTTGGTTGGAAAAAGTCAAATGGTGCTCCTTCCATTCCGAGCTCTGCCGTGCGCCCAAACAGTGGTTCCCACCACATATGGGGTATCAGCGTACTCAGGCAAATTGTACAACAACTTATGTGGTCCAATTTCTCCTGTTACCCTTGAGAAAATAAAAAATTAGTGACTAAAAGATAATTTTTGTGGGAAAAAAAATAGGATTTTTTATTTTCATGCCCGGGCATTATAAACTTGTGTGAAGCACTTGGGGGTTCAAAGTGCTCACCAAAGATCTAGATAAGTTCCTTAGGGGGTATAGTTTCCAAAATGGGGTCACTTGTGGGGGGTTTCCACTGTTTAGGCTCATCTGGGGCACTGCAAACGGAACATGACCCATCAACGTCTGCATTCCAAAACGTTACTACTTCCTTTCCAAGCCCTGCCGTGCACCCCAAAAAGTTCCCCCCCCCCACATATGGGGTATCAGCGTACTCAGGACAAATTGGACAACAACTTTTGGGGTCCAATTTCCTTGGGAAAATTCAAAAATTTGGGACTAAAAAATCATTTTTGTGGAAAATTGTTTTTTTTTTTTTTTCACACCCATTCATTATAAGCTTTTGTGAAAACTTGGGAGTTCAAAGTGCTCACAAACAGATCTAGATAAGTACCTTAGGGGGTCTAGTTTCCAAAATGGTGTCACTTGTGGGGGTTTCCACTGTTTAGGCATATCAGGGGCTATCAAACACGACATGGCATCCAATCTAAATTCCAGCCAATTTTAGTTTGAAAAAGTCAAACGGCGCTCCTTCCCTTACGAGCTCTGCCGTGTGCCCAAACAGTGGTTTTTCCCCCACATATTGGGTATTGGGTACTCAGGAGAAATTGCATAACAACCTTATTTGTCCATTTTCTCCTTTTACCCTTGTGAAAATAAAAAAAAAGTTGTAAAAGATCATTTTTTTGGCTAAAAAGTTAAATATTCATTTTTTCCTTCCACGTTGCTTTAGTTCTGTGAAGCACCTGAAGGGTTAATAATCTTCTTGAATGTGGTTTTGAGTACCTTGAGGGGTGCAGTTTTTAGAATGGTGTCACTTTTGGGTATTTTCTGCCATATAGACCCTCAAAGTGACTTCAAATGAGAGGTGGTCCCTAAAAAAAATGGCTTTGTAAATTTTGTTGTAAAAATGAGAAATCGCTGGTCAACTTTTAACCCTTTATAACTTCCTAACAAAAAAAATTTTGGTTCCAAAATTGTGCTGATGAAAGTAGACATGTGGGAAATGTTATTTCTTAACTATTTTATGTGACATATTTCTCTGTTTTAAGGGAATAAAAATTCAAAGTTTGAAAATTGCAAAATTTTAAAAAATTTTCGCCATATTTGCATTTTTTCAAAAATAAACGCAAGTTATATCGAAGAAAATTTTACTTCTAACGTGAAGTACAATATGTCACGAGAAAACAATCTCAGAATCGCGAAGATCCGTTGAAGCGTTCCAGAGTTATAACCTCATAAAGAGACAGTGGTCAGAATTGTAAAAATTGGCCCGGTCATTAACGTGCAAACCACCCTTGGGGGTGAAGGGGTTAAGCACCAGATCCCAGCGAGTGGAATTCCCCTGATCTTTGGCTGCTGCATCTGCTGTTGGTGCAGTTGAAGAGTGTAACAGGGGAGAGAGCAGGAAAACCAGTGTCCTACTCATGCCTTTTTTCTACTTTACCAATGTTCATTAAAGAATTATTTTCCCTGTTGCAATACAGTTGCCTTTGCGGACTCTGTATCGCCTGGACTGCTGAGACCAGAAGAAAAGGTAACCCGTGGGGAAAAGGCTGCATCCACCAGTATTGCATGTACAAGGGGCCGCGGGGGGTACTTGCTGACTGTGTGCTCAGTGGACTTGCCTGTGAACTGTCCCTTGAAATATCTCGGCCACAATACCCCCGCCGTGTCCCCTTGTTACAGTAGCATGGCTTTATGGTGATGGGAGCTTGGGTTGCTACTCTGTAGGTGAGCCTGGAAGGACAGCACCCTCTCAAGACAGCTAGATGCAGTGGGATTCTGCACAGCTCAGAATGCTGCTTTTGTAGCTGCTTTTTTCTTGCCATAATACAAATTATAACAGTCTATTCAGTAGGACTATCAGCTGTGTATCCACCAGACTTCTGCACAACACAACTGATGGTCCCAACCCCATTTATAAGGCCAGAAATCCCACTTATTAAACTGACAGGGCACACCTGTGAAGTGAAAACCATTTCCGGGACTACCTCTTGAAGCTCATCAAGAGAATGCCAAGAGTGTGCAAAGCAGTAATCAAAGCAAAAGGTGGTACTATGAAGAACCTAGAATATAAGACATATTTTCATTTGTTTCACACTTTTTTGTTAAGTATATAATTCTACATGTGTTAATTCATAGTTTTGATGCCTTCAGTGTGAATTTGCAATTTTCATAGTCATGAAAATACAGAAAAATCTTTAAATGAGAAGGTGTGTCCAAACTTTTGGCCTGTACTGTATGTCTTTATGTATTGGGCTTTTATATTAACTAAATAAAGAGAGATTTTTTTATTTTTCTATTGTTTACATGTATAAAAATTGAGGGGGCTATGTGTGGGCTCATATTGTATATTGGGGCTATGTGGGGGCTCATATTGTATGTATGGTCTATATGGGGGCTTATACTGTATAGCATGCTTAATTGTGGTCAAAATTAAGTCATACAATTAACATAAAAATAAATTATAATTAATGTGTTTAACATTGATATTGAGCAGAATTATTTGCAGCCTATTGATTCAGCCTCCACAACATTCTGTGTCTCTCATGTGGCTTCTTAGGAAAATGAATCTCCATGCTTTGCTCTATTTTATATAGCGCTATGTAAATGGAAAAAGACGCTCAAATGTATGTGTTCTACATTTGAGCGTCTTTTTCCATTTACAGATGTGCACCAGAGCACCTGTGTGTTACTCACAAGACCTATCACATGATTATGCATCATGTGACATGTTGTAACAATTATGTGGGGTACTATGGAATCTGATTGCGTGGGATAAAACGAATCTGAGACCAAAGCTGAGGCAAACAAGTGTATTTAACAAAGTAAGAAATGGAACCAAACCTAAGTGCACAGCACAATATAGAAATGTTCAGCTAACTGAATAGCGGGGCGCGACACTAATACGAACCAGTCCTGCAGTAATATGATCAACAGTACGCACGGCACTTCAACGTGGAGTTCCGCAGTATATGAAGCAAGAGTGCGCACGGCACTTAAATGTAGAAGTCCAGCAATAATATGAAACAAGAGTGCGCATGGCACTTAACCTCTTCACCCCCAAGGGTGGCTTGCACGTTAATGACCGGGCCAATTTTTACAATTCTGACCACTGTCTCTTTATGAGGTTATAACTCTGGAACGCTTCAACGGATCTTCGCGATTCTGAGACTGTTTTCTCGTGACATATTGTACTTCATGATAGTGGTAAAATTTTTCCATATAACTTGCGTTTATTTATGAAAAAAAACGCAAATATGGCAAAAATTTTGAAAATTTTGCAATTTTCAAACTTTGAATTTTTATTCCCTTAAAACAGAGAAATATGTCACACAAAATAGTTAAGAAATAACATTTCCCACATGTCTACTTTACATCAGCACAATTTTGGAAACAAAATTTTTTTTTTTTAGGAAATTATAAGGGTTAAAAGTTGACCAGCGATTTCTCATTTTTACAACAAAATTTACAAGCCATTTTTTTTTTAGGGACCCCTCATATTTGAAGTCACTTTGAGGGGTCTATATAGCAGAAAATACCCAAAAGTGACACCATTCTAAAAACTACACCCTCAAGGTACTCAAAACCACATTCAGAAGTTTATTAACCCTTCAGGTGCTTCACAGGAGCTGAAGCAAGTGGAAGGAAAAAATGAATATTTTACTTTTCAGTCACAAAAATGATCTTTTACAACATTTTTTTTATTTTCACAAGGTAAAAAGGAGAAAAAGGACCGATAAAGTTGTTGTGCAATTTCTCCTAAGTACGCCGATACTCCATATGTGAGGGAAAACCACTGTTTGGGCACACGGCAGGGCTCGGAATGGAAGGAGCGCAGTTTGACTTTTCCAAACCAAAATTGGCTGGAATTGAGAACGGACGCCATGTCGCGTTTGGAGAGGCCCTGATGTGCCTAAACAGTGGAAACCCCCACATGTGACCCCATTTTGGAAACTAGACCCCCTAAGGAACTTATCTAGATGTGTGGTGAGTAGTTTGAACCCTCAAGTGCTTCACGCAAGTTTGTAATGTAGAGCCGTGAAGAAAAAAAATCATATTTTTTCCACAAGCATGATGTTTTAGTCCCCAAATTTTTATTTTCCCAAGGGTAAGAGGAGAAATTGAACCACAAAAGTTGTTGTCCAACTTGTCCTGAGTACGCTGATACCCCATATGTGGGGGGGAACCACTGTTTGGGCGCACGGCAGGGCTTGAAAGGGAAGGAGCGCCGTTTGACTTTTCCAAACCAAAATTGGCTGGAATTGCGAACGGACGCCATGTCGCGTTTGGAGGGCCCCTGATGTGCCTAAACAGTGGAAACCCCCCACATGTGACCCCATTTTGGAAACTAGACCCCCTAAGGAACTTATCTAGATGTGTGGTGAGTAGTTTGAACCCTCAAGTGCTTCACGCAAGTTTGTAATGTAGAGCCGTGAAGAAAAAAAATCATATTTTTTCCACAAACATGATGTTTTAGTCCCCAATTTTTTATTTTCCCAAGGGTAAGAGGAGAAATTGGACCACAAAAGTTGTTGTCCAACAAGTCCTGAGTACGCTGATACCCCATATGTGGGGGGGAACCACTGTTTGGGCGCACGGCAGGGCTCGAAAGGGAAGGAGCGCCGTTTGACTTTTCCAAACCAAAATTGGCTGGACTTGCGAACGGACGCCATGTCGCGTTTGGAGGGCCCCTGATGTGCCTAAACAGTGGAAACCCCCCACATGTGACCCATTTTGGAAACTAGACCCCTAAGGAACTTATCTAGATGTGTGGTGAGTAGTTTGAACCCTCAAGTGCTTCACGCAAGTTTGTAATGTAGAGCCGTGAAGAAAAAAAATCATATTTTTTCCACAAGCATGATGTTTTAGTCCCCAATTTTTTATTTTCCCAAGGGTAAGAGGAGAAATTGAACCACAAAAGTTGTTGTCCAACTTGTCCTGAGTACGCTGATACCCCATATGTTGGGGGGAACCACTGTTTGGGCGCACGGCAGGGCTTGAAAGGGAAGGAGCGCCGTTTGACTTTTCCAAACCAAAATTGGCTGGAATTGCGAACGGACGCATTGTCGCGTTTGGAGGGCCCCTGATGTGCCTAAACAGTGGAAACCCCCCACATGTGACCCCATTTTGGAAACTAGACCCCCTAAGGAACTTATCTAGATGTGTGGTGAGTAGTTTGAACCCTCAAGTGCTTCACGCAAGTTTGTAATGTAGAGCCGTGAAGAAAAAAAACATATTTTTTCCACAAGCATGATGTTTTAGTCCCCAATTTTTTATTTTCCCAAGGGTAAGAGGAGAAATTGGACCACAAAAGTTGTAGTCCAACATGTCCTGAGTACGCTGATACCCCATATGTGGGGGGAACCACTGTTTGGGCACACAGCAGGGCTCGAAAGGGAAGGAGCGCCGTTTGACTTTTCCAAACCAAAATTGGCTGGAATTGCGAACGGACGCCATGTCGCGTTTGGAGGGCCCCTGATGTGCCTAAACAGTGGAAACCCCCCACATGTGACCCCATTTTGGAAACTAGACCCCCTAAGGAACTTATCTAGATGTGTGGTGAGTAGTTTGAACCCTCAAGTGCTTCACGCAAGTTTGTAATGTAGATCCGTGAAGAAAAAAAATCATATTTTTTCCACAAGCATGATGTTTTAGTCCCCAATTTTTTATTTTCCCAAGGGTAAGAGGAGAAATTGGACCACAAAAGTTGTTGTCCAACATGTCCTGAGTATGCTGATACCCCATATGTGGGGGGGGAACCACTGTTTGGGCGCACGGCAGGGCTCGAAAGGGAAGGAGCGCCGTTTGACTTTTACAAACCTAAATTGACTGGAATTGCGAACGGACGCCATGTCGCCTTTGGAGGGCCCCTGATGTGCCTAAACAGTGGAAACCCCCCACATGTGACCCAATTTTGGAAACTAGACCCCCTAAGGAACTTATCTAGATGTGTGCTGAGTAGTTTGAACCCTCAAGTGCTTCACGCAAGTTTGTAATGTAGAGCCGTGAAGAAAAAAAATCATATTTTTTCCACAAGCATGATGTTTTAGTCCCCAATTTTTTATTTTCCCAAGGGTAAGAGGAGAAATTGGACCACAAAAGTTGTTGTCCAACATGTCCTGAGTACGATGATACCCCATATGTGGGGGGGAACCACTGTTTGGGTGCACGGCAGGGCTTGAAAGGGAAGGAGCGCCGTTTGACTTTTCCAAACCAAAATTGGCTGGAATTGCGAACGGATGCCATGTCGCCTTTGGAGGGCCCCTGATGTGCCTAAACAGTGTAAACCCCCACATGTGACCCCATTTTGGAAACTAGACCCCCTAAGGAACTTATATAGATGTGTGCTGAGTAGTTTGAACCCTCAAGTGCTTCACGCAAGTTTGTAATGTAGAGCCGTGAAGAAAAAAAATCATATTTTTTCCACAAGCATGATGTTTTAGTCCCCAATTTTTTATTTTCCCAAGGGTAAGAGGAGAAATTGGACCACAAAAGTTGTTGTCCAACATGTCCTGAGTACGCTGATACCCATATGTGGGGGGGAACCACTGTTTGGGCGCACGGCAGGGCTTGAAAGGGAAGGAGCGCCGTTTGACTTTTCCAAACCAAAATTGGCTGGAATTGCGAACGGATGCCATGTCGCGTTTGGAGGGCCCCTGATGTGCCTAAACAGTGGAAACCCCCCACATGTGACCCCATTTTGGAAACTAGACCCCCTAAGGAACTTATCTAGATGTGTGCTGAGTAGTTTGAACCCTCAAGTGCTTCACGCAAGTTTGTAATGTAGAGCCGTGAAGAAAAAAAATCATATTTTTTCCACAAGCATGATGTTTTAGTCCCCAATTTTTTATTTTCCCAAGGGTAAGAGGAGAAATTGGACCACAAAAGTTGTTGTCCAACAAGTCCTGAGTACGCTGATACCCCATATATGGGGGGGATCCACTGTTTGGGCGCACGGCAAGGCTCGAAACGGAAGAAGCGCCGTTTGACTTTTCCAAACCAAAATTGGCTGGAATTGCGAACGGACGCCATGTCGCATTTGGAGGGCCCCTGATGTGCCTAAACAGTGGAAACCCCCCACATGTGACCCCATTTTGGAAACTAGACTCCCTAAGGAACTTATCTAGGTGTGTGATGAGCACTTTGAACCCCCAAGTGTTTCACTAACGTTTATAATGCCCTGGCGTGAAAAAAAAATAAATAAATTTTTTCCACAAAAGTGATGTTTTAGTCCCCAATTTTTATTTTCCCAAGGGTAAGAGGAGAAATTGGACCACAAAAGTGGTTATCCAATTTGTCCTGAGTACGCTGATACTCCATATGTTGGGGGGATTTACTGTTTGGGCGCACGGCAGGGCTCAGAAGGGAAGCAGTGACGTTTTGAATGCAGACTTTGATGGAATGGTCTGCGGGCGTCATGTTCCGTTAGCAGAGCCCCTGATGTGCCTAAACAGTGGAAACCCCCCACATGTGACCCCATTTTGGAAACTAGACCCCCTAAGGAACTTATCTAGGTGTGTGGTGAGCACTTTGAACCCCCAAGTGTTTCACTAACGTTTATAATGCCCTGGCGTGAAAAGAAATATCCTACTTTTTACCTGACAAAAATGATGTTTTAGTCCCCAATTTTTTATTTTCCCAAGGTTAAGAGGAGAAATTGGACACCAAAATTGGATGTCCAATTTGTCCTGAGTACGCTGATACCCCATATGTTGGGGGATCCACTGTTTGGGCGCACGGCAGGGCTCGGAAGGGAAGCAGTGACGTTTTGGAATGCAGACTTTGATGGAATGGTCTGCGGGCGTCATGTTCCGTTAGCAGAGCCCCTGATGTGCCTAAACAGTGGAAACCCCCCACATGTGACCCCATTTTGGAAACTAGACCCCCTAAGGAACTTATCTAGGTGTGTGGTGAGCACTTTGAACCCCCAAGTGTTTCAGTAACGTTTATAATGCCCTGGCGTGAAAAAAAAAATATTTTTTTTTTTCCACAAAAGTGATGTTTTAGTCCCCAATTTTTTATTTTCCCAAGGGTAAGAGGAGAAATTGGACACCAAAATTGGATGTCCAATTTGTCCTGAGTATGCTGATACCCCATATGTTGGGGGATCCACTGTTTGGGCGCACGGCAGGGCTCGGAAGGGAAGCAGTGACGTTTTGGAATGCAGACTTTGATGGAATGGTCTGCGGGCGTCATGTTCCGTTAGCAGAGCCCCTGGTGTGCCTAAACAGTGGAAACCCCCCACATGTGACCCCATTTTGGAAACTAGACCCCCTAAGGAACTTATCTAGGTGTGTGATGAGCACTTTGAACCCCCAAGTGTTTCACTAAAGTTTATAATGCCCAGGTGTGAAAAAAAAAAATCCTACTTTTTACCTCACACAAATGATGTTTTAGTCCCCAATTTTTTATTTTCCCAAGGTTAAGAGGAGAAATTGGACACCAAAAGTTGTTGTCCAATTTGTCCTGAGTACACTGGTACCCCATATGTGGGAAAAAACTGTTTGGGCACAATTCGGGGCTCAGAAGGGAAATTGTGACGTTTTGGAAGCAGACTTTGATGGAATGGTCTGCGGGCGTCATGTTCCGTTTGCAGAGCCCCTGATGTGCCTAAACAGTAAAAAAAAAACCACAAGTGAAATAATTTTGGAAAGTAGACTCCCAAGGAACTTTTCTAAATGTGCCCCCCTTCTGGAACTAATCTTTCCTGTAAAGTAAATTAGTAGTGCATGGAGGTGTGGTACAATTTGAAACAATCCTTCATACACAGGCCAGGTTTTTCGGGGCAGGTGTCGCATTGGTAAGTGGTGTCCTTGCGTATTCCCCTTTTGTAACACACTCGGCACCTTTTTTGCGGCTTACCTTTTCTTCCAGTTGGCGGGACCACCCCCGGGAAATGCTGACCTGGTATGATACGAGCACCTTCAGTTCCGGAAGTACTGGGGCCCGCTCTTTCCTGAGCGCCAAACATCAGGGCCTTAACCACTACCTCCTGAAACTGAAGGTACGTCGTATCGCTGTTGCGTGCACATCGTGACAGCAGGAAAGCGTTGAGCATTGCCATTTGGACGATGTGCACGGACAGCTTCTTGTACCACACCTTGGCCTTTCTCAAAGCACTGTACGGTTGGAGGAGTTGATCAGAGAGATCAACACCCCCCATGTATTTATTGTACCCCAGTACACAGTCCGGTTTGCGGACCTGTGTAGAGATACCCCGTACAGTGCTGAGGGCGCTGCCATCACCATGTATGGTGGTCAAGAGAAGGACATCCCTCTTGTCCTTGTACTTGACCACCAACAGGTGGTCGCTACATTGGGCTCTGCTCTCACCCTTTCTGAGCATCAGCCCAAGTAGCGTCTTTGGGGGGCCTCTCTGATTTTTGCGGACGGTACCGCAGGCTGCGGTACCTCGCACAGAGAGGGATTTGTAGAGTGGGATGCTGGAATAAAAGTTATCAGTGTAAAGGTGATAACCTTTATCCAGCAGTGGGTGCACCAAATCCCACACAATTTTCCCACTCACTCCCAGGACGGGGGGACACTCAGGGGTACAATCCTGGTGTCCTTTCCTTCGTAAACTCTAAAGCTGTGGGTGTACCCTGAGGTACTCTCACACAGCTTGTAGAGTTTGATTCCGTACCTTGCCCTCTTGCTGGGCAGGTACTGGCGGAATGCGAGCCGTCCCTTAAAATGAACCAAGGACTCATCCACGCAGATGTCCCTTTGGGGCACGTACACTTCAGCAAACTTTTTGTTGAAGTGTTCGATGACCTGCCGAACTTTGAACAGGAGGTCAAAGTTGGGGTCATCTCGTGGGGGACACTGTGCATTATCATTATAATGCAGGAATTTGTGGATGGCCTCAAAACGCGTCCGAGCCATGACCATTCGGAACAGTGGAGTGTTGTATAAAATATCAACACTCCAATATTGCCGAATTTCTGGCTTCTTCAGGATCCACATATGGAGGACCAGGCCCCAAAACTGCATCATTTCAACTGCGTCTACAGGAGACCAGTTGGAAAATGATGAACGGGGGTTTTGCGCCAAAAATTGCCGAGCGTACAAATTTGTTTGCTCCACCATGAGGTTAATTAAATCCTCAGAGAAAAAGACTTTGAAAAAGTCAATTTCTGTGAAGCCGGTGGAGTCAAACCTGATTCCTGATTCTGCCACAAAATCAGGAATCAGTGGCTCATAATTTTCGGGGGCCGAGGTCCATACGGGGTCCGAAGAGGGGTGCGCTGGTTCATTTTCAGGGGCGGGCGCTGCCTCATGTTCTGTCCTGGGGCGTCTGCGTGGCGGTTCCGCAGGACCCGAGGAGGAAGATGAGGAGGAAGAAGAATCATCATCTGAAAAATAAAGAAATGTGGGATCCTCTCCCTCGCTATCAGTGTCGGAGGCAAGGAAAGCGTATGCCTCCTCCACTGAATAGCGCTGTTGGGATGAGCGTGACGAGCGGGACATTTTTTTTGTGAATGTGGTGCTTTGTGTGAACTTTATTTATAACTGTGTGTGTGTGGGGGGGGGGATAGTGATTGGTGTAAACTAAGCTGAAAAGAAAAAGCTAAAAGAAAAGAAAGAGAATAGGGAAAAAAAAGGCCTGTGAAAAAAAGTCTAAACCAGCAGGCACGAGCTCTGATAAGTGACCGGTGTCACTTATCAAAGTTCCGTGGCTGCTGGATGTGCGCACGGGAGTGACGGAAAGGGGGGTGAAAAAAAAAAAACTGGCAGGCACGAGCTCTGATAAGTGACCGCTGTCACTTATCAAAGTTCCGCGGCTGCTGGATGTGCACACGGGAGTGGCGGAAAGGGGGGTGAAAAAAAAAAAAAAACTGGCAGGCACGAGCTCTGATAAGTGACCGCTGTCACTTATCAAAGTTCCGCAGCTGCTGGATGTGCGCACGGGAGTGGCGGAAAGGCGGGTGAAAAAAAAAAAAACTGGCAGGCACGAGCTCTGATAAGTGACCGCTGTCACTTATCAAAGTTCTGCGGCTGCTGGATGTGCGCACGGGAGTGGCGGAAAAGTTGGTGAAAAAAAACAAAAAAACAGCAGGAACGAGCTCTGATAAGTGACTGGTGTCACTTATCAAAGTTCCGTGGCTGCTGGATGTGCGCATGGGAGTGGCGGAAAAGTTGGTGAAAAAAAAAAAAAACGGCAGGAACGAGCTCTGATAAGTGACTGGTGTCACTTATCAAAGTTCCGTGGCTGCTGGATGTGCGCACGGGAGTGGCGGAAAAGTTGGTGAAAAAAAAAAACAGCAGGAACGAGCTCTGATAAGTGACTGGTGTCACTTATCAAAGTTCCGTGGCTGCTGGATGTGCGCACGGGAGTGGCGGAAAAGTTGGTGAAAAAAAAAAACAGCAGGAACGAGCTCTGATAAGTGACTGGTGTCACTTATCAAAGTTCCGTGGCTGCTGGATGTGCGCACGGGAGTGGCGGAAAAGTTGGTGAAAAAAAAAAAAAAAAAAACAGCAGGAACGAGCTCTGATAAGTGACTGGTGTCACTTATCAAAGTTCCGTGGCTGCTGGATGTGCGCACGGGAGTGGCGGAAAAGTTGGTGAAAAAAAACAAAAAATGGCAGGAACGAGCTCTGATAAGTGACTGGTGTCACTTATCAAAGTTCCGTGGCTGCTGGATGTGCGCACGGGAGTGGCGGAAAGGGGGGGGTGAAAAAAAAAACGGCAGGCACGAGCTCTGATAAGTGACCGCTGTCACTTATCAAAGTTTGCGGCTGCTGGATGTGCGCACGGAGGGGGGTGCGAAAGTGTTGATCGGTGAACTGCGTCACCAATCAACGCTCGGCGGCACAAAGGGGGGGAAAAAGAGGGGGAAAGGGAAGGGGGGAGGGGGGAATGGGGGGATTGGGGTGGATCGGGCAGGGATCGGGGCTCAAAAACTCACGTTTGTAGTCTTTTCTTTCTTTTGAAAACAAAAAAGAGAAAAATCCAGCGTGGAGCAAAAGTATTAAAAAGTTCAATTCTTTAATGAATAAGATAAAAAATAAACAGCAATATATAAGCAGTACAGGTCCACAAAAATGTAGATCTTGAGAAAGACTTTACGTCGAAACGCGTTGATCGCTCTGCTACATTTTTGTGGACCTGTACTGCTTATATATTGCTGTTTATTTTTTATCTTATTCATTAAAGAATTGAACTTTTTAATACTTTTGCTCCACGCTGGATTTTTCTCTTTTTTGTTTTCATCTGCTCTGGTTGCTCTGCCATATCCGTGCGAGGAGTGAAGACACACATCCATGTGATAATTGGGGTAAGCTGACATCCCTTGTTTCTTTTTTGCCTTTTCTTTCTTTTCTCTTCTTTCTTCTCTCTTCTTTCTTCTCTCTTCTTTCTTCAACAGGAGTTGTGGTGTCACAGGCTACTGTGGCACCACAAGGCCCAGCACAGGAGGAGATCTGGCAGTGTGACCGCACAGCAGGAATCCTCAGCAAGTGTGAGGACCCCTGCAGTGTGGTCAGACAGGTCAGATCTAGTTTGCAGACAGGTCACAGAGCGGTCACATCGCTGCTGTGACCTGTCATTGGTGGGATCGATGATCACATCAATCCCACCAATCAAAGGAGACCCCTGCATTGCTGGTTGCTAGGCACCGGCCTAGTAATCGGAGCTCACAGCTCCGATTCCTAGGCAGGTCACCGGCAGGTCACCTAGCAGGGCACAGAGCGGTCACACCGCTGCTGTGCCCTGTGATTGGCACGATCGTCGATGACATCGATCGCGCCAATCAGCTCCTTCATGCCCTACAGGCCCTGGCCTAGGATCGGTGCTATTACTGCACCGATCCAGGCAGGTACAGGCAGGGCACAGCGCGGATATACCGCGGCTGTGCCCTGCGATTGGCGCGATCGATGTGATCGGCGATCGCGCCAATCCGGGGGGGTCTGGACCTTCCTAGGCCCAGGCCTAGGATCGAGTACATCGGTACTCGATCCTAGCCTGCGATCTCACTGTTTCAGCCGCTCTGATTGGCTGAAACAGTGAGAAAGGCTGTGATTGGCTGTTCAGAATTGAACAGCCAATCACAGCGATCGGGAGGCCTGAGGGGGGAGGACGCAGCCCGGGATGCCGACGCCAACTTCCAAGAGGTAAGCTGGCGTCGGAATTTTAATGCGATCACCGCTACTTAAGTCGCGATGTCGCATTAAAGGGCATGACGTACTATCCCGTCCATGGTCAGAATGGCACGGGTTTCATGGACGGGATAGTACGTCTGATGTCAGAGAGGGGTTAAAGGGAATCTGTCACCCCATTTTTGCCCTATGAGATAGGGCCACTGCCATCAGGGACTTATCTATAGCATTATGTGATGCTGTAGATAAGCCTCCGATGTCACCTGAAAGTGAAGAAAAACGAGTTATATTATACTCACCCAGGGGCGTTCCGCCATCAGGTCTGGTCCGGGGCCTCCCATTTTGTAGCAAAGCCGGCCTCTTCTTTCCGTCCCATTGTGGCTCCTGCGCAGGCGCACTGCTCTGCCCTGGTGAGGGTAGAGCAGAGTACTACAGTGCGCAGGCGCCGGACCTCTCTGACCTTTCCCGGCGCCTGCGCACTGCAGTACTCTGCTCTGCCCTCGCCTGTGCCCAGTCTGAATTGAGGTTGATGCAGTGTATTTCATTGTATAATATACAGAAACAATTTTCATCAACATAAAATGTCCAAAATCTGTCCTGATTCTCATAATCCTCAGAGATCTCCATCAGATAAATGATTTGTTCTCTGCACAATTTGCAGCAGAATATTTTTGGGTAATTATTAAAAAAGGTGTCTTATTTTTAAAGTTTCCCTAAAAACTACAACAAGTTGGTCACAGGTTGCCCAACTTCAGAAACCCCAAAAAATCAGTCAACAGCAAGCATTACTTTGTCTTACAGCACCACCTTAGGGGAGATAAAGTGTTGAATCCCCAGTTCTCATTGAAATCAGTATGTCTGTATAAGGCCGGTGTCACACATGCAAGTGTGACACCGGCCTAAGGCACAGATGTGCTGGATCGAAAGAGAAAAACAACCTCTGTAGATGAGGATTCTGAACAGGAGGTCCCCCACCCCCATTCCTCTTTGGAATTCCCTAATAAAATATTTGAAAATGGTTTTAAGATAATGGCATTAGATAAACTCTTTAAGACTGTTTCCTTAAAATATTTTTCACAGATTAAAACTATTGTAGAAATCGGTTTCATTATCTCTTCGATTAAGCAACACTTCAGAGGAGCATTTGCATATCTGAGGACAAATTAATATTGAAAATTAATTTGAATATGAGAGGCATGATCTAGTTTGTGTATCTAGCAATCTTTAATCATTTGACTGCATGATTTGTATCCTGGACCATTCCTTTCATTTCTTCTATAATCTTGTGGAAGTCTTATCTACATTCTATGGCACAATCTTTCAAACTAGGAGGTCCACATCCAAGTCTGATGACTTTATTTTTATATTACATTTTTTATAACTTCTTTTCTTTGTATGATACATCTATTTTTGTTTTGCTGCTTCTAAATGCAGTTATATTGTATTTGTAATATGTTAGTCTCTGGACAGGAATATATCTATAGGGGCAGAAGCAGTAGCCACACTTGGGGCCAGAGATTTCTTTGAAGCATAAGTAGACACTATCATTTTAAAATCACACTTATTAGGTGGAGGCCCTGCTACAAAAGTTCACACTTGCTCCTGAGAGTACATACATGTTTTATTATATTACTTAAAGGGGTTGCTGGTCCAAACTTATGACTTATGAATTCCTCCAGCACCGCACACAGAGTGACTGCAGACTTATCTATTTAGACTGGAAAACCCAATTTAAAGGGTAAGTACACTTTCAAGCACATTCAGAATTAGATGTTGTATGTGTTAAGGGGACGGTTGCAACAACTTTATTAAATAATAGGGAGCAACCGAACCCTGGGGTCCGCGGTGCAGCTAGAGATGCTGCGGCCGAACACTCTTCGGGTTTGAGGGTGAAAACTGACAACAGAAAGATAAGATCTTGCCTGTGTTACTTCACACTAGGAAAGATATTGGATTTGCACTATCTCCGTTAATGCCACGGAAGATGTGCTGTAGGCTGGCGTAGGCGTAGCTCTGTTAACTCCACAGAAGCCACTTGCCAGCCGTTTAGGAAGTGCATGCGACTCACGCCAGGAGTACGTCCTGCCAGCTGGTGTGCGACCGGACTGAGCAACTCTCTGTTCAGCTGGCAGGCGATGCCCAGGTTACGCGCCCCGCAGTCTGCTCAGGGTGTACAGCTACCCTCTGACGGAGCTAGACTGTGCCACATTGATTACCTGCCTAGCATCAACTAATCTGCAAGAAGGATCTGTTCTAACTAGCTGAGATATCGCTGGCATCGACAGGTCCCGGAGAGCAAAACTACAGAGCATGTGAAGCTCAGATTTGAGAGGCGTCCACACATGAACACGACTTATTTAGTATGATCTGACCGCACCGCCGCGCCTGCGATCTGGCTATTTAAAGGCTAAGCCCTGCCCCTAGCCATCTCGTTAATCGCATCACTGATGACATCACCTGTGGCCAATCAGGCGGTGCCAGGTCACCGGATCAGCTGACATCAAATCACCAATCACGGTCCGCCACGTCATGGGCATGCTCAGTTCAGAAAATCCTGGACTTAGGCTATAACAGTCGTTTCCTTCTGTAACCTATGCTTAAGGCTACTATTAACAAAGACCCTGGAGACAGCTTGTACGTCTCTTGTATTGGCTAGGCGTTGGGACCGACGGCGAAGCTGAGCAGCATCTGGACCAGGATGGGAGACAACAGACTCCTCAGATTCAAGTTTGGATCCAGCTGTCACCCGATGCCTAACATTATCCCCCCCACCTGACGCTCATATTCCTCAATGAGTTGGGGGGCATGAATATGGTCTACGGATTCCCAAGTGCGGTCCTCAGAGCCACGATCCTTCCAATGTACCAGATAAAACTTTTTCTCCTGAATTATCTTAGACCCCACAATCGCCTGTACCTCGAAATCATCACCCCTGGTGTCAGAATCAAGTTGAGGTTCTGAGAATTTCATCAGATGAACGGGTTTAAGGAGCGACACATGAAAAGTGTCGTGAATCTTCATGTGCCGGGGCAACTGTAAACGATACACTACGGGATTTACTTGGGTCAAGATTTTGAAAGGACCAATAAAACGGAGGGCAAACTTAGCAGATTCCCTGTGTCCTCTGATATTGCAAGCCACGAGCCAGACCCTGTCGCCTGGGGAGAACACGGGAGCTGGATGGCGATGAGTGTCAGCCGACTGTCTCATCCGGTTCTTGGAGGCCAATAAAGCATCTTGCGTATGGTCCCAGACGTCCCTCGCTTCCAATGCCCAATCTCTGACTCCAGGCTCCCCAGAGCTAACTGGCATGGGGACCGGAACACGTGGGTGCTGACCATTATTCAGAAGAAACGGAGTCTGACCTGTGGAATCCGCCATTGCATTATTTAGAGTGAACTCTGCCCAAGGAAGCAATGTTGCCCAATCATTATGGTTGGCAGAAACGAATTGGTGCAAGTATGTCACAAGCATCTGGTTAGTGTGTTCCACAAGACCATTGGTCTCCAGGTGATAGGCAGTAGAAAGATTCAGTTCAATACTGAGCAAGTTACACAATTCTCTCCAGAACCGAGAGGTGAACTGTGGACCTCGATCGCAGACAATCGTATCAGGTATTCTGTGAAGATGTAAAACGTGACGAATAAACAGTGATGCCAGAACCCGGGAAGAAGGAACCCTAGGCAAAGGCACCAGATGAACCATCTTAGAAAAGTGGTCAGAGACCACCCATATAGTTGTATTTCCCCGGGACTTAGGTAACTCGACCACAAAATCCATCCCAATCAGCTCCCAAGGCCTATCCGCCACAAGTAACGAATGGAGGAGACCAGCTGGTCTCTGATGGGAGGCTTTATTTCTCGCACAGGAGATACACACCTGGACATATTCTTTAACATCCTGGGGCAACTGAGGCCACAAATACGACCGTTGGAGAAACTCAGTGGTACGTTTGACTCCAAATTGACCTCCAATCTTAGAGGCATGTGCCCAAGAGAGCACCTCATTTTGTAAATTAGGAGGAACAAACGTCTTCCCGGGTGGAACCTGATCCAAGGTCACCGGTGCCACTGTCCGCATACTCCCAGGAGGAACGTTGAATATGGGCTCGTCATCGTCCTCCGTTGTATCCATAGACCGAGATAAAGCGTCCGCCCGAGGATTCTTTTCCTCTTTTAGAAAGTAGATGGAAAAATTGAATCGGGAAAAGAAGAGGGACCACAGAGCCTGCCTCGGGTTAAGACGCTGCGCTGTCTGTAGATACGAGAGATTTTTATGATCGGAATATACCACGAAAGGGTGTTTAGCTCCTTCCAAGAGATATCTCCAATCAGAAAAAGCCAATTTTATGGCAAGTAATTATTTATCCCCAATCGTGTAATTCCTCTCTGCTGGAGAAAAGGTCTTGGAGAAGAAGAAACATGGTCTTCTCCGACCCTGCCCATTCTTTTGGGAAAGAACCGCTCCTGCTCCTACCGAGGAGGCATCGACCTCCAGAAAAAATGGCTTGTCGACATCCGGACGATGGAGGATGGGAGCTTTAGAAAAACGAGATTTAATCTCCCGGAACGCCTCGGATGTCTCCTCAGACCAATTCTTAGGATTGGCACCTTTCTTGGTTAAAGCGGCCAAAGGAGTCACCAGTGTGGAAGAATGAGGTATAAATTGTTGATAATAATTGATAAACCCCATGAAGCGCTGTACCGCCATCAGAGAATGGGGCTCCTGCCAATTCTGTACGGCTACGAACTTTTGTGGATCCATGACCAAGCCCTTACTGGATACGATGTACCCCAGAAACGGTAAAGACTCTTGCTCGAACTGGCTTTTCTCCAGCTTGCAATACAGAGAATTTGCGCGAAAGCGTTCAAAAACTCTGTGAACATCCTCTCTGTGTGTGGAGAGGTCCGGGGAAAATATCAGGATATCGTAAAGATATATTACTACAGAAGATAGCAATAAATCTCGAAAGATATCATTGACGAAATTCTGAAAAACCGCGGGAGCATTACACAATCCGAAGGGCATGACGAGGTACTCGTCGTATGAGGTTATATGCTCCTCGCAGGTCCAATTTTGCGAAAATTTTAGCCCCTCGCAGTCTGTCAAATAATTCAGAGATCAGGGGTAGAGGATATTTATTTTTGATGGTGATTGCGTTTAATCCCCTGTAATCGATGCAGGGACGCAAATCACCCCCCTTTTTCTGAATGAAGAAAAACCCCGCTCCAGCAGGAGAGACTGATTTTCTGATAGACCCCCGAACCAGGTTCTCCTTGATATAATCTGACATGGCCTGGGTCTCGGGGACAGACAGGGGATAAACCCTACCGCGAGGAGGCTCGGAACCGGGGATCAAATCGATAGAACAGTCATACGATCAGTGGGAAGGCAAAGTCTCTGCAGCCTTTTTAGAAAAGACATCGGCAAGCTCCAATACTGCTCTGGAAGGGCAGCCAGACCGACCAGCGGTTCTAAAACTACCTTCCGGGTTGATGCCACCATACACTGAGAAGCACACTTCTCACCCCAGGAATAAACTGCCCCCGTGTTCCAGTTAATGTGTGGGTTGTGACAACGTAGCCATGGAAGACCCAATAGCACCTCATCTGTTATGTTTTGGTAGCTGAGGAGAGCAGGCAAAAACAGCAATACACCAGAGAGGTTGGAATCTACTGGATTGCAGTACCCTGACTAACCACCACAACTAAAGGCAGCCGTGGAGCGTTCTTACGTTGGTCCTAGACGCCTCGTCACAGCCTGAGAGGCTAACTACACCTAAAGATAGAAAGAGGAAAGCTATCTGCCCCGGAGCAGATCCCCAAAGAACATAGGAAGCCCCCAAACATGTAATGGCGGTTAGACAAGAGGAAATACAGACACAGACAGAAAATAGTATGAGCAAACGCTGGGGCCCAATCTGCCTAGACAGAAAAGGATAGGAAGGATACTTACTGCAATTCCAAAAAACCCTAAAAAAAGCCAACGCTACTAATTGCAAAAACACCTGAGATCACACGACCTCTACCACCTAAATTAGTTCTCTGGTGTAACAAAACTAAGCCGCAGCCACAGAAAAAAAATGGAAAAGGCAAATGAACAAACAACAGTGGCTCCAGAGGAACCGAGAGGAGACCAAGCCCCCCGGGGAGGTGAACCTGGCCAACCTCACAGAGATGCAGAGAAAAATGCAAATGGCAAGCACAAAAACAAAAAACAGAAAATATCTTATCTGAGAGCAGGAGAAGAGGCAAGACTCAGCAAGCTTCCAAGTGAACCAGGAAACAACGTTGAGACAAGAACAATTGATCACCGGCAACCATGATGGGGGGAAACCTCCCTTATATACAGCCAGTCTGTACTTCCTGATTGCCAATCCTCATTGAATGGTTCAGTACTGTTTGTAACCACCAGAGGGAGCTTCTGCTCAGAATTCATTTCTAAAACATTCATAACACTCATTCCATCCACCGGGAATAATAAGAAACGAGATATCCTCCCGGTGACCCTGAGGAAACGACATGGTAAGGGGAATCGACTGGTGAGTGATTTGTTTGTCTAACATTGAACCGTTGACTACCCTAATGTTCATTGGTTTGGACAGTAACTCCATAGGCGCGGCGTGCCTCTGGGCAAATTTTGACGACAAAAAATTGCCATCAGCCCCAGAGTCCACCACCTCCTTGGCAGAAACCGTGGTTGTTCCGAAGAGCAACGTCACCTCATATACTAGTTTGGAGGAAGAAGTCTCTGAATCTAACACACCTCCTCCAACGGTGGTTAGACTCGCTCGTTTCCCGACCGCTTGGAACCCTTATTACTGGGATACTCCAAGCGATGAGCCAGACGGAATCGAGGAGACTTATTCCTAGTCCTGGATCTATTCATAGGCTCAGGTTTTGTGTCAGGAACCTTGGGTTTGGAAATGGGTCTAGAGCACGAAGGTACCAACCGAAACCGAGGTTTAGAGGCCTCCAGCTCTAACTTGCGTTCTGAATGACGCAAATCAATTCGGTTGGCAAGAGTAATTAACTCTTCCAGAGAGGTTGGAATCTCCCTGGTGGCTAGAGCATCTTTTATATGCCAAGCCAGACCCTTCCAGAACACCGGGATTAGCGATGGCTCAGGTCAATCCAATTCAGCCGCTAGGGTTCTGAATTGGATGGCATAGTGACTGGCGGTGGTCAAACCCTGCACTAATGCAAGAAGCTTAAGAGCCGTATCATGTGTAACTTGAGGACCGAGGAACACACTTTTTAGGGTTCTAAGAAAAAGACCCACATTAGCCACTACCGGGTCACTCCGCTCCCACAGAGGAGTAGCCCACTCCAAGGCCTTGCTGGAAAGTAATGATATGACAAAACCCACTTTAGCCCTTTCGGAGGGAACCGTGCCTCCATCATTTCTAGCTGAATGGAGCATTGATTAATAAACCCTCTGCAGGATCTGCTGTCACCAGAAAATTTTTCTGGGAGAGCAAGCGGAGGCAATGGAGCCATAACAGCTGCCGCAGCAGTGTATATGAGACTTGCAGCTTGTGCGGCTGCTTGAGTAGCTATCGCAGCGAGATCAGCAACCGCAGCAGCCTGCTCCAGGGTCCTAAGTCTGGACTCTAGTTGCTGAACATAGCGCTGCAGCTGCGGTTGTCAGCAATGGTCGGCTAGACCCTGGCAGTCAGATAAGTTAAGGGGACTGTTGTAATAACTTTATTAAATAATAGGGAGCAACCGAACCCTGGGGTCCGCGGTGCAGCTAGAGATGCTGCGGCCGAACACCCCTCAGGTATGAGGGTGAAAACTGACAACATAAAGATAAGATCTTGCCTGTGTTAAGGCCCCGTCTCACATAGCGACACACCGGCAATCCCGACAACGATCAGGATCGCTGGTGTCTCTCTACATGATCGCTGCTGAGCTGCCAAACAGGCAGCTCAGGCAGCGATCAGGACAGCAAAACTGTGGGTAACGTCGCCTAGTTACCCGCAGTGTACGTTGGATACCAGCCCGCTGATGCAGGGAGCTGGTAACCAAGGTACACATCGGGTTTCCAGGCGCTGCGAGGTGCCTGGAAACCCGATGTGTACCTTGGTTACCAGCTCCCCTGCAGCAGCGTGCTGGTATCCAACATACACATCAGGTTTCCAGGCACAGCCCCGCGCCTGGAAACCCGATGTGTACCTTGGTTACCAGCTGATCGCTGGTCTCCTGCCTGCCACACGCAGCGATGCATGCTGGCCAGCGGGAGACCAGCGATCAAAAAAAAGTCCAGGCATTTCTGACACAACCAGCGATTCACAGCAGGGGCCTGATCGCTGGTACGTATCAGACATAGCGAGATCGCTGCTGAGATAGCTGTTTAGCAGCGATCTCGCTAGCGATCTCGCTATGTGAGACAGGGCCCTTACTTCACACTAGGAAACATATTGGATTTGCACTATCTCCGTTAATGCCACGGAAGATGTGCTGTAGGCTGGCGTAGACGTAGCCCTGTTAACTGCACAGAAGCCACTTGCCAGCCGTTTAGGAAGTGCATGCGACTCACACCCGGCGTACGTGCTGCCAGCTGGTGTGCGACCGGACTGAGCAACTCTCTGTTCAGCTGGAAGGCGATGCCCAGGTTACGCACCCCGCAGTCTGCTGACGGTGTACAGCTACCCTCTGTCGGAGCTAGACTGTGCCACATTGATTACCTGCCTAGCATCAACTAACCTTCCTGAAGGACCTGTGCTAATTAGCCGAGATATCTCTGGCATCGGCAGGTCCCGGAGAGCAAAACTAGAGAGCACGTGGAGCTCAGATTTGAGAGGCGTCCACACATGAACACTTCTTATTTAGTATGATCTGACCGCACCGCCGCGCCTGCGATCGGGCTATTAAAAGGCTAAGCCCTGCCCCCAGCCATCTCGTTAATTGCATCACTGATGACGTCACCCGTGGCCAATCAGGCGGTGCCAGGTCACCGGATCAGCTGACATCAAATCACTAATCACGGTCTGCCACGTCATGGGCATGCTCAGTGCAGGAAATCCTGGACTTAGGCTATAACAGCCCTGTTTCCTTCTCTAACCTATGCTTAAGGCTACTATTAACAAAGACCCTGGAGACAGCTTGTACTTCTCTTGTATTGGCTAGGCATTAGGACTGACAGTGAAGCTGAGCAGCATCTGCCCTGGCTGGACCAGAATGGGAGACCACAGACTCCTCAGATCCAAGTTTGGATCCAGCTATTGCCTGATGCTTAACAGTATGTGTGTGGGTACATAAGTACTATTTCCTGTTATATACTACTGTGTATATTACTTGTACCTTGCATTTCCACTCTGCAGGTTTTTACCTTTTAATTTGCAATTGATTCTGAGCTGGTGGAAGACTAGTTTCTATGATGTCTCCTCTATAGGCTACAGCACGCAGAGATGGATTCCAGCTCTTTATTCCTTGGCACAAAGACAGAAGCAGCAGCAGCATGGAGGAAATTATACAGGAGAACTGAGCAGTACAGATGTCAATCCAGTCTTGGGATGAGGTTAAAGACTTGTAAGAAAGCTTACCACAATATTTCTTGGTCTCCTGTTACTTGTTTTCTTACTCTGCTCCTCACTCCTCTATTGGGTATCATAGAGGGTTTAAAATAACATCTCACTGTGCTGACAGTTCGTCTTGACTTGAGCATGATAAAGTTCTGTTGGTTTTTAAGAGCACATGGTAGTAAAAGGGAATCTATCAGCAGGTTTTAGCGGAGTCCAGGAGGCATGAGCATGTGGCCGATGCAGGAAGTCGACGGCAGTCCACAGCAAAATGGTACTGCTGGCGGGCAGCGCAAGCGCAGAACGAGATCTTGGGTCGTCATTTAGCCGAGATCCAAATCTGTCCATGCGCGATTAAAAAATGGAGAATATTACAAATCATGATTACAGGTTCTGTCATAATGATTTATACGAGCCTCCTTTTTTAAATTCCACTGCAGGGCCACCTGTCAATATTGGCTTGCAGCTGTTGCAAAACTCCAACTCCCATCATGCTTGGACAGGTTGGGATGATGGGAGCTGTAATTTGGCAACCGCTGCAGAGTCACATCGTTGGTGCAAAACTGCTGTCCCCATACAAGAGTGTTGCACAACCTGTGACCCTCCAGTAGCACATCTCCCCAATTACAGTGTCAGCAGAAATGTTATTAAATATTTTACCAAATTTTTAGCTTCAAAATATTTTTTCCTATTTTCCTCATCTAAAACTTAGGTGCGTCTTATGGTCCGATGCATCTTGTAACCCAGAAATTCGGTAGATCTAACTGTTGCTACATTCTAAAAGCTATGTCTCATCAGTCCATGATTGCAGCTGTAGGCTTCCATCCACTGTGATTTTCTTCCAGACACTAGCCTTCTAGCAATTCTTGGTACTGTGCATTCATTATGCTCCTGAGAATACTCCTGGAGAGTTTCTATGAGCAGCCGATATCTTGCTTGGAGTCACTATTGATCATTGTGGGTCAGTATATTAATCATGTGAAAATGAAAAACAACTTATTTTACTAGCTCACTTAATACATTATACAGCATTTAGCATGCTCTTTTATTCATGGGTTTGTATATATTATGGGCAGCACGGTGGCTCAGTGGATAGCCTTGCAGCACTGGAGTCCTGGGTTCGAATCCCACCAAGGACAACATCTGCAAGGAGTTTGTATGTTCTCCCCGTGTTTGCATGGGCTTCCTCCCACGTTCCAAAGACATACTGATAGGGAATCTAGATTGTGAGCTCCATCGGGGACAGCGATGATAATGTGTGCAAACTGTAAAGCACTGCACAATATGTTGGTGCTATATAAAAATAAAGATTATTATTAAGATTATTATTGCTAGAAGAACTTAATGCTTATGGTACAATCTAATGCATTAGCGATATTTGTTTAGTAACCCGGGCCCCTTTTGGATATTTTCCATTAGTTGTAAGTGTGCAGCAGAACTGCTTTATCGAGTCACTATTTAAAAACAGCACGATCATTTCTGAAAGGAGCATTCCAAAATCTAAATGTAAAAATAACTTATAAGGTTGATTTTACAATCTTACCTCATTCTAATCAACTCATAGCAGATATACCACACTTTGCTAGGGTTCCTGAGTCAGATTCTGCTCTTTAATGCAATACAAAAAACTCTCCACTCAAACGTAGAAATCTATGCAAATTCTTTTATTACTGCAATCTAAAGCATTTTTCAATTAAACTGTGGTATACAGTAGAAAAATACATAAAGAAGTACAAGAGCATAAATAACCAATATAGTACATAGAGTAAATAAAAAACAAAGGGATACCAAACAAAATGAATTATACAGGTGCTTCTCACAAAATTAGAATATCATCAAAAAGTTAATTTATTTCAGCTCTTCAATACAAAAAGTGAAACTCATATATTATATAGAGTCATTACAAACAGAGTGATCTATTTCAAGTGTTTATTCCTGTCAATGTTGATGATTATGGCTTACAGCCAATGAAAGCCCAAAATTCATTATCTCAGTAAATTAGAATAATTAACAAAAAACACCTGCAAAGACTTCCTAATCTTTTAAAAAGGCCCCTTATTCTGTTTCAGTAGGCTCCACAATCATGGGGAAGACTGCTGATTTGACAGATGTCCAGAAGGCAGTCATTGACACATTCCACAAGGAAGGTAAGCCACAAAAGGTCATTGCTAAAGAAGTTGGCTGTTCGCAGAGTGCTGTATCCAAGCATATTAATGGAAAGTTGAGTTGAAGGAAAAAGTGTGGTAGAAAAAGGTGCATTAAAGGCCATTCAAAAATTTGGGGGAGATTCACAAGGAGTGGACTGCTGCTGGAGTCATTGCTTCAGGAGCCACCACACACAGATGTATCCAGAACATGGGCTACAAGTGTTGCATTCCTTGTGTCAAGCTACTCATGACCAATAGACAACGCCAGAAGCTTCTTACCTGGGCTAAGGAAAAAAATATCTGGATTGTTGCTCAGTGGTTCAAGGTGTTGTTTTCAGATGAAGGTAAATTTTGCATTTCATTTGGAAATCATGGTCCTAGAGTCTGGAGGAAAAGTGGAGAGGCACACAATCCAAACTGCTTGAGGTCTAGTGTGAAGTTTCCACAATTAGTAATGACTTGGGGAGCCATGTCATCTGCTGGTGTAGGTCCACTGTGTTTTATCAAGACCAAAGTCAGTGCAGCTGTCTACCAGAAATTTTAGAGCACTTCATGCTTCCTTCTGCTGACAAGCTGTTTGGAGATGGAAAGTTCATTCTCCAGCAGGAATTGGCACCTGTCCACACTGACAAAAGTACCAATACCTGGATTAAAAACAATAGTATCACTGTGTTTGATTGGCCAGCAAACTCGCCTGACCTTAACCCCAAAGAGAATCTATGGGGTATTGTCAAGAGAAAGATGAAAGACACCAGACCCAACAATGGAGATGAGCTGAAGACTGCTATCAAAGCAACCTGGGCTTCCATAGCACCTCAGCAATGCCACAGGCTGATCACCTCCATGCCATGCCGCATTGATGCAGTGATTGATGCAAAAGGATCCTCGACCAAGTATTGAGTGCATTTACTGAACATACATTTCAGTAGGCCAACATTTCGGATTATAAAATCATTTTTCAAGCTGGTGATATAAAGTATTCTAATTTACTGAGATAAATATTTTTGGGCTTTCATAGGCTGTAAGCCATAATCATCAACATTAACAGAAATAAACACTTGAAACAGATCACTCTGTAATGACTCTATATAATACATGAGTTTCACTTTTTGCATTGAATAACTGAAATAGATGAACCTTTTGATGATATTCTAATTTTGTGAGAAGCATCTGTACATACAAGTAATTTTGACAGATAAATATTATTACAAATTTATAGTACAACATGCATATGGATACAATAAACTCCAGGGGATGCCCCCAATATCAACAACAACAAAAAAGAAAGGGACAAAAGCTTGCATATGATATACAGTCAAGGGGCTATACAGAAAAACTGGACACTCATCCAATGACCACTAGGGTAACAGAACAAAAATTGTCTGCTGTCAGCTCAGAGGATAATACAGGATCCAATAGGAATATGGTTCAATTCTCTGTAGTAAAAAACATAGTCCTCTAAAGTAAGACATCCACAAGGAGGGGTTAAAATGTGTTGCCAAAAATGGATACCTCAGGTATAATAACAATATTAAGCAAATACAGACTCAGAAGGATAAGGCTTACCGGTTTGCTGTAAAGTAGGTGAAGAACATATTGCAACTATGTATGAAATCATCATTTCCTTGGAAGGGCTATTTCAGGAACCAAACTCCCCCTTCATTGACATATTGTAGCTAAAGTGACCCTTCAGTTATGCATAATTTATCACAGCACTGGGCTTCTATAACTTACATATTAAAATACCTAGTATCTACCTTTTAGTTTTTCTGGCACAATTCCACAGATTCACAGTTTATCCGGTATCCATCTTCAGTGGCCACCTGATGTCAACGGTCCTTGTTATAGACTCCCAAAGCACCATGTACATAGAGAAGTCTAAGAGTAGGAGACAGTTACATTTTTATGAAGAACTAGAGGGCTACTTAAAATAATATCCAAGAAGTATCATTTCTCCTTGCGGAGAGTGACATGCTAATCATGCCGAGATGAGGAGACTTAAAGCCATAATGCTCCTCTGGAAAATATGCAAATTGTCTCTTCAGAGAGGAAGAGGACTAGAACTCTAGTGCCACCTATTGGAAGTAGCAATCCTAAAAGTCAATGTCGACCCTTTAACGAGCCTTGAAACATGGCTTAGGATAAAAGCCAAACCAGAATCTCAATTTGCAGACACTGTGTTTCAGTGTACTGCCCCTCGTCAAATGCAAAGTGTGAGATGATCTGGTTTGGCTGTGTGAGAAGTGTCTGACTGATATCCAAGAAGTATCATTTAAGTCTCCTCATCTCAGCATGCTTAGCATGTCAATCTCCGCAAGGAGAAATGATACTTCCTGGATATCGGTCAGACGCCTCTCACACAGCCAAACCAGATCATCTCACACTTTGCACTGACGATGGGGCAGTACCCCGAAACACAGTGTCTGCAAATTGAGATTCTGGTTTGGCTTTTAACCTAAGTCATGTTACAAGGCTCGTTAAAGGGTCGACATTGAGTTTTAGGATTGCTACTTCCAATAGGTGGCACTAGAGTTCTAGTCCTCTTCCTCTCTGAAGAGACAATTTGCTTAAAATAATAAAATGCCTCAAACATTCACTAGATCAGGAATGCAAAATGGTTTCTGGTCTGAGGGCACATAGTCAGACTGACCCAATCTAAAGGTTGTCGATAAAATGTAAAAGATTATTATCATCTGAGATATTTATGGCAGATGGAAAAGTATACACCACAAATGTATGATTGGTGCAAACTTATCTTCTTTCTATAAGGCGAATGGATATTCTCACTTCACTGTCCACAGAAGGGAAGAAAACATGCGTTTATGCACTTCTCTCCAGTCTAGTATATGTGAGTTGATGAAGTGGTTGAGTGCTTTCTTACTTATATATACTGTATCTACAATGAAGATTATGGCAGACATGTGTGACCACCACGTTTAGTCATTTACTGTAGTGACACACAGGGGTCCAATGAACCCTATTCTATAGATATATTGTACGATAGAGATGGGCACACAAATCACAATACAATTATCACACTTTTGGTCTTTCTACTTTGAAGATGTAGCCAATGGAAAGCAGCGAATAATGTCCCTGATGTAAAATATGTCTTTAGTTCTGTCGTAGATATTTATAATTATGGATGGCATTTTCTTTATATGAAGACAGTTTTAAGCAGTGTTGTGATATTTATATTTCCTTATTGCTCACAGATATAGAAATTTATATAGCGATATATTATTGCAGCTCAGCAATGTGCACATTTAAGTGAGACGTTGCATGCAAAGACATTTGTCATAGAAACTGAAGAACAATCATATTTTATCCTTCAAGGCTTCTCCAGGGGATTTTTTTGAATGTATATGTTTCAGACAAGTAAAAGCAGAATGGTTCTTAAATAACTGAATTGAAATGTCTGTTTTCAAAATTTACAAGTCATCTAACCTTCAGGCATTTCAACGAATCCACTTAGGAATACTTTATATGCTTTGCATTTTACCTTTTGCCAAGTTTGATTGTGCTACTGAGAAGGAAAAAAGACAGGATTTAAAGTAACATGACTTATTGGCAAAATGATACAAAACAATACAAATACATAGCTTCACATGATGGATATACAGTACTAAAAAACTCTAAGGCTATGTGCACACGTAGAGTTTTTTTAAGCGTTTTTGCAACGTTTTTATGCGGCGTAATCGCTTAAAAAACGCTTAGAAAACGCATCCCATGCCATCCTATGGGATTATGCATTGCTGTGCACATGCTGCGTATTTTTGCAGAGCGTAATCGCTTCGCGCAAAAATAAGCAGCATGTTCATTCTTTTTGCGTAATCGCGGCGAATACGCCGCCATAGGAATGCATTGAAACGCTCACTTTACGCATGTGGCTATGCCCACCATGCGTGAAGTGAGCGTTTCATGTGTGCTTGGTACCCAGGGTCTGGAGGAGAGGAGACTCTCCTCCAGACCCTGGGTACCAAAATCCCTGTAAAAAGTAGAATTAAAACAATAAATATTGATATTCTCACCTTCCAGCGGCACCCGGAGTTTTCCCGCTCCTCAGCGACACAGCCGGCAAGTTCCGTTCCCAGGGATGCATTGCGAGAATGACCTTAGTGACGTCGCGGTCAACAAAATTTACACAAAGCAGGTTCTACAATATATTTGATAATAGTCAATTTTTAAAAACCAAATTTGTACACCTGTAGCAGGCCAATTTTGTTTTTATTTCAAATAAACGAAATTTCACACAAAGCATGATAAACTGTATGGATGACTAATTGAATCCAGAAAAAAACATTAATTTTTTTTTAGTTTTAGATACCATCGTTATGTAACAGAAAACACGTAAAACTCTATGGATGACAAATTCAATCCAGAAAATATAAAAATAAATGCCGCGCTAACTAGGAACACCTGATAGAAACTAACAATATTGGACAAAGAGAATAAAAAGAGGAGAACTCACTGTCAAAAGTAGGATTGCTCGAAAATTGTAGATTATCGACTTTGGGTAAATGCTAAAATAATAATAAAATAACCAGTGAATTATTAAATAAAGCAAAATGTTAAGTTATACCTCATATATTGTACTTACTAGTACTTATGAAATGGATACTCACAAGATGAAGCTAGATGTGTACATGGATGATAGAACACACTGAGTGACCAAATTCAGTGGTGCCACAGTAGGAGATTGTATATACTTGCGTAGATAGGATAAATGCCTATAACAGATGGAACTTTGCTAGTAATTAACTGCTTATTCGAAGTAGTGATTAGTCGCAGTGATGTTATACTCACTGCGGTGCCAGAGGGAGAAGTATATATCCCGACGTGGACTTTAAGAAGATGAGTGTCTGTACCAAGTAATTGCTAATCCTGGGAGCTTGCTATAATGAGCGCTAGAAAATGATTGTATGTTCATGCAGCGGGTTCATATGATAATGGCAAGTGCCATTGTACTCACTGAGTGAAGATTGGATCTGTGTGACTGCAGGAAAAGCCTCTGCATAGAGAGCGTTGGTGCGGTGGAGGTCGGCAAAACACTCGGCGCGCCCCGGCCGGAAGCAGCGCCGAGGTAGCGACAAGAAGGGGCGGGACAATGGGGTGACGTCACCAATTTGTCTTGTGCACATAAGATTGCATAAGATTACAGGGGCTAAGTTCGGCTGATGCATTTCTAGGGACTGCTATCCCTCTTCATCAGAGCTCTGAGTAGGAGACAGTTACTAGTAAGTACAATATATGAGGTATAACTTAACATTTTGCTTTATTTAATAATTCACTGGTTATTTTATTATTATTTTAGCATTTACCCAAAGTCGATAATCTACAATTTTCGAGCAATCCTACTTTTGACAGTGAGTTCTCCTCTTATTATTCTCTTTGTCCAATATTGTTAGTTTCTATCAGGTGTTCCTAGTTAGCGCGGCATTTATTTTTATATTTTTTGTTTATTAACCCTAGTAGGTTAGCACAGAGCCTACTTTTAATTGCCAGCAGCTTCTAAGCCACTAAGATTTTCATTTTTTTTTTTTTTTCCCTTTTGTGTTCATAGTTTCTTACGCTCACCTTGAGATATACACATTTTTTAGGTTTAGCGCCACTGTTTATTTTTCTTATTATCAATCCAGAAAATGTTTTGAATATAAATATTTTGAAAGCATAGTTGATGTACTCCTACACTCATAAAGGCTTTGCAAAAAGTGCAAATCCTGAAAAAAAATATGATGAGGTAATGTGGCCAGCCATTAATGACACTACTAAGATGGCTAAAGGATTACAGTGACTGGCAGGTAATCCCCTCGTGCATATTGGCTGTTCAACAGGCGCCAAATATGAGGGGTGGGAATTTGAGCTTCAAATCCGAACATCAGCCAACGTTTGTCGAGAGATGAGCACATCCGGACACCCACATAGTCTAGTGATATCCGGGTTTCATGTTCCCTCATACCTAATGGACACCCATCCATGATTTTAAAGTCAAACATGTTACAAGTACTCTATTAGCATTTACATTCTGTTAGCTACATAGAGAGGTCATTGAATTTGGTAGCATAATAGTTTGTTGCCAAGATGCATTGAGAAATAGAAAAAAAGGATTATCTTTCCATGTTACACCAAAAAGTTGCTTTTGCCTTTATGTAGATGATTAGCTACAGTATATATCAGTAGGTAATATGGGATTAATGTAGTCAGAAACAGATGCTTGGTTCACATAGGACGTCTCATTTTCTTTACTGTTGGTGTACAAAATAAATTCAAAACCTTTATTTCTAGGGACAAAACACAAATTTATTGATTCTCAGCTGAGCACTAACTAGTAGAGATGAGAAGATCTGCCGAGACTTGAATTGGGAAAATCCTACAGATTTTTTTGAGAAATTTGATTTGCAGTGAAGTTACTTGATGCAAATAGAATGTTTCATATTATGTTCTGTGGTCTGGTGAGATAATAAGCAAAGGATGCATAAAAAAAATTATACTCACCTCATCGCTCACCTTTCCCACCATCCCCCAGTCTGTGGTGTGGTGCTATGTGCTTCTTCTGTGCTTTAATTATGCAAATTCTCTTCAGCCACTAGACTATGTGCCCTTGCTTCCAGTCTAGGTCACAGACATCATAGTGCAGGATAGTCAGAAGCCAAGTCAAGATCTGAAGTGAAGCATCCAGAAGGTTGCGAGCAGCAGGGGAAGAGTTAAAGACTATTTGCCAGGCCCCCTGCTGTACAAAAAAATAATGTCTGCAGCTGTCTTCCATTTTACTGAATTCTCACAGTGCAAATTACAGAATAATGTATGAGATGATTGAACCTTTCAATGTTTGGTTCGGAATGGCGAACGTCCCGATGTCTGCCGAACATGTTCGCCGAAAATATCTGAACCTCAAACGACAACACCTTCAAGGGGAGCCAAAAAGCTGACAAAAATAGCTAACATTAGGGCAGACACCAGGAAAAGTGGCATCAATTGACCCATCAATTGCGCTATAAATAAATATTTTTTTTAAAACACACAGCCAGAATAAAGTCCTTAAATTGAAAGAGTGACACAGACTCCTTTAATGAATCTAAATTAAACCATACTCATGTTATCACCCAGTCCACTGAAGCCATGGTCTCCTGTAATAAAACAAAAATAAATAACAACCATATCCTTCACCTGTACATCGTTCTGTCCCACACCATAATCCATGTCTGATGATAAACAGTTTTCAACATGGATGGTGCCAAGATGCAGGGCCGGCGTCAGCACCCGGCATACTCGGGCAAGTGCTGGGGCCCTGAGCAGGCGGGGGGGCCCACTCGCCGTCAGGCACCCCGGCGCCCGTTAGCGGAGGAGAGCGGTGTCAGCGCCGCCACTGGGCCCCCCGCTTGCTCAGGGCCCCGGCAGCAGCTGGCACAATACTTACCTCTCCCCGTGCCACCGCTGCCACAGCTCCGGGCTCCAGGGGGCGCCTGCGCTTCCTCTCACAGCAAGCCGCTGAATGACGTCATCATTCAGCGGCCGGCTGTGGCAGAGAGCGCGCGGACGCCGGACACGTGAGATGTGATGTGTCTGTGTGTGTGTGTCTGTGTGTATGCAGTGCTTTGTGTGTGTGTGTGTGTGTGTATGTGAGAGAGTGCTTGTGTGCTGCCGTGCTGTCTGTGTGATGGTGGTGGGGAGGGCAGTGATGATGATAATGGGGAGGCAATGATGATGATGGGGAGGCGATGATGATGATGGGCAGGCATTGATGATAATGGGGAGGCAATGATGATGATGGGGAGGCGATGATGATGATGGGCAGGCATTGATGATAATGGGGAGGCAATGATGATGATGGGGAGGAAATGATGATGATGAGGAGGCAATGATGATGATAGGAAGGCATTGATGATAATGGGGAGGCAATGATGATGATGGGGAGGAGATGATGATGATGAGGAGGCAATGATGTTTATGGGCAGGCATTGATGATAATGGGGAGGCAATGATGATGATGGGGAGGCAATGATGATGATGAGGAGACAATGATGATGATGGGCAGGAATTGATAATAATGGGGAGGCAATGATGATGATGGGGAGGCGATGATGATGATGGGCAGGCATTGATGATAATGGGGAGGCAATGATAATGATGGGGAGGCAATGATGATGATGAGGAGGCAATGATGATGATGGGAAGGCATTGATGATGATGGGGAGGCGATGATGATGATGGGCAGGCATTGATGGTAATGGGGAGGCAATGATGATGATAGGAAGGCATTGATGATAATGGGGAGGCAATGATGATGATGGGGAGGAGATGATGATGATGAGGAGGCAATGATGTTTATGGGCAGGCATTGATGATAATGGGGAGGCAATGATGATGATGGGGAGGCAATGATGATGATGAGGAGACAATGATGATGATGGGCAGGCATTGATGATAATGGGGAGGCAATGATAATGATGGGGAGGCAATGATGATGATGAGGAGACAATGATGATGATGGGAAGGCATTGATGATGATGGGGAGGCGATGATGATGATGGGCAGGCATTGAGGGTAATGGGAGGCAATGATGATGATGGGGAGGCAATGATGATGATGGGGAGGCGATGATGATGATGGGGAGGCAATGATGATGATGGGGAGAAAATGATGATGGGGAGGCAATGATGATGATGATAATGGGGAGTCTTTCCACAGTGCCCTTTCCTGAGCCGTAACAGTGCAGAATGCAGCACAGCGCAGAGAAGAGCTCCATATTTTGTATGGAGCATTATATGGGGACCAGTATCCTGTATGGAGCATTATATGGGGACCAGTATCCTGTATGGAGCATTATATTTTGTCCAGTATTCTGTATGGAGCATTATTTTGGGTCCAGTATTCTGTATGGAGCATTATATGGCGACCATTATTCTGTATGGAGGATTATATTGGGTCCAGTATTCTGTATGGGGCATTATATAGGGGATGGGGGGTGACATCCTGCATGGGGTATTATATGGGTGATGAGGGGGAGACTATGTGGTGCCCATAATATTGTATGGAGGACTGTACTGTCCAGTCTGTACTGTGCGCTGCGAGGATTTGGCGGTTTTTGAGCTATTGTACAATTTACAATAGATATGAGTCATGTAATGGAAAAAGTGAAGTGTTTGGAATTGTACTGTACCTATATTTCTCTGCCGTATCTGTACATCATGAATCGTGGTCTGTGTTAAAGTGGCCCACTGAGGCTCTTTCGCCCGGGGCCCATAAAAACCTGGAGCCGGCCCTGCCAAGATGCAACCATCCAGGCTGAGAACCACTGGAGAATGAGCTGCTGCGAGCGCAGCATCAGTGACTCGCAGTGACGTCATTGAGGTTTCCACTGGTTACTGAGACCGCGCTCCCAGCTGGGCCCCTAAACGGTGGTAACCTCGGTGAGATCACCGCTTGAACAGTGAGAAAAACTCCAGGATCTTTCTGATGGCACAGCGAGCATGAGAACTTTCTTATGCTTGCAGTATCATCAGTAAGGTCATAGGAGTTCACAGTGAGACCATGAGTAGCAGTAGCACATGGTGCTCAGTGTCTTTGCTAGATGGCAGGCTTTAGGCTATGTGCACACGTTGCGGAATTGCCATGGAAATTTCCGCGGCAATTCCGCACCTCCCTGCCGCGGGAAATCCGCATATTATAGGTATGCGTATTCCCGCTAAACACTAGCGTTTTGCAAGCGGAATTAGCTTGCAGAATGCTAGCGTTTTACAAGCGATCTGACAGGTTGGTCACACGAGTCAAACAAGTGTTTGACTCGTGTGACCAACTTTTTACTATTGATGCCGCCTATGCCGCATCAATAGTAAAAAGATCTAATGTAAAAATAATAAAAAAAATAATAAATAATGATATTCTCACCTTCCGGCGGCCCCCGCAGCTTTCCCGCTTTCAGCGACGCTCCCGGAAAGTTCCGTTCCCAAGAGTCCTTTGCGACAATCATCCCGATGACGTAGCATCTCGCGAGACCGCTACGTCATCTGGGTGATCTCGCAAAGCATCACTGAGAACGCGATTGGCGGGAGCGTCGCTGAGAGGCGGGAGAGCTGCGTGGGACGCCGGAAGGTGAGAATATCACTATTTTTTATTTTAATTATTGTTTTTACATGGATATGGTACCCAGGGCTTGGAGGAGAGTCTCCTCTCCTCCAGACCCTGGGTACCATCCGCACATGAAACGCTTACTTTCCGCATGGTGGGCACAGCCACATGCGGAAAGTAATTGGTTCAATGCATTCCTATGGCGGCGGAATCGCCGCGGTTCCGCAAAAAAGAATGAGCATGCTGCGGATTCTCCCGCGATGCGATTCCGCCGCGGAAAAACCTGCAGCATGTGCACAGCATTGCGGAATCTCATAGGCCTTAATGAGTTGTATTGTGTAAGCGGTTTTGCCGCGGTTTCGCAGCGTTTCCGCCTCGAAAAACCGCGGCAAAACCGCTAAGAAACCGCAACGTGTGCACAAGCCTTATAGTCACATCATGCAACAATGCAGCCTGCCATCTAGATGTAGTAGAGCTAGACCCATCACAGTACAAATGATTTATTATCTTCTCTGCAGGTGAGGAATATTATTGTTTAATATCTTAATTCTGTTACAGGAGACATTGGCTTCTGTGGACTCGGGGATAATGAGAATATGGTTTAATTTAAATTCATTAACCCCTTCACCCCCAAGGGTGGTTTGCACGTTAATGACCGGGCCAATTTTTACAATTCTGACCACTGTCTCTTTATGAAGTTATAACTCTGGAACGCTTCAACAGATCTTCGCGATTCTGAGAATGTTTTCTCGTGACATATTGTACTTCACGTTAGTGGTAAAATTTCTTCAATATACCTTGCGTTTATTTTTGAAAAAAATGTAAATATGGTGAAAATTTTGAAAATTTTGCAATTTTCAAACTTTGAATTTTTATTCCCTTAAAACAGAGAAATATGTCACACAAAATAGTTAAGAAATAACATTTCCCACATGTCTACTTTACATCAGCACAATTTTGGAATCAAAATTTTTTTTTGTTAGGAAATTATAAGGGTTAAAAGTTGACCAGCGATTTCTCATTTTTACAACAAAATTTACAAAGCCATTTTTTTTAGGGACCACCTCATATTTGAAGTCACTTTGAGGGGTCTATATAGCAGAAAATACCCAAAAGTGACACCATTCTAAAAACTGCACCCCTCAAGGTACTCAAAACCACATTCAAGAAGTGTATTAACACTTCAGGTGCTTCACAGGAGCTGAAGCAACGTGGAAGGAAAAAATGAATATTTAACTTTTTAGCCACAAAAATGATATTTTACAAACTTTTTTTTATTTTCACAAGGGTAAAAGGAGAAAATGGGCAGATAAAGTTGTTGTGCAATTTCTCCTGAGTACGCCAATACCCCATATGTTGGGGAAAACCACTGTTTGGGTGCACGGCAGAGATCGTAAGGGAAGGAGCGCCGTTTTACTTTTTCAAACTAAAATTGGCTGGAGTTGAGATTGGACGCCATGTCACGTTTGGAGAGCCCCTGATGCGCCTAAACAGTGGAAACCCCCCCACAAGTGACACCATTTTGGAAACTAGACCCCCTAAGGAACTTATCTAGATCTGTTGTGAGCACTTTGAACCCCAAAGTGTTTCACAAGAGTTTATAATGTCCGGGTGTGAAAAAAAAAAACAATTTTCCACAAAAATTATTTTTTAGTCCCAAATTTTTGATTTTTCCCAAGGAAATTTGACCCCAAAAGTTGTTGTCCAATTTGTCCTGAGTACTCTGATACCCCATATGTGGGGGGGGGAACTGTTTGGGCGCACGGCAGGGCTTGGGAAGGAAGCAGTAACGTTTTGGAATGCAAACATTGATGGGGGTCATGTTCCGTTTGTAGTACCCCAGATGAGCCTAAACAGTGGAAACCCCCCACAACTGACCCCATTTTGGAAGCTAGACCCCCTAAGGAACTTATCTAGATCTTTGGTGAGCACTTTGAACCCCCAAGTGCTTCACACAAGTTTATAATGCCCGGGCATGAAAATAAAAAATCCTATTTTTTTCCCACAAAAATGATCTTTTAGTCACTATTTTTTATTTTCCCAAGGGTAACAGGAGAAATTGGACCACAAAAGTTGTTGTCCAATTTGTCCTGAGTACGCTGATACCCCATATGTGGGGGGGAACCACTGTTTGGGCGCATGGCAGAACTCGGAATGGAAGGAGCACCATTTGACTTTTTCCAATCAAAATTGGCTGGAATTGAGATTGGACGCCATGTAGCATTTGGAGAGCCCCTGATGTGCCTAAACAGTGGAAACCCCCCACAAGTGACCCCATTTGGGAAACTAGACCCCCTAAGGAACTTATCTAGATCTTTGGTGAGCAATTTGAACCCCCAAGTGCTTCACACAAGTTTATAACGTAGAGCCGTAAAATTAAAAAATCATATTTTTTCCACAAAATTGATCTTTTCACCCCAATTTTTATTTTCCCAAGGGTAACAAGACTCCAAAAGTTATTGTGCAATTTGGCCTGAGTACGCTGATACCCCATATGTGGGGGTAAACCACTGTTTGGGTGCATGGCAGAGTTTGGAAGGGAAGGAGCGCCGTTTGACTTTTTCAACGCAGAATTGACTGGATGCCATGTCGTGTTTGGAGAGCTCCTGATCTGCCTAAACAGTGGAAACCCCCCACAAATGACACCATTTTGGAAACTAGACCCCTCAAGGAACTTATCTAGATGTGTGGTGAGCACTTTGAACACCGAAGTGCTTCACAGAAGTTTATAACGTACAGCCGTAAAATAAAAAATCTTTTTTTTTTTTTACAAAAATGATTTTTTCGCCCCCAATATTTTATTTTCACAAGGGTAACAGGAGAAATTGGACCCCAAAAGTTGTTGTTCAATTTGTCCTGAGTACGCTGATACCCAATATGTGGGAGTAAACTACTGTATGTGCGCACGTCGGGGCTCGGAAGGGAAGTAGTGAAGTTTTGGATTGCAGACTTTGATGGAATGGTCTGGGGGCGTCATGTCGCATTTGGAGAGCCCCTGATGCGCATAAACAGTGGAAACCCCCACAAGTGACCCCATTTTGGAAAATAGACCACACAAGGAACTTATCTAGATGTGTGGTGAGCACTTTGAACCCCGAAGTGCTTCACAGAAGTTTATAACGTACAGCCGTAAAAAATAAAAAATCTTTTTTTTTTTACAAAAATAATATTTTCGCCCCCAATATTTTATTTTCACAAGAGTAACAGGAGTAATTGGACCCCAAAATTTGTTGTCCAATTTGTCCTGAGTACACTGATACCCAATATGTGGGAGAAAACTACTGTATGGGTGCACGTCTGGGCTCGGAAGGGAAGTAGTGACGTTTTGGATTGCAGACTTTGATGGAATGGTCTGGGGGCGTCATGTCGCATTTGGAGAGCACCTGATGCGCCCAAACAGTGGAAACCCCCCACAAGTGACCCCATTTTGGAAAATAGACCCCACAAGGAACTTATCTAGATGTGTGGTGAGCACTTTGAACCCCGAAGTGCTTCACAGAAGTTTTATAACATACAGCCGTAAAAACAAAAAAATCATTTTTTTTTTTACAAAAATGATTTTGTCGCCCCCAGTTTTTTATATTCCCAAGGGTAACAGAAGAAATAGGACAAATTGCACAATAACTCTTGTGGTCCAGAGTACGCTGATACCCCATATGTGGGGGTAAACTACTGTTTGGGCGCATGGCAGAGCTTAGAAGTGAAGGAGCACTGTTTGACTTTTTCAACGCAGAATTGGCTGGAATTGAGATCAGACGCCATGTCACATTTGTATAGCCCCTGATGTGCTTAAACAGCAGAAACCCCCCAATTCTAACTCCAACCCTAACCCCAACACACCCCTAACCCTAGTCCCAAACCTAACCCTAACACACCCCTAACCCTAATCCCAACCCTAACCCTAATCCTAACGTTAGCGCCAGCCCTAAACCTAACTTTAGCCGCAACCCTAACCCTAATGGGAAAATGGAAATAAGTACATTTTTAAATTTTATTATTTTTCCCTAACTAAGGGGGTGATCAAGGGGGGTTTGATTTACTATTTATAGCGGGTTTTTATGATTAGCAGCTGTCACGCTAAAAGACGCTTTTTATTGCAAAAAATAGTTTTTTGCATCACCACATTTTGAGAGCTATAATTTTTGCATATTTTGGCCCACAGAGTCATGTTAGGTCTTATTTTTTGCGGGACGAGGTGACGTTTTTATTGGTACCATTTATGACTATGTGACATTTTTTGATCGCTTTTTATTTCGATTTTTGGGAGGTTAGAATGAACAAAAATCAGCAATTCATGAATTTCTTTTGGGGGAGGCGTTCATACAGTTCAGCGTGTGGTAAAAGTGATAAAGCAGTTTTATTCTTCGGGTCAGTAAGATTACGGCGATACCTCATTTATATCATTTTTTTATGTTTTGGCTCTTTTATAGAATAAAAACATTTTTATATAAAAAATTATTATTTTTGCATCGCTTTATTCTGCAAGCTATAACTTTTTTATTTTTTCGCTGATGATGCTGTATTATGGCTCTTTTTTTGCGGGACAAGATTACGTTTTCAGCGGTACCATGTTTATTTATATCGGTCTTTTTGATCGCGTGTTATTCCACTTTTTGTTCGGCGGTATGATGATAAAGCATTGATTTTTTGCTTAGTTTTTTTTTTTTAAGGGGTTCACTAAAGGGGTTAACTAGTGGGACAGTTTTATAGGGGGGGTCGTTACGGACATGACGATACCAAATATGTGTACTTTTATTGTTTTGTTTATTTATTTACAGGAAGAAATGAATTTATTGGGGAATATTTTTTTTTTTTTTATGATTTTTTTACCACTTTTTATTTTTATTTTTTTACTTTTTTACTTTGTCCCAGGGTGGGACATCACAGTATTTTAGCAGATCGCTGGTGTGACAGTGTGCACAGCACTCTGTCACACCAGCGATCACTCTGGCATCGCTGCAGGCTTCCTCAGCGCCTGCTCTCAGCAGGCACAGAGGAAACTGCCTCCCTGCAGGACCCCGGCGCCATCTTGGATCCGGGGACCTGGAGGGAGGACGGACCCTCGGAACAGCATGACACATCGCGCTGTTCTGAGGGTCTCAGGGGAGCGCGCAGGGAGCCCCCTCCCTGCGCGATCCTCCCCTGTGCCCCCGGTACACCGCGATCATGTTTGATCGCAGTGTGCCAGGGGTTAATGTTCCGGGAGCGGTCCGTGACCGCTCCTGACACATAGTGCTGGGTGTTAGCTGTGATAAACAGCTGACACCCGGCCGCGATCAGCTGCGCTCCCCCTGGGAGCGCAGCTGATCGCATATGACTTACTATTCCGTCCATGGGAATGAGGTCCAGGGTCACATGGATGGAATAGTACATCGGATGGCAGAGAGGGGTTAAAGGAGTGTGAGACAGTGAGTGAATATGTGATGAATGGGGTGTACATTTCACCTAGGTATAAGGGAAATGTGTGGCTTTGTGGACCTAGTGGTGGAGAAAGGTCACTACACCTCACATTCAGCACACACTTGCAGCACAAGCCTGAAACTACTCAGGTCTTAATTAGGAGACCAGAAGTAGGTGTCTGCAAACACAATCTGAGAGCTCATTCAGTCTGGACAAGGGGTCCAGGCACAGAAGGTGTCTCCAAGAGTGTGGGAGCTGTCTTTAGCCCGGACACAGGGAGGTGTCCTGGCACAAGGAAGCAGTCTCCAGAGGAGTGTGAGCTATCTCAGTCTGGGTGCAGGAAGGACCCCGGACACAGGAGTGGTCTCGGTGCGGGTCCGTGTGAATAGCGGCTGAATAGGAGTGGATCTCTCTCAAAGGTGCCTTCAGACACAAGGAGGAGTGTCTGTGAAACTCCATACTGGTAACATATATCATATGTGTTGTTTTGGGCACAGACTGGTAGAGTCTGGGTCCCGGATAGAGAGGGCCATCTATCTAAGTGTAATTAGAGGCTAGACAAGCCCAGGTCTTTTGTTTATGCTTTGTTTTTATCTGTGTGCTGTGGACTTTAATAAAACTGGTTGCGGCCAGTTTTCACCAAACTGCTGTCTGAATGAACTGTTTCCGTGCCATTCTGTCTACCCAGACAGCGATCCTAGAGCTAAATACCCCTGGAAATGTTACAATTGGCGGAGAATGCTGGGGCAGCGCAGTGGCTGATACAGTTAGTGCTGGAGTGTGTATGCAGCACAGTGGCGAGAGACAGCATTAAAGGTGAAGTCTATTGAAATAGCAGCAGAAAAAAAAAAAAAAAAAAGTGTGTCAGCAGAAACGTCTGTTTGGAGCAGTCTTGGAGAGACAGTGGCCCTGATAGGGTCTGCAGAGAGAAAATGTATGCACAGCAAAGCTGAACTTGTTGTGAAAATGACTGTGGAATGTGCAGCAGCAAGAGAAATGTCTGTGGAGCAGTCTTAAAGAGACAGGAGCCCTAATAGACTTTGCAAAGGAAAAAAAAAAAAAAGTGTTTGCACAGCAAGGCTGAATTTTCTGTGGAAAAAAGCTGTGTAGTGTGTATGCCTTGACTGAAGTCTGCCGTTGTGAAGACAGAGAAGTCTGACAGCATGGATGACAGCATGGAGGCGCTGTTTGAACAAATGGCGCAAGTTAATGTGCAACATAAGACTGCCGTAGTTGAGACAGATAAGTCCAGCAGTATGGAGGAGCTTGTTAAGAAACACCTGCAGAGCTGGCAGCAGCAGCAGGAGTTTAACCGATTGCTGAGGGAGCGGATTGCAGCTCTCAGCACCTCGTCCCAGAGTAATGTTGTGAAGGCACCTGCCTTGCCCGCTGTAAAGAAGGCGGTAAGACGGTCCCTGGAAAAGATGACACCTCGTGATGATGTGGAGGAATATCTTACTAAGTTTGAGGAACTGGCAGAGAAGGAGAATCTGCCCCTATCTGAGTGGGCCATGATGGTCGCACCCTATCTGATTGGAGTGCCCCAGGTGGCCTATGCTGACCTGAGCGAGCAGGACAGCCAAGACTATGCCAAGCTGAAAGCAGAGATTCGTACCCGGCTGGGTGTTACGGTGACAGCCCGTGCCAGGGGAGTTCATGACTGGAGATACAGTTGGGAGTCTGCAGTCAGCAGGCTTGATTGTGGAGTTGAAAAGGTGATAGTGAATCGCTACACCCGAGCATGTCCTCCTGAGGTACAGCCGTCTGAGAGGTCGTCACTTCAGAGTTCCCGGACGCCGAACTCTCCCGGTAAGAGCGTTCCAGCTGTTGGGGACATGGGGTATGCTGATAAGCGGGTTCAGGCCCTCTTGGGCTCAGAGAGTCCAGTGACTTCCGTATGTGACAGCCTGATTGATAGGGACTTTATCCCTGATAAGCACCTGAGTATAGTGTGCATCCATGGAGACACCAAAGTCTACCCAGAGACTGCCGTGGACTTGGTCCCCAAACTCGGGGAGGTTTCATGTGAAGTGGGGGTAGTGAAGACCCTGGTGCAACCCGTTATATTGGGTAATGACTTTCCCCGGTCTAAGGATCTCTGGGGGAAAAATGTTTCTGATGGACAGTGTGATGAAGCTCCTACTGGGGGTGCGCAGTCCCGAGGGGCGGAACACAATGCTAGTGGGCCGTTAAACTTATGTGATAATGATGATGACCATGATAATATTGATAATGATAATGATGATCATGATAATGATGATGACCATGATGATGATGCTGATATTGATAATGATGATGATGCTAATCATAATAGTGATGATACTGATGATGACCGTGATAAAGATGAAATTTCTTTGCAGGTGATGTTGGGAGACGAGGATGGTGGTTCTCGGGAACCGAGTGTCCCTGACTTACCTGTGTCCTGTGACAATTTTGAGAGTGAGCAGTGGCGAGACCCCTCTCTTAAAACGGCACAGGGAAACATGATTGTTCTAAATGAGGTTTCCCAGGAGCCTGGCTCTGAGGAGAGGTTTCCTCATGCTGCCATGAACAATAGCCTATTGTATAGGGACACTGAAGTCCAGGGAGAGGTCGTGAGTCAGCTCCTAGTACCTGAGCTATATAGAAGTATAGTGCTGGGGTTGTCACAGAGTCACATACTTGAGGGACCAGATGGTGAAGTTAATGTTGTGGATGACATGTTAACTAAGGTTCCAGATCAAGATGTGAATGAAAATGAATTGTATAACCCTGACAGTGAGCAGGATGTGAATGAAAATGAATTGTATAACCCTGACAGTAAGCAGGATATGAATGAAAATGAATTGTATAACCCTGACAGTGAGCAGGATGTGAATGATAATGAAGTGTATAGCCCTGACAGTGAGACAGATGTGGCTGAGAAAACGGGGTCAGATAGTGATAGTGAATTATCTGATGACCATAAAGCAACCAGTGCAAATGAGGAAGGCATGGTAGCAGAGGAGGTTGAGAGTCCTGAGAAGAAAGCTGATGCTGACCTTACAGCCAGACAGAAGATGGCATTTGAAGATGTTTTACAGTTGGCCGGTTCCCTGGCGAAGACTAAGGTGAAAGGAGGAGAGCTGAGCTTTAAAGGCAGGACTCTGAAACTGAACACAGCACAAGTGGATGCTGTTGAAGATGAGAAGTTGTCAGTGTGTGGTGTGGATCTGCATCATGCCAAGGACTCTGAAGGTGATGCTGCAGAGGTGGAAAAAGCCATGGAAGTGGTGGTCACCAAGCCAGATGCCTCATCAGAAGCTGAGGTTTTAAGTGAAGCTGTGAGGAGCAAGACTGAAGATATGGGGACTGACTCTGTCCAGGAATCTGTTTCTGCCGAAGACAGCGGCGTGGACGGGTTACGGTCCGGATCAGTAGCTGGCATTGGTGAGCTCAAGCGCACTTTGAGGGAGGCTACATCGGAGCCACGTCCCAACAAATGGGAAAAGCGATGTGTCACTCCGTTGCCACTGCAGACACACGGGAGCCCAGATGGGATGCAGAACGTGGCTGAAGAGGTAGAGTCTAGGACTGACGGTGAGGCTTCTGGGCATGTCTTGCCAGAAGAGCCTGAAGGTGGGGAACTGGAGAAAAGTGAAAAACCCCCTATACCTTCTGTGATAGTTGGTGACACGTGGTCAGTGCACCAGGGACAGGAGGTGCGTGAGTTTCTGAGGAAGAGTCAGCAGAAGTGTTCTGATGTGTCTGGTCGTACTACTTTGGCCAGGCACTATATTGAATCTGAGCCCGGCCCTAAGGTCAAGATGAAACCGTGTAGGATACCCGAGGCCCGCAGAGAGTATAGGCCTGGGAGGGTACAGGGTAGTGCGGATGCTTCAGATGAAGAGAAAGCTGATGTTGGCTATGACTCAGGTGAAGATACAAGTGACAGTGGTGGAGATGAAGCTGGTGAGGGCCATGACTGGTCCGGAGTTCACTGTCTCTGCTGGATTGTTGACCAGCCCTCCGGTCTGGATGACCAGCCCTCCGGTCTGGAGAAGAGGGAGGGGATATGTGAGACAGTGAGTGAATATGTGATGAATGGGGTGTACATTTCACCTAGGTATAAGGGAAATGTGTGGCTTTGTGGACCTAGTGGTGGAGAAAGGTCACTACACCTCACATTCATCACACACTTGGAGCACAAGCCTGAAACTACTCAGGTCTTAATTAGGAGACCAGAAGTAGGTGTCTGCAAACACAATCTGAGAGCTCATTCAGTCTGGACAAGGGGTCCAGGCACAGAAGGTGTCTCCAAGAGTGTGGGAGCTGTCTTTAGCCCGGACACAGGGAGGTGTCCTGGCACAAGGAAGCAGTCTCCAGAGGAGTGTGAGCTATCTCAGTCTGGGTGCAGGAAGGACCCCGGACACAGGAGTGGTCTCGGTGCGGGTCCGTGTGAATAGCGGCTGAATAGGAGTGGATCTCTCTCAAAGGTGCCTTCACACACAAGGAGGAGTGTCTGTGAAACTCAATACTGGTAACATATATCATATGTGTTGTTTTGGGCACAGACTGGTAGAGTCTGGGTCCCGGATAGAGAGGGCCATCTATCTAAGTGTAATTAGAGGCTAGACAAGCCCAGGTCTTTTGTTTATGCTTTGTTTTTATCTGTGTGCTGTGGACTTTAATAAAACTGGTTGCGGCCAGTTTTCACCAAACTGCTGTCTGAATGAACTGTTTCCGTGCCATTCTGTCTACCCAGACAGCGATCCTAGAGCTAAATACCCCTGGAAATGTTACAGGAGTTTGTGACATTTTTTCAATTAAAGGACTTTATTCTGGTTGTGTGTATTTTTTATACAGTATGACTATGGAGTTAGTAATAGGAGCGTCTTATAGGCTTCTCTATATTTCTAACCTCTGGGCTTGATATCATCTGACAACACAAAGGTGTCATCAGCCCCCAACTATTACCCCACTTGTTACTGCACCAGGGCAAGTGGGAAGAGGGGGCTCAGTGCCAGATTTGATGCATCTTAGGATGTGCCATTTCTGGGGTGGCTGAGATATGATGTTTTTAGTCTGGAAGGGGCCAATATCCATGCCACCTTCTTAGGCTATTAATATCAGCCTGAAAGCTGTCTGCCTAGCCTTTGCTGGTTATTAAATGTAGGAGTACCCTATGTCATTTTTTATGGGGTCCCCCATTTAATAACCAGGACAGCTAAAGTATACTGCTGTCAGCCGATATTAATAGTCTTGGAACCTTTGTGAATAATGTCTCTATCCTAGAATATTCCAAAGAACAGGAGACCGGTAGTCCGTCAAGTAACAGAAGTTGTCAGTTGTCTTTGCATAGGACGAGCAGTGTTTGTTCAGTAGAGCTTTCAGTAACATTACCCCCTATCCCATATACACATTGAACACCACGCCTATTCCCCCTTCCACCATGACTTGGCTTATTCTCACTCATGTTGTATGCCACCTTCCCCTCTTTTAACCAGCTAGGCCCAGACTTGCCAGTCTTCTGTTACTAAATTAACTATCAGTATTTATTTGCTGAGATAGTGTGGCTGGACCACAGAATTAGCAAAAAAGATTTAGATGCTGAAATGTAGACTGGTGGCTGGACCACACAATTAGCACAAAGGATTTAGATTCTGAAATATGGACTGGTGGCTGGACCACACAATTAGCACAAAGAATTTATAAGCTGAAATGTGGACTGGTATCTGGACCACACAAATAGCACAAAGGATTTATAAGCTGAAATGTGGACTGGTGGCTAGACCACACAATTTGCACAAAGGATTTATATGCTGAAATGTGGACTGGTGGCTGGTAGCTGGACCACTCAATAGAACAAAGGATTGATATGCTGAAATGTGGACCGTTGGCAGGACGACACATATATCACAAAGGATTTATCTGCTGAAGAGGCGACTGGTCATTGTTCCACAGAATCAGCAGCACTATGGATTTATATGCTTATATGATGAAGTGATAACTTGTGGCTGCACCACAGAATTAGCACTCCAGATTTATTTGCTGGAAGGTGGATTTGACACAGGATACTATCTATCTGAACTAACTGAGAATAAACTGGCTAGCTAACCATCTGACTACTTGCAGTAGCAGCCTCACTACGCTGTTAGACTCATAAAATGGCGCTGAAGCGACATATCTGCTTTTTATCTGGAGACTTTGCCAGGAAATGACACAATGACATAAGGCCTTGTGTCTGGATGTTGTGGATGGTTTCTGCACCCTGATTGGCTGCCTGAATCTCCACACATTAAATTAATTAACAAAAAAAAAAGAATAACAGTCCGCTGTTCCTTTGACCTCTCCCAACCCCCACATTCATCAAGCATGTGCTATCCGCAGCACTATCCCAGCCAAAGTTCTATCCAAAGCATTAGTGGAAACTCAATCATTTACCAAACTTTGGCCAAATTTTGCCGATTTTGAGGAAAATGTTAGGGAATCTGAACTCAAATCCGACTGTGAAAGGCTCGTGCCGAATTTGAGACTGGCGAATAGTTTTCATACAGTCATGGCCAAAAGTTTTGAGAATGACACAAATATTAATTTTTACAAAGTCTACTGCTTCACTTTTTCTAATGGCAATTTGCATATACTCCAGAATGTTATAAAGAGTGACAGGTTAACAGCAATTACTTGCAAAGTCAATATTTGGCTAGAAAATGAACTTTATCCCCCAAAACACATTTCAACATCATTGCAGCCCTGCCTTAAAAGGACCAGCTAACCTCTTTTCAGTGATTGCTCCATTAACACAGGTGTTGGTGTTGATGAGGACATGGCTGGAGATCAATCTGTCATGATTAAGTAAGAATGACACCACTGGACACTTTAAAAGGAGGCTGGTGCTTGGCATCATTGTTTCTCTTCTGTTAACCATGGTTATCTCTAACACGTGCAGTCATCATTGCAATGCACAAAAATGTCCTAACAGGGAAGAGTATCGCAGCTAGAAAGATTGCACCTCAGTCAATAATCTATCGCATCATCAAGAACTTCAAGGAGAGAGGTTCCATTGTTGCCAAAAAGGCTTCAGGGCACCCAAGAAAGACCAGCAAGCACCAGGACATCTCTTAAAAGTGTTTCAGCTGCAGGATCGGGCTACCAGCAGTGCAGAGCTTGCTCAGGAATGGCAGCAGGCAGGTGTGAGTGCATCTGCACACACTGTGAGGCGGAGACTCTTGGAGCAAGGCCTGGCCTCAAGGAGGGCAGCAAAGAAGCCACTTCTCTCCAGAAAAAACATCATGGACAGACTGATATTCTGCAAAAGGTACAGGCAGTTGACTGCTGAGGACTAGGGTAAAGTTATTTTCTCTGATGAATCCCCTTTTCGATTGTTTGGGACATCAGGAAAACGCCTCATTCGCAGAAGACAAGGTGAGCGCTACCACCAGTCTTGTCTCATGCCAACTGTTAAGCATCCTGAAACCATTCATGTGTGGGGTTGCTTCTCAGCCAAGGGAATCGGCTCTCTCACAGTCTTGCCTAAAAACACAGCCATGAATAAAGAATGGTACCAGAATGTCCTCCAAGAGCAACTTCTCCCAACCCTCCAAGAGTAGTTTGGCGATCAACAATGCCTTTTCCAGCATGATGGAGCACCTTGCCATAAAGCAAAGGTGATAACTAAATGGCTCGGGTAACAAAACATAGAGATTTTGCGTCCATGGCCTGGAAACTCCCCAGATCTTAATCCCATTGAGAACTTGTGGTTAATCATCAAGAGACGGGTGGACAAACAAAAACCTAAAAATTCTGATAAAATGAAAGCATTGATTGTGCAAGAATGGACTGCTATCAGTCAGGATTTGGTCCAGAAGTTGATTGAGAGCATGCCAGGGAGAATTGCAGAGGTCCTGAAGAAGAAGGGTCAACACTGCAAATATTGACTTGCTGCATTAACTCATTCTAACTGTCAATATAAGCTTTTGTTACTTATATGTTTGCAATTATTATATTTCTGTCTGTGATAAAAACATCTGTCAAACACACATAAAAACCAGAGGGCAGCAGATCATGTGAAAATATAATATTTGTGTCATTCTCAAAACTTTTGGCCATAACTGTACAAGTTTACTCATCTCTAACTGCAAGCTCCATGATAACCCCAAACTGCTACTACCAGTCATGTTTTATACAGACTGACTGAAGGCCTGGTTCTGGTTCAGGTAGCGTATGTCTTCAAGGTGCAGGTTACAGAACAAAAGGAATAGAACTATTACATTTTATATTTAATCCAAAATGATAGGCAGTGTTTATAAAAAATATACAAAAGATTTTACAAAAGGGACAAAATAATTTTATATGAAGTTACATAAAATAAAACAGATAAAACAAAAGAAACTTACTACTCTGATCACAGTTATGATTCAGACTAGCGAAAGAGAGCACTTCAATTGAAAAACATCCAGCCAACAGGAATCATGCATACACTGATATGTACTGTATCTCTCTATATGAATATAGATCATAATGTGTCTTGACCTTTTATCAGCACCTTAATTACACCAACACATCCCCCACGTGATGACCTCACGTGGGCCAGGTTGTGGGATGTCCTCAGCCATTTAGGATTTCATGAAATTCCCAAATAATGTGATGTTTGCAGAAGTTTGAGATCACCGCCATATTTTTCATTGGTATTTTACCATTACCCAGTGACAAAACATGACATATCTGTTGTCAGCAGTCTGTCCACTATTGATTTGTGGCTTATATTCTGGGGTTACAGTTATGAAAAAATATGCATCTTCTTCCCCAATTTATCCCGAAGCTGAAAATGTATGTTCCATTACTATCGGATCTATATGAACTCCAATATTTCTAACGTTATTTCAGAGACATACGTAGAGATCAATGTATAGCATTTGCCTTGCAGGAAACAACAGTGTCACTTGAATTCAAGATTCATTTCTTGTGGACAAAGCCCCTTCCACCTTGCTAATGTAAAGACACATTAGCTGTGTCTCCAGGGGGTAAAGCCATACAAGGTTAACCCCAACCAAACCAGGACGGGAGAGAAAAACCTGTCCTGAATCATGACATTTATCCATGTGTAAACACAAGTCCCAATCTCTAACTCTTTATCCACGAACATTAGACATCCCTTTTTTACCCTAGGAGTCCTTTGTCCTAAAAGGAACTGCCTGCATTTTAATTTGGATTGTTCACTATCCAGTGTGACAGGGTCTCTGTATGTGATGGGAAATATGTATCACTGAGATTGATTTCTTCCGTGATCTAGAAACCCATGAGTTTCTCTCCAGCATGCTATGTGCTGAAGGATTTAATCAGCCATGATAAGGGACCAGTTTGTAGGTGTGTAGGTCAGAGATAGGCGGAACGCCTACTCACCATGTCTCCACCTCAAGTGTTAACTTCTCACACCAGCTACACCTAATTTCCTCTATGTCAACTTGGCAATTCTGCATAAAGGCAGCTTAGATTGCCAGCTCTTGTCTCATACTACAATTCTGTGTGAAAGAGGAGGATGGAGGGGGTGAATGCCCCTCTTAATAAGGGCTTCAGAGATGTTTTCTATGAGACCTCACCTTTCTAAGGTACCCTGGGGAACCAATTTACAGATTGCCCCACAAGCCTACCTTATGGCCCACCCTTCCTGGATCCCACAATACCCTCTCCTTCTGGGATTCGGAGATGGGCTTCTCCGAGTGGTTGCTCAGCACCAACAGACAGGCCTGAGACTCCAGGCTAGAGGTAGCCAGAAGTGACGCTAAGGCCCCAACCTCACAGGAACCATCTGGAACCTGTTCTGGAACAATTACTGTCCCTTTTATATCGCTGGATGATGAGGTTCTAGAAGATAGTGAGTTACCTGCATACTGGGCTCTAGCACAGCAGGTAACATCACCTAGGTAGGCTGTTTCCCCAGGGGATAACAATGTTTTCCTATTTGTCTGACAGGCTGCGGACCCAACTCTCCCACCACCCTGACTGACAGTGAATATTAAGTTCCTGCCACACTGACAAGCTCTGGGGCACACCTGGCAACCACCCTCACTGACTTGGGATCCTGGTTTCTTATGAACCCGAACAGGGTATGGTAAACACCTTCCCACCATCCTGACAGACTCAGGGTACAATTTTCCCACCCTCCTGACAGGCTATGGTTACCTTTTTTCCCCGACATCCTGATAGATGGTGGGACACACCTGTCCATCACCCTGACCAGTTGTGGGACACACCTGTCCATCACCCTGACCAGTTGTGGGACGCAATTTCACACACCCCCGGGCAGGCTAGGGATAAAACCTTCCCTGTCCCCGTTCTTACTTTAGCAGCCGTGCTAATTATGGGGCAGCTACCACTCGGCATGTCACTGCCATTGTGACACTGGTAAGCTGCACGTGACCACCTTCCTTATGATCCCTGTGTTTCTCCCGATCTTTCCCTGTTACCTCCAGACCCATGCTAATAATGAGGCAGCTACCACTGGCCATGTCACCGTCCGTAGTGACACTAGTTAGCTGCAAAGGACCACCTGCTTTGCGATCCCCGTACCTGTATCCATCACCCTTAGCACTAATTCTGGCACCTTTTAGGGTATTCTAAGCAAAATCACCCCCCCAGCGTGATGTGGCTGAGTTCTCCCTTACCACAGAACACATTTTCCTTTTGCATAACATTTACATTCATAGTATTGACCTTTGCAATTCATGACATGTCAGGAAGGTATTGGGCAATTCCAAGATCAGTTCCCAATAACACATTTGTGGTGGATTCTTGGACAGCCCTACTTCCCTTTTCTCCCTCCCTGCACCCAAATCCAGGAAAACCAGGGCCATCGATAAGGGATGGTGAACATCCCCAAACCTGTTGACAGTCAGGGTCTTCCCATGGATGAGCTCTTCCAGTAGCATAAGCTCAGGGTGGATGAGAGTACGGTATGCGCCTGTGTTCTTAAGCAGAACAGTAACGGTGTTGCCCACAGTAAACGGTTGCAAATTCTCTCGGGTCCTCCTAACTGCCCCACCCACAAAATGAAAAGCTGCAAAAGGCCCCTGGGCCTCAGGTGTGGGGTACATCTTCTGCTTATGCGGGCAGAATAGGATGATGTGACCAGTTTGGTTGCAGGTATAGCACTGATGGGAGTCAGATGCAGGTCTGGTGCTGAAAAATGGGGCACAACCCCCTGAGGGCTGGGTGGCAGGGGCACTGTGGGTGGTTGTTGGCTTAACCCCTTTTCCAACTGGAGATGGCTGACTTCTGAATCTACGTTGTATGATTGACCTCATAGGCGTTTTCGATCTGTGCTGCTTTAACGGCCTCCTTTGGCTCCTAGTCTAGTACAAACTGGCGTACCTCAACAGGGCAGAGATGAAGGAACTGGTCTTTCACCTTGAGATCTCCAATTCTTTGAAGGTGGTAATCGATCATCCCTGGATCCACTGCTTGAACTTGGTTCTGAGCTGTCCACCTCACCACTGTAGCTGTCATGTGGTTCACACTGGAGAGCGGTACACCTCAGGAGTCAGCTGGTACTTTTTTATTAGGGCCTGTTTGATGGCCTTATAGTCTTCATGTTATTCTTAAGGGAAAGAGGTGAAAATCTCCAGAGCGTTTCCTCTGACTTTTGGAGTTAAATATCAAGCTCACTCGTCCTCAAGCAGCTGATATTGCTTGCAGGCATTTCGAACCTCAGCAGAAATATGTCCAAGTACCCATCCTTTTCCATTACAGTAAAATGCTTAGGAAGAGTCTTAAAGTGGTTGGCATTGCTGGACTCACTGTTCGAAGGAGAGGATCTCTGCACATGGATTTAAGCTAACTCCAGCTGGTTCTGACACTTTGCTTGGGCCTGTCATTCTGCTCGCTCCTGAAATTGCAGATTCAGCTTCAGACTTCCCTCACGATCATTTGCTTCAAGTTGCTCCAAGGCCATCTGCAGGTGGGGGTTCACACTACCCTGGTTGTGGGTATGGCTGGCATTTACACATAGGATTTCTGCAGCACCATCACCTGCGCCTTGGGTGAGCACACCTTCCTCAGGGCTCAGGTTACGGACTGGATCTACGTCACGTTGCAACAGTTTAGCAATCATTTGGTGCTTGGTTTTGCCATGAAGTTAGTCCGTCTTATCGTACAGAGGACAATAAGGGTATCTTTGGATTGCTGGTTATACCAGGGCTCACCAAGTATAGTCATCATTGCCAAACAAAAGATAGGACAGAAAAACAAGAGAAGGGGAGGGGTTTAACTGCTACAAGTACAGTATTGTCTCAGGTGGAAAAAAATTGAAACACTGAGTCTGATTCCTCAAAACTCTGCACAGAATTCTCGCAAGAATTGTGCAAGTTTTCAGTGACAGGAATTATTTCTCACAGCAGATCACTTATGTTCTGTAAGATCCCACATCATGCCACCAATTGTCAAGGAGGGGACAGGGAAACCACGCAGAGTCTCACCGTTGCCACCAATTGTCAAATATTGCAGCCTGGGAGGTAATATCAAAACCCACCTGCTGGTATCTTTAGAGTGAATAGCTCCCTGCTGCCCCCTATAGTCTGGGCAATTTCACGATTGAGAGATGATCAATGGAGGAGGCCTCAAGATGTTTCCACTATTAGGCAAGTTATTGAGAAACACACAGTGGGCGTATAGAGTATACACCTCAGATTACAATGAATGGAATATACAGTGGGTACGGAAAGTATTCAGACTCCTTTAAATTTTTCACTCTTTGTTTCATTGCAGTCATTTGGTAAATGCAAAAAAGTTCATTTTTTTCTCATTAGTGTACACTCTGCACCCAATCTTGACTGATAAAAAACAGAAATGTAGAAATTTTTGCAAATTTATTAAAAAAGAAAAACTGAAATATCACATGGTCATAAGTATTCAGACCCTTTGCTCAGACTCTCATATTTACGTCACATGCTGTCCATTTCCTTGTGATCCTCCTTGAGATGGTTCTACTCCTGTATTGGAGTCCAGCTTAGTTTAATTAAATCGATAGGACTTGATTTGTAAAGGCACACACCTGTCTATATAAGACCTCACAGCTCACAGTGCATGTCAAACCAAATGTGAATCATGAGGTCAAAGAACTGACCAAGAGACAGAATTTTGGCAAGGCACACATATGGCCAAGGTTACAAAAGAATTTCTGCAGTACTCAAGGTTCCTAAAAGCACAGTGGCCTCCATAATCCTTAAATGGAAGAAGTTTGGGACCACCAGAAGTCTTCCTAGACCTGGCCGTCCAGCCAATCTGAGCAATCGAGGGATAAGAGCCTTGGTGAGAGAGGTAAAGAAGAACCCCAAGATCACTGTGGCTGAGCTCCACAGATGCAGTAGGGAGATGGGAGAAAGTTCCACAAAGTCAACTATAACTGCAACCCTCCACCATTTGGGCCTTTATGGCAGAGTGGCCCGATGGAAGCCTCTCCTCAGTGCCAGACATATGAAAGCCTGCAATGAGTTTTCTAAAAAAAAAACACATGAAGGACTCCCAGACTATGAGAAATAAGATTTTCTTGTCTGATGAGACGAAAATAGAACTTTTTGGTGATAATTCTAAGCGGTATGTGTGGAGAAAACCAGGCACTGCTCATCTCCTGCCAAATACAATCCCAACAGTGAAACATGGTGGTGGCATCATTATGCTATGGGGTGTTTTTCAGCTGCAGGGACAAGATGACTGGTTGCAATTGAAGAAAACATTAATGCTGCCAAGTACAGAGATATGTTGGATGAAAACCTCTTCCAGAGTGCTCTGGACCTCAGACTTGGCCGAAGGTTCACCTTCCAACAAGACAATGACCCCAAGCACACAGCTAAAATAACAAAGGACTGGCTTCAGAACAACTCAGTGACCATTTTTGACTTGCCCAGCCAAACCCTGACCTAAATCCAACTGAGCATCTCTGGAGAGACCTAAAAATGGCTGTACACCAATGTTCACCATCCAACCTGACGGAACTGGAGAGGATCTGCAAGGAAGAATGGCAGAGGATCTCCAAATCCAGGTGTGAAAAACTTGTTGCATCATTCTCAAGAAGACTCATGGCTGTACTAGCTCAAAAGGGTGCTTCTACTCAATACTGAGCAAATAGTATGAATACTTATGACCATGTGATATTTCAGTTTTTCTTTTTTAATAAATTTGCAAAAATTTCTGCATTTCTGTTTTTTTCAGTAAAGATGGGGTGCAGAATGTACATTAATGAGAAAAAAATTAACGTTTTTTGCATTTACCAAATGGCTGCAATGAAACAAGAGTGAAAAATTTAAAGGAGTCTGAATACTTTCCGAACTCACTGTATGTATATACCCCCAATACAGTCACTGTGAGCTCCATGATAACCCCGGACTGCTAACACCAGTCCATGTTTTATACAGGCTGACTCGAGGCCTGGTTCTGGTAGCAAATGGTTTTGGGATGGGTTTACGGAACAAAAGGAGTATATCTATTAATTTTATATTTAATCTAAAATGATAGGCAGTGTTTTTATAGAGTATGCAAAAGATTTTTACAAAGGGGACAAAACAATACAGCATATACAGTTACATAAAATAAAAAGTATAAAACAAAAGAAACTTACTACGCTGATCACAGATATGATTCGGCCTAGCGAAGTGCTTTAATTGAAAAAAGTCCAGTGAATGGGAATCATGCATACACTGATATGTATCTCTCTACAAGAACCCAGATCATAATGTGTTTTGACCTTTTATCAACACCTGAGTTACACCCACATACCCCGCTGTGATGATGTCACATGGGCTGGGTTGTGGGATGTCCTCAGCCCTTCAGGATTTCATGAAATTCCCAACTTATGTGATAACTTCACTGCTGATGATCGCAGAAGTTCGAGATCACCGCCATATTTTTTTTATATAGGAAAGATGTGTATCTTCGTACCGTGTTAGCCAGTAGATACCACAATACCATACAATACAATACCAGACCCCAATCAGAGGGTAATAAAACCTTCACTCCTTATCTATGAACTAGTCATATTTATGTTAATCCCTCTGCCATAATGACAGTTCTGCTTCATGTCACTTGTCCTACCTATTGCATTTTTTCTGTGCTATTTTGTGTATAAATATGTGATTCTTCAGATGTTGTATTAGTCTATGCCTGATGAAGAGACCTGAGTAGTCTCGAAAGCTTGCAATTTGTTACCATCTTTTCAGTTAGCCATTAAAAGGTATCAACCACTGAGGACTCTCAAGTCTAAATATTTTTTTTAGGGATTTTACTGTTACCCAGAGACCAAATATGACATGGCTGTTGTCAGAGGTCTGTCCACTATTGATTTGTGGCTTATAGGCTAGGGTTACAGTTATGAAAAAATATGTATTATTTTCCCCGAATCGTCCGGAAGCTTAAAATGTATGTCCCATCACTATCATATCTATATGAACTATATTATTTCTAATGTTCTTTTGGAGACATATGTCTGGGGTCAATGTATAGCATTTGCCTTGCAGGAAACAACACATAGGCTCTCCATGCATGTGTTGTGACTGTGACACAGCCGCGACACATGCTGCTGCGGAGCCGAACACGAACAACTGATCAGCAGGAGGGCTCCATGTATCCGGGTTTCTGCTGAAGCTTATTTGGTAAGCAATATAGCTTGCAGAATAAGCAGGGACCTGAACAAATTCACTCATCTCTACTTATAGCCACTATGTGCATTATTGTTGGCAAAGTAAATTTTTCCAAGCTTACTGTGACCATTTAATCTACTCTGTAGTTTATTAAGTTATGTTGTCACCAAATGTCCAATCGAAAAAACATTTGTGAATATTCATGAATGATACCAAATTGTTGAAGCATTCCATGTTAGACAGCTTATATTGGAATACGAAAAATAGGTGCTAGATGTAAACATAAATGATAAAATCTATAAAATGGATTCTTCAACTATTAAACTGTGTTATGTTACTGCTCCCATATGCTTCATTAAATACAAATAAAAATGTAAGAAAAGAAAATGTCAGCAATCAGCAATTTCTGCTATAGATATCCAATCTGTGGGTGTGCTGGCATTGGAAAAATAGGCTATCATTTTTTTTTTCCGCAAACAGCCCCAATAAAGCCAGTAGTTTATGACTTGTAAAGTATGTTAATCTCTGTACTATCCAGCTGTTCAACAGTGAATAAATATTTATTGAGGAACAAAGATAACACAGCTTACAACTGGTATTTCTTAAAGCTTAGGATCTTGGCATCTTGTCTGTCAGCTTCCAAAGTGAAAGTAAGGCCGGCGTCACACTGGCGACAAAATCGGACGATTGCAATGCGATGAAAAATCGCATTGCAGTCGGCCCTATGTTAATCTATGGAGCAGCTCCCAGTAGCCGTTTTTTTGTGGTCCGTTTTCAACGTCCGTGTACAATCGCAGCATGCTGCGATTGTCACCGATTGTCGGTCGACAATCGCCAATGCAAGTCTATGGCAGCGATGAAAAGTGGGATTACAAACGGAGCACACTGTGTGACTTGCGATAAAAAATCGGACCACTATCTTCAGGTGTCAGGAAATTGCATCTGGAGAAATGACAGGAAGGGCTGACATGCTAATTAGGCTAGGAAAAATCAAACGAAAACAGGAAACCGCCTCCACGGAGTCCACAAACATGGCCACACACATCAACGTTGAAATGTTAATTGTTCTGGTCCAGGAGAGGCCAGAACTTTGGGACCAGCGCGATGCAAACTATTCCAACCGGGCATTGAAGGACGCCTCTTGGAGGAGAATCTGTACGCAGATGTTCCCTGATTTTGGGGACAGGGCTAGGGAGGAGCAAGAACGCATTAGTAAGTACCGACTTGAAAATGCTTAAAATAATGCTGGACTATTCAGTATGTACCAACAACAATGTGTTATAATGTTCCTGTACCCTTATATGTGAGCCCGAAATGTATTGAATCAGTTGAACCCCCAATGCTATGTTCCAAATCCAAACACATGTAATATTGAGCTCCTGTAATTGTCCAAACAGCCGCCTTAGAAAAAAAAATTTAAATGCAAGTTTAAAAAGTGCTAACTGTTTGAAATTTAAAAAAAAACAAAAAATGAGGTAACGTTTCTACCCTGCATTGGTTGTTTGTGAAAATTTAATTAACAGAACTCAATAGTAACATAGGAGACCACTGTGGGATATGTTCTAACTTTAAAAAGGTCCATCCCATATATAGGGAAATCACACAGGGCAGGGATCAATTGAAGCTCCTGCTGTGATGAATGTTCATGTGCCGTCTGTGTATTTGGTATATTTATGTTATACTACAATGGTGTTAAAAAAAAATATTAAAAATGTGGCCTGACACAATAAATGCGTCGGTGAATTACTTAATATGTGTCCCTTTTGTTTATTTGATTGCTGTGTGTCCACAAAATGCACATTATTGTGACACATATGTCATACAGATTTCTACTTATGAAGCCTTCTAATATTTCATTTCAAATTTAATGAGATATACTTTGTATTGCTGTTTGACACCCCTATAACAAATTTTTGATAACAAATGTTTTTTTGATTGCAAATATTTTAGCATTTTGCACAATTATAAAGGCACATAATGTTAAAATTATATTTGATGTGTTAATTTTTCAGTGGCAGATGTTACAAGACGATGGCGCAGCTGTAGAGACTCTTATCGAAGAGAGAGACAGCTGAGGGGCCGCAGTGGGGCAGCAGGAAGCGCCAAACGAAAATACGTCTACTATCACCGTCTCAATTTTCTTGCTCCAGCTCTGGATTTGAGACCGTAAGTTTATGTCTGTACAAAATGTATATGTGTATTATGAATAAATTTTAATAAATTGTTATTCTTCTATAGCACCGAATCAAACCTGAGTGCCAGAGAGGCAGCTTCCGACTCGGAGCAAATTATTGATCCTGTGGGTGATGTCGAGGAGGCTGGTCCATCGTCAGCAGCAACAGCATCATCACCACCACCACCAACACCATCAGTGGAGACGGAGAGATTGCCTTCTCAATCGCAAGACCCTCCCCTGAGCAGCAGCCCTGGTAGGCCCCTGGATGTGGGTTCGCCTACAGCTGCAGTTGCACGCAGACCCAGGCGTAGAAGAGAGGGAGTTGGTTCTGTCACAAGGAGGCAGGTGGACAGAGGAGTGCTGGACTATTTGTCCAGTGTTGCTCATGATGATGGTGAGGAGGCCTATTGCCGCAGTCTTGCCCCTTACCTCCGGGCAATTCCTAGCCAGCACAGACTGCTGATCAGAAATGCTCTGCATATTGTGTTGCATGCTGGGACACCACCAAATGATCCAACAAACCTGGTAAATTACCTACATACATGGGTGGCTGGTCCAGACAATGTATGTAGAGTGGTGTCTCAACATACAGCACAATCTGCAGCAGCCACTGATCCACCTCCTCATCATCATCCTCCTCCTCCACCTCCTCCTTGTGTCCAACAGAACCCAACTCCTCCTCTTCAGCCTACTGCCGCTTCTTTTTATGGAGATAACCAGTACCAACACATGCCACATAGTGGCCACTCACAATATGCCCACTCGACCATACCCAATGTTCAAGGCTGGCCACAACATGGGTATGGTCGACATGGAAATTTTGGGGGCTATAATTTAAGTGGGCAGTCATGTTATGACTACCCACAACACTTCCCAAATTTCCCATACCCAAACCCACCTCAACAGCAAGCAGCAAGCATACAGCCAAGTTCCCAGTCAGCCACCACTCATGCTGACACAGTGGCTGGAGAGCAGTCTACACAGCCCTCCCAAGCTGCACTTCCACATTCACCACCACACACATACCAGCAGTTATAGTTGTGTTTTGTATTTGTTTTGCTTTTGTTATCTGAATTTGGAAAATGTTCTTTGTTTTTGTTAATGTAATTTTATTTTTGATAAAAAAAACTACAAATAAGGACAGATTAGTCCTTTGAGATAAGTTCAAAAGCCACTAATCCCTAAACCCAAGATTAAAAATTTTTTACGTGGCATTAATTGTATGTATTTATTTCAAAAGGTAATGCCCTGCTTAACTTACACACAGCATTACCAACACAACATAACAACATATAAAATAAATATTTACAAATTAGCTTTATGACAGAGCAACATAGCCACACTACATGTCTAATAATGCCTCCTCTTGCCAGGCAGTAGCACCCTCAGGGGAAACAAAATATTCAGTGAACACATCACGTACTCTTATGCCTGAAGGTGGACGACGGGGATGGATGGGTGGTGACATAGGCAAAGACACATTCACAGATGATAATTGATCCACATGTTGAGAGGAGCATTCATGGATTCTACAAAAATTATGTAGGACCACACATGCTTGGAGGACCACATTAACATTGGCTTCACTAAGTTGAATTGCAGATTGAAGTACACGCCATTTAGCACAAAGAATTCCAAATGTGCACTCCACCAGACGCCGAGCACGTGACAGCCGACAATTAAATATTCTCCTCCGATGGGTGAGATAGCGACGGGGATATGGCCTCATTACATTCCTGGTTAATTGAAAGGCCTCATCTGCAACAATAACATAAGGCACATGCTCTGGAATGGAGTCAGTAAGTTGACTTGCTGGAGGTAGGTCCAGTTGGTTATTGCGTAACCGCCTACCCATTATTGAAGTATTGAAGACTCTTGAGTCTCCAGTCCTTCCATAGGCCCCAATGTCTACAATTATAAACATGTAGTTTGTGTCGACCAAGGCCAACAAAACAACAGAAAAATATTGTTTATAATTGAAGAATTGTGAGCCTGAGTTAGGAGGTTTGCGAACACGTATGTGCTTGCCGTCCAGGGCTCCTATACAGTGTGGAAACTGACAATTTTGCTCAAAACCCTCTGCTATCCTCAACCAGTCACTCATTTTTGGTTCAGGCATGACTTCTTCATGTAGTCTGTTCCAAATTTCCACACAAGTTGACCGAACAATGCCAGAAATTGTTGATCTGCCTATTAGGAACTCTAAGTGCAGAGCAGCGTAGGACATGCCAGTAGAAAGGAACCTGTAACAAACATAGAACATCGACAAATGAGTTTACTAATTTATCATTAAAACGAAACAACAATTAATAATGCATGAGTTTGTTATAGCACACATGCTGTAAATGAGATTAAAATACATGGCTTCTGTACAATACACCATAGGCAATAATTGAGATACCTAAGGTTGAGAAATACAATACACACATTCCAAGATTACAAGAAGTGTGCTCCTACACTTGCAAAGTGAGTATGTGGATAAAAAAATCATCAACATATCGTTAATACACATACCTTATTGTTAGAAGAAGACGTTCCTCCGCAGAAATGGATTTTCTCATCCTGGTGTCCTGAAATGTGATCCCAGGGCGCACAATGTCAAGCAACGTATCAAACGTAGCTATGCTCATTCGACAATATAGGAAAAACTTATCTCCATTACTACGCAGTGACAAATATAGACGATGAAAATGTCCTTTAGTTAGCCTTCTTGTCAAAAGAGGATGTACCCACATCCTTCTGTGTCTTCTGTGATCTGATATTACAGGATATGGCTCCCCAAAACGTCTGGATATAACCCAATGGAACAGCACACGCTCAGTTGTTGAAAATCTCAGTGTGTCGCTCATGTTTGGATAATGCAGGTAGCAAGCACAAAGCAGAATGACCAAAATGAGACCAGTGCAAAGGTGGGAGGCTCACACCTGGATCAGATCACTTAAATATAGCTCTGCCTGATTATTTAAATTATTATCAGGCCTGAAATCCGTTACTTGTCAGTTTTGGTTTGCTGCGACTAAAAAACGGTGGTGGGATGAAAATCGGATGTTACAAGGTACACACACATGCGATTAAATCGCATCTTTGAAGGAAAATCGGATGCCAGAAGGATGTGTGATGTTTGCATTTTGATCCGATTGTCGACCGTCTAAAACGGACCGATTTTTTGTGGTTGTGTGTGACACCGGCCTAAGAATAAGATCCAGCTAAGCACACACAGTGAGCAGGAACTAATCAATACTCACTCAGAGGCCTGCGTAACTGGGCCCGGATGCTGGCGACCCTCGCGCTGGAGTGGTATCGGAGGTCCACCAGCTTTTTGTGGATCAGTTTTCTGGTCCGCTCCACCCCAAACCTTCTTGCCATGCCCCGCCGGATTTTGTGCAGGACTACCTTTTTGTGGCGCATAGGATGCGCCACAGGTAGCCTGCACTCATAGTCCCACTGGTCCGTTTTGCGGATGAGATACCGCACCTCCCCGTCACTCCAGGCAGCGCAATGCTGTCTCGCCGCCATTGCAATACAAATAACAACGCATGAAGGACGCCAGCGCCATGACGTCACAGCGTACGTACATGCGGCCGCACTTGCGACGCAAGACGCAATTGCGATCGCAAAGTGACCACAGCAACCATGCGCCCCAGCCACGCACAGATATGAGACGCTGTTGCAATCGCAAGATGATGGTTCCAAGCTAGGCGCCCCAGCCTATCAAGGCATGTTCAAGGACAGTGCGATTATTTTGCCTAATTGGCAGCATCAGAGCTAGTGGGCTACTGAACGCTTACTTTTTGACCATGTTTACAAAAGTTTCCATTCATTGTATTTACTTCTGTAATAAAGTCATTTTATGAACCGTCACTTTGCGATCGCAATGGCGTCTCATGTCTGTGCGTAGCTGGGACACCATGTGAGAATTGTCACCTTGCGATCACAGTGGCGTCGCATATCTGTGCATAGCCGGGGTACCATGTGAGAATCGTCACCTTGCGATCGCAGTGGCGTCTCATGTCTGTGCATAGATGGGGCACCATGTGAGAATCATCACCTTGCGATCACAGTGGCGTCGCATATCTGTGCATAGCTGGGGCACCATGTGAGAATCGTCACCTTGCGATCGCAGTGGCGTCTTGCGTCGGATTCGAGAACGCAAGTGTGACACAAAGGATTCCCTGGTGAATGTTGACCTTTATCTCCCAATTTTTTATTTTTTTTTAATCACAATTTTTTATCTCTCATATATGATGAAAAATAAATATTATATATTTAAACTTTATATACACAGCTGTGGTGTATTATTTGTTATTATTTTTAATTATAAGGTTTGAGTGCTAGTGTGACCATGGGCCTTTAAAATATCTGTTCTAAATTTTTGAAATTTTTTCTTTTTATTTTTTTAACGATGAACTCCTATGACTGATGGTACTCCCATGACCCTGTGTGTGACAAGTAGATACAATGTAAAAAAAAATATAGACAACAAAAAACATTAGAAAAGATTTTAAAAACTACAGCTGCTGGTAACATGTCTCGTTGCCATCCCCATTACTCCCTCCCCACATCTCACCCATCATTAGCCCTTCTCCCATATTGGTAAAATAATTGAAAAAAACACGAATGCAATTTTAAAATAAAATTTTTTTATTATAAAAAGATAGTTAAAAAAAGACAAAAGTAAAACATTCTCAAAAGCAAACTATATCTGATGCTGCCAACTCACTGCACCAGGCCCATTAAAGTAATGGCAGTACTTGTCTCGGCCGGCCTTCGCATCGTCCTTGCTCCTGCCTTGATTGACAGGTTGAAGGCCTGCAATAGCGGGATCATTGTCACGCCATTCTCCAAGCACCACGTCACCATTGCTGTCCGAGTCCATGAAGCCTGGCGGACTGTAAGTACCAGCATCGCGTTTTCGTAGAAAATTGTGCAGCACACAACAGGCCAACACCACCGAGTCTATCGATTCCAGCTTCATGTTGATAGGAGTGTGAAAAACCCTGAAGCGGTTGGCCATTATGCCGAAGGCATTCTCCACAACGCGCCGTGCCCTAGACAGTCTGTAGTTAAAAATACGCCTTTCCCCTGTCAAAGTCTTTTGTGGGTACGGTTTCACAAGATGCTCATGAAGGGGGAAGGCTTCATCGCCCACAAACACAAAGTTTAGGTTGGCGGTGGTGTCCATGTTGGTTGGCAAGTTAAGTTTATTATTCAACAACCGTTCACCAAAAGTTGTGTGCTCCAAAACGCCACCGTCAGAAACCCTTCCATTAATGCCAACAGCAACGTTAATAAATTCATAATTGGCATTAACAAGGGCCATGAGGATCATGCTGAAGTAGCCCTTGTAATTATAGAAAAAGGATCCGCTGTTAGCTGGTTGCGTGATCCGCACATGTTTGCCATCCAAGGCACCACCACAGTTTGGGAACTGCCAAATCCGTTCAAAATCAGAGGCAATTATCTGCAAGGAGTTTGTATGTTCTCCCCGTGTTTGCGTGGGTTTCCTCCAGGTACTCCGGTTTCCTCCCACACTCCAAAAACATACTGATAGGGAATCTAGATTGTGAGCCCCATCGGGACAGCGACGATAATGTGGCAAAACTGTAAAGCGCTGCGGAATCTGTTAGCGCTATATAAAAATAAAGATTATTATTATTTGCCATTCCGCCACTGATTTTGGAAATGGCATGTAGCTCCGTAAACTGCGGACGATGGCGTTGCATGTCTCTGGAATTAGTACGCCAAGCAGCGATCCAGAAGCTGCAGCAGAAAATTGCAAATCCTTCATTGAACGTCCGGTTGCCAGAAATCGCAGCGTTACTGCCAAACGTTCCTCTGCTGAAACAGCTGCACGCATCCGCTGTTCCTGCCGTTCAATGAGTGGCCTCACACATTCCAGTAGGAGCTTGAATGAATCCTCCGACATCCGTAGATAATTTCGGAAATCCTGCGGATTCTTCTCCTGCAACTCCCTCACTAGATGCATGTGGGTGAATTTGGACCTCTGCTCCAGCCATTCTCTGGTCCACATGCGACGCTTTCGTTTGGAGCGCCTCTCTTCCACCCGCGCCTCTTCTTGTCGATCTGCCTCCATTGATAATGCAACTGCCACAATCACACGCTCCGCGCTGGTCAGGTTCATTATGTGCAACCTGTACGGTAAAGAAGAGAAAAGTTAATTACTATTACTAATGTGTTTAAAAAAAATAAAATAAAGAATAAAATAAAAAATATAAAAAAATTAAAAAAAATTGTTTATTGTTAACTTTTCAGTTAACATTTAATAAACAGTTTACAAAAGCCTAAAATGGTGGGGGGGTGTAAAATAAATGAAGCAGACAAAAATAAAAGGTAAAAAAAACGCATCACACAACATCACAAACAATATGTACCTTGAATCCAAATATCCAGATCAAAATCCAAATGGCAAAAAGATGAAGCGCTCTAGCGACTCAGACAGGATCGCAAAACCCACAATCCTCGCAACAATGCACAAAGGGACACTGTAGCGACTCAAACAGGATCGCAAAACTCCGACACACGATACTATCCTCGCAACAACGCACAAAGCACCGTTGGAGTCACCCACAAAGTGCTCTGGAAACAATGGATGGGGGCGCAGTTATTACTGCTGAGGTGATGTTGTGGTCACCAATCGGAGCTGAAGGGCGTTACTAAAGAAAACCCAGTCCCGCCTGCGCCGCTTCGTCAACGAGGTTGCACATCGTTCACAAAAGGTGTCAAACACAGCGATTCAGGCTCACCAGCGGGACGCCAACGATCAAAATACGGCCCAAACCGTTCGTGCACGATCAGCGACATCGCAGCGGGGCCACATCACCGCTACATGCTACACACAGCGACGTCGCTAACGAGATCGCTAAATAGTGACGTAGTAGCGATCTCGTTAGCGATCTCGCTTAGTGTGGCATACCCTTTACTGTTTTTTTGGGGGTTTTTTTGCTTTACTGGCAATATAACACTATTGCTGGAGACATAAACACATGCACTGTTAAACAGTAGTAAATAGTAGTTGTTGCAATACATACAGTAATAAGCATTACTCCAACAAAGTATTTCATCCTCATTCATTTGAACCGGGAATAGCTGCAATACTAGACACAGACCATGGGCAATAGCTGCAGTTTCTGAACAAAACAGAACTCTTAGTCCTATATTATTACCATAAAAATCTGAGGCCGCCAAATAAGAATTGCTTTGTTTGTTTTTTTTGCCTGTGTGAATTGGATGGTTGTTACTGATATCGGGTGATAATTTCATGTCAAAGGCACCTTTAGAAATATATTTACTTAGAAAATTGGTGATGTATTCAATACTTATTTCACCCGCTGAATTTGTATGCAGCTGTCCATATTATACAGCCGTCTGACTGCGAACTTATGCTTACAAACTGTAAGGTTAGACACTGAAGTTTTTAGATTATTTCAACACCATAAATCATGTGCTTATTTTCTTTAATTTCACAATATATTTTACAATTCACATCAGTTTTGGAGCCAATTTGAAATTTACAAAACATGTTTTGTTTTAAAATGCCAGCAAAGTTAAAAAAAAATATATAATGACACCACAATTGTACTAAAGTATTTAGACATTGCATGAATGTCATTGTTACATTTTTGCAAAAATCTAAATAGAAAGGGGGAAACTCTATAATTGCTAACATACACTATAAAACTGAAGATGAAAGTAGATAAAAATATACAACATACAATCTTGTTTTCTCTATCTTACATGGTCTTTTTACGTACATTTCTTTCAGCAGTCTTTTCAAAGTTTGTATGCTACCTGAGCTTTCATATTTTAGTTCACTCAGCTCATTTATACAACCCTACAACCCTGTAACATGTTTTCACTTCTTTTCATCTTATATTATATTTCAAAGGCTAAATGAATGCTACAGAGAGACCATGGATATTGCAGTGAAGCTCCATAGTGTACTGGTCAGGGTCATGTCAAGTTTGAAATGTGAATAAGATTTCCACATTATTGACTATACTGATTGGACAAGAAAATGACTACTGGCATTCAGTGAAATCCTATGAAGTGACAATAGTCCTACTAAGTAAAGTGACTTTTCTTCTACAAAAGAAGCAATTGTGCTCTCGATCACAAATGGTCAAACTATGTATAAATACTAGTAGACATACTATATAGGAATAGCTACAGAGGTTTCTGCCAGTACTTCATATTTAATTTGGTTTTGATCTCTAAGGCCTCTTTCACACATCCGGCGGGCGCCTAAACGGCGCCCCCGGCATTTTAACCGCAGCGCCGCATGTGAAAAGCTTTCACACTTCCGGCGCCCAAAATGCGGTTTTTTGCCGGATGGTTTCTGATGCTTGGAGAGATAAGAAACCATCCGGCAAAAAAAAAAAACGTTGCATGCAGCGTTTTGTCCGGCCGCCGCAATGTACATTTGCGCCGCATCCGGACAAAACCGCATGCAACGCATTGACATGCGGCGCCATGCGGCGCTAATGCATGTCAATGCGAAAAAAGCCGCATGCGCCGCATCAGATTTTCAGATGCGGCGCTGCGGGAAAATGCCGGGGCGCCGCAAGGGGAAAAACGGATGTGTGAAACCAGGCTAACCTCTCATAAAGTTGAGAAGCACACATAGCATGTGCGTTTTTTGACAGAGTATCTCATATCATGCTTTCTTAAAACTGCTAATCTTGCACTAGTCATCATAGGATAAGATGAGCCAAGTGTAAAGGTAAGGAAGGATAGATGCATGTTTTTACGCCTACAGTGTACATTTTGCACATGCTTTTGGGTGGAATACATAAAGTGATTTGTGATGACAAGAGATGAGCGACTTTGCCTCTGGGAGAGTCGAGTCGGGTTTCAGTCGGCTCGACTTTTCCAAAAGTCGAGTCGAACGAAGTCGGCAGACTATCGGAAAAAGTCGAATCGGAAACCCGACCCCAATGCAAGTCAATGGGGAATAAAAGTCGGCAGTGAGTGGAGGACAGTAAACACACCTACAGTGCCCATTTCAATGCCAACGTCATCAATTCTTATTACTTAGGCTATGTGCACACGTTGCGGAATTGCCATGGAAATTTCCGCGGAAATTCCGCACCTCCCTGCCGCGGGAAATCCGCATATTATAGGTATGCTTATTCCCGCTAAACACTGGCGTTTTGCAAGCGGAATTAGCTTGCAGAATGCTAGCGTTTTACAAGCGATCTGACAGGTTGGTCAAACGTGTCAAACATTTGTTTGACACGTGTGACCCACTTTTTACTATTGATGCCGCCTATGTCGCATCAATAGTAAAAAGATCTAATGTAAAAATAATAAAAAAAATAATAAATAAAGATATTCTCACCTTCCAGCGGCCCCTGCAGCTTTCCCGCCTCTCAGCGACGCTCCCGGCAAGTTCCGTTCCCAGTAGTCCTTTGCGACAATGATCCTGATGACGTAGCATCACGCGAGACCGCTACGTCATCTGGGTGATCTCGCAAAGGACTCCTGGGAACGCGATTGGCGGGAGCGTCGCTGAGAAGCGGGAAAGCTGCGTGGGACGCCGGAAGGTGAGAATATCATTATTTTTTATTTTAATTATTGTTTTTACATGGATATGGTACCCAGGGCTTGGAGGAGAATCTCCTCACCTCCAGACCCCGGGTACCATCCGCACTTGAACCGCTTACTTTCCGCATGGTGGGCACAGCCACATGCAGAAAGTAATTGGTTCAATGCATTCCTATGGCAGCGGAATCGCCGCGGTTCCGCAAAAAAGAATGAGCATGCTGCGGATTCTCCCGCGATGCGATTCCGCCGCGGAAAAAACCCGCAGCATGTGCACAGCATTGCGGAATCTCATAGGCCTTAATGAGTTGTATTGTGTAAGCGGTTTTGCAGCGGTTTCGCGGCGTTTCCGTCGCAAAAAACCGCGGCAAAACCGCTAAGAAACCGCAACGTGTGCACATAGCCTTAAGCTTGTCAACCTTAATTTATTTTATAATAATAGTAACGCATTGAAAACTGGGGTTATTTTGCTAAAGTTGGGGGGGGGCAGGGCTGGCTCCAGGTTTTCGTGGGCCCCGGGAGAAAGAGTCTCAATGGGCCCCTTTAACACATTCCACAATTCATGATACTCCAATACGGCAGAGAAATATAGGTATAGTACAATGCCAAATACTTCACTTCTTACATTACATGAGTGATATCTATTGTAAATTCTACAATAGCTCAAAAACTGGACAGTATAGTCCTCCATACAGTATTATGGGCACCCCATAGTGCACCATACAGAATAATGAGCCCCATATACAGCTCTATACAGAATAATGAGCCCCATATATTGCTCCATACAGAATAGGCTCCATATAATGCTCCATACAGAATAGGTCCCATATGTGCTCCATATGATGCTCCATATATAAAGGGCCCTATATGATGCCCCATAAATAATGAACCCCATATGATGCTCTAGTATATGATGGGCCCCATATATGATGCTCCAGTGTATGATGAGCCCCATATAATGCTCCAAATATAATGGTCCCCATATATAGTGGGCTCCATGTGATGCTCCAGTATATAATGGGCCCCATATATGATGTTCCAGTGTATAATGGGCCCTGTATATGATGCTCCAGTGTATGATGGGCCCCATTTATAATGCTCCACTGTATGATGGGCCCCATATATAATGCTCCAGTGAATAATGGGCCCTATCTATGATGCTCAAGTGTATGATGGGCCCCATATATAATTCTCCAGTGTATAATGCTCCCCATATATTGCTCCAAACAATAAAAAAAATTTAATACCTCTCCTCACTGGGCACTCTCCTCAGCATCGCCATCTTCCAGCTCTCTGCACTGTGACTGTTCAGGCAGAAGGCGCACAGAGGTGACGTCATCGCGCTCTCTGACCTGAATGTCACTGTCAGGAAATGCAGAAGACGTCACAGTGGTGGAGCAGGGAGAGGTAAATATTGCAAGTGCTGTGGCCCTGAGTAAGCAGGGGGGGCACACTTGTGGGCGCAAGCACTGGCACAGGGCCCCTCATAGTACGCCGGTGTCTCTGATGGCGAGTGGACCCCCCCACCTGCTCAGGGCCCAGGCACTTGCCCGTGTGCGCCAGGTGCTGACGCCGGCCCTGGGGGGGGTACAGCCCAGATAGGGAGGAGGAAAAACTGGCATATGTTGAGGTGTAGGCTGGACGTTCAGCAGCTACAAATGGAGGAATTGGAGAAGTCGGAGGAAGAGGAGGACAAAGCGAGCCATTTTGCTGGCAACCTATGTGTCATCAGGGGAAGGTGGTACAAAATCCTTTGAAACCCAGGCATGGTTCATTTTAATGAAGGAGAGATCACCAACATTTTGGGTCAACAGCCGGGTCCTTCTTTCTGTCAGGATTGATCCAGCAGCACTGAAGACACTTTCTGATAGCACACTACCAGCAGGGCAAGCGAGCTCCTGTAAGGCATATTGTGCCAATTCAGGCCAGGTGTCCAGTTTACAGGCCCAGTAGTCAAAGACGAATGAACTGTGAGGGAGAACATCGATAGGGGAGGAGAGGTAATTTTGAACCATAGTTGACAACTGCTGTCTCCTGTCTGTTGCAATCGATTCAGTATTACCAGTCGTGTGAGCGTTACTTGAGAAATCAGACCACAACATGGTCATGAAAACCCTGTCTCCAACGCCACTTCGGCTGTGTGCACCACGAAAACCTCTTCCATTTGGTCCAGTACGGCTCGTGGTAGAACCTGCACCGCTGCTGTGTGCTGGGAATGCCTCTAACAAACGGTTTACCAGAGTTGCTTGTTTGTTCACCAATATAAGCTCTAGGTTCTCCTGTGGCATGATGGTCTGTAATTTGCCTTTATAGCGTGGATCGAGGATGCTGGCCAACCAGTAGTCGTCATCCTTCATAATTTTGGCAATGCGGGGGTCCCTTTTAAGGATCCGCAAGACATAATCACACATGTGGGCCAATGTTCCAGGTGTCAATGATGCACTGCCAGTGGTGGGTGGAGGAGCACTTTCTGCCGAATCCACATCCCTCCAGTCATGCCTCCAGTCATGCACAAACCCTGTACCTGACCTTGGCAAGCCAACATTTTCTCTTGCCCCCTGAGAAGCATCCTCCTCCCCAAAATAATCATCCCCCTCCTCCTCCTCTTCCTCCACCTCGTCCAGGACACTTCCCTGAACAGACAATGCCTGACTGTCATCAAGGCTTCCCTACTCCTCCTCCTCCGCTGCAGACGCCTGATCCTTAATGTGCGTCAATGTTTGCATGAGCAGATGCATAATTGGGATGCTCATGCTTATGATGGCATCGTCTGCGCTTACCAGCCATGTGCATTCCTCAAAACACTGAAGGACTTTACAGAGGTCTTTCAGCTTTGACCACTGCACACCCGACAACTCGATGTCTGCCCTCAAACTGCCTGCCCGTGTAACCTCCCACAAATGCATAACAGCCTGCCTCTGTTCGCACAGCCTCTCAACCATGTGCATGGTGGAGTTCCACCTTGTTGCAACGTCTATGATTAGGCGGTGCTTGGGGAGGTGGAGCGATCGCTGCAGCCTCTGCATATGAGGAGAACAGGATGACACTTAAGGTGACCCCAGAATGACATAATAACAACAAGTGTATATATAGTTTAATAGGGACAACTCAATCTCACTGGACTATATAGGACACACTGCATACATAGCATTAGAAAGACCACAGAAAAAAACAGTGCAAAAAAGTCCATATTCAGAAAAATACAACTTTATTAATTTAAAAATGATACTATCAATGGTAGCAAAGGAGCTGAATAAAGTGACGTGCATAAGTCACCACATGAATTTGAACATAGCAGGGATACCAAAGCAACGTCCATGTACACGTATAGGTATAATCGCAGATATAATACCAAGCATAGTCGATATGTGTATCACCCATAATTACATATTTTAGATAAATTCCACATGTGAAGTATATTGATGTCATCAATTCACATAACGGGCAAGTGCCATTACATAAGGTGAACACACAGAGAAAAAAACAAATATATATCACAAGTGAAGATATATAAAAGGTCTATATATAGGGCAACATGGTGCTACCAATAATTATAATGGGGCAATGCCACTCTTATAGAGAAGACGCACATGTAAGCACAGATTACATATAAACACATGTGGGAGCAGACATACCCACTGGCAAATACCAGGATTGATATAATGATTATAATGAGACACATATGGAAGTGAACATACCAGCTGACAATTTCCTGGATGAGACCTTGGACCCCTGCCTCCCCAACGCGTGTTTCGGCATACAATGCCCCCTGAGGAAGGCATTGTATGCCGAAACACGTGTTGGGGAGGCAGGGGTCCAAGGTCTCGTCCAGGAAATTGTCAGCTGGTATGTTCGCTTCCATATGTGTCTCATTATAATCTGTGCCCATATATCAGTCCTGGTATTTGCCAGTGGGTATGTCTGCTCCCACATGTGTTTATATGTAATCTGTGCTTACATGTGTGTCTTCTCTATAAGAGTGGCATTGCCCCATTATAATTATTGGTAGCACCATGTTGCCCTGTATATAGACCGTTTATATATCTTCACTTGTGATATATATATATATTTTTTTCTCTGTGTGTTCACCTTATGTAATGGCACTTGCCCGTCATGTGAATTGATGACATCAATATACTTCACATGTGGAATTTATCTAAAATATGTAATTATGGGTGATACACATATCGACTATGCTTGGTATTATATCTGCGATTATACCTATACGTGTATATGGACGTTGCTTTGGTATCACTGCTATGTTCAAATTCATGTGGTGACTTATGCACGTCACTTTATTCAGCTCCTTTGCTACCATTGATAGTATCATTTTTAAATTAATAAAGTTGTATTTTTCTGAATATGGACTTTTTTGCACTGTTTTTTTCTGTGGTTTTTCTAGCCTCTGCATATGACTGGAGTCTACAAGCGAGCTACGGATGTGCTAGCACAGTCTTCACACCTTATGGAGCAGGGCTGTTAACTCTGGATAATTATTTATAAAGCACTGCACCACCAGGTTCAAGGTGTCAGCCAGGCAAGGTATGTGTCTGAGTTTTGCCAGGGCTATGGCCGCCACAAAATTATGTCCGTTATCACTGACTACCTTGCCTGGCTCAAGATGTAGACTGCTCAGCCATGACTCAGTTTCTCGCTGCAAGTATTCGGCCAGTACCTCCGCTGTGTGTTTGTTGTCGCCCAAAGACATCATCTTTAAAAGAGCCTGCTGTCGCTTACCACTAGCTACTCGATAGTGGGACACCTCGTGTGCAACACTGGCAGCTGTGGATGGACTGCTCATGCGACTGCGCTCTGTCGACGAGCTTTTGCTTCTGGAGGGGGGTCGAACGCCTACAGCCAACTGTTGCCTATAAAGTGAGCAAGGCAGCACTGTCCCACCCCTGCTGTCCCCTGTGGACCCTGCATCCACCACATTAGCCCAGTGCGCAGTGATGGACATGTAACGGCCCTGGCCATGCCTACTGGCCCATGCATCTGTTGTGAGGTGCACCTTTCCACTCACTGATTGTTTGAGTGCATGGACAATGCGGTCTTTCACATGCAGGTGGAGGGCAGGGATGGCTTTTCTAGAAAAGAAGTGCCGACTGGGTAGGTCATAGTGTAGGACAGCGTAGGCCATGAGCTCTCGGAACACTGCGCTTTCAACCACATGGAAGGGCATCATCTCTAATGAGGTCAGTTTGGCAATGAGGTTTTGTAGTCCATCCACGCTTGCAAGTGCATGGTGTTTACATGTCTAAGCATGCAACTGGTATTCAAATTTCGGAGATTTTCCCCTCGGCTAAAGGTCCTTCCGCACTTCTTACAGATAACCTTTGCCTCATCAATAGGATTTTGGTCAAAAAAGTGCCACACTGCACTCTTCCTACTATGTGAAAACTTTTCAGGGCTTGCACGCTGTGCTAATTTGACCGTCTGGCCAAGCTGTCCTGCAACACTTTTTGTTTTTTTAACACGTTTTTGGACTGCTACTGGCCTGCCAGATAACCGCAGCTGCCATGTCGATGCCTGCTGCGGTTCCTCCTCCTCTTCTGAGCTATTGCCAGTGGCACTCTCTTCCCCAATGGATGCCAATCCGGGTCAACAACTGGGTCATCCATCACTTCCTCTTCAATTTCATCTGCATCTTCCTCTGTGTCACCGTGTAAGGTGGTATAGTATGCGGGAAGGGGCACCTGAGCTTCATCAGGGTCAGAATTTGGCTTCAGCAGACTGCGAGGGCAATGCCATGCTCTGGGTGAATATACCAGCAGAATCATATAGCAGTGGCTGCGCATCAGTGCACTCCATGTCATATTCATCTTGGACTGGGGAATTCAGGATTTGACTTGATAACCCAGGCATGGTATGTGAAAAGAGCTCCATGGAGTAATCTGAAGTGTGGCCTGCCGCATCCTTCACTTTTGGTGGGGGTGAAGGACACAAGGAAAGGTGTTGTTCCTGACCAGGAGCCTGCACTGACGACTCAGTGCTTGCATTTTTTGAAACTTCAGAAGAGGAGGCGATAGAGCTGGAGGCTGTTTTGGCAATGTAAGCCAAAACCTGCTCCCGATGCTCTGGCTTTAAAAGCGGTTTACCTACTCCCAGAAAAGAGAGCCTTCCAGGCCTTCTGGAGCCAGATGATGACGCAGGCTCAACACCTCCTGCCTTAGGTGCTACTGTGCTTTTGGCACTACCAGCAGTTGCACCACCACCATCAGTACCAGCTGCCCCCTCCCTCCCGCCCACATCCGCGGCCTCTTCCACCATACTTCCTCATGTTTGGGAAAATGTACCAAAAATACCAGCAGAAATGTGGTACTGTATGAGGAACGTACAGCTGTATAAGGGGTAGGGGAAAATTTCAATCTCCGTCTATATTTCCGGAGTCACGCACAGACGCTCACTCAGTATGGATTTGACCGTAATACAAAAAGCAGATATACGGTACTGTATCAGAAGCGGACAGCTGTATACAGTGTATGTGAAAATTTCAACCTCCGTATATATTTCCGGAGTCACACACAGATGCTCTCTCAGTATGGATTTGACCGTAATACAAAGAGCAGATATACGGTACTGTAACACAAGCGTACAGCTGTATTCGGTGTAAGGGAAAATTTCAATCTCCGTATATATTTCCGGAGTCACACACAGATAGTCAGCATGTATTTGTCTATGATACCAGCCAGCACACGGTAGTGTGTGAGGAGCGTACAGCTCTATACGGTGTGGGAAAAAATGAACGCTCGATAACTGTGCAGAAAAAAAGAATAAAAGTATTAGTGCTGTGTAAAAAGCAGTCTGCACAGCAGTGTACACACAGCAATACAGCTATCAGGCAGCCTAATAACCAGCGCTGCTGCACACAAGTAAATCCTCCCCTGTCACTGCACACTAACTGTACAGCACAATTGCTATCAGCACAAGCACCTAAGAACTTCTTTTTCCAGCTCTAACTCTCTCCCTACTGATAAACAGCAAGCAACCTCTCCCTACTGTTAAGATCGGCAGAAGTAAAATGGAGGTCGGCGGTCAGGGCTTTTATAGACACTATGACGCCCCCAAAGCAAGCCAATCACTGTAATGCCCTTCTCTAAGATGGTGGTGGACCCTGCACATGTCATCTCGTTGCCCACAGTGTACATCCTTGCTCATTGGCTGAAAAAAGGCACCTGAAAGCATCCTGGGAAAACTGACTTTGGCGCTCGTTTTGCCGAACGCATGGCCGACTGCACGCTATGGTCGTGTTTCGGTCAACGAAACCCGACTTTGGCAAAAGTCGGCGACTTTTGAATCTGACCGATCTGTTTCGCTCAACTCTAGTGATGACTATAAGGCATCAAAAAAGTTGTACATTTTGATGCATGTCTTACCGGGTCATTTTTACCCCATGCCAGTTTTGACAAGTACCTTGAAAAATGAGGAAAGTTTACCTATATGGGCATGACCAACAACTTTATTACATATATATCATTACTGTTCAGAGGCGTAGCTAGAGTTTTGGTTCAGGAAGGGCAAAGCTTCTGAGTGGGCCCCTAATCAGGTAACCTTGATTACAACTGGGTAACACACCCTAATAGTGAAGAACCTCAGCAGGTGATTGCGGTGTTGCTGAAAATAATCTCTATACAAAGACCAACATTGATATTACCGCCATATGGTCAGTGGTAGATACCAGTCCTCCAAAACATATAACAGATCAAAGTACAGTTACAGATGGTGACTTACAGCTGACATTCTTTCTGATGGAGTTGTTCACTTTTCCGGTCTTTTCCATCTGGCCCAGACCGACACAACTTCTTCCACACAGGACTCGTCTGCAGCGATTACAACAAAGACACATTTCACTTATCATATTTTCAGCATGTCACCATCTATTGCCAACCTGCACAAACTCCTCAACCTACTGGTACCCCAATGCTGCTGCCATATGTGTCCCTATTACTGCACCTGCTGTGTGGTTCTGTGTGCCCTCTAAATTCTAAAGCAACTCTCTATAATATACCGTATATACTCATGTATAAGCCGACCCGTGTATAAGCCGACCCCCCTAATTTTGCCACAAAAAAACTGGGAAAACTTATTGACTCGCGTATAAGCCTAGGGTGGAAAAGAGACAGCTACTGGTAAATTACAAACATAAAAATAGATACCAATAAAAGTAAAATTAATTGAGACATCAGTAGGGTAAAGGTTTTTGAATATCCATATTGAATCAGGAGCCCCATAAAAGTCTCCATACAAAATACTCCCCATATGCTGCTCCATAAAGGTAATGCCCCCAGAAGATGATCGATAGAATGGGCCCCATATGGTGCTCCACAGATTATGCCCCATATGCTGCACAGATTATGCCCCCATATGCTCCATGGATTATGCCCCATATGCTCCACAGATTTTGCCCCATATGTTCCACAGATTATGCCCCATATGCTCCATGGATTATGCCCCATATGCTCCACAGATTTTGCCCCATATGTTCAACAGATTATGCCCCCATATGCTCCAAGGATTATACCCCATATGCTCCACGGATTATGCCCCATATGTTCCACAGATTATGACCCCATATGCTCCATGGATTATGCCCCATATGCTCCACAGATTTTGTCCCATATGTTCCACAGATTATGCCCCCATATGCTCCACAGATTATGCCCCCATATGCTCCATGGATTATGCCCCCATATGCTCCCGATTATGCCCCCATATGTTTCACAGATTATGCCCCCATATGTTCCACAGAGTATGCCCCCATATGCTCCAGATTATGCCCCCATATGCTCCACAGAATATGCCCCCATATGCTCCATATTATGCCCCCATATGCTGCACAGATTATACCCTATATGTTCCACAGATTATGCCCCATATGCTCCAGATTATGCCCCCATATGTTCCACAGAGTATGCCCCCATGTGCTCCTGATTATGCCCCCATATGCTGCACAGATTATGCCCCATAGTATATACGTCCTTTATGCTGCCGCGCTGCTGCTGCAAAAAAATGACATACTCACCTCTCGTCGCTGGGGGCCAGGTGCCGGTGTCCTGAGCAAGCGGTGACACCGGCGCGCTATGAGGGACAGGTGCCGGTGTCACCGCTCGCTCAGGACCCTGGCACCTGAGATATTTACAGATCCCCGCTCCACCGCTGCGCGCTGGTCCTCCTTCCGTGTCCTCGGCAGTGAATGATCAGGCAGAGGGAGCGTCGCTCACTAACGACGTCATCGCGCCCTCTGCCTGATCATAACAGCAAGAGGACGCGAGGACACAGAGGGGAGCAGCGCAGCGGTGGTGCGGGGACAGGAAAATATCGATATACTCACCTCTCCGCCTGCGCGGTCTCTGCAGCCTCTCCTCTTCTCCTGCTATCTCCGGCAGCTCTTCCTACAGCGGTCACGTGAGACAGCTCATTAAAGTCATGAATATGTGCATATTCATGACTTTAATGAGCGGTACTACGTGACCGCTGCAGGAAGGAAGAGCTGCCGGAGATCGTCAGAGAAGCAGGGGGGCTATAGAGACCGCGCCGGCGGAGAGGTGAGTATGATCCGACACCCCCGCTCCCCCTCCCCCGCCGACCCCTGTATATGACCCGCGTATAAGCCGAGAGGGGGACTTTCAGCCCTAAAAATTGGGCTGAAAATCTCGGCTTATACACGAGTATATACGGTAGTAATGCTGGGCGCAAGTGCCCTAGAAAACAGTGCCCACATTTTGCCTCCCAGAAAGTAATCTTGCCCTGTGTGCCCCTTTGATAGTCACAGTAACCTGAGTTCCCCTATAACAATAAGTGCCCACTTAACATTGAATAATGTCCTAAGTCTGTCCCATGTACAGCTCCCCTATACACAGTATGGTGCTCTCTTAGGGTGTGTTTCCACGGTCAGTAATTGCTGCGTGTTTGAGGCTGTGTACTGGCCCAGCGTCAAATACGTAGCGTCCAGATGTTACAGCATAGTGGAGGGGATTTCAAGAAATCCCGTCTCCACTATGCGTAAAAACACGCAGGCGGCATACCTGCGTTAACGGACATGCGGCGTGTCTTTTCAGATCACAGCATGTCCTTTTCCCTTGCGGCGACGCTCTGTCGCTGCAAGGGAAATAACACAGGTCTATCTAGCACTGCGGTGATTCCGGATGTGTTCAATGAGCACATCCGGATTCACCGCGCGTTCACAAGGGGGCGGGGCTTTGGGCGGAGCGGACTTTCCGCTCCGTCCAAAGCGCCAGATCTCCGCACCGTGGAAACACACCCTTATACATAACATGATGCCTCCTCACTGAAATGTATCTTCACACAGTATAATGACCCCTTAATAGCCCACAAACTGCTTGATGGCCCCAACACTGTGTGATGGCCCCTTCACTGTAATCACCACACTGTATGATGGCCCCCTAGATAGCCTCAGTATAGTATAATGTACCAGATAGTCCTCAGTATAGTATAATGCTTTCCCCTTAGGCCTGTATAGTATAATGCATTCCGCATAGGCCTGCATAGTATAATGCACTCCCCATGGGCCTGTATAGTATAATGCACTCCCCATAGGCCTGTATAGTAAAGTGCATTCCCTGTAGGCAGCCAGTATAGTCTAATTTACCCCCTAGGCAGGGGGTATAGTATAATGCACCCCCATAGGCAGCCTGTATAGCATAATGCATACCCATAGACAGTCTCTATAGTATAATGCACCCCCATAGGCAGCCAGTATATTATAATGCACCCCCATAGGCAGGCAGTACAGTATAATGCACTCCCATAGGCAGCCTGTATAGTATAATGTACCCCCATAGGCAGCCTGTATAGTATAATGCAGCCCCATAGGCAGTCTGTATAGTATAATGTACCCCCATAGGCAGTCTGTACAGTATAATGCACCACCATAGGCAGCCAGTACACTCTTTCTCTCATCAATGCGGACAGTTGACCCTGCAATGATGAGTGGGGGGCCCACTTCTGGCACAGGGCCCCCCACCACCTCCTCAGGGGCCCCATAGCGGCCGGGTGACAGAGTAGGGAGATCGATTCTCACTACTCTGCCGCATAGTGTAACTGTATCGGCTTGATGTGCTCGCCGATACAGTTACACAGCGTAGCTCCGGGTGGGCCCCCTCAGTTTGCGGGGCCACCGCCCTCTCTGCCCCCCTGGTAGCTACGCTACTGTTACTGTTAATTACTCTCAAACAAGTACAATAACCCCCCCTAAGTTCTCTAACATACAGGTGCATCTCACAAAATAAGAATATCAAAAAGTTCATTTATTTCAGTTCTTCAATGCAAAAAGTGAAACTCATATATTATATAGCGTCATTACAAACAGAGTGATCTATTTCAAGTGTTTATTTCTGTTAATGTTGATGATTATGGCTTACAGCCAATGAAAACCCAAAAGTCATTATCTCAGTAAATTAGAATGCTTTATATCACCAGCTTGAAAAAATTATTTTAAAATCTGAAATATTGGCCTACTGAAATGTATGTTCAGTAAATGCATTCAATACTTGGTCGGGGCTTCTTTTGCATCAACTACTGCACCAAAGCTGTGTGGCATGGAGGCGATCAACCTGTGGCACAGCTGAGGTGTTATGGAAGCCCAGGTGGCTTTGATAGCAGCATTCAGCTCATCTGCATTGTTGGGTCTGGTGTCTCTCATCTTCCTCTTGACAATACCACATAGATTCTCTAAGGGGTTATGGTCAGATGAGTTTGATGGCCAATCAAGCACAGTGATACTGTTGTTTATAAACCAGGTATTGGTAATTTTGTCAGTGTGGACGGGTGCCAAGCCCTGGGGGAGAACAAAATTTCTCTCTCCTAAAAGCTTGTAGGCAGAGGGAAGCATGAAGTGCTCTAAAATTTCATGGTAGATGGCTGCGTTGACTCTGGCCTTGATAAAACACAGTGTACCTATACCAGTAGATGACATGACTCCCCAAACCATCACTGATTCTCCCATGGTCTCCGGCGCCTGTGTTCAACGGTCACGTGGTACCGCTCATTAAAGTCATGAATATGTGCATATTCATGACTTTAATGAGCGGTACCACATGACCGCTGTAGGAAGGAAGAGCTGAGGCGCCGGAGACCATGGGAGAAGCAGTGGCTGCAGAGACGCGCCAGGAGGGGGTGAGTATGACGGAGAGGACGGGGGGAGCCATGCTACATTCACCTCTCCCCTTTCCACCACCGTGCGCCGCTCTGACCTCCGCATCCTCTGGCTGTGACGTTCAGGTCAGAGGGCGTGATGACGCGGTTAGTGCGTGCGCGGAGGTGGAACAGGGACAGGTGAATATCACAAGTGCCGGGGGCCTGAGCCAGCGGTGACACCGGCTCCTGGCCCCCATGGCGCGCCGGTGTCCCCGCCTGCTCAGGACACCGGCACCTGGCCCCCAGTAACGAGAGGTGAGTATGTCATTTTTTTTTATTTGCAGCAGCAGCAGCATATGGGACTTATTCTATGGAGCATCTTATGGGGCCATAACTTTTATGGAGCAGCTTATGGGACATATTCTATGGAGCATCTTATGGGGCCATTATTAACCTTTGTGCTGCATTATATGGGGCATAATCTATGGAGCATCTTATGGGGCCATTATTAACCTTTGTGCAGCATTATATGTGGTGTATTTTGTATGGAGCATCTTATGGGGCCATCATGAACTGTATATATGGAGCATTATATGGGGCTACTGATTAAATATGGATATTCAAAAACATTTAGCCTACTGATGTCTCAATTAATTTTACTTTTATTGGTATCTATTTTTCTTTTTTAAATTGACCCATAGCTACTGCATTTTCCACCCTAGGCTTATACTCGAGTCAATACGTTTTCCCAGTTTTTTGTGGCAAAATTAGGGGGTCGGCTTATACTCGGGTCAGCTTATACTCGAGTATATACGTTATATTTATTGGTTCTATGGGCATTTTTAATATTTATTTTTAATGTATTATTTCAATTAAGTGGATCAATGAAAGGAAAAGAGAAAAGATATGTGCAACTAAATTAAAAATTAACTTTTATTCCAGTATTTAAAATATAAATAATTTGTAAAATCATATAGATACACCATAGGTGTACTGTATATTGGGTCAGATATAACCCACTGATTCCCAGAATAGAAAAATAATTTTATTAATAAGTATGAGGGATTACGACCATTGTCCCTTTAAATTATAGACCGAATATATTCCCTAAAAAATCATATGACAGGAGAGATATGTCAGATATTAGTAAACTGACATAACACCCTATTATACCACTCCCCACTGATGTTGATTATATTTATAATAAAATGTAATATACACACAATACACACATGGACAGATATCTCTTGTGATGCAACTGAGATTCCAGCAATCACAATGTCCAAATATTTCAGTCATTCCACAGAAATCTTGCTTTTAATTAAATGACCACTATTATTAATAGCGGTCATATAATGTATGTATAGTGCTCAAATATATTGCAAGTTGCCCGGTATGGAGTTATATACATATAAGTTGTGGTGTACTATCTATAGAGCTGGTAACACTATATTGTCCTGCAGTGACAGCGTGTTACACTGCTCATATGAATTGAAACCAGCACGTATCATCTGGCTCAGCCGCGCTAGTCAATCTCTAGCCGGCCTTACTTGCATCAGAGGCACATCACACACGCCGCACCATTGCCTATTCTTATATAGTAAACGGCAGATTCAGCTGACGCCAAAGCACGGGATCACACGTGCTTTGCAACGTGGTCCCTGCTGAGTATCTTAGTTAAACACGGAGCACACTCAGTTTCCTAAACCAGTGCAATAGCTAGGGAGGTATATAGGGGTAGATATTGTCTATCTGCCTGTCATGATTTCTATCTGGAACATGTGTCCCGACGCGTGTTTTGCCAGTATACCGTTTTTTTCTAAGGGCTCTTTCTTTTCTAAGGGATTTTAGAAAATGCCGGTATAAATAAATTTGTAAAACAGGGTGTGAATTTTTATTTCAAATAAAGGACTTTATTCTGGGTGTTTATTATTTACAACATGACTATGGTGTTAGGAATGGATAGGCATCTTATAGACGCATATCCATTATTAACCCTTGGGCTTAGTGTCACTGGACAATACAAAGGTGACATCAACCCCCCAACCATATTGCCCCATCTGCCACCTCCACAGGGCGTATGTATTAGATGCGCCTTTTCTGGGTGGCTGGGGGTTGCTATTTTTATGCTGCGGGGGGCCAATATCCATGGCCCTATACCATCCTGAGAAAACCAGACTCCAGCTGTCTGCTTTAGCTTAGCTGGTTGTCAAAAATAGAGGGATACCCCACAATGATTTTTAAAATTACTTATTTAAATAATTTACAGAAAATGGTGTGGGGACTACACTAGTCTTCATAACCATCCATGATAAAGAAAATAGCCCACAGCTGTCAGCTTTATCAAAAATAGAACAAACCCCAAGTCTTTTTTTATCATATTTATGTACAGCACAGGCTGATGAATACTCCCATCAGCGGCACCTGAGCATGGGTTCCCCCTGAGCATGGGGCCTAGGGCGACTGCACCCTCTGCCCCTTTCCCCGGTAGCTGCGCTACTGAGTAGACAGGATCTGACTTGCTGACTTCTTAAAGGATAATAGAGTGGAAAAATAGTTTTCATGGGCAATGAAGGCACTTACCTTCTGATGCTGAAGTTAGTGGTGTATACAAGATCTGGTTTATTGTGTCCAAAGAAAACATTTTCTAACCAAGACCAGATTATTTTTCAGCACAAACACAAACACAGACAGGGATAAAATAAATGCAGAAGTCCATCACCTGCGAGCAATGACTGGCAATCAGGAGAGACTGACTGGGCTGATATAAGTGAGCTGCCTTCCCATGATCCACGCCGGTGATCAATTGTTGTTTCCTGGTTCATTTGGAAGTCAGCTGGTGTCTTGCCTTCGTCTGCTACTTTCAGATAAGATATTTTCTGCTTGTTTCTATCTTGTTTGCTATTTCCATTTTTTTGTCTGCACTTTTGTGGGAGATTTGCCGGGTACCCCTCCAGGGGCCTGTGATACTCTCTGTTTTTCAGTAGCCACTGTTTATTTGTTCCATTGCTCTGCCCCTGCTATTTGTGTGGCTGCTAGTTAGCCGGTTGGTCACACCAGAGATCTGATTTAGCGGGTGGCGAGATCGTGTGAGCTCAGCATTTTTTAAATCAGAAGTGTTGGAAGTTTTTCTAGGGTTTTGCTGGGTTGCAAATAGTATTCTGTCCTGTCCTGTCCTATCTAGGCAGTGTTTGGCCCCAGCGTTTGCTCACTCTATTTTCTGCCTGCGTTTGTATTTCGTCTTGTCTAACCGCCATTGTATGTTTGGGGCTGCCTATTTCTTTGGGGCTCTACTCCGGGGCAGTTAGCTTTCCTGTTTCTATCTGTAGGTGTAGCTAACTCTCCGGCTGTGCCGAGGCGTCTAGGTCACCGTAGGTACGTCCCACGGCTGCTTCTAGTTGTGCGGTTAGTTCAGGGATCTGCAACCCATTAGTTCCCAACCTCTCTGGTGTTTTGCTGCCTTGGCTGTTTTTTTACTCCTGTCCTCCTCAGCTACCATTTCATAACAGAGACGTATACATAATAAAAAACAAGTACAGTAATCTTAAACAATACAAGTCACGACTGGTACAGAAGGAGAGAGGACCCTGCCCATGATGGCTCACAATCTACAAGGGATGGGTGAGGATACAGTAGATGAGGGTAGAGCTGGTCGTGCATTGGTGTGGTGGATCGGTGGTTACTGCAGGTTGTAGGCTTGTTGGAAGAGGTAGGTCTTCAGGTTTCTTTTGAAGGTTTCCATGGTAGGCGAGAGTCTGATATATTGTGGTAGAGAGTTCCAGAGTAGGGGGGATGCATGAGAGAAATCTTGTATGCGATTGTAGGAAGAGGAGATAAGAGGGGAGTCAAGAAGGAGATCTTGTGAGGATCGGAGGTTGCATGCAGGTAAGTACCGGGAGAGTAGGTCACAGATGTATGGAGGACACAGGTTATGGATGTCTTTGTTGTTATGGTTAGGGTTTTGAACTGAAGTCTTTGGTAATGAGGAACCAGTGCCGGGTTTGACAGGTTGCAGTTCTCAAAGCGGGAGATAATGAGGGCATGGACTAGTGTTTTTGCTGATTCTTGGTTGAGGAATGTACGGATCCAGGAAATATTTTTGAGTTGAAGTCGGCAGGAAGTGGACATGGCTTGGATATGTGGTTTGAAGGAGAGATCAGGGTCAAGGATTACCCTGAGGCAGCAAGCTTGTGGGACTGGGGAGAGTGAGCAGCCATTTACTTTAATTGATAGGTCCGTTGGGGGATCAAGTGAGATGGGGAAAGATGATGAATTCTGTTTTGTCCATATTAAATTTTAGAAATCTAGTGGCGAAGAAGGATGAAATAGCGGACAGACATTGTGGGATACTGATTAGTACGGAGGTGATATCTGGTCCAGAGATGTAGATCTTTGTGTCATCAGCATAGAGGTAATACTGAAAGCCGTGACATTCTATGAGCTGTCCCAGGCCGAAGGTGTAAATGGAGAAGAGCAGGGGCCCCAAGACTGAAACTTACGGGACTCCGACAGATAGGGGGCGAGGTGAGGAGGTGGTGTGCAAGTGGGAGATGCTGAATGTCCGGTCTGTTAGGTATGAGAAGATCAAAGATAGTGCCAAGTCTGTGATGCCAAGAGATGAGAGGGCCTGTAGTTATAGGTAATGGGTCCACTGTGTCAAAAGCAGAGGACAGGTCCAGAAGGAGGAGGACATAGTAGTGTCGCTTGGCTTTGACAGTTAATAGGTTGTTGGTGACTTTAGTTAGGGCAGTTTCAGTGGAGTGATGGTGTCGGAAGCTAGATTGTAGGGTTGTGAGAGAGGGAGGTGATAACAGATGAGAAGTAGGTTTGTTTTTCTGCAGTGAGTGTGGCCTTGAAAGTAGTGAGGGACTGTTTCAATGTGATGAAGTGCTTAAAGCACAAAAGTTTCTCTACAAAAGAATGGTTACAGATGAATAAAGTTGATAGTTTGGAATGGCCAAGTCAGAGTTCTGTCCTAAATCATGTAGAAATTTTAATAAAATACTTAATCCTATAGAAATTTTATAAAATTATTTTTATAAAAAAATAAATTAGAATGTATAAGGAGTGGCTATGAAAACCAACATCAAACACCTAAACCTAAAGAATAACATATAATCACTCATGAACATATATTAATATATTATTTTACTAAATGGACATATAAATATCAAATAGTATAACATTATATAAAATTAATGGAGAACTACACAAGGCATAAGAATAACATAAGATTTGAGGCAGGTCAAAAGTATATGCTCTTATGGTAAATATAATATATAAATAACTATAATTAAAACGACGTGTATGACCAGGATATATATATATATATATATTATATAGTACAGACCAAAAGTTTAGACACACCTTCTCATTCAAAGATTTTTCTGTATTTTCATGACTATGAAAATTGTACATTCACACTGAAGGCATCAAAACTATGAATTAACACATGTGGAATTATATACTTAACAAAAAAGTGTGAAACAACTGAAAATATGTCTTATATTCAAGGTTCTTCAAAGTAGCCACCTTTTTCTTTGATTACTGCTTTGCACATTCTTGGCATTCTCTTGATGAGCTTCAAGAGGTAGTCACCAGAAATGGTTTTCTCTTCACAGGTGTGCCCTGTCAGGTTTAATAAGTGTGATTTCTTGCCTTATAAATGGGGTTGGGACCATCAGTTGTGTTGTGCAGAAGTCTGGTGGATACACAGCGGATAGTCCTACTAAATAGACTGTTAGAATTTGTATTATGGCAAGAATAAAGAAGCTAAATAAAGAAAAACGAGTGGCCATCATTACTTCAAGCAATGAAGGTCAGTCAGTCCGAAAAATTGGGAAAACTTTGAAAGTGTCCCCAACTGCCGTTGCAAAAACCATCAAGAGCTACAAAGAAACTGGCTCACATGAGGACCGCCCCAGGAAAGGAAGACCAAGAGTCACCTCTGCTTCTGAGGATAAGTTTATCCGAGTCACCAGCCTCAGAAATTGCAGGTTAACAGCAGCTCAGATTAGAGACCAGGTCAATGCCACACAGAGTTCTAGCAGCAGACACATCTCTTCAACAACTGTTAAGAGGAGACTTTGTGCAGCAGGACTTCATGGTAAAATAGCTGCTAGAAAACCATTGCTAAGGACATGCAACAAGCAGAAGAGGCTAGAAATGAGCGACTTTGCCTTTTTAGGGTCGAGTTGGGTTTCGTGAAACCCGACTTTCTCAAAATTCGAGTCGAACGAAGTCGGCCGACTAACGGAAATGGTCGGGTCGGAGTTGAAAATCCGACCCCAATGGGGAATAAAAGTCGGCAGGGAGTGGAGTACAGTAAACATACCTACAGTGCCCATTTCAATGCCAACGACATCAATTCTTATTACTTAAGCTTGTCAACCTTAATTAACTTTATAATAATAGTGAAGCATTGAAAACTAGGGGTTATTTGGCTAAAGTTGTGGGGGGCAATGCTGGCTCCAGGTTTTTGTGGGCCCCGGGCCAAAGAGTCTCAGTGGGCCCCATTAACACATACCACAATTCATGATGCTCCGCTAAGGCAGAGAAATATAGGTATAGTACTGTTAGGGGTCGAGTTCCCGCTTCTGCACAAGGGGAATCTCGAGCCATTCCGGCTGCAGTCTCCCATTCGTCTCCGGCCACAGTGGACTCTGCTCAGCTTAGACGTCGGTCCCAGCGTCTAGCCTAGTCTGGCAGTGTGCAGAGGATTACTGCTGCTCCTCCAGACTCTGCTATTGTGGCCAGTACCGGTTAGCGGCGAGCAGACGTCTTTAGGACAAAGTCCTTGTTTTTCCCTTCTGAGCATGCCCAGGGTGATATCTCTCATTGGAGATCAGGGGTCACATGCTCAGGTACTTCAGCAGCTCCTATTGGTCTGCCAGGAAGGTCCTGTGACTACTGGTGTTCTGGAACAAGTTTCATTGGTCCTTGTTTCTGGCAGGTCCTGTAGCTGTTATTATAAAAGGGTGGCAATGCTGAGCCGCCATGCGCTAGTATCAACCATTATATGCTTTGCGCCAGTGTGGTCATACGTGTGTGTGGTTAGGGCCCGGCTGAAATAAGCCCCTAGAATACCGACTTAATCGGTGAGGAGTTTGGTATGCTAGCTGGTCAGGGTCGGTGTCCTAGATGCCCTAGATTACTGGCATAACCGGTGAGGAGTTTGATTGCCGTATTCAGGGTCTGGCGTTCAGACGCCATAGATTGCGGGTGATTCCCGCGAGGACATTAGCGCATGATCACATTCTATGTTCGCTTAGCACTTAACTGTGTACCTGGGTGCCTGACAGGACACAGAACTTTTTCTCAGCGGCTCTGTGACGTAACAGGGTTCACTTTCAACGCTAGACAGCGCCCTAGCGTGTTTATTTTGCGACTCAGTTGTGTTAAGTGAGTTCGCACACATCGCCATATAGCACTGCGGCACTCCTTCTAGCGGCTCTGTGAAATAACAGAGTTCGCACATATTGCCACAGCGCATTGCGGTGTTTATTTTGGCGACTCTGCGGGATAACAGTGTTCGCGTCTTGCGCCATTTTACTAGCAGCAGGTTCCACCTGCACGGTGGACCCCGGGCTGCGAACGCACCTCTCTACCTCATATATTTGGTGCGTTCCGCAGACCCTAACATAATACTAGCGCCAGGGTCTGGCTAGTAAAATGGCGGACGACCAGCGTCTACAGCAGTACATCCAGTAGCTGGAGGGTAGGTTGGCGGCTCTAGAGCGCACAACCTCAGCTGTGGATGTTACAGCTGTCGCTGTTCAGGCTGCTAGCATGGCTGCAGCCAGTTTGTCCTCTGCCACCCCTGCTCCGACTTTATCCCGTCTCCCGCTTCCAGACAAGTTTGCTGGTGACAGCAAGCAATGTCGGGGATTCGTGAGTCAGTGCTCCATTCATCTTGAGCTTCTGGCTGCACGTTTTCCCACAGAACGGGCGAAGGTGGGTTTTGTCTTATCCCTCCTGTCGGGCAGGGCGTTGGAGTGGGCAACGCCGCTGTGGGAGCGCGACGATCGTGTGGTACAGAGTGCTTCTCTCTTCCTGGAGGTTCTGAGACAGGTCTTCTTAGGACCTCGTGTCACCCACGATACGGCGCTCCAACTGCTGGCAATATCACAAGGTTCATCCATGGTCAGCCAGTTCGCCGTCCAATTTCGGACTCTGGTCTCTGAGCTAGAGTGGCCGGATAAAGTCCTCATTCCGGTGTACTGGAGAGGACTGGCGGATCATGTGAAGGATGCTTTGGCCACCAGGGAGATTCCCGCCACACTGGAGGAACTCATTTCCCTATCCACCCGCATTGATCTCCGTTTTAACGAGCAGAGGTTAGAGCGGACCCAGTGCAGGCAGAGGTATCGGTTGGCTCCCACCTTCGCCAAACCTCTGGAATCTTCCGTTCAGGCGTCCGATTCCTCCAAAGCCATGGAGGTTTCTCGAGCGGGACCTAAGTCCCGGACCGCTCGAGCAACGGTGGTCTATAATTTTTGCCAGCAGGCAGGACACTATACTAACAGATAAAAAAAACAAAAAAAATGTTTGGCCAAATGTTTATACTAAGTGTCTCAAATTTTTCCTTATATTCCAAAGCCATATTGCTATTCTAAATTTCATGGATTCCATGTTGTCATTGTTATGCTTTAGTATGCTTGAGTGCAGCCTTTTTTTGTATACTATACTAACAGATGTCCACAGCGATCACAGAGGCGATCGCGTCTTGTGACCCTGGGAGGAGGCTCACTAGAGACAGCGGCATTTTCCTCCAAGATAACACTTAAAGGGACAATCACTGTAGGCACTTCCACTCTCACCGCCGACCTTTGTGTGGACTCAGGAGCAGAGGGGAACTTCATGTCCTCTAACTTTGCTCGCCGTCACGCAATACCTCTGGTGGCGCTTGACAAATCAGTGACTGTCCGGGTAGTGAATGGGTCGACATTACCCTCACAAATTACACACCAGACTGTTCCACTTGCATTGTTTGTATCTCCTTCCCATCAGGAACTTATTTCCCTACTCGTCCTTCCCGAGGGAATAGACGAGATCCTACTAGGTATACCTTGGCTCCGTTTCCACTCCCCACATATAGAGTGGACTTCGGGTAGGATACTGGGTTGGAGTGATGCATGTAGAGGCAGATGTGTCAGGAGTTGTGTTCAGTTTACCACTACTGAGTTACCCGCAGATCTTACTCTACTTCCCAAGTGCTACTGGTCATATGCAGACGTGTTCTCCAAGAAGGCTGCGGAGACTCTTCCGCCTCATCGCCCCTATGACTGTCCTATCGACCTCTTGCCTGGCGCAGAACCTCCTCGGGGAAGGGTCTATCCCTCTCTCTTCCTGAGACAGAGGCCATGTCGCAATATATTCAGGAGAACCTGGCAAGAGGGTTTATTAGGAAGTCGGTGTCACTGGCAGGGGCGGGATTCTATAAACAGAAAGACAGTGAGGAAACACTTAGCTAACATAAATGAATTCAAGTCTCCAGGTCCAGATGAATTACACCCCAGGGTACTGAAGGAGATAGCAGAAGAAATTCTTGAACCACTGTCCATAATCTTTGAAAATTCTTGGAGAACAGGAGAAGTCCCAGAAGACTGGAGAAGAGCAAATGTTGTTCCTATCTTCAAAAAGGGGAAGAAGGTGGACCCAGGGAACTACAGGCCGGTGAGTCTGACTTCTATACCAGGAAAGATCTTTGAACAAATTATTAAAGAACATGTATGCAAGTACCTGGATAGAATGAAGTGATTAAACAGAGTCAGCATGGGTTTGTAACTAATAAGTCATGTCAGACTAACTTAATTTCCTTCTATGACAGAATCACTGACTGGGTGGATCAGGGAAATGCTGTAGATATAGTATATCTTGACTTCAGCAAAGCATTTGACAAAGTATCTCACACAATCCTTATTGAAAAAATGACTAAGTATGGAATGGACAAGGCAACTGTTAGGTGGATTCATAACTGGCTTAGTGATCGGACCCAAAGAGTGGTTGTAAATGGCTGCACATCCAGTTGGAAGAATGTCTCAAGTGGGGTACCACAAGGCTCTGTTTTGGGCCCTGTATTGTTCAACATCTTTATCAATGATTTAGATGAAGGAATTGAGGGTAAACTGATCAAATTTGCTGATGACACAAAGCTAGGAGGGGTAGCTAATACTAGAGAAGAGAGAGAGAGGATTCAAAAAGATATACATAAACTGGAGCAGTGGGCAGCAACTAACAGAATGGATTTTAACAGGGAAAAATGCAAAGTACTACATCTGGGTAATAAAAATGAAAAAAGCATATACAAAATGGGAGGAATAGGGCTAAGTAACAGCACATGTGAAAAAGACTTGGGTATACTAATTGATCACAGACTTAACATGAGTCAACAGTGTGATGCAGCAGCAAAAAAGGCAAATGCAATTCTAGGATGTATCAACAGAAGCATACAGTCTAGATCACGTGAGGTCATTATTGCCCTCTACTCCTCTTTGGTCAGACCTCATCTGGAATACTGTGTCCAGTTTTGGGCACCACATTTTAAAAAAGACATCAACAAACTGGAGCAAGTTCAGAGAAGAGCCACCAGAATGGTGACCGGTCTGCAAACCATGTCCTATGAGGAACGGTTGCAGGATTTGGGAATGTTTAGCTTGCAAAAAAGAAGACTGAGAGGAGACTTAATAGCTGTCTACAAATATCTCAAGGGCTGTCACATTGTAGAAGGATCATCTTTATTCTCATTTGCACAAGGAAAGACTAGAAGCAATGGGATGAAACTGAATGGGAGGAGACACAGATTAGATATTAGAAAAAACTTTTTGACAGTTAGGGTGATCAATGAGTGGAACAGGCTGCCACAAGAGGTGGTGAGTTCTCCTTCAATGGAAGTCTTCAAACAGAGGCTGGATAGACATCTGTCTGGGATGATTTAGAGAATCCTGCTTTGAGCAGGGGGTTGGACCAGAAGGCCCAGGAGGTCCCTTCCAACTCTACCATTCTATAATTCTATGATTCTTCTTCGTGCAGAAGAAGAACGGAGAATTACGTCCGTGTATTGATTACAGGGGTCTTAACGCCATCACCGTTAAAAACAAGTACCCGTTGCCCCTGATTTCTGAGCTCTTTGATAGGCTTCGGGGAGCAAGGGTATTCACTAAACTAGATCTGCGCGGTGCTTATAACCTGATTCGCATCTGTGAGGGGAACGAATGGAAGACGGCTTTTAATACCAGGGATGGGCATTACGAATATCTGGTGATGCCCTTTGGGCTCTGTAATGCCCCAGCCGTTTTCCAAGACTTTGTCAATGACATCTTCCGGGATATGCTCTCCACCTCGGTCGTAGTCTATCTGGATAATATACTCATCTTCTCGTCAGATATTGACTCCCACCGGAGAGATGTCTGCAGAGTCTTCGACCTCTTACGGGCTAATTCCCTTTATGCTAAGTTAGAGAAATGTATGTTTGAGCTGGAGTCTTTACCTTTCCTTGGTTATATCATCTCAACCCAGGGATTGGCAATGGATCCGGCCAAACTACAGGCTGTGATGGACTGGCAGGAACCCCACTCTCTTGAAGCGGTGCAGCGCTTTATGGTGTTCATTAATTACTATCGCCAGTTCATTCCCCATTTCTCTACCTTGGTAGCTCCCTTGGTAGCCCTCACCAACAAGGGAGCAAATCCCAAATTGTGGTCGGAAGAGGTCTCCAAGGCTTTCACTTCTATTAAGTCTCATTTTGCTAGCGCTCCCATCCTACATCGCCCTGATGTTGATAAGCCATTTTTATTGGAGGTGGATGCCTCATCCGTTGGTGCTGGAGCAGTCCTCTTCCAAAAGGATGCTCAAGGTCGGAAGCATCCTTGCTTCTTCTTCTCTAAGACCTTCACATCAGCGGAGAGGAATTATTCCATCGGGGATAGGGAGTTGCTAGCCATGAAGTTGGCCTTCTCTGAGTGGAGACATCTGTTGGAGGGGGCCCACTTTCCCTTCCAAGTCTTCACCGACCACAAAAATTTGGTGTATCTGCAGACAGCCCAGCGGCTTAACTCTCGCCAGGCCAGATGGTCCTTGTTCTTCTCTCGGTTTAATTTCACACTCCATTTCCTCTCGGGAGAGAAGAACATTCGTGCCAACGCTCTCTCTCGCTCTGTGGTGTCCTCTGAGGAGGAGGTGGAGGAGCCTCGGCTTATTGTCCCCACAGAGAGCCTGAGAACAGTGGCCCCGGTTTCGCTAGAGTCTGTGCCCCCGGGCAAGACTTTTGTGCCTACCAATTTGCGACCGGAGGTACTCTCTTGGGCACATTTGTCCAGGGTGGGTGGACACTTTGGGGCAAAGAGGACATCTGAATTGCTGGCGAGGACATACTGGTGGCCGCATATGGTCCGTGATGTTGGGGACTATGTTCGGGTGTGTGTCTCCTGCGCCAAGAATAAGTCTCCACGACAACGGCCAGCTGGGTTACTTTACCCTTTGCCGGTGGCAGACAGGCCCTGGGAGATGGTTGGGATGGACTTTGTGGTGGGCTTGCCCAAATCTCGGGGTTGCACCATCATTTGGGTAATCACCGACCATTTCTCCAAAATGTTGCATCTGGTGCCGCTACCACGGTTACCTTCTGCACAGGGCTCTGGTAGCGTTGTTCGTTAGGCACATCTTCCGTCTACACGGCATGCCGGACAAAATTGTCAGTGACCGAGGTCCCCAGTTTGCGTCTCGGTTCCGGAGAGAGCTTTGTCGTCTACTCAGTATTGAGTTAAATCTCTCTTCAGCGTACCATCCTGAGACGAATGGGTTGGTAGAGAGGGCCAACCAGACCTTGGTCACCTATCTATGACATTTTGTCTCAGCCAGGCAGGATGACTGGGCATCCTTGCTACCATGGGCTGAGTTTGCACTAAACAATTCTGTGGCTGACTCCACCGGACAGACTCCATTCCTCCTGAACTACGGTCAGCATCCGCGGGTTCCGGTGTCCATGCCCGTGTCTTCCGCCGACTCCAGGGTGGCAGTGGAGGCACGGGACATTTGGGACCGTACCCAGGATGCCATTCAGGCGTCCAAGGAGAGGATGAGGTCCTCTGCCGACGCACATCGGCGCCCCGCTCCAACATTTGCTCCTGGGGACTTGGTGTGGCTCTCCGCCCGTAACATTAGGCTGCGAGTTGAGTCCACAAAGTTGGCACCCCGCTACCTGGGTCCTTTCAAGGTCCTCGAGCAGGTTAACCCTGTGGTATACCATTTGGCTCTTCCACCACGCCTGGGTATCTCCGACACCTTTCACGTATCCCTCTTGAAACCCGTGCTCATGTCCCGGTTTTCCGAGTCATCTGCCGGGACATCGGGTTCGTCTACGGATGACCATGAGGTGAACGCCATCGTAGGGTGTAAGGTGGTATGGGGCAAAAGATTTTATTTGGTGGATTGGAGGGGTTATGGGCCTGAGGATAGGTCCTGGGAGCCTGCCGAGCACGTTCACGCTCCGCAGCTCATCGCTGCTTTTGAATGCAGCGAGGCCCAGAGAAGGGGGAGTCTTAGCAGGGGGGTAATGTTAGGGGTCGAGTTCCCGCTTCTGCACAAGGGGAATCTCGAGCCATTCCGGCTGCGGTCTCCCATTCGTCTCCGGCCGCAGTGGACTCTGCTCAGCTTAGACGTTGGTCCCAGCGTCTCGCCCAGTCTGGCAGTGTGCAGAGGATTACTGCTGCTCCTCCAGACTCTGCTATTGTGGCCAGTAATGGTTAGCGGCGAGCAGACATCTTTAGGACAAAGTCCTTGTTTTTCCCTTCTGAGCATGCCCAGGGTGAGATCTCTCATTGGAGATCAGGGGTCACATTCTCAGGTATTTCAGCAGCTCCTATTGGTCTGCCAGGAAGGTCCTGTGACTACTGGTGTTCTGGAATAAGTTTCATTGGTCCTTGTTTCTGGCAGGTCCTGTAGCTGTTATTATAAAAGGGTTGCAATGCTGAGCCGCCATGCGCTAGTATCAACCATTATATGCTTTGCACCAGTGTGGTCATGCGTGTGTGTGGTTAGGGCCCAGCTGAAATAAGCCCCTAGAATACCGACTTAATCGGTGAGGAGTTTGGTATGCTAGCTGGTCAGGGTCGGTGTCCTAGATGCCCTAGATTACCGGCATAACCGGTGAGGAGTTTGATTGCCGTATTCAGGGTCTGGCGTTCAGATGCCATAGATTGCAGGTGACTCCCGCGAGGACATTAGCGCATGATCACGTTCTATGTTCGCTTAGCACTTAACTGTGTACCTGGGTGCCTGACAGGACACAGAACTTTTTCTCAGCGGCTCTGTAACGTAACAGGGTTCGCTTTCAACGCTAGACAGCGCCCTAGCGTGTTTATTTTGCGACTCAGTTGTGTTAAGTGAGTTCGCACACATCGCCATATAGCGCTGTGGCACTCCTTCTAGCGGCTCTGTGAAATAACAGAGTTCGCACATATTGCCACAGCGCATTGTGGTGTTTATTTTGGCGACTCTGCGGGATAACAGAGTTCGCGTCTTGCACCATTTTACTAGCAGCAGGTTCCGCCTGCACGGTGGACCCCGGGCTGCAAACGCACCTCTCTACCTCATATATTTGGTGCGTTCCGCAGACCCTAACAAGTACAATGCCAAATACGTCACTTCTTACATTACATGAGTGATAACTATTTTAAATTCTACAATAGCTCAAAAGCCGGACAGTATAGTCCTCCATACAGTATTATGGGCACCACATAGTGCGTCATACAGAATAATGGGCCCCATATATTGCTCTATACAGAATAATGAGCCCCATATATTGCTCAATACAGAATGGGCTCCATATAATGCTCCATACAGAATAGGCCCTATATGTGCTCCATATGATGCTCCATATATAAAGGGCCCTATATAATGCAACATAAATAATGGACCCCACATGATGCTCCATATATAAAGGGCCCCATATGATGCTCCAGTATATGATGTGCCCCATGGATGATGCTCCAGTGTATAATGGGCCCTATCTATGATGGTCAAGTGTATGATGGGCCCCGTATCTAATTCTCCAGTATATAATGCTCCCCATATATTGCTCCAACCATTAAAAAAAATGAAATACCTCTCCTTGCTGGGCACTGCTCTACTCTGGACCCCTCAGCGTCGCTATCTTCCAGCTCTCTGCACTGTCACTGTTCAGGGCAGAAGGCGCATAGACTTGATGTCATTGCGCTCTCTGACCTGAATGTCACTGTCAGGAAACGCGGTAGACGTCACAGCGAGAGGTAAGTATTGCAAGTGCTGGGGCCCTGAGCTATCAGGGGGGTACACTTGTGAGCACCGGGAACTGGCACAGGGCCCCTCATAGTACGCCGGTGTCTCTGACGGCGAGTGGACTCCCCCCACCTGCTCAGGACACCGGCACTTGCCCAGATGCGCCTGGTGTTGACCCCGGCCCTGGGGGGGTACAGCCCAGTTAGGGAGGTGGAAAAACTGGCATATATTGAGGTGTAGGCTGGATGTTCAGCAGCTGCAAATGGAGGAATTGGAGAAGTCGGAGGAAGAGGAGGACAAAGCGAGCCATTTTGCTGGCAACCTATGTGTCATCAGGGGAAGGTGGTACAAAATCCTTTGAAACTCAGGCATGATTCATTTTAATGAAGGAGAGATCACCAACATTTTGGGTCGACAGCCGGGTCCTTCTTTCTGTCAGGATTGATCCAGCAGCACTGAAGACTCTTTTAGATAGCACAATACCAGCAGGGCAAGCGAGCTCCTGTAAGGCATATTGTGCCAATTCAGGCCAGGTGTCCAGTTTACAGGCCCAGTAGTCAAAGGGGAATAAACTGTGAGGGAGAACATCGATAGGGGAGGAGAGGTAATTTTGAACCATAGTTGACAACTGTTGTCTCCTGTCTGTTGCAATCGATTCAGTATTACCAGTCGTGTGAGCGTTGCTCGAGAAATCAGACCACAACATGGTCATGAAACCCCTGTCTCCAACGCCACTTCGGCTGTGTGCACCACGAACACCTCTTCCATTTGGCCCAGTACGGCTCGTGGTAGAACCTGCACCGCTACTATGTGCTGGGAATGCCTCTAAAAAGGGTTTACCAGAGTTGCTTGTTTGGTCCCCAATATTAGCTGTAGGTTCTCCTGTGGCATGATGTTCTGTAATTTGCCTTTAAAGCATGGCTCGAGGATGCTGACCAACCAGCAGTCGTCATCCTTCATAATTTTGGCAATGCGGGGGTCCCTTTTTAGGATAATCACACATGTGGGCCAATGTTCTAGGTGTCAATGATGCACTGCCAGTGGTGGGTGGAGGAGCACTTTCTGCCAAATCCACATCCCTCCATTCACGCACAAACCCTGTACCTGACCGTGGCAAGCCAACATTTTCTCTTGCCCCCTGAGAAGCATCATCCTCCCCAAAATAATCATCCCCCTTATCCTCCTCCTCTTCCTCTTCTTCCTCCACCTCATCCAGGACAGTTCTCTGAGCAGACAATGCCTGACTGTCATGAAGGCTTCCCTCCTCCTCCTCCTCCGCTGCGGACGCCTGATCCTTAATGTGCGTCAAAGTTTGCATGAGCAGACGCATAATTGGGATGCTCATGCTTTTGATGGCATCGTCTGCACTTACCAGCCGTGTGCATTCCTCAAAACACTGAAGGACTTTACAGAGGTCTTTCAGCTTTGACCACTGCACACCCGACAACTCCATGTCCGCCCTCAAAACTACCTGCCAGTGGATCCTCCCACAAATGCATTACAGCCTGCCTCTGTTCGCACATCCTCTCAACTATGTGCATGGTGGAGCTCCACCTTGTTGCAACGTCTATGGTTAGTCGGTGCTTGGGGAGGTGGAGCGATCGCTGCAGCCTCTGCATACGACTGGAGTCTACAGGCGAGCGACGGATGTGCGAGCACAGTCTTCGCACCTTATGGAGCAGGGTTGGTAACTCTGGATAATTATTTATGAAGCACTGCACCACCAGGTTCAAGGTGTGAGCCAGGCAAGGTATGTGTCTGAGTTTTGTCAGGGCTATGGCTGCCACAAAATTACGGCCGTTATCAGTGACTACCTTGCCTGGCTCAAGATGTAGACAAACCAGACATGACTCAGTTTCTCGAAGCTGCGGATGGAGTGCTCGTGCGACTGCGCTCTGTCGACGAGCTTTCACTTCTGGAGGAGGAGGAGGAGGGTCGAACGCCTACAGCCAACTGCTGCCTATACCATGGGCTAGGCAGCACTGTCCCACTGCTGCTGTCCCCTGTGGAGCCTGCATCCACCACATTAACTCAGTGCGCAGTGATGGACACGTAACGTCCATGGCCATGCCTACTGGCCCATGCATCTGTTGTGAGGTGCACCTTTCCACTCACTGATTATTTGAGTGCATGGACAATGCGGTCTTTCACATGCAGGTGGAGAGCAGGGTTGGCTTTTCTAGAAAAGAAGTGCCGACTGGGTAGGTCATAGTGTGGGACGGCGCAGGCCATGAGCCCTCGGAATGCTGCACTTTCAACCAAACGGAAGGGCATCATCTCTAATGAGATCAGTTTGGCAATGTAGGCGGTCAAAGCCAGTGAGGTTTTGTAGTCCGTCCACGTTTGCAAGTGCATGGTGTTTAAATGTCTAAGCATGCAACTGGTATTCAATTTTCGAAGATTTTTCCCTCGGCTTAAGGTCCTTCTGCACTTCTTACAGATAACCTTTGCCTCATCAATAGGATTTTGGTCAAAAAAGTGCCACACTGCACTCTTCCTACAATGGGATAAATTTGCAGGGCTTGCACGCAGTGCTAATTTGATTGTCTGGCCAAGCTGTCCTGCAACTCTTTTTGTTTTTTTAACACGTTTTTGGACTGCTATGTGTTAGGGTTCGAGTTTCCGCTGCTGCACAGGGGGAGTCTCAAACCGGTCCCGCTGCAGTCTCCCATCCATCTCCATCCGCAGTGGAGCCTGCTAAGCAGAGACGTCGGTCCCAGCGTCTTGCCCATTCCAATACTGTGCAGAGACTTGCTGCTGCCTCTCCTGGATCTGCTATTATAGCCAGTACTGGAGCAGACGTCTTTGGGACAAAGTCCTGCGTTTCCCCTTCTGAGCATGCCCAGGATAAGTTTTCTCATTGGAGATCAGGGGTCACATGTTCAGGTACTGCAGCAGCTCCTATTGGTCTGGCAGGAAGGCCCTGAAACTACATGTATTTTGGAACAGTTTCTCATTGGTCCTTGTTTCTGGCAGGTCCTGTAGCTGTTACTATAAAAGAGTGGCATGGCTGGGCCGCCATGCGCTAGTATCATGTGGTTAGGGCTCGGCTGAAATAAGCCCCTAAAATACCGGCTTCTCCGGGGAGGAGATTTGGCTGCACGTGGTTAGGGCTTGGCTGAAATAAGCCCCTAGAATACCGTCTTCTCCGGTGAGGAGATTGCTTGATTGCGTTGCTGTCTGCATGATCACGGACTGCTATCCGCACAGCAGTTATCTGTGTATCCCTGTGAGTCTAATAGGACACAGTCTTTTTCTCAGCGGCTCTGTGACGCAACAGGGTTCGCTTTATAACGCTGGTTCAGCGCCCTAGCGTTTTACTTTGCGGCTAACGAAGTTAAGTGAGTTTGTACTTATCACCATATAGCGCTGTGGCATTCCCGTTAGCGGCTCTGGGTATTAACAGAGTTCGCACTAACTGCCACAGCGCGCTACGGCGTTTATTTTAGCGACTCTGCAGGATAACAGAGTTCGCTACTTTCGCCATCTTACTAGCAGCGGGTTTCGCCTGCACGGTGGACCCCGGGCTGCGAACGCACCTCTCAACAATATCTATTAGGTGCGTTCCGCAGATCCTAACACTATGGGCCTGCCAGATAACCGCAGCTGCGATGTCAATGCCTGCCGCGGATCCTCCTCTTCTTCTGAGCTATTGCCAGCGGCACCCTCTTCCCCCAATGGATGCCAATCCGGGTCAACAACTGGGTCATCCATCACCTCCTCTTCAATTTCATCTGCACCTTCCTCTGTGTCACTGTGTAAGGTGGTATCGTATGCGGGAAGAGGCACCTGAGTTTCATCAGGGTCAGATTCTGGCTCAGTAGACTGCGAGGGCAATGCAGTGCTCTGGGTGAATGTACCAGCAGTATCAGATAGCAGTAGCTGTGCATCAGTGCACTCCATGTCATATTCATCTTGGATTGGGGAACTTGATATGACTTGATAACCCAGGCATGGTATGTGAAAAGAGCTCCTTGGATTAATCTGAAGTGTGGCCTGCTGCATCCTTCACTTTTGATGGAGGTGAAGGACACAAGGAAAGGTATTGTTCCTGACCAGGAGCCTGCACTGACGACTCAGTGCTTGCATTTTTTGAAACTTCAGAAGAGGAGGCGATAGAGTTGGAGGCTGTTTCGGCAATGTAATCCAAAACCTGTTCCTGATGCTCCGGCTTTAATTGTGGTTTACCTACTCCCAGAAAAGAGAGCCTTCCAGGCCTTCTTGAGCCAGACGATGACGCAGGCTCAACACCTCCTGCCTTAGGTACTATTGGGCTTTTGGCACTACCAGCAGATACACCACCACCACCACCATCATTCCCAGCTGCCCCCCCCGCCCACGTCCGTGGCCTCTTCCACCATACTTCCTCATGTTTGGGAAAATGTACCAAAAATCCCAGCAGATATATCATACTGTATGAGGAGCGTACAGCTGTATATGGCGTAGGGGAAAATTGCAATCTTGGTATATATTTCCGAAGTCACACACAGACGCTCACTCAGTGTGGATTTGACTGTAATACAAAGAGCAGATATACGGTACTGTATCAGAAGCGGACAGCTGTATACGGTGTAGGGGATAATTGCAATCTCCTCATATATTTCCGGAGTCACACACAGACGATCACTCAGTATGGATTTGACCGTAATACAAAGAGCAGATATACGGTACTGTCTCCGAAGCGTACAACTGTATACTCCGTGCAACTGTATACTTGCAATCTCCATATATATTTCCGGAGTCACACACAGATGGTCAGCATGTATTTATCCGTGTTACCAGCCGGTGCACGGTAGTGTGTGAGGAGCGTACAGCTCTATACGGTGTGGGAAAAAATGAACGGTCGGTAAGTGTGCAGAAAAAAAAGAATAAAAGTATTAGTGTTGTGTAAAAAGCAGTCTGCACAGCAGTGTACACACAGCAATACAGCTATCAGGCAGCCTAATAACCAGCGCTGCTGCACACAAGTAAATCCTCCCCTGTCACTGCACACTAACTGTACAGCACAATTGCTATCAGCACAAGCACAGAAGAACTTCTCTTTCCAGCCCTAACTCTCTCCCTACTGATAAACAGCGTCAAAACCTCTCCCTACTGTTAATATCGGCAGAAGTAAAATGGAGGTCGGCGGTGTCGTCACTGTTATCTCGTTAACCCTTTCCTCCTTGAAATGTGGTACCAGAGAGAATAAGACACAGACAAAAGTATGCGTCAAAAACTCTACTCTTTATTGCTAACGAAGGGGTTTATATACACCCCATAAGCAGGAAGCGGAATTACCATATATGGTGTTTATACAACTTATCACTAAATACATAGAATACTGGTTTTAACTAGAAAACTCCGTTCTTCCCTTAGCTCCCAATACAGGGTGCCTTTTCATATCTCAGGCGAGCGGGGGTGTATTGCCTCAAAAGAAGGAACATCTTATCTCGACTTCTGGTATGCGTCAGCCTGTCTGACAGAAACCAAGGCCTTCTGAAAAGAAATGCTGATTTAGCTCTAACAGTCCCTCCTTTTGTTCCTTCATTTGATCAATACATATCTTCATACCTCCTCTGTGTCCTAGTACATCGTTTAATACACATCTAACAGATTTTAAAAACTAAATAGATAGCAAGACATATCAATAAAATCTGTAGGCCAGCTTGTATTATCCCAGTCAGCCATCCCCCTATGCCTTTGAACCAATTTGCGGGGTTAAGAAAGGAGAAAGTATTTGCCCACCATGAATCTTGATTCTTCAGATTTGCCTCATCATATAGTTTCCTTAACTTTATGACATCCTTTAGCTTATGTTTAAGGGTTAAAACACTAGAATTATCAATATAATGACAACATGCAGGTCCGATAATCTGGCACATCCCTCCTTGAGCTGCAGTCAGGTAATCTAACACGAGGGTATGTTGGTTAGTAACAATAATTAGCTGGTTCTGTACTGCAAGGGACCCATTCATGATATCTAAAATATCCCATATTTGATCATCTAGGTAATCTGTGGATTCTACCAACTTATTCCATGTCTGAGTTATCATAGGGTAGATAAATAATGCACTGAAAAATGTATTTGCTATCCCCATCTACACGGCTAAGTCTGTTCCAAGCATCCGTTACTGTGTTATGGAAATTTAATTAGGATAAAAATATCCTTCCGTGTTTGCTGCTTGCTTCTCCAAATCTCTATTTTAATGTCTTCTTTGAGCGCTCAGAACGAAATGAAAACTGTCCACAACGCAAGTGTCAGTATAACAGTTCGTCAAAGACATACATTTATTATTCATTCAAGGTTTTATACGTTTACAAAAAGGGGCTGGTTAGTCAATTAACATACAATTAAAAGCTGCTAGATTATTGGCTGTTCTAGTGTAAATATGATAATTATGATAATCATGGTAAATGAGCTGAAGTTGCAGAATTATTGTTTTATATTCTTTTGACCTAGTTGTCTTGCATGACTATAAGGTAAACAACAGATATCTAATAAGACTCCATGTGCTTGTTCCTTATGAAGGCCTTATGAAGGCCAGATTCGTTTAAAATGACTGATTATAGCTGGCCTAGAAATATGTGAGCACAGGGTTTTTTAGCAAGTGAGATCTATCTAACTGTGAACTGTGAATACATATATGTGAATATACTTTGAATATATGGGATACATATATATTTCCATGACAGTCCCCCCTTAGATACCACTTGCCCTAAAAACCTGCTCCTGGCCCAAGCGCTGCAACTCTTTTGTTCTGCCGGCGAGTTGAGACACCCCTAGCGCATGTCTCCCCCACCGAATACAGACTTTTCGCAAATGGGCGGTCAGGAGGACTGTCCCTGTCGGGGGTTTATGTGTTTGCAATCATAGTCTCTTTATTTGATAGGATGTTTCATCAAGGATGTGTATTCTCAGTCTGGAGGTAGTTCGGAGATCTGGTCAAGCCAGGCAGTTCCATCCGGACTGGTGCGAGGTCCAAGATGGTGAGTGGCATCAAATTGGTTGTCTCTTGAACAGTTTTTCCATTTTCCTGCGGATACAAGGAATTACACAGCAACCAGTAATTAATGCAAAAATGAGAACCCCCATAATGGCTGTCCCAACCTGTGCCAACATTTTCTGCCACCCACTTATCCACCCAAAGTATCGATCCCATGGGTCAGTGACACCTGAGTTCTGTTTCAGTTCCTCTGATAACTCAGTAAGTTTCTGTATTGCCATTGTGACTTTACTATTTGGGCCAGTGTTGTCTGGGATGTGGGTGCAACAGGTGTCTTTGATCATTTTTGCAAACACCTCCTTTCTCAGCTAGAATCATATCCAAAGCCATTCTATTCTGGAATGCCATAATGGAAGTGGGGCCTAACTGTGCTACCAAACCTTTTTCAGCATCTATGGTGAAGTTAACAAATCTCTGCTGGTTATAATAGATGTAATTTATCCAATCAACATTTTTGTTTATAGTTACTAGTGGCAATAGTGACTCAAATCCTGCTTTAACTTGGTCTCTGGCCTTGAACTCATCAAGTAGGTCATCTGTCTGGTCAGTTAGAGCATCCACGACATCCTTCATGGCTTAGGTGTCTCTCCTGGTACGGGAGCTTCCTTGCAATGCGATACGTGGATCCAAACAGGCTTTCCCTCTAGTTACACAGAGGTTGATGTCATCTGGGGCTCTTGGACAGGATCATCAAATCTGGCAGTGAAGAGAAAAACTCGAGAATGGACATTAGTTTTTGACCAATTCAATTACATAAGTGTTATGATTTGGTAGCTGAGGAGAGCAGGCAAAAAAGGCAATACACCAGAGAGGTTGGAATCTATGGGATTGCAGTACCCTGACTAATCACCACAACTAAAGGCAGCCGTGGAGCGTTCCTACGTTGGTCCTAGACGCCTCGTCACAGCCTGAGAAGCTAACTACACCTAAAGATAGAAAAAGGAAAGCTATCTGCCCCGGAGCAGATCCCCAAAGAACATAGGAAGCCCCCAAACATGTAATGGCGGTTAGACAAGAGGAAATACAGACACAGACAGAAAATAGTATGAGCAAACGTTGGGGCCCAAACTTCCTAAATAGAAAAGGATAGGAAAGGCACTTACTGCAACCCCAAAAAACCCTGAAAAGTACCAACTCTACTAATTACAAAAACACCTGAGATCACACGACCTCTACCACCTAAATTAGTTCTCTGGTGTAACAAAAACTAAACAGCAACCACTGAAAAAAACTGGAAAAGGCAAATGAACAAACAACAGTGGCTGAACTAAACTGCAAGCACCAAAAAACTAAAAGAAGAAAATGTCTTATCTGTTAGCAGAAGATGCAGGCACGAAACAGCTTTTCTGGGTCTCTGGGAGTGTGCCTTACGCTAAACAGTGCAATTAGGAGTGTGTCATGCCATGGTTTGCGTGTCTCTTGGGCAATTTTTCAGCATTCTATTCTTAAGTGTTTCGTTCAGTTTTTTCTACCTTCCTGCTGCTCTGGGGGTGGTAAGGAGTGTGTAGGCCTAAATCTGACCCTACTGCTAATCGGGTCTTGTGTGTCAGATTTGCTGTGAATGCGGGTCCCTGATCACTTTCTATCATTTCTGGAACCCCGTATCTGCACACTATTTTCCGAAAGTAGCTTCGTTGCAGTAGTCTTTGCTGACTTGGAAGGCTTCTGTTCATCTTGAAAATACTTCTTTTGACCACAATGGCGTATTTGAATCCTTCACTTGGCGATATCTGGATGTGGTCTATCTGGATCCTTTGAAGCTGGTAGAGTGGTCTTTCCAGATGAGGTGAGGGGGACTTTCTTCCATACGTCCAGGCTTGCATTTGCCGCAGGTCAGACAGCTGCTGGTGAATTTGGCTGTTAGGGTGGAGATCCCTGAAGCGAAAACAGTAAGCACCAATCAGATCATTCATCTGTGTCTTTGATATGTGCATACTTTGTGGTAGGCAGAGTTTGAAGTCTATTATTGATAGCCTTCTTTCTTCACGTGTTGCTTTTTCGCATTTAGCTCTTCTTCTCCTTTTGGAGCTTGGTCTTGTAACTTCTTGAGCAGATTCCAGGACGTTTCTTTGTCAGGTTTCTTGTCTTCAGTCGTCATGTAGTAGCCGTCCGGCTCTACAACCTCTCCCACTTCTCCATGTTGTCTTCCTTTGGCTGCTTCTTTGGCTGCCATGTCCACCATGTTATTGCCTCATGCCTCTTCTGTTCTCAGTTTTCCATGCACTTTGATTTTTCAAATTGCCACCATTTTGGAAGTTGGAGTATACCCAGTAGGTCCCTGAAGGCTCCATGATGCTTCACGGTTGTCCCGTTTGCTGTGATGAAGTCCCTTGTAGCCCAGATGGGTCTAAAGTCGTGTGCTATGCCATGCGAGTACCTGTAGTCCGTGTAGATGTTTGCAGTCTTGCCTTCTGCCATCTGGCAGGCCTTCGTCAGCGCTATCAATTCTGCTTCCTGGGCTGACAGGCTAGGTGACAGACTTCTGGACCACAGGATTTCTTGATTGCTGGTCACTGCACTTCCTGTGTTGAAACTTCTTCTGGAGCCATCCAAGTATCCCCCCTTGGGAGTGGGAGTAGAGTGGCCGGGCTGAGGACTGTAGGTCTGGAGACGGTGACATTGTGAGACAAAGGCAATAGAGGCGCCACAAAGATGCCTGGCGGTGGGGAGATTACTGTTGGTTGAGCTTGATTGAAGATTGCCAAGATGTCATGCGGAGTGAGAGTTTCCAGTGGCTGTCCAAGAGTGATGTCAGCAACCTTGTCTAGGAGGGTGTTTGCTGCAGATACTGCCATCAGGCAGGAGGGTGCTCTTCTTGCGACTGGATCCAAGCGGGCTGAGAGGCAGCCTAAAAGTCTCTGTTTTCCCCCGTGAATCCATGCCAGGACTCCAGTAGCATGACCTTCTTTCTTCCATCAGGTAGACGGAAAGACTTTTCATAGTCAGGTAGGCCTGGTATTGGCGCTGAGACTGTGGAGTTCTTCCAATCTCCTGAATGGGTTGAAGGCTGCGTCTGATAGAAGGAGCGGGGTTGCGTTGATGCAAGCGCACAGAGGCTGCATTAGGACTGAGGCATCAGGGATCCAGGTTCTGCAATATGACACTAGACCAGGGAAAGTCTGCAGCATTCTTGGAGTTGTTGGGGGAGCCATCTTCTCCACAGTGGTCTTCCAGTCTTTTGACATGTGTTTCGTCTGGTGGGCAATACAGTGTCCCAGGGATGTAACTTGCTTCTGGCATCGCTGGACTTTGTTCTTCCAGACCTTGCGTTGCTGTTCTTCCAGGTAGAGTAGGAGAGACAAGGAATAGACTGTGCAGGTGTCGCTGTCAACCACACAAAAGAGAAAGTCATCCACGTGTTGTAGAAGAGTGACTCTTGCATATTCTGCAATCCAGTTGACGAGGATGGAGGACATTGTCTTGGTGAAACTTGAAGGGCTTGTTTTGAGCACCTTGAGACAACACTGTCCATATGCACTGCACTGGTGTGTGAAAGCAGGGCTCCAGGTGGAGGGGAAACACTGAAAAAGGTACTGGCCAGGTTGATCACCGTGAATACCGTTGCGGTGACTGGGACTCTTGAGAGCAGAGTGTGATGGTTCAGCACTGTTGGGGTTTCAAATACCATAGCCTCTTTCGCGGCCTCCAGGCCTTGCACCATTCTGAACTCAGTGGGGTTTACAGTCTTTTTCTTCACTGTGGAAAACTGGGATTGATTCCGATGGGCGAGGCAGCCCAGTTTGGCCTTGTCCTTCAGTATGCGGCAGGGGACTCCCATCTGCTGATGCAGAGCTGGCGGGAAAACAAGCCGTCTACTAGGATCCACATCATGAGAGATGACGACCAGCTGGCTTTCTTGTTCTCCACCAAGACAGTCACTGTGTTAGCACCTGCTCTGGTCACAGGGGGTCTTCTTGTTGGGACGTTTCCTTAACCGGCTGCTTTTCTCTCAGCACGGGCCATCAGTAGTTTCTTCTTCTCCAGCTCGGTCTCAGGTCAGTATTTGTGCACAAGTTTGAAGAGCTGAGTGGCCTTTTTCCGGTCTAGGGCCTGGGTGAACTGGTTGATTGCAGGGGGCACCTCCTGGTGCTTGCAAAAGATGAACCTCTGGCGTTAGAGCTGGATGAGGTGTTGCCATTCCATGAAGCGAGTAGGGTCCTTCTTGAGTTGAATTTCCTGGCCAATGTCAAAGTTCTCAGGCCGTCTTCTTAGGCGAGCTCACTTAGACCTTCAGTTGGTCAGAGACATCTTGACCCTGGGTGATGGAGTGGCTTTTCTGGTACTATGTCCAGCACCTCCTGTGATAGGTCTGCAGTGTGGTTGTTTGAGGTTCCTGTTTCTTCTTGGGTCAGGGGTGAAGAAAGTGTCATGGTCCCATCTTCCTGGAACACTCTGGTTGCTTTCAGCTTCTGCAGTAGGTCCACTCCCAATAGGTTGAGGGTGCAGGTTTTTTACACAACAAACTGGGACATGATGGAGTGTTCTGGCTGAGTCCAAACGCTCAGGGGCTTCATAATCTGGAAATATCTTACTTGACCATCAATCCCCACACAGGACACAGAGGAATCTGACAGGCAGTCGGGATCGGGGAGCTCCACGTGTCTCATCACACTTCTGGCTGCACCAGTGTCCACAAGAAAAGATCTGACAACGCCGTCCACTTTCAGGGCAATTTGAGGTATAGGTCCCACTGGTGGAGTTTTACAGGTTAGTAGCGTGGTGTCTTGCGGATCTGGCTTGCCCCTGTCCTATGGATGAAGTTCTTCTTTGCTCTCTTTGTTTTCTCCTTGGCTTGCTTCTCTAGACAAAGTGGTGGGTCGTAGGTGTTCTCTGCAGCGGTTCCGGTAATGGCCAAGCTTGCCACAGTTGTAACACTTGACATTTCTTCTGTCTTTAAAACGTGGTTGGCCATCTTTCTCTGAGACCACCATCAGGGGAGCTGTTTTGCGCACTCCTGGCTGGGATTCTATCCCTTTTGCGACTGTGAGCAGGGTGTCCATTGCTATTGACCTGTACTCAGACCTAGCTACTATCAGTGGCTTTCTGATTGGTTCTCTCAGTCCATGCACAAAGGCCTGTGCCAACATCTGTCTGTGTATCTGATCATGAATAGTGAAGCCCAAATCTTGAAACACTTGCATCACTCTGCCATGGAACTTCTCCACAGACTCTGTCTTGTCTTGACTCGTGACATGTAGGCTGAGAGTTTGTCCTGTCAGTCTGCTTTTGGCCCATTCTCTGAGTTGCTCAATTAGCTTTGGTCCTGTCTCCCAGGCATATGCATCTAACTCTGCTGGAAGCTTGAAGTGTTCTCTCATAATTGACCAGAATGCATCACCTGCTTTTGTTTCCATTTCGGTCCAGAGATCAATCCAGGCTGCTGTATACTTTTGCTGGATCTGCTGCATTTTTTGGCAAAATAGCATGGGGTGTATCCCTGGGTCTGGCAGCATACTGATCACCTGGCTTGGGATGAAGGGCTCATAGGATGGTGCCTCTACTTGTCCTGCTCTACTGGTGCATACACTGGGTGAGATTTGGGCTTTAAAGTTGTCTTGCTGCATGGGGATTTCCCACTTCCTTGCTGAGGCTGCGGTGGATCAGTGTCATGGTTCCATGCTGGCAGCCCTGCTCGGCACTGAGGTTCCTCATTTGTCTCTGTAGCTATATCACCCCCCTGTGAAGCCCTAGCTGTGGACTGTTGTGTCTGGGGGCTACATGTAGCGTTTTGTGTAGGGAGATTTGCACTTTCTTCTCCTGATATAATGACTAGGGAGAGGTGGGGGGCACCGCATGCTACACAAGTGTCCCTGTACCATGGATTCTGTTGAGAACAGACTGAACATGTCCAATATTTCCCTTCACCATATGGGGGTGGTGATGGCTTAGCATCTTTCCCTATCTTGTACACATAAAAATCATATCCGGGCTTGTTCACATATCTTTCTGAACTTCCTAAACGATGCAAGTTTACTGCCACTTTGTACCATGCATTTGCATCAGTCAGCAATTTTGAATCTACTAGCTTCCCTTTTCTATTTTTCAATACATCCTGCCATTCCGCAGCTTGGAGTCTGCCCTTCTTATGGATTTCACACACTTTCATGGGCTGTCTGTAATTTTTTTACATACTTTACTCCTTCTTGTTCAGCTACCAGCTGGGGGGCAGTTTTCTCTCCAGGGAGCATAAGACTCTCCTGCTTGCCCATCTTGTTCCCCATTTTAAAAAGAGAAATCTTTCCAAAACAAAAACTTCAACACGAAAGTTTGATTTTAGAAAAAAAAAAAATTATTATTTCCTCGCCGAATGCCCGACGGGAGGGGCTACTCAAACCGCTGCGCAGTTTGTGTCTGCTCTCTCCCTCAGCCTGTAATTCTCCTTATCTATGTGACCTTGGTCTAAAGCAAGCTTTAGAAAAAAAATGGCTGGAGAAATAAAACTCTAAAATAAATTGCTTAGAAAAAAAAAACCTTTCCAAAATTATTTAAAAATGTACTTAAAAGAAAACTTTAAAAACAAAAGTTAGATTTAGTAAAAAACTCTAGAAAAAGGAAAAAAAATAAATTCACCAAAAAGGGGAGAAAAGAAAAAACTGTATTACTCATAAAACTCTGAAAAACAACCCTTGTTACTAAAACAGCTAATTAAAAAACAGAAAAGAGGTGGAAAAAACTGATTGTAAAATGATAAAAAACAAAGGTTTTTGTCTGGTAGCGTAGGCTTTTTTCCTACCGCCCTCTGGAATGTCAGCTGGCTGCTGCCAGCACTTCCCCCCTCCCTTATAACTGTAGCGCCCGCGTCCCTGCCTGCTGCCAGACAGGGACGTCGCTCTCCTCACCTGCGCTCAGCGTCCTCAGTGCTCCCAGCCTCCTCTGCGCCTCTGGCATCCTCGGCATCCTCCTTCCGCCCTGCTGGTCCCGCGCGCTCCTTCCCTGCTGCTGGCCTTAGGGCGCGCGCCCGCACCCTCCCCGCTCTTAAAGGAGCCGCGCGCATTTTCCAAATCAGTCTCCAGCCAATGCTGGTGGACTCCACCCTATATTAAGGGCTTCCTCCTTAATGGAGGTGCCCGAGCAATGTTGTTTCTGTGCAGTCTAACTCTGCTTCAGCCATCAGCTCCTGTTTCCAGTTGCCTGCCTGTTACCTGTCTGTTTGCCTGTCGGCCATCTGACTGCAGCTCTATCCAGAGGTTCGGACATCTTCAGCAGAGATCCCCGGCTGTTGCCTGCTCACCTGGGAGCGATCATCTGCCATCCGACTGCAGCTCTATCCAGAGGTTCGGACATCATCTGCGGAGATCCCGGCTATTGCAGAGACTCTTGCCTGCTCACCTGGGAGCGATCATCTGCCATCCGACTGCAGCTCTATCTAGAGGTTCGGACATCATCAGCAGAGATCCCCGGCTATTCCAGAGACTCTTGCCTGCTCACCTGGGAGCGATCATCTGCCATCCGACTGCAGCCTACCAGGAGGCTCCACCAGCTCAGGTCGTATATGCCTGTTTGTCTAGAGACAAACCTGCCTGCCCAGAGACTGCCCTGGTCACTTGCCGTGACAACCTGCCTGTCTAGAGACTGCCCTGGTCACTTGCCGTGACAACCTGCCTGTCCAGAGACTGCCCTGGTCACTTGCTATGACAACCTGCCTGTTCAGAGACTGCCCTGGTCACTTGCCGTGACAACCTGCCTGCCCAGAGACTGCCCTGGTCACTTGCCGTGACAAACCTGCCTGCCCAGAGACTGCCCTGGTCACTTGCCGTGACAACCTGCCTGTCCAGAGACTGCCCTGGTCACTTGCCGTGACAACCTGCCTGTCCAGAGACTGCCCAGGTCACTTGCCGTGACAACCTGCCTGTCCAGAGACTGCCCAGGTCACTTGCCATGACAACCTGCCTGTCCAGAGACTTCCTTGGTCACTTGCTGTGACAACCTGCCTGTCCAGAGACTGCCTGGCTAATTGCCGTGATTCCCTGTCCTATTCCCGGATGCCACCCGCTCTCTTGCAAGTAAATTGTCTTGTATAATAAAGCTTAGTGGTTCCACCAACCAGACCCGTTTCCGTCAGTGGTTCCACCTACCAGACCCGTTACAGTTTGCTCGGGCCAAGGAACCCGGTGGCACCCAAACCCCTTCACTTCCGGAACTGTGTCATGAGCTGTCTCGCCAGAGGTCTCAACAGGAGGCTATCCTGGGTCACCTGCGGAACGTCAATTCCCGCTTGGACACTCTGAATCCATCACCAGCAACCACCGCTGGAGCCATGACTCATAATCCGGCAGTCCCGCTGACTCCCAATTCCGTGGTTTCCATTCCCGGTCCCCGACTTTCAGCTCCTCCTAGGTATGGAGGCGACCCTGTTATGGCTCGGGGTTTCATTAACCAGTGCACTCTGCATTTCGAACTCCTGGCACACCAGTTTAATTCTGACCGGGCCAAAATTGCCTTCATCATGTCCCATCTCACCGGAGAGGCTCTGGCCTGGCTTAATCCTCTCTGGGAAGAGAAGATCCTCTGGTGTCAGACCTGCCTGCTTTTCTCTCGGCCTTCCGGAGGGTATTCGACGAACCTAGACAGAAGACCTCCTCTGCATCATCTCTGTTGCGTCTCCGTCAGGGAAGTCTCACCGTTGGTCAATATGCCATACGGTTCCGTACTCTAGCCTCAGAACTGGCTTGGGACAATGAAGCTCTAATTTCGGTCTTCTGGGAGGGTCTGTCCGGCCGTATTAAAGACGAACTTGCCGGTCGGGACATTCCAACCTCGCTTGATGATTTAATAGATCTTGCCAATCGAATTGATCTACGGTTCCAGGAACGAGCCAAAGAGGTCACCCGTGAAAAAAAGTTTCCTCATTTAACCCCTTCCGTTTCTCCCCAGGTGCACACTGCTGAGCCTATGCAGGTCGACCAGACCAAGATGGTCAAAGCCCGTCAGGACTCACGCCGTGCCGAGAAAAGTTGCTTCTACTGCGGCAGTAAGGAGCACTGGATCCGAACCTGTCCGGAGAAGTCGGGAAACGCCTGTGTCTAGGTTCGCTCGGAGAGGTCAATCTAGACAAAAATAAATCCTCTTCATCTCTGCTGCTCTCGGTCTCAATTCTTCTCGGTAAGAACCGTTACTTCGAGATGGCCCAACTTGATTCTGGAGCAGCTGGGAATCTCGTGTCACAGGCTCTAGTAGAGAAGTATCGCATTCCCACCAAACCTCTTGTTGAACCAGTATCTGTTGCTGCTGTGGATGGGGGTCTCCTACCTCGTCCCATCCGACTTATCACCGAAGCCATAACCCTGCAGGTGGGAATGTTGCATTCTGAGAGCATCTCATTTCATGTTTTACCTGGACTCTTTCATGCTTTCTTACTAGGTCTGCCTTGGCTCCAAAAGCATGCACCTGTGCTTGACTGGCAGAATGGAGAGATTCTTCGCTGGGGACAGGACTGTCATAAAATGTGTCTGGTGCCTGTTCATCCCGTCTGTCCTTCTCCTACTCCTGCTAATCTACCAGGACTCCCGATTCCATATTGGTCATTTGCTGATGTCTTCAATAAAAAGGAAGCAGAGACATTACCCCCGCATAGACCATATGATTGCCCGATCGACCTGCTACCCGGTACCACGCCTCCCCGTGGGCGTATTTACCCGTTGTCCGCTGCTGAGACCAGGTCGATGTCCGAATATATCGAGGAGAACTTAGCAAAAGGATTCATCTGGAAATCTACCTCCCCAGCGGGAGCAGGTTTCTTCTTCGTAAAAAGAAAGGACGGATCTCTCCGTCCCTGTATTGACTACAGAGGCCTAAATTTGATCACGGTGAAGAATAAGTACCCTCTTCCGCTCATTCCAGAATTGTTTGATCGTCTTAGAGGGGCTAGAGTCTTCACTAAACTAGATCTTCGTGGAGCATACAACCTGGTTCGTATCCGTCGAGGAGATGAATGGAAGACGGCATTCAACACCCGGGACGGCCACTACGAGTACTTGGTGATGCCCTTTGGTCTCTGTAATGCTCCAGCAGTCTTTCAGGAGTTGGTCAATGACATCTTCCGGGACCTCCTCTACTCCTGCGTTGTGGTGTACCTTGACGACATCTTGGTCTTCTCTCCGGATCTTCAGTCTCACCGGAGGGATGTTCGTCAGGTTCTGCTCAGGCTCAGGCAGAATCACCTCTTCGCCAAATATGAGAAGTGCCTCTTTGAGCAGACATCGCTTCTGTTTCTGGGCTACATCATTTCTCAGACAGGCCTACGAATGGATCCGGAGAAATTGTCTGCCATCGAGAAGTGGCCCCGACCGGAGGGGTTGAAGGCCATTCAGCGGTTCCTGGGATTTGCCAACTATTACCGTCTCTTCATACCGCACTTCTCTTCCAGGACTGCTCCAATCTCCGCGCTCACCCGCAAGGATGCTAACCCCAAACAGTGGACGCCCGAAGCAGAGGAGGCCTTCCTTTCTCTAAAACAGGCCTTCTCTTCCGCTCCAGTGCTGCATCGCCCGGATGGCAACAAGCAGTTCTTCCTGGAGGTGGACGCTTCCTCTGCTGGAGCCGGAGCGGTACTTACCCAAAAAGCTTCATCCGGGAGGATGGTATCCTGCGGTTTCTTCTCCAAACTCTTCTCCTCCTCCGAGCGCAACTACTCCATAGGAGACCGAGAGTTATTGGCCATCAAGTTGGCATTGGAGGAGTGGCGTTACCTACTCGAAGGGGCTCTTCATCCGGTAATCATTTACACGGACCACAAGAATCTGGCATACCTCCAGCATGCCCAGAGACTTAACCCTCGCCAAGCCCGGTGGTCCTTGTTTTTTGCCCGCTTCGATTTTCTTTTGCATTTTCGCCCAGCTGACAAAAACATCAAGGCGGATGCCTTGTCTCGGTCTTTCCTGGTGTCGGATCTCGAGGAGGAACCTAAGCATATCATCGATCCCGCCAGAGTGATGCAGGTGGCTCCCGTGAGTTTAAATCGTCTCCCTCCTGGTAAGACGTTCGTATCAGAAACTGATCGGAAGAGAATCCTACATTGGGGTCATTCATCTAAACTCGCTGGCCACGCTGGTCAAAAAAAGACCCTCCAACTCATTACCCGGCATTATTGGTGGCCTACCCTGCACAAAGACGTAATAGACTTTGTTTCTGCCTGTGTTTCCTGTGCCCGCAACAAAGTTCCGAGACACCTGCCTACCGGCCGTCTTCTTCCGCTTCCTGTACCCGCTGCCCCCTGGCAGCATATAGCCATGGACTTCATTACTGATCTTCCCGTCTCTGCTGGTTGTACAGTCATTTGGGTGGTCACTGACCGCTTTTCCAAGATGGCTCACTTCATTCCTCTGTCAGGTCTTCCGTCTGCACCCGAGTTGGCTAAAGACTTTATCCGCCACATCTTCCGTCTTCATGGTCTGCCTCGTCACATTGTGTCGGATCGTGGGGTTCAGTTCACCTCACGTTTCTGGAGAGCCACTTGTAAGTTGCTAGACGTCATCCTGGATTTTTCCTCCGCTTACCACCCACAGTCCAATGGACAAGTTGAACGAATAAATCAGAATTTGACCAGTTATCTTCGACACTTCGTTAATGCCCACCATTCTGACTGGGTGGAGCTCCTGCCTTGGGCCGAATTCTCCTACAATAATCATGAGAGCGAATCTTCCACCAAGTCTCCGTTTTTTGTAGTCTTCGGTCAGCACCCTCGGATCCCTGTCCCTGTTTCCATCTCTGTGGACAATCCAGCTGCGGAATCTCTGGTTAGAGAATTCTCCTCCATCTGGGAGAGTACCCGGTCCGCACTCATTCAGTCATCCGAGCGCATGAAAAGACATGCTGACAAAAAACGTCTGGATCCTCCTCAATTCCGTCCTGGGGACAAAGTCTGGCTTTCGTCCAAATATGTTCGACTCAAAATTCCGTCCTACAAGTTAGGTCCTCGGTTCATCGGTCCTTTTGAGATCATCAGTCAGATCAACCCGGTGTCCTATAAATTGAAACTCCCGGCCAATTTGCGAATTCCTAATTCTTTTCATGTATCTCTCCTCAAACCTGTGGTTCTTAACTCTTTTTTTAAGTCTACAGGTACACCTCCTGCTCCAGTGTCTGCTGATGATGAATTTGAGGTAGAGAACATTCTGGCCACAAAAAGGGTAGGAAAAAAGACTTATTTTTTGGTGGATTTGAAGGGGTTTGGTCCTGAGGAGAGAACCTGGGAACCTCGGGAGAACATCCATGCCCCTCTCATCCTAGCTAAATTTTTTTCTGGCCTAAAGAGGGGGGGCCTAGAGGGGGGGTACTGTAGCGCCCGCGTCCCTGCCTGCTGCCAGACAGGGACGTCGCTCTCCTCACCTGCGCTCAGCGTCCTCAGTGCTCCCAGCCTCCTCTGCGCCTCTGGCATCCTCGGCGTCCTCCTTCCGCCCTGCTGGTCCCGCGCGCTCCTTCCCTGCTGCTGGCCTTAGGGCGCGCGCCCGCACCCTCCCCGCTCTCAAAGGAGCCGCGCGCATTTTCCAAATCAGTCTCCAGCCAATGCTGGTGGACTCCACCCTATATTAAGGGCTTCCTCCTTAATGGAGGTGCCCGAGCAATGTTGTTTCTGTGCAGTCTAACTCTGCTTCAGCCATCAGCTCCTGTTTCCAGTTGCCTGCCTGTTACCTGTCTGTTTGCCTGTCGGCCATCTGACTGCAGCTCTATCCAGAGGTTCGGACATCTTCAGCAGAGATCCCCGGCTGTTGCCTGCTCACCTGGGAGCGATCATCTGCCATCCGACTGCAGCTCTATCCAGAGGTTCGGACATCATCTGCGGAGATCCCCGGCTATTGCAGAGACTCTTGCCTGCTCACCTGGGAGCGATCATCTGCCATCCGACTGCAGCTCTATCTAGAGGTTCGGACATCATCAGCAGAGATCCCCGGCTATTCCAGAGACTCTTGCCTGCTCACCTGGGAGCGATCATCTGCCATCCGACTGCAGCCTACCAGGAGGCTCCACCAGCTCAGGTCGTATATGCCTGTTTGTCTAGAGACTGCCTTGGTCACTTACCGTGACAAACCTGCCTGTCCAGAGACTGCCCTGGTCACTTGCCGTGACAACCTGCCTGCCCAGAGACTACCCTGGTCACTTGCCGTGACAAACCTGCCTGCCCAGAGACTGCCCTGGTCACTTGCCGTGACAACCTGCCTGTCCAGAGACTGCCCTGGTCACTTGCCGTGACAACCTGCCTGTCCAGAGACTGCCCTGGTCACTTGCTGTGACAACCTGCCTGTTCAGAGACTGCCCTGGTCACTTGCCGTGACAACCTGCCTGCCCAGAGACTGCCCTGGTCACTTGCCGTGACAAACCTGCCTGCCCAGAGACTGCCCTGGTCACTTGCCGTGACAACCTGCCTGTCCAGAGACTGCCCTGGTCACTTGCCGTGACAACCTGCCTGTCCAGAGACTGCCCAGGTCACTTGCCGTGACAACCTGCCTGTCCAGAGACTGCCCAGGTCACTTGCCGTGACAACCTGCCTGTCCAGAGACTTCCTTGGTCACTTGCTGTGACAACCTGCCTGTCCAGAGACTGCCTGGCTAATTGCCGTGATTCCCTGTCCTATTCCCGGATGCCACCCGCTCTCTTGCAAGTAAATTGTCTTGTATAATAAAGCTTAGTGGTTCCACCAACCAGACCCGTTTCCGTCAGTGGTTCCACCTACCAGACCCGTTACAATATCTCTGCTTGCTGTCTCTCCAGACACTGAAATCACGTAAAAAAAAAAAAAAAATTATTATTCCTCAGAATATCAAAAAATGAATATAGTTCAGTCTGAATGCCTGAGAATTTTCACGTTAAAACCTGTAGGCAAAAAGAACTAGCTTAAAAAAGATCAAAACCAGAAAACAGATATAACAACGTGATTAGCAGAGGAGGGGGGTCAAAGGGGTTTTCTCGCTGCTACAGCCAGCAGTGAATGAGATACTGACAGAGCGCACGGAGATGAGATTTAAAGCGACAGTACCTGATACAGACAGTTGACACGTACAATGAGACAGACACCCAGGAGAATACGAATCCCTCTTTTGATGATCTGTGACCCATACAAGCTGCTCTGGTAACTGATAACTCACCAATTGCACTGAGCACGGTGAGGCTCGAGGTCTATCGCTCTCTGTACCGTACGCCCTGGCCAGAGCGCCGGTCACAGTAATCTGCAATAGCCTTAATCAAAATTCTCACTATCCACGTCTGATTTGACTGGGATGGCCTCCCAGTGCGTGGAAAATTATTGTGAGAACTTTTCCAGCAATTTGTCTTTTGCTATACAGCCCCCAGAAATCAGCAAGCAAAAACACAGTCACCGTTCCAACTTTCTCCCGGTTCACATAAAACATGAAACATATACAGCACAGCAGCAAACAACTCGGCTTATATCCCAGGGCTTTTGGATAAGGGTATGGACTTTTTACACAACCTGGGAATGCGGTGATGACCACGTCCGACCGGCTGGAAGTGTAGGCTAGGACTAGGCACAGGGAACATTCAGGTAAGATGACAGAGTTTTCTTACCTTACTTATGGAGCTGCAGTCTCCGTCCCGTGTGCCAAGGCCAGGGCCAACACCCCCGTCTCTCCGGTCGGCCGGGTCCTCGTGCGTTTCGTCCAATGCCCCACGTTGGGCGCCAACTGTTATGGAAATTTAATTAGGATGAATTTATCCTTCCGTGTTTGCTGCTTGCTTTTCCAAATCTCTATTTAATGTCTTTTTGAGCGCTCAGAACGAAATGAGACTGTCCACAACGCAAGTGTCAGTATAACAGTTTGTCAAAGACATACATTTATTATTCATTCAAGGTTTTATACGTTTACAAAAAGGGGCTGGTTAGTCAATTAACATACAATTAAAAGCTGCTAGATTATTGGCTGTTCTAGTGTAAATATGATAATTATGATAATCATGGTAAATGAGCTGAAGTTGCAGAATTATTGTTTTATATTCTTTTGACCTAGTTGTCTTGCATGACTATAAGGTAAACAGATATCTAATAAGACTCCATGTGCTTGTTCCTTATGAAGGCCTTATGAAGGCCAGATTCGTTTAAAATGACTGATTATAGCTGGCCTAGAAATATGTGAGCACAGGGTTTTTTAGCAAGTGAGATCTATCTAACTGTGAACTGTGAATACATATATGTGAATATACTTTGAATATATGGGATACATATATATTTCCATGACAACTGCAAGGATGCAAGCAAATGTCATTAGTAGCGTCATTCCTCTTCTGGAGGCTCTCCAAGGATCTTCTTACAATGTGATGCGTGAATCCAAGTTTCCTTGCCTTGTAGCTTGACTGCGGTACTTGTCGTCAGTAGAACTTGAAAAGGTCCATCAAATCTCAGATCCAGACTCTTTCTCACGTGTCTTTTAATGACTACCCAGTCTCCGGGCTGCAAGCTGTGACTCCCAGGATCCTGGTTCGGATCTGGAAGAGAACTGAAGACATTATCATGTACTTTCTTAAGTCTTTTATGCAAATTTCTTACATATGAGCTTAATACATGGTTACTCATTTCCAGTGCTTGGGAAAGAAACATCCTAAGCTAGGCACTTTGCCAAATAGTACTTCATACGGAGAAAGTCCAGTTTTCCTATTTGGAGTGTACCTTACTGAATATAGGGCTAATGGTAAACATTCAGGTCAAGATTTCCCTGTTTCAGCCATCGCCTTTTGGATTTTTAACTTCAATGTCCCATTTAGTCTTTCTACTTTTCCACTGCTTTGTGGATGATATGGGGTGTGGAAAGCTTGTTGAATTCCTAGACCGATCAAGACTTCATTCATTCATTATTTCACCTGTGAAATGTGTACCTCTGTCACTTTCGATCACCTCTGGTACTCCATACCTGCACACCACCTCCGCAAGCAGCTTCTTTGCGGTTGCCGCGGCCGTAGCCTTGGTAATCGGGAAAGCCTCCGGCCATCCTGAAAATAAATCAATACAGACCAACACGTACTCCCATGACCCTGATTTTGGCAGCTGAATATAATCAATATGCAGTCTCTTGAAAGGATAGAGGGGCCGAGGGGCGTGTTTGGGTGGTGTCTTGACTACCCTTCCCTGATTATGTGTAGCACATACCATGCATCCCTGGATCAAACCTTCTATACAGGTGGAAAAGCCTGGTGCCACCCAATGCTTCTGCATCACACTCATCACAGCAGTTTTGGACTGGTGGTTTGGCCCATGTAACATCTGGGCGACCGCAGGGTACAACGCCCTTGGAAGGCATTGACGCATCCCTCTTCCCCATACCCCATTTGCTTCATTCAGACATGCACCTTCTTTTTCCCACTTTTCTACTTCCTCCTGGTGCACCTGAGCCTGCATCTGAGATAAGGCATCCTCCGACACAAAGGGATTTTTGGGAGCGCTTACCTGGTGCATCGTTACCCCTTGGAGTGGTCTACTGGCTGCTGTTTTTGCTGCTGCATCGGCCATTGCATTTCCTTTACTCACCTGATCAGTGCGTCTGGTATGTGCTTTAACTTTTATGACAGCTACCTCTTTTGGTAATTGTAATGCATCAATTAACTGCTGGACTGCGTCAGCATTTTTAATGGGATGTCCTGCTGCCATCAGGAATCCTCTAGATTTCCAAATTGGACCAAAATCATGAGCTATACCGAATGCGTATCTAGAATCTGTGTAGATGTTAACAATTCTACCTTCAGCTATCTTACAGGCCTCGGTCAGAGCCTTAAGTTCAGCCTCCTGGGCCGACTGATGTGGGAGCATTGGTTCTGCTTTGATTACTGCATTCAGGGAGACAATGGCATACCCAGTGTGGAAGGTACCTGAGTCATCTTGGTGGCGAGATCCATCTACAAAAAATTCAAAATCAGCATTAAGTCTTTCAGTTTCAAACACTGTGGGTAGGCCTGCTGTTTCCTGTGCCATAAGCTGAACACAATCATGAGGAATCTCCTCTCTTGGATCTTCTTTGTACAATACCGTACCTGACCCCTCCTTTAGATCCGAGAGAGGTAACAATGTGGCAGGATTAAGTGTGGTACATCTCTGCAAAGAAACATTTGGAGGCATTAAAAGTGCACATTGCAATCGAAGGTGACGTGCAGCTGAAAGATGTGCCGGCTGCACCTGGTTCAGTATGGTATATACATCATGAGGTGTAAGTACTGTAAGTGGGTGATCAAGAACAATGTCTGACGATTTGTGGAGCAATAGTCCTACAGCATGTACTGCCCGTACACAGGACGGGGCACCCCTTGCCACTGCATCTAGTCTTCCACTGAAATAGGCTACAGGCCTTTGATTGTCACCATGTAACTGAGTCAATACTCCTGCTGCGTGTCCCTGCTGTTCGTGGAGATACAGGGTGAATGGTAGTTCGTAGTTGGGGGTTCCTAGCGCTGGAGCTGCCACAATCCTGTTTTTGAGAGAATGAAAACAGTCTATACCTTCAGGAGTTAGTTTAAAAGGCACAATGGTGATACAGTCATAGAGAGGTTGCATGAGGATTGATACAGCATGTATCCACTGTCTGCAGTAGGAAACCAGTCCAAGAAATGTCCTAAGAGCGGCAACATTAACAGGAATAGGAAAATTCTGTACAGCTTCCTTGCGAGCGCTGGTCAGATGTCACGCCCCCAGTGTAATGCAATGTCCCAAAAAGATAACTGAAGATTTACAAAACTGAAGTTTATCCTTTGACGCTTTACCTCCAGCTTGGTACAGAAACAACATGAGTGATATTGTTGCAGTGTGACACTGTTTCCTGGAGGGGGCACAAATCAGTAAATCATTAACATATTGCAGAACAACTACTTTTGGCATTTTCCATTTTTCCAGTATCTCTTGCAGACTGGCAGTATACATAGTGGGTGAATTTTGGGCACCCTGGGGCAAAACAGTCCACGTATACTGATTCCCTTGAAATGTAAAAGCAAACAAATACTGGCATTCAGGGTGCAATGGGACGCTAAAAAATGCATTTGCCAAGTCAATCACTGAAAAACAAAGAGCACTAGCCGGGATCTGAGACAGAAGGGTGTGAGGATTTGGTACAACTGGTGTGAGGAGCTCTGTAGCTTTGTTCACTAGCCGGAGATCATGGACCATTCTGTACGCTGCTGGCTGCCCCGGTGCTGTTTTCTTTTTAACTGGGAATAGAGGGGTGTTACATGGGGACTGGGTCTTAACTAAAACACCACTTGCTACCAGTTTCTGTACCTGCTGAGCTATAGCCGACTCTTGAGCCGAACTAAGAAGATACTGTCTCTGTTGGGGCAGAATTGCACCTGGCTTTAATTTGACCATGACTGGCTGCACCCTTAATCTGCCCACATCTGTTTTATCTGAAGCCCAGAAATCATACCGTATCACACCTTCTAACATTGAAGGAAATTCATTTGTGTCCTCTATACTAGCAACATCTAGTGACATGATTTTACAAAGAGTGCTCGGCTTCAATCCTGGTGTCATAGTGACAGTCCCATCAGGATGATACTCAATATGTGCTTGCAATTGAGACAATACATCACATCCTAAAAGATTACATTGACCCCGTGGTGATACCATTAACTGTGTGTGTACGGTGGTTCCTTGAATTTGCAGGGGAATCTTTTTAGTGAAGGGGAGCAGGATAGATGGAGAGTTGTAAGGAGTCGCTATAACATGGTGGGAGAAATCACTCTTCCCAAATGGCATCCTCTTCTGTAATTACTGAATTGTCTGCCCCGTGTCCACTTGGAACTCAACCTCATGTCCCCCTGGTAGGTTCACCTGCACTGTGCAATTAGGAGTGGGGGGTAAGGAGACAAGGGGGTTCATGTGCAAGCTACCATTATCCTATGGGAGCAGCCCTAATTGGTCTTGGGGGCCTCTTGCAGGCGGGTCATTTGGATATGGATTAGTTGGACAGGCTGGATATGGATTAGTTCTGCAATCTCTCCTGAAATGTCCTGGTTTCCTGCATCCGTAGCACAATTTCTGTCCATCTCCTGGCACACGTCTCCCCTCCCTGTTGTTTGCAGGACGAGTACCTACAGCATGTAACCTTGCGCCTCTCTTTGCTTGCGCTAAATCATGTTGTGCCCCTGTGCTATTCTGGCTAGATCTTCTGCTTTAACTGATCTCCAATCTCGTCTACTTACTTTCACCTTTTCTGCCACTTCCTTTTTCAATCCATTCATATATGCACTTGCCAGTACCCTCTCACTAGTCTTGTTTTCTGGGACAAAACCCATTTCTACCCAAGTTTTTCTTAGTGCCCAGAAATAATCTTTTGGCTCCTCTTCCTTTCCCTGAACTCTGTCTTCTAGCGTAACCTCCTTCCCTGCCTGTCTATCTTTACATGCTTTTTTCAACGCTTCTGTAAACAGAACCCCTGCTGCTGCGTCATTGACTTCTGCATTATCAGGTCCGGTCCTACCAACATAACACTTGTATGTCTCATCTATCAGTCTATCGTATCTGGCTTCATCTGCCAATTTCCCTTTTATAAGTGCTTCCAGATCCTGTCTAGTTGCTTTATACGTATCCTGCATTGTAGCTAACATTCTAGCAAATCCCATTGGTGACTGTGAAGGGTCCGGGAGTTGCGTTTTTAGAGCCAACTGCTCTGAAGGGCTCCATGGTCTGTATAACACTGCTGTCCGGGGGGCGCCTGGAGCTAGTCCGCCCCCCTCGCCTCCCGCAGCACCCGGGGTACCAGGTACCATTACTGTCCTCATTGGAAATAGATTGGCCGGGGGATGTCTGGGTCCACCGCAACCTACACAGACATCTACCGTCAGGGGATTCTGCTGTCCACACCTGGGGCAGACCCAACAGTTCGGTTCGTGGGAAGTCTGTGGGAAAGTCTGATACAGGGGTGGAGTTAATGTAGGGGGCAAACAGGAGGGTAAATCAGTCATCCCTGTTTTTGTCAGTCTGTAATATCCGTCTCCTAATTCTTCAGTCTTTCCCTCTAAGTAATCACACGCACTCATCCTCAGGTTCACTGTTTTTAACAGTCCTTTGTCTCTCAACCATCCATGATGTGAGTTAAAGAACCTTTTCCATTTATCACTGTTCAATTCTCCGTTTTCATTCATGTCTTCTTTACACAATACTTTGTCAATGCCTACCAACGCTTGCTTTCCCTCTCTGCGTACCACTAAATCTTTGGCAGTAATGCCTTCCTTGGCATTTTGGTTCCCCATTTTTGTATCTCCTCACCTAGAAGAGATTCTCCTGTCACTTAGACAATTCTGTCACCAAGACTCTGTCACCAAGACAATTCCGTCACTTAGACAATGGGCCACAAAGGTTTCTGAACCATTCCACTGCTAGCTTTCCAAGATTTGTACGCCAACCAAATAAACAATCCGATCACACCAACACCAAGACAAAACCACACCACAATCATCGGATCCATACTGTCATTTTTCAAAGGAGGAAAAGCAGGACTGACAATTAATCTGAAGGTCTACTGGTTCAAAGGGACCTGAGCCAGGAACACCTGTGAATTACCTGGAAAGCCGACCGCTCGGGGAGGAGGGAGTCCACTATACAGTGATATAGATTTTAGGTAGAATATAATAAGCATTCTTACCTCAGCACTGTATGTATATCACCAACAGAGAGCTCCGTTCATCCCACGTCTTTGGATTGGTCAGACTTTCTCAGAGTAGATTAATTCAGGTCCCTGTTCGGGCGCCAGGCTGTCGTCACTGTTATCTCGTTAACCCTTTCCTCCTTGAAATGTGGTACCAGAGAGAATAAAACACAGACAAAAGTATGCATCAAAAACTCTACTCTTTATTGCTAACGAAGGGGTTTATATACACCCCATAAGCAGGAAGCGGAATTACCATATATGGTGTTTATACAACTTATCACTAAATACATAGAATACTGGTTTTAACTAGAAAACTCCGTTCTTCCCTTAGCTCCCAATACAGGGTGCTTTTTCATATCTCAGGCGAGCAGGGGTGTATTGCCTCAAAAGAAGGAACATGTTATCTCGACTTCTGGTATGCGTCAGCCTGTCTGACAGAAACCAAGGCCTTCTGAAAGAAATGCTGATTTAGCTCTAACATTGGTGAGGGCTTTTATAGACACTATGACGCCCCCCAAAGCAAGCCAATTACTGCAATGCCCTTCTCTAAGATGGTGGTGGATGCTGCAGATGTCAATTCGTTGCCCACAGTGCACCTCCTTGCTCATTGGCTGAAAAAAGGCGCCTGCAAGCATTATGGGAAAACCAACTTGGGCGCTGGGGTCGACGACCGCATGGCCGACTGCACGCTATGGTCGAGTTTCGGCCAACGAAACCCAACTTTGGCCAAAGTTGTCGACTTTTGAATCTGACCGACCTGTTTCGCTCAACTCTAGAAGAGACTTGTTTGGGCTAAAGAACACAAGGAATGGATATTAGACCAGTGGAAATCTTTGTTTTGGTCTGATGAGTCCAAATTTGAGATCTTTGGTTCCAAACACTGTGTCTTTGTGCGACGCAGAAAGGTGAACTGATGGACTCTACATGCCTGGTTCCCACTGTGAAGCATGGAGGAGGAGGTGTGATGGTGTAGGGGTGCTTTGCTGGTGACACTGTTGGGGATTTATTCAAAATTGAAGGCATACTGAACCAGCATGGCTACCACAGCATCTTGCAGCGGTATGCTATTCCATCCGGTTTGCGTTTATTTGGACCATCATTTATTTTTCAACAGGACAATGACCACAAACACACCTCCAGGCTGTGTAAGGGCTATTTGACCAAGAAGGAGAGTGATGGGGTGCTACGCCAGATGACCTGGCCTCCACAGTCACCAGACCTGAACCCAATCGAGATGGATTGGGGTGAGCTGGACCACAGAGTGAAGGCAAAAGGGCCAACAAGTGCTAAGCATCTCTGGGAACTCCTTCAAGACTGTTGGAAGACCATTTCCGGTGTCTTCCTCTTAAAGCTAATCAAGAGAATGCCAAGAGTGTGCAAAGCAGTAATCAAAGCAAAAGGTGGCTACTTTGAAGAACCTAAAATATAAGACATATTTTCAGTTGTTTCACACTTTTTTGTTAAGTATATAATTCCACATGTGTTAATTCATAGTTTTGATGCCTTCAGTGTGAATGTACAATTTTCATAGTCATGAAAATACAGAAAAATCTTTGAATTTGGTGTGTCTAAACTTTTGATCTGTACTGTATATTCTGATGCGGAGTTCAAAATCCCTTGCCACACCCAGGCCTGATTACTGCCACACCGCTTCTTAACTAAGAAATCACTTAAATAGGAACTGCCTGAAAAAGTATACCAAAAGATCCTCAAAGGTATGTAAAGCCATTTCTAAAGCTTTGGGACTCTAGCGAACCTGTTCTCTGGATGTTATTGAACATTATCAAAAAAATTGTAGTGGAACTATCTGTGATTTAGCATTATGGAAATTAGATACAATTATGTAAATGCATCATGTGATCCTCCATTGTGTTACTCTGTTGAGCTTATATGTACTTTTATTGGTAATTTTCAATAAAGTTTATGAATTTTAGAGACTGCATACACCTATGTATTTCTTTGGGTAGTGTCTTGGATTATTGCTGGGTTGACATTATAGTGGTGCTGGTCTGTGTTTTTAGGCTGCATTCTAAATTATAATTTGTAAAGATGATCAAATCTTTTTAAATTTGAATTTGCCAAATTTACAAAATATTTACAGGGAATTCGATTTGTGGCAAATCACCAATACTCCATAACTCCTAATTTCACTGAAAAATGTGTATGACACTATTCTCGTTTTCCTCAAACACTAATATTTTTCACTGCTGTACTGTCACACACTATCTGTACAGTATGTTCAGTCTTTTCTGGATTTTTGTTTATGGCTGTGACATCCTCTTAATATTCTGATTCACCACAAAATGGCTGCTGCATTTCCTACTAGAGCTTTTATACAGGCCATAATAATTCCTCCTGATTGGCATGTGATGTGATCGCTGCAAGACATTATGGGGAAGCTCAAGGTCATTTAATCCTTTTCTGACTGATACAATCTTCTGCAATGTGTAAAATAGCTGCAAATTCATTACGTTTTGTGAATGTCTAAAAATTCTACGTGAATTCAATTTACCTCACAAAATAGTCTGTGATAATTTTACAGAGGTATTAGTCAGTGTTCTATCTGAAAAAATCACAGTGTTGCCATTTTAGTCTGTATTGTGTCATTGTCACAATAGTGCTGGCAATGGTTCTACTGCAATGATTTCACAATGGCGTTAGCTTGCATTTTCAAGCTGTCAAAGGGTTTTGTGAACATTTTGACCCTTTATGTGATTTACAGGAAACTAACGTACAAAGAGCACAACGTGAAAATTGCAACTGTTTAGCAGATTTGTGATTTCATTCTAATATGTTTAGCCCAGTTTGTGCCACTGGAGATACACAAAACAAACACATTATCAATATGAACAACATGTGGATGTAAACTGTGGTTTGGGAACTCTGCTTGGCTCAGAATAAAATAATCTATATTTGGCCACCTTGTTCAAAGATTGGGGGCACAAAGAGAAATAAATGCACATAACATTTTAATTCACATTTTTCAATAAACTTGTCAAAAACCACAAAGAAACAGCTGTAGATGTATTATCGGAAAATTTTATCTGTGCAGTTCCTCAAGTGAGTGAGTGCAGTTGCAACACCCCACTGAGATGAACATCTGCATTTGTTTAAGCAGTCTGGAGCCTGTATTATTTGGGGGTGCTGTATTTTTAGGGGCTATGAAGTCTTTGCATAGAGGAGTGCATTAATTTAAACAGCTGTTTTAGGAGTCCATTCATTTGAGGGTGGTGCAAGAAGCTGTGGGGCAGCACTGGTGTAACTCACTGCTTCTACTCGTATATTTGCCCCCTCACAACACATTGCATTACAGTTAGAATATGTGGTGGAAACCAAAGCACTACAGGCCTAGATTGGTGGCACTTCCAATACTATATATAATCCTACACACACAGGGAAGGCAATGCCAAATAATGAAAATATATATTAACTTTATTTGATATACAAAACAAGGTTAAAAAAGTTGTCAATGGAGAAACATGTGCAAAATATACAGCAAAAAACAGGTTTGTACTTGTCCAATACAGAAAGTTCACATATAGATCCCTTATATCTATTAGGGTTAAAATCCCCTATGATGTTGTATTTCTAGTCACAGGTCACACAGAGTAAGTTTTCAAAAATGCAAGCTCCATACCTGCTGACATTAAAAAAAACAATTGCTAGAAGATATATATCCACGTAGTGTAATGTAAGTAGTACAGTTCATATAGCGTCTTGTGCTTGGGTGCGATGAAAATACATGAGACACAGGTTTGATATAGAAAGTCTTGTATTACTTCATACAAGTTGGCAAAAATAGTCACACAGTTTGCAGACACAGAAGCAGGAGACACAGCAGGCCAGAGTAATCTAAGCTCAGCAATCACTCTCCACAACAGGTTCAGGATCTTCTTCTCTGTTACCGTAAGTCCATGCAAACGTGGGTCTTTCAAAGAGCAGGGTTCAGAGTCCACAAGTGCTTCAGAGTTCCTCAGTAGGAATAGCTGGAGTACAAGGTCCAAGGCTTTAGGAGTCAGGTCACAGGTTCACTGCAGGCTAGATTCTGAAGCACTGATTGCTCAGCTGTGGCTGCTTAAGAAGCAAAAGGAGAGAATCAGGGCGGGAACATGCAAGCTGGAAACTCCATTTTGACTGAGGGCAAGATAGCTGCAGCAAGACAGAAAGTAAAATGGCTGACGAACAAACTGAGTTTCAGGAACATGTACACAGAACCTTACATTACTCCCCCTTAGGGACAACCTCCGGATGACCTCAGACCAGGCTTGTGTGGGTACCTCTGATGAAACTGACGGAGCAAGCGAGGAGCATTACCGTTATTGACTGGTTCCCATGAGTTGTCCTCCACTGGGTAGCCCTGCCATTTAATCAGATATTGTAACTGATTTCTATACAACCTGGAATCTAAAATCCTTTCCACCACAAATTCTTCCTGACCATCGACTAGCACTGGGTCAGGGCAAGGAGAAGAACGTCCAGGAAACGTATTGGGTGTCGCAGCCTTTAGTAGGGATACATGAAAGACAGGGTGGATTCTCATAGTTCTGGGCAGTTGAAGACGACAAGCAACGGCACTTATAATTTTACTGATTTTATAGGGTCCAATGTACTTATGTCCCAACTTAGACGATGGAATCCTTAACTTAAGATTTCTGGTTGACAGCCAAACCAAGTCTCCTACCTTGAAAGCTGGTGCAGGTTTACGAAATTTATCTGCTGCTTTCTTGTACCTTTCCTGAGCCGATTCCAGATTCTCCTTTAGAAGATCCATATTCTTCTGTAAAGACGTGATTCTTTCAGCCACTGCTGGTAAAGGCGTTTCTATGGGAAATCGTGGTAGAATGTTAGGATGATAGCCTAGATTAGAGTAAAAAGGAGACTGCTTAGTGGAGGCACTCTGAGAGTTGTTATACGAGAACTCAGCTAATGGAAGTAGATCCACCCAATCATCCTGTAGGTGGCAGATAAAGCAGCGGAGATACTGCTCCAGGGTTTGATTGGTTCGTTCGGTCTGTCCATTAGTCTGGGGATGAAAAGCAGAAGAAAGGTTTACTTTAATGTCCAATGCTGCACAGAAATTTTGCCAAAACCTAGAAGTGAATTGCACCCCTCGATCCGAAATAACCTCATCCGGTACTCCATGTAAGCGAAACACATCTTTAATCATCAAATCTGATGTCTGTTTTGCAGTGGGTAAGCTGACACAAGGGATAAAATGAGCTGCCTTTGTTAGACGGTCAACCACCACTAGAATGGTGTTCTTCCCTTGAGAGGTTGGTAACTCCACAATGAAGTCCATAGAAATGGATCCCCACGGGCGGGACGGGGTGGGTAGAGGCTGTAACAGACCAGTTGGTGAGGAGCGAGGTGTTTTGCATCTTGCACAGACTTCACATGAAGTGACATAGTTTAAAACATCCTTCCTGCAAGTGGGCCACCAAAAGAAACGAGAAAGAAATTCCTGTGTCTTTAAAATTCCTCTATGCCCAGCTATCTTGGAATCGTGAATGAGTTGCAATACTCTCAATCTGACTGTTTCAGGAATATACAGGCGTTGTCCCTGAATCCACACACCATTCTTAAAGACAAGACTTACGTCCCTTGGGGGTTGTGCCAAAAAGGAATCCGCATGGTATGCTTCCTTGATGTCCTTAAGTAGGTCTTGATTATGAATTACTCCTAGGAATCTAGAGTCAGGAAGAATAGTCTTAGGAGGAGTAATTGGACGTGTCTCTGCTGAGTAAATCCTAGAGAGTGCATCAGCCTTTCCATTGCGCGATCCTGGTCTATAAGAAATGATAAAATTAAATTGGTTTAAGAAAAGATTCCAGCGAGCCTGGCGAGGAGTCAGGCACTTAGCCGACCTGATAAACTCAAGGTTACGATGGTCTGTCAGGACGACTATTTGCTGTGCAGCTCCCTGAAGAAGGTGTCTCCATTCTTTGAAGGCGGCAATAATGGCCAACAACTCTCTATTGCCCACATCGTAGTTCCTCTCAGCCGAAGACAACTGCTGGGAAAAGAAGGCACAGGGATGCAAGACATTCTTCTCAACTGTTCTCTGAGAGAGTATAGCTCCAACGGCACAGTCTGAAGCATCCACCTCTATTATGAAGGCAAGCTCGGGGTTGGGATGTACTAGGATAGGTGCAGTGGTAAATTTATCTTTTAGACGGGAAAATGCTTCCTGGGCTTGGGGAGTCCAGGAGAACCTAGACTCTTTCCGGGTAAGTTGGGTGATAGGTGACACTACCTCAGAGAAATTTCTAATGAAACGTCTATAGAAGTTGGCAAACCCGATGAAGCGCTGTACCTCCTTCACATTTCTAGGACTTGGCCAATCCTTGATGGCTTGGGTTTTGCTTCCATCCATACTAATTCCTTGTGTAGACAGTACATACCCCAGAAATTGAATTTCGGTCCTATGGAATTCACACTTTTCAAGTTTGATGTAAAGATGATTTTGTCTTAGACGTTCCAAGACCATTCTCACATGTCCATGATGTTCCTCTGTGGAGTTAGAAAAAATTAGAATATCATCCAAATAAATTACCACGAATGTATCTAGGAGATCCTGAAGATGTCATTCACCAAGTGTTGGAAAGTGGCTGGGGCGGTACTCAGACCAAAAGGCATAACTAGATATTCAAAGTGTCCATAGCGTGACCTGAATGCAGTCTTCCCCAGGTCTAATACGGACTAAGTTATAGGCCCCACGAAGATCTAGTTTAGAGAAAATTTTGGCATGTCGCACTCTCTCCAATAACTCAGGGATTAAAGGCAATGGATAACGGTTTCTAATAGTAACCTTATTGAGTTCCCTATAGTCTACGTATGGTCTCAGAGATCCATCTTTCTTCTTTACAAAGAAGATGGGTGCACCTGCAGGAGATGAAGAGGGGCGTATGAAGCCCTTGGCTAGATTTTCGTCTATGTAATCCTTTAAAGCCTTTAGCTCGGGCCCCGCCAGGGGGTAGATCTTACCAAAAGGTATCTCTGCTCCAGGCAATAATTCAATTGGACAATCATATGGACGGTGAGGAGGAAGCTGGTCAGCGTTCTTCTTGTCACATAAATCCACATAGTCCTGATATACAGCTGGTAGTTCAGGGACTGACATGGTTCCTTTAGGAACAGAGCAAGCTGAAACTTTTGGACTCATCTGTTTCTCTGGAAAGTGTAATTCCTTGGTCTCCCAGTTAATGGTAGGATTCTGAGCCTGCAGCCATGGTAGCCCTAGAATAATGGGAAAGTGGGGAGAAGAGATAAGCATAAAGGACAGTTTCTCTTGATGATCTTTACCCATAAGAACCCTCAAAGGCTCTGTTTCCTGATCCACTGGTCCAGAGGTCAGCAGGGAGCCATCCACAGTTTCCATCTGTACTGGAGTAGCCTTCTTCACTGAACGTATCCCTGTTTCAGAGCAAAGGAGACATCCATAAAATTTCCACTTGCCCCTGAGTCGATCATAGCAGAGCTAGACACCCAAGCTGAGTCAACCCAGAGTTTGATGGAAAGAAAGCAATGAGAATTGTTTTTCTTACAACTCAGCTGGGACACCGCTGAGGAAACTTGAAAAATGGCAGCGTTTACACAGTCAACGTCCTCAGAAGTAACGGAGTTTAAGTCCGAGAAATCAAGATCTGTTGCTGCAGATCTCTCTGGAGCCTGAGGCTCGGACCTGACAGATCCCCTCTCGCAACACTCACAATGAATGAGTGCTGCGGTAGTCTTACGAGAACGGCTGGGGCAGTTTATAATGAAGTGCCCTGACTTACCACAATAGAAACATAGATTCTCCTTAAAACGATGTTCCTTGCGTGCATCACTAACCCGTCGTTGTAAAGAGTCTACCTGCATGGGTTCAGGTTCCCGTGTAATCCTACTCAAAGGTTTCTTAGCTGGAGAGGAAGGTAGGAAAAGGTTAGTGCGATTGCTTTCGAACCATCTCTCTTGCCTGCGTTCATTCAGACGAGTATCAATACGGATGCAGTAGTTAATAAAGTCACCTAACGCAGTGGGAGGGTCGGCACGAGCAAGTTCATCCTTAATCAGTGGAGATAACCCCTTTCGAAAAATAGATTTTTTGGCGGAACTGTCCAGGTGGTATCAAGGGCCCATCTCCTGAAATCCAAGGCATATTCAGCTACCGAGTGCTTACCTTGGCGCAAAGCTAACATGGCTGCTTCAGCTGTTGCACCTCGATTGGGGTCATCAAACACCTGCCCATGGCTGAAATAAAAGCATCAAGGTGATTCAAACAATCATCCTCAGTCTCAATCAGAGGGTTTGCCCACATCAAAGCCTTGTTGGTAAGCAACATAATTATAGTAAACACCTTAGATCGTTCAGTGGGAAATTGTGAAGCATGTGCAGAAAAAAAAAGATTGCATTGATTAATAAATCCCCTGAATTTCTCACGTTCACCGCCAAAACGAAAAGGGGGCAACTTGGGAATCCCAGAACTCGGGGCTACGGCAGGAGTCTGGACTCGCTCCTCTAGAACCTCAATCCTGGCTCGCAAATCCTGGGCAGTCTGTCCAAACACTTGCAAATTGTGATTAGTGAGGTCCTGTAGGCTTGAAAAACGGGTCTTTATATTCTGCAAATCTGCAAGGATATTATCAGTGACTCCGCAAAGTTCCTTTATGCGGGCCTCCATTTTCCAGATCTTTTAAGACAGGAGTACTGGAAGAAGAGGAGAGGAGAAAAAAAAAAAACAATAGTGTTTACCTGTGGTAACACTGCAGAGAGAAAAAAAAATTAAGGGAACTGCTCACCTGGAATGGTTGTGAGAAGTCACAACCACTATCATCACAGAAAGTTCACCCGGACATCTGATATCCACAGTTACAGCAGACAAAAAAGAGAAAGGAAAAAAAAAAACAATAGTGTTTACCTGTGGTAACACTGCAGAAAAAAAAACACTTAAGGGAATTGCTCACCTGGAATGGTTGTGAGAAGTCACAACCACTGTCATCACAGAAAGTACAACCGGACATCCGATATCCACAGTTACAGCAGACACAGCCTTTCCAGACCCAGCAGACACTAACATTTGGCTTCAGAATCTTGTAATGTAAGTAGTACAGTTCATATAGCGTCTTGTGCTTGGGTGCGATGAAAATACATGAGACACAGGTTTGATATAGAAAGTCTTGTATTACTTCATACAAGTTGGCAAAAATAGTCACACAGTTTGCAGACACAGAAGCAGGAGACACAGCAGGCCAGAGTAATCTAAGCTCAGCAATCACTCTCCACAACAGGTTCAGGATCTTCTTCTCTGTTACCGTAAGTCCATGCAAACGTGGGTCTTTCAAAGAGCAGGGTTCAGAGTCCACAAGTGCTTCAGAGTTCCTCAGTAGGAATAGCTGGAGTACAAGGTCCAAGGCTTTAGGAGTCAGGTCACAGGTTCACTGCAGGCTAGATTCTGAAGCACTGATTGCTCAGCTGTGGCTGCTTAAGAAGCAAAAGGAGAGAATCAGGGCGGGAACATGCAAGCTGGAAACTCCATTTTGACTGAGGGCAAGATAGCTGCAGCAAGACAGAAAGTAAAATGGCTGACGAACAAACTGAGTTTCAGGAACATGTACACAGAACCTTACACGTAGTCAGTTTGCTTTTAAAGTGCTTAGCTAGCATACAAAAGTGCTTAGTGCATTATGTTCCATCAGCGGATCATATGTATAGCATAGTGCATAGTTAAAAATGTAGTCCACTGATGTATGCAGCATTGAATATACATGCAGAGTTTTGCTTAAAGTGCTTAAGTGTATATAGCAGCAAGATATGAATTAGCACTGGCAATATGGCGATGCATAGCAAGAAACATGAATGTATCAATTAGGTTAGCATTATATTAGTGAAATAGCATTTGCCCCTAAGAGAGATGTGTTGGGTGGATGAGTAGCACAGGTAAGAATAGGGATAAAGAAGGTACATAACCTGAGGTGCAGTCCACGGCCCAAACGTGCGTTCCTCATTTGCTTCTTCCTGGAGGGTATGTGTGCTTAAGGGGTAAACGTGCAGTCTATTTATAGTCCTGTTTTACAGTGGTGGCAGCAGTATGAAGATGGCGCTTACGCCGACTAAACCGGAAGCGGCATCAGCGTGAGTCAGCATCCCGTGTCACCAGTCCACGCCCCCATCCGACCCTAATAGACATAAAGGATCTATATGTGAGCTTTCGGTATTGGACAAGTACACACCTGTTTTTTGCAGTATATTTTGCACATGTATCTCCATTGACATTTTAAACTTTGTTTTGTATATCAAATAAAGTTAATATATTTTTCATTATTTGGCATTGACTTCCCTGTGTGTGTAGGATTATATATAGAATAGGAAGTGCCACCAATCTAAGCATGTAGTGCTTTGGTTCTGACTTGTTCTGTACATGGTTTACAGTTAATTTATATGGCCAGTATGGATACTAAAGCTAGGGACTTGACCTGGCTATCTTGTACAGATACAGTTTTTAATGAAGACACAGTTCAAAATTGATCTAATGAAAGTGGGCAAAAAGTGGAGTTGAAGAACTCCATTAAATATCTGCTGAAAATATGGTGGAAAAAGGCATCCTTGGAACAATATTTGGCCAAAGGGTTGTTTCCTAGGGGACTTCGTGTGAGAATTATACCCTCCTTCACGGTTGATGACAGTATGTTTTGAACAAAAGGGGAAAAAATATGTAACCAGTGTTTGAAATCTCTCATTGATTTATTGATAGGCAATAAAAAGAGTTTGGACAAATTTGACAGCTGTTCGTAAAGCTAATAACTAGTGAATTTGAAAAAAAATCCAAGGGGATAACCCTTGACATCCTATCCCCCAATCAGAGAAAGGCCCTAAAAAAACTGAATGATCTTAAGGGAATCGTAATTAAACCAACAGACAAGTGGGGAAACATTGTGATTTGGCCTGAAACACAATAAGAAAGGGAAGCAGTCAGACAACTTAGGGACACAATATGTTGTAAGAGACTAATATACAACCCTACGTTGACCTTTCAGAGTGAACTACATGCAATATTGGAAAAACCATTCCAGGAAGGAATCATAACTAAGTAACTAAGAGACAACTTGACACCCATGTATCCAATGATGGCCTGTATCTACCTTATCCCCAAGATTCATAAAAATCTGTCAAACCCTCCTGGATGTTCTGTCGTCTCAAGCAATGGCAGCCTGTGTGAGGTAATATGCAAATACCTTAAATTTGACCTAAAACCTCTGGTCCAAACACTACCGTCACACATCATGAACACCAGAGAAGTGCTAAAAAAAGCAGAGGGTATACCCATAGAGAGCGACATGTGGCTTGTCACTTTAGACGTACAGTCCC